>CM018046.1:34924779-35614856 GCA_008638375.1 Nyssa sinensis
TCCACTCAGGTGCACTCCTTCCTTTTACTTATTTCGTTCTATTTCATGTTCTTTCATGTCATGTCCCCTTGAGGACAAGGTGTCAAATAAGTTGGGGGGGGAGTTTGCTATTATTTTGCCTACTTGAGCTCAATATACTTCGTGATTACAATTTTATTGTTTTGAGCGTATTCATATATATCTGAGCTTGCATGAGAATCATTGTGATAGTTGTGCACTGCTAGTGATTTGTCTTTCCCTAACTTTCATAATTGGAGACAAATTGGGTTGCTACTTTTGTGACTCTATGATTTGATGGTTAGACTGTGAAACTCTAGTATCATGATGGCATTTACTGAGACTTATAACCCATGTTATGTAGATTTGATCTTTAACTTTATTTTGAGGGTTATACACTTTGCATATCGCCATTCTATCGACTGCCATTGTCACATGTCTAAGGTCAGTCAGTTCAGATGTCGGATGACACTTCTTGCCTTTGGGGAATGAAACTAGGCCCTCTTTGTACTTTGAGCCCATTCGTTTGTTTCTTGCATCTTTACATTATTTACCTGATTGGAACCAAGTTGAGCCTTCATTATTATATCTTTCTTTTCATAGCCAGTAGCCTCGCTTTGGATGAAGAAGTTGGGTGATTTTTCTGACGAGAATTTGGTGTTGTGACAGTAGAGAAGTGAAGATGTACCCCTTTTCTTTTATTGTAATTTTATTCAGTTTAAAAAAAAAAAAGAAAAAGAAGGAAGAAGGAAGAAAAAAAAAATCAAAAAAAAATTTATGAAAAAATATTTCATTGTCGTTTCCTTTTCTTTTTGGTTTGCTCAAGTAGAAAAGTTGTGAGTAGTTTGGGAATGCTTTTATTAGAATATTGGAAGTGGTGTTGTAATGTTCAAAAGAGATGATGAGTTTGGAAAACTGCAGTTTATTCACTTCAGCTTCTTCACTTATCACATGGAGATTATTGTTCACTTACCTCTACTTTGTCCTTGACCGTGATCTACGTTACAACCATAAACAAAGACCTAGCCGACCCCGAAGGTGTAATAGTTGATGATTGAGGATGTGACTGTAGTGATCATGTGACATTGGGAGTTGATTTTTGTAGTGGTTAGAATTCTTTATATATTATTCTTGTGGTGCTTCCATTCATGTTTGCATGTGAATTATTTGATTTGTACTCAACAATTATTCCATCCACATGTATGAGAGGACACATATGCACCCCATCTTTGTGAGCTTCATTTGTGAGTGATATCTTTTGGTGAGATTTGGAGTCAAAGTAATGCCTGTTTGAAAAGAAGTTTCATTGCCTAGACATCTTGTTATGGTTGTTGCTTTTATGCACACTGATTCTATCCATTTATGAGCACTTGGGAAATTCACAGGTTGTTTTTAGTGACATAATTGTTACTTTGATTCGATTGCAACTCAGTTATACATTCATTAAGATTCATTTTTATTGATTGTGGAGTATATTGTGTTCAAGTTGGGGGGTGTCGAATTTTGTGGGTAGATTCACTGCAAACCCTCACGAGACTATAACTCATCCACTAGGGTAACCTAGGGGTTTAAAGCCTTATTGCATATGGTAAATGCAATCGTGTATCCCACGAAAGAGGATTTAGTTAGTTCTATTTTGTCTCGTGTTTCCTTGGCTTTGCTCGAGGACTAGCAAAGTGTAAGTTGGGGGGTGTGATAACTGGTTAAAAAGTGCATATTTATTTTGTTAACCCTAGATATTCTTGCACTTTTATTATTTTAATTTCTCCAATCTATATGCATATGCTAGTTAATTCTTGTTTTGTCTTTTTGTAGAGAAAGCTCGTCAAAGTTGATGATTTCGTGGTGGATTTGGAGCAAAAGGAAAATATTGGGCTTTGAAGTGCTAAAAGAAGTGGAAAACAAGTGATTTTGGGTTAGAAGAGAGGCTTGATTCATATATAGGTGGACCAGGGTCCATTTTAGCATTATAGGCTCTATTTTGGAACACTTTAGACGCCCTTTTTGGGCCCCTAATGTCTAATGACGGGATTTTACTTTATTTTCCTGATTTTCTTATTTTGTGGGGGTAATTTTGGAAAGAGGGGATATTATTGTGAGCTAGGGTTTTGGAAAAAAAAAAAAGGCCATTTTTGGGGATCTTGTCGAGGAGAAGAAGGAAGGAGACGACTCAAAAGAAGAAGATGAAGAAGTCCATGGCGATGGTGGTCTCCTCTTCCACTATCATGGACTAAGTTCTCTCATTCCTAGGGTTTAGATGAAACCCTAGTCAAGTAATCATGCTTCTTTGTATTTTATTTTTGAGTTAATTAGTTTTGGATGTTGATTGTATAACGTTGGGATTTTATTAAGGCAATGATCGTATTATTCAGTTTCACATAATCAATTTCTGTGATTTTGTTTATGTGGTTATACAATAGTAATATGTGTACATACATCAAAACCGTAGGACAAGTCATAACTCAGGGAAAACAAATTGTGACTATGACCTTAGAATTAGCGTAGACAATTTGTATTGAGCAAAGATGATTCGTGCTTAGGGTTTTGGTGCGTGGTTTTCTTGATGATTGTATTGAGGCTTGTAGCCAAAATACATCTTTTACATCTAAATTTAATGGCCCAAGAATTAATACAATTGACGATAGTTACAAGATTAGTGGTGGATTCAACACCCTAGAAATTCTCTTTTAATTCGATTCATTGTTAATTCAGTTCAATATTTGCTTTAATTATAATTCTCATTTAATTTTAGAAAGAAAATCAACAACAATCACTCTTTGTTAATTTGAATTAAAATTAATCTCAACTTTGGTTTTTAAACAATTAACAGTCTCTGTGGGTTTGACCCTTACTTCTCTACTATACTAGTAGTTTAGTTTGGTAATTTGATTGATTTCCACGACAGATTAGCTACTACCGGAGCCAATCCGGTGGTCCTCTGATCATCTTCTTGAGTGTTCTTCAGGTCAAAATCGGTTACAGCCAAAAAGTGCAACATCAGTTTGGCGCCGTCTGTGGGAAACGACAACAATCTCCAAGTGCTCTACCTGTTTATAAACCTTATTCTCCTTGTTACCGGAGAATCATGGCACCCAATCTCTGACCAAGGAAGAACGCCCAAAACACTTAAAACCCTCAACGTCGGCCGCCTGCCGGACGAGGAAGAGGATAGACAGCCGATCCCGTGCAGCTGGAGCTTAAGTCAGTCAAGCGACATAAGTAGCTCATACAAGAATAGCTTTTAGCCATGTCTAGAACTTTGGCAATGCTTACGCAAAACCAGGGGACGAATCCTCCAAACCCGCCGATCAACATTGCTATTCAGGGGACTCAACCCCCTATTATGACTACGGAAGAAGGGCCCCATGAAAAGGCTCCCAACCATCGGCTTGTACACCCCTAAGGAACTACTCACATCGGCAGAGTTCCTCAGCCATCGGCGGCCACAGCCTGGGGAATGCCAGCCTTTGTTCCAGATGTCCATTATCGGAGCATCACGAGGGCTCCTACTCCTGGGGCTTCAAGAGCAAACCTAACACCTCCGGAGACTCAACCTTATGTGGCTCTAGTTTTCCTAGCTCAAGAGCACCATAACCCTCCTCTATCTGAGGGACATGCCCATCCCGTTCACATTGGGGCCGAAGCTGTAAGGCAAAATTCTTTGGGAGTCCCGCCTAAGGACCCACGCAGAGCTGAAGAGGTGGCGGAATCCATGAACCGAACTATTGTTATGAGAGGTGCTCAAAATCCTCCAGAGCAAGATGAGCTGGCTAGGTTACTCGGAAGGCTTGCCACGCCATTCACTCCTGCCATTATGTCAGAGGAAAGACCGAAAAAGTTTGTTGTACCGAAGTTCACCCCATATGATGGGACTACTGATCCAAGGGACCATCTGTCACATTACCAGCACACAATGGCACTACATGGGGCCTCAGATACCTTTATGTGTCGTACCTTCATTACCAGCCAAAAAGGCATGGCTCTGAAGTGGTTCCACTACCTCCAATCGAACTTAATCATCAGCTTTTATGAACTCGGTAGGCGATTCATGGACAGGTTCATGACTAGCAGAAGGCTAAAGAAGGGACCTGAGTTCCTGTAGAACGTCAAGCAGACCAAAGAGGAGACCCTTAGAGCTTACATTGCACACTTCAATGCCGAACTGACTGAAGTCACAGATTACAGTCCAGGCTTCCTAGTAGCCGCTCTGACCGCTGGTCTTGCTCAGGGAGGTTTTAGGGATTCTCTGACGAAAAGTCCCCCTACCGACATAACGGCTCTCATGGATCGAGCCAGGAAATACATCAACTTGAAGGAAGCAAAGAGTACCTCCCAAAAGATTAAAGAGCAAACCCAAAAGGATGACACAAAAAAAGACAGCCAGAAAAAGGACGACCAAAGGAAGAAGTCAAATACGGCTAGGAAAAGGGACAGAAGCCCCAAAAAGAGAGGGGTGCCCAGAGCCCCGCTCAATGCTGCCCCTAAGGGATTCGCCAACTTCACTCCGTTGAACACCTCTCCGAATTAGATACTTCGGCAGGTCCGATCTCGGGAAAATCTGAGGTGGCCGGAACCTCTGAGAGGGGATCCAAACCTCCGAGATCAGACCAAATACTATGACTTCCACAAAGACCGTGGGCACACGACTAATACATGCCAGGCCCTTAGCCACGAAATTGAGCATCTCATAAGGAGGGGTTGTCACGACCCAAGACCCCACCCTATGAGGATCTCATGTCGCGACACCCGATCCGACGCTGCTTGTCGAACCAAGGGTCTTAACTTGCTACACAATCAGTGTTTCTAACATGCAACTACTAAAATGCGAAAGAAAATATAATTTAGTTACATGTGATATATGTAATGTTTACGAAATGTGGAATATAAAATTTCTTAATACAACTGCTCATCCCCAAGACGTGGATAACATAGGAAAGCTACAAGACTGTCTGTACTAAGTATTACACTTACAACTTCAAAAGAAATATCCACTGCTATCTAGCTGACTGCTACTGTTACTGTTCTTCTACAGCTTCATTTCCTAAAAGGGGTGGTAAGTTTGGGGTGAGCTAACTAAAGCCCAATAAGTAATTCTCTTTTTCTCTGCCATGTGTCATGAATATAGAAAGCATTATCCATAAAAAACTAGGATAAATGTAGATGTGCTAGCCAGTCACTGAATATAGAATTCAATATCAAATGATAGAAACTCAAATGATAAAGCAATGAAATCTGTCTGATAATATAATCATAAAAGCTACAGTCATGAGCTGTCTCAAGTATAATCATATGCACTCAAATAAAAGATGTGAAATCTCATGATCATTCATAATGGTATAACATGATCAAGCTATGATAGTCAATAAGAGGTATTGATAACAACAATGTGGATGTACTTTAACTTGGGGCCCAGCATACCCCTTAATTCATTGTATTCTCTTTTCCTCGATCTCTCAGCCAAGCACTAACCCGTCGGTTCAGTACTTGCCTCGCAGATCCCAGTTTAGCTGCCATTTTAAATACCACTTTTTATTCCGTTTTCTTGACCCGTAGGTCTAATAAGCATCAGATGGAGTTTGTGACTGAGCACAAATCTGGCTACAATATAATATATCAAGATCATGCTAAATCCAATGAATAGTAAATGCAATAACACTATCTCAACAACGAAAGAAATTGTTGCCTTAACAGGCCAATATAAACTGGGCTACTGAGATCTTGCCCCTTGAGGCCTATGTACAGAGCGTACAGAAATCATGATCAAGATATACAATAGTCAATAAATACTTTCCACAAGATAAAGCAATATCAATGTGGACTTGATAAATGTTCTGATATGTATGGAGTACAATAGATGATATAAGAAAAACTATTGACCTGGTTGGGAATGTAATATGTATATAGATCAGAGATTACTTACCTTTTTACTGTATCTGTCTAGAAGGTCTAACCGCCTTCTTCTTGTATCTCGGTGTTCCTAAGATTCAGGAAACTCAATCTCAATCTATAGTTATATAAACTATGCTATTCATCAAATTTTATGTCTCTTTACTATTGGTGCTTCTTTTACTAGAATAAACTCTACTATTGAATCCGGAATGTCGAACAAAGTCGATTTAGGCTTTCGCAGAATTCAATTTGGACTTCTGTACTAAAAAGGGCAAACTGGTCATTTTGCACTTTTACGGGTCTTTTATTTTTTGGGACCCCGTCTCGCTAAACGGACCTCACCATTGGTCTTAGAATGTCCGAGATAGTTAAAATACACTATTCATATGTTTAATTTGGACATCGTTACCATAAAGGGTAAAATGGTCATTTATGCATTTACGGGTTCTAAATTCTCGAGACCTCTTTTCATAAATCGGACCCCACGGATGAGTCCGGAATACTCGAAATAGTAAATATTCACTATTTATTTATTTTAATCGGAGTCTGTTTGACTGCTTTTTGACTCAGCGGCATTTTCGTAATTTTCTACTTATTTTAAATTAATTAAATAATTAATATTTAATTAATGTTTTATTCTGGGGGGTCAATTTATAATAACTAAAAGTCAGGGGGGTCAATTTGTAAATTTTGTAACTTTCTGGGTCAAATTATAATTTCAAACTTTTCTATTCTAAATCAGAATAGCCAAACAGTGGCTAATCTTTAAACCGGAATAGGATATCCCCATCCCCCAAATCAATTTCAATTTTAATTTCTAAAACATGCAACCAAACACCCCCAATTCAATTTAAAAACCCTTTTAAACTTAAATTAAACTGTGCCGTTTTGACTGCCCGTTTCTCATTCGGTTGGGTCCTGACCCAAATCCACACCCGGATCCAGTTAATTTTAACCCGATATGCCCCTCGATAATCTGGATCATCTTCCCCTATTACTCCGGTAGGGTTCCAGGTGGTGAACAGTTTTCTTCTCCGGCGACGACGACCGGATTTTGACCATTTTTCGACCCTTTTTAAATGCCTTCCTCTTACTGTTTTTCATGGAGAACTATTGGTTTTCAATTTAAAGCACTAAATCCTCACGAATTTGAGCAAACCCGTAACTCCGGTGGCCTGGTTATTTCCAATTTTACACTCGGTTGCTCACTGTTTTGACTCCTCTTTTTCTCTATTAAATTTCTGCACTTATAAGGATTAAATCTAGGTCACTTAAACATGGTTTTATACATAAAATGTCAATGAACCCGAAATATTCTCATACCTGCAACTCAATCTTTCTACTTGGTTTCTGAACCGTTTTAAATGATTCTTTTTGTATTTTACCCTATATTTCATGCTGATTTAGACCATATTATTCAAACAATCTATCATGTTCTAAAAATTAAAAATAGAATAAACCCACTTACCTTTCAAATTTTGTTTTTCTCTTTGTGCAGGTTCCTCTTCTTCTCTCTTCTATTCTAACTTAGCCTTCCAATGAGCTTCTTCTTTCTGATTTCTATCTTAATAACCCACGGATGCATACACACATATATATAGACCCACAACTGACTTAACTCTCTCTCTCTACCTCTCTCTCTCTCTCTCTCTATCTCTCTCTCTCTTCCCTCTCTATCTACTTGCAGCCTTCCTTGACCCAACTCTCTGCCCCATTAAATTTTCACTTTCTCTTCTTCTAAGAATGCAGCTTTGCATTCAATTTGTGTAAGATATTTGTATCTTATATATATATATAATATATATCTACACACACCAACACACACACACACCTTTGCCGACACTTTGTACAGCACACACACACCACTTGGTTTCTTTTCTTATTTCTTTTCTTTTCTTTTATATTTCAACATATATATATATAGTATTCATATATATATATATATATCACAATACATGTATTCATACATACACATATATACTTAATATCTTATACATATATATATATATATAAATATGTATATGTACATACTTTTATACATCAATTTTATACGTCCATATATATCTATTAATACACATGTGTATTTCTAAAGGCATTTACATACATTTATTTTGTTCAAGCTACGTATGTATGCAACATTCATGTGCATGGAAATACGTGTTGGCATGCATTACGATGCATGTTTCTGAGTTGTTCGATATTGCCCGATACTGGCTATATCACTGATACTATTCAATTTCTAAATTTGTACCATACATATGATAAAATAATATAGAGCTCTAAACAGCTCGGGTACAACTGAGAGTTCACTACCCGACCCTAGTCTACCTCGGTATAAGTGCCCTATCCCGGGTCGGGATATCACAGGGGTCGTTTACAGGAATACATCAAACAAGACGGAGGGTAGAACCTTGGCAATGAAAGGCCCCAACACGGGAGACCCGACCAAAAGCCTGAACAGAGACAAGAACAAGGACGGAACGAACCTCAGTGACAGAATAATGAGGTTATCTTTGTCCTCCATGCTGACATCCCGACAATAGGGACCTCTAACAAATCACAAAAACGGTATGTTCGGGAGGCCAGAACTGCTCCCACCATCCTACCGATCTCCTATATCGAGAAGAGGATGAAACCAGTGCCTGAAATCCAGTTCACGTGTCACGACCCGAAACCCATCCTGTGCGGATCTCGGATCGCGACTGCCGCCTTCAGGCCCGGAAGCCTGAGGGTAAGGCGAAACATAGGCGATTGGTATCGGATAGCGGTGCGGCCTTGATTTGCGGAAGCGTGAAAACCCTTTTCTTTTTTCTTTTTTCTTTTTTTTATTAAAAATCTGTTTAAAAACTTTCGCACAGTTGTCCGGTACTGTCGCTCTTCATAGCGGTACACATGAATAATCACATCAGAGCATACTAAAACTTAAAGTCTTATACATGATACATATTCGAATATCTCAAAGGCTTAAGTACATATTTGGTTGCCTCATGGGCTTAAATACATAATTGTCCAAAAGTACGACATCAAAATTCGACCAACCATAGGCCCTAATACTTCCCAAAATATCTCCAGAATCCTAATGGAGCTGCCTATCATTTCTCCCCAAATTGGGCAAGGGTCCACCCATCGTCATCACCTGAAAAATGTTAGGGAATGGGGTGAGCTTCGAGAAGCCCAGTGAGTAATTCTAACATCTGTCATGGGTTTCAATTGGTAGTGGTTTCGCACGTGAGAATTTTGTAAAATACTCACTACCAATTGCTCGTATACTTGGAACATAGAGTACATGCATTCTTTAAACAATGGCTTTGAAACATTACAGTATTCAAGCTAACTTGGACTTTCAGAATAAAGTATATGAATTTCGAATCATGTAAATATGCATGGTGAAAATGAGGAAAAAGCCTGCTTCCATTTTCAACACACACCTTATCACTTTCATTAACAGAATCCGTTTCGAACCAGATTCCCATTTTACTTTTCGTGGAGATATCTCATATGCCTGGGGGATTAGATCCTGCTACCTGGCATTTATTCGTATCGTAGTTGGGTTCCTAAGAAACCCGATAGAAATCCGTGGTGCTTATGCACAATTTATCTTGCATTTAAAAGCATTTAACCCATAATTCCTTCGTGTGGATGCATTTAAAAGCATTCAAAACATATAGTTCATAATCTCATGATAGGGTATCGAAATACGTGAAACATGTAAATTCAAGATATATAATAACATTTGAAATCGAAATTTTAGACATGCAGAAGTATATCTCAAAGAACAGTAGTAAATTATTCAGGAAGCATGTCATAACAGAATATTTAAAACAGAATTTTGTAAAGACAGAATTTGATATTTAAAACATCATTCAAATCCGTGGAATTAAATCTCCACTTCAAATGTGAGGTTACTCACCTTGATTCCCCGGGTTTGCACTACTGGTGGGCTTTTCCCTTCCCTTTGTATTTCCTAAGAAAATTATAAAGAACTCGTTAACTTCACATTTACCTTAAATCATTACCTATTCATGCTCTTTCATTTAATTTTAGGCCTGACGTATCCTAACTTCCTAGGATTGATCTTACTAGTCAACTTGTGGTGACTTGATGAGTTTTATTTTTCACGTGACTAAATTTTCAGTACCTATTTTGGTGTTATGGACTTCACCGTTGGGTTTGGAATGTCCGACATAGTCAAATTAGACTATCTTTTAGTTTCGTTTGGGGTTCGGGTACCTTAGGGCTAGTTTGGTCATTTTGCGCGTCATATTTTTCGGAGTCCTGTCTCGTGAACCGGACCTCACCGTTGATCTCAGAAGTGTCGAGATAATAAGAATGCACTAATAACTCACCTTATTTGGACGTCGGGCATATTGGGGGCAATACAGTCATTTATACCTACGTGTTTGTATTTTTCGGGACTTGGTTTTCCGAATTGGACTCTGCCATTGAGTCCAGAATGCTTGAAATAGTGAAAATACACTATTCATTTGATTTATTCGGACTCCGTTTGACTTATTTATGACCTAGGGGTAATTTGGTCATTTTTATTTAATTAATAAATTAATTAAATAATTTAATTTATTATTTATTAATTTATCAGGGGTATAAATGAAATAAAATTCCAAAAATTGGGCCAGAGTTAAATTTCCTAAAACTGTTGAGGCTGTTTCGTAATTTCCAGAAAGTTGTAACTGAACCAAACGGTTCAGTCAGCATGCGACTGAACCAGACCGGTCCAGTCCGGTTCTAACCGGTTCAAGGTAATGTGCTGACGTCAGGCTGACGTCAGCCCTAAAATTTAAAAATTTAAAATCAGTCATCAAAACGACACAGTTTGGTTTAGTGGGTTTTATCCGTTTTTATTCGGGTCGGGGCCCGACCCAAAGACCCGATCCAAGACCCGGTTACTGTTCATCATCCCCACCCGTCTAGGGCTACAGTTGCCCTAGAAATTTTAGAAATTTCTCCTTCGATTTCATGGGGTTTTGTGCATCCATTTTCACGGGTTCTCATCTTAATCGACCCCTAGTGGTTCCTTCAATCGTTTAGCATCGGTTTAGAGCTTCAAATCGAGCTCAATGGCTCTGTTTCAAGGTGGTGCCCGAAACCTGCTACTGGTTCGTAAGGGCTCATTTTCGGCTCAAATTAGTCGGGGTTTCTTGTGTTGTGGCCTACGGGTGATGGGGTTTCGATCCCCATCCTTATACCTCAGTTTGGTTGCGGTTTTGGTAGGGTTGGGTTTGAAGGCCGTGACCTGCAACTCACGGTTTGGGGGTCAAGGTCGAGGTTTTGAGGTCGCGGCCTAGGGTTTTTGTGATCCTAGGGTGGTCTATTTCAGGTCCAAATCAACCAAAACCGATTTGGTGCAGGTCAGACCAGACCCACCTCAGTTCAGGTCATCCATGGCAGTTTGCTTACGGGTTGGTGGTTTGGGCAGTTCTGTTGGTCCAAAAGGTTCACAACCAACCCAGTTTTTCAAGGTAAGCTATGGTACATGCAATAACAGGTCCTAAAAGCTATAAAACAGTAGCCAAAATTCAAGAAGAAATCTTCAGAAAGTTTTTTGAATAGCTTACTTGTACAGTGGTTCCCTCACTGGTTTGTGCTCAAACAGAAGCCTCAACAGTTGGAGTTGATCCCCTCCGTGCCGTCCTTGACTTCCTCTAAGCTCCTTCAATGGCTCACCAATGCACACACACACTTGTGTATATTTCTCTCTCTCTCTAGGATTCTCTCTCCCTATAGGATCAGTGCACAAGGTTCTCTACAGATTTGATTTCTCTTCCATGCATATATAGAGATTATCTAAAAAAAATCAGATTTTCTCTTGACCTTTCATCTCCCCCAAATGCATGATTATTTTGCATGAAATCTGGTTGGGAGGAGATGTAATCATGGGGTGAGGGTCATGATGGCTAGGGCTTAGGATGATGCATGCTGAGGTGTTGCATGCTTGTCCATTGGCCACTTTGGGGAATGGTCAAATCTGAATGGTATTTAAATATATATCTTTGCACATATATACACAAAAGTGCTCCTAGCCTAGATGGTAATTTTTTGGTAAAACAGATTCTGCCCAGTTTGGTCAAGGGATCAAATCCTCTTGGCCACATTTTTTGGTCCTTTTTCCATATTTCGGGCTTAGGCCCTGTTTGGCTGCGCATTAATGCAGTTTCACTATTTCCTACTTAACTTTTATTCTGTAACTTATTTTTCGACGCCGTTTCTTCTGGTCAACTCCTAATTAGGTTAGCTTCTTAATTATTCTTTATGTTTGGTTCAAATAAATGATTAGTAACTAATCATTACTTAATCAGGGTCGGGGTGTTACATCACGGAGCAAGATCTTGCTGGGGTACACTGTCCTCACTGTGATGCCCTCGTCATCTCTCTCAAAATTGCCAACTTTGAGATCCGAAGAGTTTAAGTGGACACTGGGAGCTCTGCAAATGTTTTATTCTACGAGCCTCTCAAACTGACTGAAGCTTAATCCCAGTGAAATCAAACCCACATCCGTGATCATGGCAGGATTTGATGGGAATCTCAACACCCTCTGGGAAGGATTGACCTCCTCACTACAACAAAAGAGAGAGATGGACAAAAGACCACTTTGATAGAGTACATGGTCCTGAATCGCCAATTCCCCTTACAATGTCATAATTGGGAGACCATGGCTGCACCAGATGGGAGCAGTCACTTCAACCCTCCATCAGTACCTAAAGTACGTCCACAATCAAGCCGTCTGTTCTATCAGAGGGTGCCAACCGACCTCCAGGGAGTGTCATTCTCTCGCTCTCAAAGAGAAGGCTCCCAAATAGTAATTACAGCATGCTCGTGAGTGCGTGGACCCAATCCATTCCCATCTTCACAAGGTAGAAGATTGCCCTTCCGGAATCGATGAGCCATTAAGCCCTAGAGGAAGGGACAGCAGGGCCAAGCCCATAGGGGAACCCATCAAAGTATTAGTCAACTTGGAATCGCTAGGACGATATCTGCAGATTGGTCCAGACCTAACATCTACCGAGTAGGATGAAATAATCAAGTTCCTGCAAAAAAACTCTCCGTGTTTGCCTAGGAAACAAAGGATATGGAAGGAATAGACCCAGGTCTCATCACCCATAAACTGATGGTGGATCCAGACCACCCACCAGTGAGACAGAAAAGGAGACCACTCGCTCCAGAACGGCACCGAGTCATCAATGAGGAGGTCCAAAGCCTGCTTGAGGCCAAGATGATACTGAGAGGTATTCTACCCTGGCTGGTTGGCCAATACCTATTCTGGTCAAGAAGAAAAATGGCAAGTGGAAAGTCTATGTTGACTACACAGACCTCAACAAAGCCTGTCCCAAGGATAGCTTCCTCTACCGAGGATAGATCAGCTAGTCGATGCTACTGCAGGGCACGAACTCATGAGCTTCATGGATGCCTATTCAGGATATAACCAAATCCAGATGTACCCTTCCAGATCAGGAGAAAACAGCATTCATAACCGAGCGAGGTCTCTATTGCTATAGAGTAATGTCGTTCGGTCTAAAGAATGCTGGGGCCACATATCAACGTCTCGTCAATAAGATGTTCAGACCTCTGCTTGGCAGCACCATGGAAGTCTATATTGACGACATGCTAGTCAAAAGCTTACAAAAGGGGAGCCACCTTCCAGCACTTAGCTCAGACGTTTGACATCTTGAAGCAGCATAAGATGAAACTGAATCCCTCAAAGTGTACGTTCAGGGTGACGAAGGGAAAGTTCTTGGGGTATATTATTTCACAAAGTGGCATTGAAGCAGACCTCACTCAGGATCAGGGCTCTGACTGAGCTGGAGACACCAAAAACTAAGAAGGACATTCAGGCTCTAAATGGCAGAATTGTAGCCTTAAGCAGATTTATTTCCAAGTCCACTGACCGTTGTCTACCATTCTTCAAAGCCTTGAAGGGCAACAGGGCTTTACAGTGGACTGAGGAGTGTGAGAAGGCCTTCCAAGAGCTGAAGAAATATCTAGCCTCGCTTGAACTCCTATCAAAACCAGTCCATGGAAAAAAATTACTTCTCTACCTTGCAGTCTCTGAAAAACGCTTTCAGTTCAGTAGTGGTCAGGCAGCAGAAGGGAGTTCAGAAGCCTATATTTTATGTCAGCAGAGCATTATTAGACACAGAAAAGAGGTACCCTGAAATTGAAAAGCTGGCTCTTGCACTAATAATCTCAGCACGAAAGCTCAAACCCTACTTTCAAGCCCATCCTATCGAGATCCCCACTGTTTATCCCTTGAAATCCGTACTAAAGAAACCAGTGGTATCAGGGCGATTGGTCAAATGGATCGGTAGAACTGGGGGAATTCGACATATCTTACATCCCACTAATTTTTATCAAAGGTCAAGCCTTGGCCGATTTTGTCGCCGAATTCACCCCAGCACTACAGAACAAGGCCCAACTCCTTGAAAACTCAGAAACATGACAGCTCTATACTGATGGATCTTCTACCGACCACGGTTCTGGTGTGGGCCTGGTATTACAATCACTTGATGGACTCGTAGTAGAAAAGGTAGTTAGCCTAGGGTTCAGAGCCTCCAACAATGAAGTAGAATACGAAGCCCTTGTCCTGGGAATGAAGTTGGCTCTGAAATGTGAGGCTCCGAACCTCGAAGTTTTCTTTGATTCCCAACTGGTGGTAAGCCAAGTCCTAGGAGAATTTTCCGCTAAAGATGATCGAATGCTTCGATAATCAGAACTCGTCAACTCATTAAAACAATCTTTCCAAACATTCTCCATCCAGAAAATAGAAAGAGGCCAGAACTGCAAAGTTGACGCTTTGGCAAACATGGCATCTCGCCTAGACTCAAGAGATGATTCTATGATAAAAATCTCCCATCAGCAAAAACCAAGCATTGAGGAGGTCCAAGTCACCCAAATTACCGAAAAGTCTGAAAACTGGATGACCCCATCTTCTAGTACTTAGAATGAGGACTCCTCTCTAAGGACAATAACAAAGCAAAACGAATCCGAATTAAGGTGGCTCGGTATCTAATCCTGAACGGCAGGCTTTACAGAAGGTCATACTCTAACCTCTGTTGAGGTGTCTTGCTCTAGAAGAATCTCAGTATGTCCTGGCGGAAAATACACGAGGGAATCTGCGGAAATCATAACAGGGGGCAGAACCATAGCCCACCGAGCTCTGACACAAGGCTACTACTAGCCTAGCATGTTGAAGCAAGCTAAGGAGTACGTCCAAAAGTGTGACAAATGCCAAAGGTTCGCTCCCTACCAGCACCATCCCACCACAAGCTCATTCCTATTGCCAGCCCATAGCCCTTTGTTCAATGAGGAATGGATATCGTAGGCCCATTGCCTAAGGCCACACCGAATAGGAAGTATCTTATGGTGGCCATCAACTATTTCTCCAAATGGGCAGAAGCAGAGCCTCTAACACGCATTACTGAGAAGGAAGTCAAGAGCTTCGTCTAGAAAAGCATCGTCTGCAAGTTCGGCATACCGTGTGTAATCATCTTAGACAATGGTACACAATTTACTAGCAAAGCCCTCAAGAAGTTCTACCAAGATTTGGGTATCAGTCAGCATTTCTCCTCTCCTAGTCATCCCCAAGCTAATGGGCAAGCAGAAGTCCACCAATTGGACAATCCTTGATGCCCTTAGGAAGAGGTTGGAAGAAGCTAAGGGAAGATGGGTTGAAGAACTCCCTGGTGTGCTCTGGGCTTATAGAACAACTAGAAGAACTCCAACCTCCGAAACTCCATTTTCACTTGCTTACAGAACTGAGAGTTATTCTAGTAAAGATCGGTATGCCAACCTTGAGGACTGAAGCTTTCGACCAAGAATCCAATCACCAGTAGCTGGCAGTAAATTTAGACTTACTTGAGGAAAAGAGGAATTAAGCTAAAATCAGGATAGAGGCGTACCAGCAAAGGATGGCTAACAACTCTAAATTGGGGCTCAAGCCTGTCAGCTTTCAAGTTAGGAGACCTCGTTTTAAGAAGGGTTTTTCCAAACACCAAGGATCCCGCAATGAGAAAATTATCGCCCAATTGGGAAGGCCCCTACAGAGTGACAAAAATTGTTAGGCCTACCACTTACTGGTTGGAAGACATTAATGGGAAAGCTGTTCCCAAACCTTGGAACATCGAAGATTTGTGGAAGTATTATCAATAAAGAAATTTTTTCCTTCGAAAGACCCTTTGAAGTACTCCCATCAAATGTACAGACTTCTAGTCTGGATCCATCAAATGTACAGACCTCATGGTCTGGTCCTATCAAATGTACAGACTTTTAGTCTGGTCCATCAAATGTACAGATCTCACGGTCTGGTCCATTAAATGTACAGACCTCTAGTTTGGTCTATCAAATGTACAGATCTCACGGTCTGGTCCATCAAATGTACAGACCTCATGGTCTAGTCCATCAAATGTACAGACTTCTAGTCTGGTCCATCAAATGTACAGATCTCACGATCTGGTCCATCAAATGTACAGATTCTCACGGTCTGGTCCATCAAATGTACAGACCTCTAGTCTGGTCCATCAAATGTACAGATCTCATGGTCTGGTCCATCAAATGTACAGACTTCTAGTCTGGTCCATCAAATGTACAGACTTCTAGTCTGGTCCATCAAATATACAGACCTCTAGTCTGGTCTATCAAATGTACAGATCTCACGGTCTGGTCCATCAAATGTACAAACTTCTAGTCTGGTCCATCAAATGTACAGACCTCTAGTCTGGTCCATCAAATGTACAGACCTCTAGCCTAGTCCATCAAATGTACAGACCTCATGGTCTGGTCCATCAAATATACAAACTTCTAGTCTCGTCCATCAAATGTACAGACTTCTAGTCTGGTCTATCAAATGTACAGACCTCATAGTCTGGTCCATTAAATGTACAGACCTCATGGTCTGGTCCATCAAATGTACAGATCTTTGATCTGGTCCACCAAATGTACAGACCATCAGTCTGGTCCACCAAATGTACAGACCATCGATCTGGTCCACCAAATGTACAGACCTTCGGTCTGGTCTACCAAATGTACAGACCATCGGGTCTGGTCCAAAACAAAAAATCTAATTTACTCAACTGATTTTCGGATATTCTCAATCTAATTATTTACACAAGTCTTTGGGCTCGGCAGGCTTAATTATTTACTTAAATTATTGCAGGTTACTACACTCGAAAAGACTACTCTACAGAGCTGATCTAAATAAAGTATGAAGAACTCGAATTTCATCAAGGACAAACTTACGCACTACCGTGCAACCATAACTTGATATATCCCCAAGAGAACTTAGCTCGCAGAGGTCACCGGGTATTTCAATTTGGACTGAGGTACAGATATTGTGAAAATCTATCTATGCAAATGAAACCATTGATAGAAAGCAGTTAGCAGCAGTGCTAAACTCGAAAAGAACACAGTTTATTGAAAGGAAAGGAACTTCAGTTTTATTGATAATCCATGAAAAAGTTACATCAAAATGAATGAATCAACAAAGATACAAAGTACGAGTCTAAAGCTACAACAATTTCGGACAAGGCGTATTCCGGTTTTCATGCCATCCTGGCCTTCTTCCTCTAGCTCCTCTAAAGTCAAGGGTCTAGGGTCCCAAGGCACCATTACCGCCGCCATCGATTCCCATTTGAAAGGAAGGAACCCTGAACCCCAATCTGCATCACCACCTGCCCTGGCACCAATACAGAAGGATGACTCCAGGGCTCATGACACCTTCATTCTCCACCTTCACTCTCCTCAAATTCAGTATGGCACTTTGGCCAACTTGTGCAAGGGTCTCTGCCCAAGGAAGAAGGGGAGGAGGCATCTCCCCATCATCTTCATCATCAATGCTCCAAGCCCCGGTTGAATCAAGGAGGGCCCTCCTCCATGAGGGGAAATCCCTATCGGACGATAAGATAGACGAAGAGATCTTCGTCTCCTTTAGTCTTTCCATAAGAGCCAAGGTAAAAGGGTGGGCTACCCTTAGCCACAGTTTGATCACACCCAACTCAGGTTGGGGATCGTCAATCACCCCCGGATGACAGAAACTTCTATAACAACTCAAATCCCCTTGATAGGGAAGCATCATGAAAACAGACAATAAGAAGAATGGGCGTGTATGCTCCCCCTCTCTCCCTTATATATAAATCCTTGAAGACAAAGAGTCGTCCATCCAAACCGTCGCGATAGTTTGGGAAAAGAGTGGCCTCGAAAGTCCCAAATGAAGGGTGCGTAACAAATGATGTAATAAACTGTCATCTTATAAAAATAAAAAGATGGAACGCTTAATCTTCTTGAGCCTATAGACTAAGTTACACACTGAAGCTTTAACTAAGGCTTGGGGGGGGGAGTAACTGATATACCACAAAACGACATACCAATCCTCAAGTGACACGTGTGTCAACAGGTCAATTAGAGGCTCGGTCATCCAAAGCATGCAGAGCATTCAGAACAAGACCTACAAAACTTAAAGGGTCGAGCACACACCTCTAGAGCAGAGCTATATTCTTACAGAGCCTATAGGTCCGAGCACGGACCTCTAGAACACTCTCCGCTATGCAGAGCCCATCACTGCCTTAATATCTGCAGAGTAGAGAATAAGGAAACAGTCTTCTACAAGGAAACTGCCACACATAGTTATCTCTATTTTGATACAATGACCAACAGGGGAACTACTATATCCAATGATCAAATCCCTACTTTCATGGCTCCAAATCCTAATCAACTTAGGAAAGCCGTCATCTATATATTAAACCCTAAAGGTATGCCTTATTTCTTATGCTCATTCTTTGGCTTACATTATAGTCTTTTCAATTCAGTTTATTGACTTAAACATCAGAGCGGCTACCACCAGAGCCAATCTGGTGCTCCTCTGATCATCTTCTTAAGCGTTCTTCAGGTCGCAGAAGGTCAAAATCGGCTACAACCAAAAAGTGCAGCATCAGTAAGTAAAACCCAATCTCTTACATTTGGTATTCCAAGCCATTTTTATTCTATTACTGCTTGATTTGTACTCTTATACGTACCAAATGTTTATTGTTTCCACAATGTGATATTGTTCTATCTTGTAGACATTTATTGACTGTTATATCATTGATCATTATATTGTACTATTTCTTGAAAGGCCTACTGTTATGTTTTTACTGAATAAATGATATTCCATCTTTATACACTCTTATGAAATCACGAATGATCATGATATATTATGAATCCCGAATTTGTGCTCAGTCGGAATATCCATCCGATGCATTTTGAGTTGACAGGACCTACGGGTCGAGTCCATGAATGAACATATGGCAAAGATGGCGTATTTATGCACTGAGTTATTATGACATTTTATATGAACTTAATGAAGGGGGTATGCCAGGCCCCAAACTTGGTTTTATGAATGGGAAATGATAGAAGATGTTCTAAGGATTCTAGAACACCTTGAATCATGGAAAATGGTCAAGAAATGACCATTTTATAGCCAAAATTCAGAAAATGCATGGTTAAAAAATTGAAGTGAGCAAAAAAAAATTACAATATTTAAAGTTTAAAACAGTCCTAAATGATTTATTGAGGTTCCTAGAATCAATTTGGTACAAAAATCGTCAAAATGGACGTCAAAACCATAAGAAAAAAAAAGAAAAAGAAGTTAACCATCGCTGTCGACCATCGCCGGAGAAGACGACCGGAAAAAGCGGGGAAGAAATAGGCCTGTTTAAGTGATGGGTCAGGTCAGGTCAGGACCCGACCGAATGTAAAATGGGTAAGTTAAAATACGTTGTTTAGGGTTTGGTTTTAATTTGAAATTAGCCTGTTTGGTTACAAAGATAATAAATTAGAAATTGAAATCAAGATTAACCAAACCGTGGATAAGGAAGATAACTAGGGCATGCTGTCACGACCCGAAACCCACCCTATGCGGATCTCGTGTCGCGAGGCTGACCCAAAAGCTGTCCCTACTTTTTCCATTCCTGTATCATGGTACTAATATGCAATGTACTAAAAATTTTAAACAATAAATAGCGGAAGTCTTTATCAATTACAGTAATCCAACGGAAGTCTTTTAAATAATTTAAACAGCGGAAGTCTATTAAATACATGACATAGTTCTACATAAGAAAAAATGAGAACTAAACGTAACCAGCACCCGGGGGTGGTGATACATGGGAGAACTAACATAGATTGGTACAGTACTTCAAAATGTCCCCCTACGCTCTCAGACTCCTACTGGGGTCTCGCAGCGTCATTACCTGAAATGGGGGGTAAGTGGGGTGGAATGAGCTACAAAGCTCAGTAAGTAAATGCAGATCTCCAACACTGGTATCGATGATCAATAATGAATACAATTCCATATGAGAACATGATAGCCAATCATGAGAATGAGATGCTGTGATAGCCAATGAAAACAATTGCCACGAAGGCCAATGGAAACAATTGCCACGAGGGCCAATGAACAGTAATCACAATACACAATCAGAAGTATTGGGTGTAATAGCAATATGAAGAAATTCAATGATAATATAACAACAATGAAGTACTGCCACAATGAACCGATCACAATAAAACCAATCAATGCAAGTCCCTCGAGACTTGAAGAATCATAAGGGATAGTGCCATTCAACAATTAAGTTCTGTCAGTCATAAGAGATGCTGTTATTCTGTGTTAGGGTTCGGCAGACCCTCGATCTTTTGGGGCCCGGCATACCCCCTAGTGAATTCTAGTGAATTGCCATTTGTCCGTTCACGGACTTGACCCGTAGGTCCCAATCGATCAGATAGCATCAGATGGGTGTTGTGACTGAGCACAACTCCCGTGTTCATAAACATGTCATGATCATAAGTAATTCCATAGAATATAAAAATGGAATATCATTCATTCAATAAGGATGCAATAGTAGGCCTTTCAAGGCATGGTTCAACATGATAACAATGATATAGCAGTCAATCAATGTCCACAAGATAGAATAATATCACATTATGGATAGCAATAACATGTGGTACTTTCAAGGCACAGTGTAACATGATAACAATGATACATCAGTCAATCAAATGTCCACAACATAGAAAAATATCGAATTGTGGAACACAAGGATATCAATACATTCAAGAGTACGAGTTTGGCAGTAAAAGAATAACTTGGCTTGTGGAAACACCACATGTAAGAGAGAGTGATCCATTTACCTCTATCGTGATTCTATATCAGAAATCCGTGAGTGTACCCTTGCCTTTCGAGTTCCCTATATATCAGTGAATACATTTTAGAATAAATTCTATCCACCAAATTTTATGCCTTTCTATCATAAGTAGCTCAAATAATAATTTAGAATCTTACCATTGAGTCCGGAACGCCAAAGAAAGTCGGTTTAGGCTTTCGCGGAATTCCATTTGGACTTTTGTACTAAAAAGGGCAAAATGGTCATTTTGTACTTGACGTTATTTTATCCTTCGGGGTCTCGTCTCATAAAATGGACCCCACCATTGGACTCAGAACGTCCGAGATAATAAATTTTGACTATTCATTTGCATCGTTTGGACTTCGTTTGACCCATATTTGAAATAGGGGCATTTTTGTAAAAATTAATATTTTATTAATTTTCCTGTTTGGGCCTTAGTGAGATTTCTTAAAACATTTGGGGCCGGTTTATAATTTCCAAAAGCTGCGGTCTGAACCAGTGGGTTAAGAACCAAAAACCCTAAACCGGTCTGCCCCTTCACTGAACCAAAAGGTTCAATCCATTTCAAAGAACCGGATTCCAATATCCTGGTTCTTACCCTATCCATGGTTTGGATAAGCCTAACTCAGATTTTCACATTTCTTATCCCTGTAACCAAACGACCCAATTCATTTAAAATCCAATACATAAAATGACACAGTTTCATTTTCCCTTTTCATTTCCGATCGGGTCCCGACCCGATCCGAACCCGGATCCGGTTTAAATTTAACCCGGTTGCCTCACGATTTCACGGTCGTCTTCCCCAGTACTCCGATAAGGTTCCGGTTGTACACAGTAGTCTTCTTCGACGACTGTCATCGGTTTGTGATGGGTTTTCCTCCCGTTTTGAATGCCGTTTTACTCCCCACCACATGGGGATTATGAATCCATCCTCCGTTTTGATCAAGACCTTCTTGATCTTCACGAATAGTGAGTTTATCAACTCCGGCCGACTGTCCGGCCAAGTTATATTTTTCATTTTCGTGGCGTTTTGATCACTGTTTTGGTCCTATAATTCTTCTAGTATGTTTCTGCACCTAAGTAGGTCGTTTTTAGAAACTTAAAACAAGTTTTAAGCCTAGATTTTCATGAAACCCGAGATTATTCATAAAACCTGCAACTCCGTTTTCCTACCTGGTTTCTCAACCATTTAATCTCATTCTTTTTGCAATAAGTTCCATATTTCATGCTGATTTAGACCTTATAAATAGATATAAGCTTCATGCTCTAAATCATAAAAACAGAACTCAAAACACTCACCTGGGTTTTCGGTTCTTGCTCACTGTGACCCTCCAAACCCTTCTGTTTCTGCTCCTGAGTTCCTTGACAATGTTCTTCTCAGTCTCAGTTTCCTTTTTGTCTCTCAACTCACGCCTTGTATACACTTATATCACAAACGACCGAATCCTTTCTCTCTCCACTTTCTCTCTCTACACGACTCCTTGAGCCTCCAAACTTCACATCTCATAAACTCCTTTCAGATCTCATAAATTCTGCTTTTTCATTTGGTTGCTTTCCATTAAATGCATGGGAGATATTTGAGGTGTTATATGTATATTATATGCATCACACACATAAAGCACTCACTTACACACACACACACTAGCACACACACTAGCCTTCTAATATCTGCACACGTACACACACACACTGATCACTCATGCATACATTTTCTTTCTTTACCCTTTCCTTTCACCTTTATTTACATATATATATATATACATATATATACACATATATGTATATGTATTTGTCCTTGCCATATATATATATATATATATACGTATACATAAATACATATTTTATACGTGACATTCCATCCATATATATGCATGTAAGTCTATTTCCAATGGCGTGTGCATACACTGATTTTTGGTATACTACGTGTCCGTGAAACATGGGTATGTATGGAAATACGTGTGTGCACGCATTACGATGCGATGTCCCGGGGTGCTCTGGTGTTGCCCGGCACTTGTTATACATTTCAATCATTTACAGTTTCCAGTCATTCATCTCCGTGAAATACCATGATATACACATTTTAACAGTTCGAGTTACACTATTTGACCGACTTACCTCGGCACACGTGACATATCCCGGGTCGGGATATTACACATGCTATTCCGGTTCACTAGAGTGGCCTAAACCGGTTGGTTCAGAGGCCACTTGGGCCGGTCTAAGGGTTAAAACCAATGAACTTATTGGTTCACTGGTTTTAAATTAAAAAGTAAACCACCACTTTTAGTAATTTGAATTTGACCCCTAAGCCTTTGGATAATTCTGTTATGGCCCAACTTTTAGGAATTTAATTTGAATAAACCCTTGAAAAATAATTTAGTAGTTAAATAATTAATTAAATTATTTTATAAATAGGGTAAAATGATTGTTTTGCCCTTGGACCCTAAATAAGGCAAATAAAGTTCAAATTGAGATCCAGAAGAGGCTATCTTAACATTTTCGGATGTTTCGGACACAATGGAAATGTCGAATTAGACATCCGAGGACTCCATGGTGGTCCCACCATAAGATGTAAAATTACTAAAATACCCTTAATATAATACGAAGCCCAAATAAAGTCCAAATTGGACGAAATTGATACCAATGGAGGTCTAAATAATTGTGAAATCGTATAAATGACTAAATAATGATTCGATGTCTGAATTTTATAAAATGTGAAATGACCAAAATACCCCTAAGCATAAGAAATACAAAGTAAAGGCTGAATAAATCCTAAAAATAGTTAATCTGATATAATTGACTATCATAAGCATAATAATGTGAATTGAAGGTCAAAATAAGACTCCGGAACAGTTAAAGTATAAAATGAGATATGACCGATGTCTCCCAGTAACCTAAAATAGATGTCAAATGTGATCCAAAAGACTCAAAATTTTATATAAAGGACATGTGGAATATTCTAAGGACCAAGATAGGGTCTAGGGCAAGAGTAACAATTATCATTTTTCCCCTAAGGTTAAATAAGTGATTACTTGATAACGAATGAAGTCAAAATGACTTAGATTATAATTCTGAAAGCTATTAAGCTTAATTAGGGAATTCAATAGCCTAAGTTGAAACCCAATAAATGGGTAATAGGCTAATGGACTTAATTAGGTGATCTGATAAACTCCTAAGATGATGAATAATTCATGAATGGATGAATTCTTATATTTCTATGATTGATGATGATTGTTTAGGAAATGCAAAGATATGCCTAAGGAAGTATCTGGAGAACATCTGTAAATGGAGATAAGCGTAAAAGTTTGTGAGTAACTTGAAACTTCTGACTTGGTGCTATTTTAAATGTCATAGCATTTTCATATACTGTACTATTTAAATGCATATACTTTGTACTGCATAACACTTGACATGATTTCGTTATGTTCTGTTATATTCTGTTAGGATTCTGTTCTGATTTTGTTTTGTTATATTATGTTCTGACTCTTAGGCCCAATACAGGATTGGGCGGTTTGACATAGTAGGCCAGAGCAAAACCCAGAGGGTAGAGGCCCCACGAGTGTCCACTTAAGGGCAACTGGGAAAGGCTCAATGCTTGATTGGCATCTTGTTCTGTTCTATTATGTTTCGCTCAATTTTGTCACTTTTGTTCTGATCTGACCTAGAGGGTAGAGGCCCCACGAGTGTCTGCTTATGGGTAGTTGGGAAAGGCTCAGACATACTTGATGATATGCCTTCTGATTGATATATTGGCATTCTGATCTATTATGTTTTGTTTTGTTCTGTTCTATTCAAATCTATTCTGTTATGTTCTATTTTGATTTGTTTATTCTATTTAGTTCTATTTGGTTTTGTTATGCTTAAATTGCATTTAAAAGTGGATTTATGAAACTGTTATCTCTAAAGTGACTAAACTATCCATGTGCTTTATAAACAAGAACTGGTTTTGAAACCCATGGCAAGGAATCTATGTTACTCACTAGGCTTATTAAAGCTCACTCTATTATCCTAACATTTTTTAAGATTTATCTCCATTGGATTAGAAAGCACAAAGAAATGAAACTAGTAAGCCGGAGGCATTTCAAGCAAGGATTTGATGGCAATGAATTATAAAGACTTGGATTATTGTGGACTGAATCATGCTATTCAAGTTCATGGAACTATGTTATTAAATTCATTGATATACAATATATGCATAGGGACCTGGCTCATTTATATTGGTACTTTAGAGATATTAGGTAACTGATTATGACATGCTCTGATGTGTTAAGATGAGTTGCATTCCTAACTCGGAATGTGTCACAACCCAAGACCCATCCTATGCGAATTGCGAGCCCCCGGCCCGACTCTAGTGTGCCTAACCGGGACTGTCTCAACTTGCTACACAATCAGTGCTACTAACATGCAACAACTAAATAGCATAAAACTTTAAACAATAAATAAATAGAGCTGCATGTGATGTATATAATGTTCTCAAAATGCGGAATATAAAATTTCTTAATACAACTATTCATCCCCAAGATGTGGACAACATGGGAGAACTATAAGACTGTCTGTACTAAGTATTACACTTTCAATTTCAAAAGAAATGTCCACCTCCTAGATATCAGGCTCTACTATTTGTTCTCTATCTCTGTGCCTAAAATAGTCAAAAAGTAGAATTTTTTCTTAGCTATAAAAACTCAATAAGTAGTCCTTTACTCTGCCATGTCTACAAGGGTATAAAAGAATGCTAGCCAGTCAGTGAATATATCTACTCAATATCATATGATAGAAGTCAAATGATATAGGAATATATCTACTCAATATCATATGATAGAAGTCAAATGATATAGGAATGAATATATCTACTCAATATCATATGATAGTTAATCATTTAAGAAACTAAAACCATGTCATCGGTGATAAAAGCATGCATTTAAAACGATTGCATTTAAAACATATGATATTCGAAACAATTTAGCAGATCAAGGAGTAGTAACTAAATAGTGTCAGAAGTTACTCACCTTCAATATTTGAGTTTGAAGCTATGAACGGAGCCTTCCTCTTTTTCTCCTTAAGCCTAAAACAATTTATAAACTCATGACCTTAAACTGAGTAAGTCTACCCTATGATGGGTTTCATGGAACTAACTTATAGTGGCTAGTTCATAGGTCTTACCTCTTAAGCATTTGGCTTAGGGTTCCAGTATCTTCCTGTTTTTTTCATCTTGGCCTCGGCAATCATTGCCTTAGTAGGTGTCTTATATATGAAGGGCCGGACGGAGACGACTTCAATGGACTTAGCTATTCTAATATGGCGCTCAATAACTTTTTGCTGCCACAGTAAGTCTTGCATAAACCCTTACTGTTTCTTATCGGCTAACCTCTGGGCCTTAGTCATGATGGTGAATTTCTTGCCCTGATTGTCCATGGTAGTTTAAGTGATATTTCTACCTAGAACACAGTTTAACATGTTAGAACAGATCTCATTACTCTTCTGGTAGCTTCATGCCTTCACACATTTATCGGTTCTGATTTTCATAATATGGACCTAACCATTGAGTTCGGAAGGTCGAAGAAAGTCAATTTAGACTCTCTCGGCTTTTAAATCTGGGTTCGGGTATATCAGGGGTATTTCGGTCATTTTGCCGTTGCATGATTTATGTCTCAGACGCGTCATTTAGTCATGTATACAATCTCACAGGTGTCAGGTACCACTGGTATTAATTCTGTTTTAATCGGACTTCATTTGGGCCTTGTACAGTGTCAGGGGTATTTTGGTAATTTCATATGTTGTATTTTTCGGTACTTTATTTGCTATTACGGACCTCACCATTGAGTCCAGGAATGTCCAACATAGTTAAAATGGACTATCTTTCAGTGTAATTTGGCCATATGTGCCATTAGGGGCGGTACAGTCATTTACCCTTTACATATCTGTATTTTTCGGGACTTGGTTTCACAAATTGGACTCCACCATTGAGTCCGGAATGCCCGAAATAGTAAGATTACACTATTCAATTATTAAATTCGGACTTCGTTTGACTTGTTTAAGGTCTAGGGGCAATATGGTAATTATCCCCTTTTAATAAAATAATAAAATAATTATTTTATTATTTTATTTAATTTTCTTAGGGGTGTAATTGCATAAGATTTTCAAAATCTGGGCCTTAGTATAATTCTGTCAAACAGTGGGGTCACTTTGTAAATATTTAAAAGTTCAAAACTGAACCAAAGGGTTCAGTCCCTTTGTAATTGAACCAATCCGGTTCAGTCCGGTTCCAACCGGTTCAGTTGCCTTGCTGACGTCATGATGACGTCAGCCCTGTTATTTATTTTGATTTAAATCAGTGAGGAAACGACGTAGTTTCATTAAGGTCCATCCGTTTTTAATCGGGTCGGGGTCCGACCCGACACCCTGTCCGACCCGACCCGGTACTGATCATCGTCCCCAACCCCCTCTGGTTACTATTGCCCTAAAAACCTGTAGATTTTCACTTTCTAATTCGTGATATTTTGGACAGAATTTCTTGGTGATTTCAATCCCGATCAGTTTTTGCATGTTATATCTATCATTTAGCATCCATTTGAAGCTTCGAATCAAGCTCTAGGTCGGTCTGTTTTGATAACAATAATCCAGACCTGCAACTGATCCATACGTCCTCATTTCTCAACTATTTTGTGTGTGTTTTGAAGATACGTGACCTAAAGACCATGAGGATCAAGCCCCCATCTTTATTTTTCAGTTTAGTTGCATGTATTGACGGATTGCATTTTTGACCCGTAGGTTCATTTCCAATTTAATGGGGCTATACAGTGTTCTAGGGTCGCGTAGGTAGATGTTTGAGATCCTCTTAGGGTCTATTTCAAGTCTCAACATGCAAAATCTCAAACGGTTATGGTCGAATCAGACCTGGTTTTTCGAGCTTCATCAATGGAGGTTTCCTTCGGGTTTTATGGTTACATGACCTATCCGAGACTTCTAAACCATGCAACATGTTCAGAACAATTCTTAGGATCAAGAGTGAAACATGCATGCAGTCTATCCTCTACATTTTTTGTCAAAACAGTTCAAATTTAAACCAAGGAAATGAAGGTAGTTCTGAAAGTTTACCTTTAGTCAGTAGTAGTCCACTCTCTTTGGCTCAGTTCAGTCTCTCAAAAACCTTCTCAGGTCATGCGCCGTAGTCCTCAAGTCCCCCCTTGCACTTCAAATGGCCAAGTCTTTCCTCAAACTCCCTTGCATGCAAAGCTTCCTTCCCCTCTCTCTCACTACACTCTCACTCTACCAACCTCACGTATACACACAGTTTTTGAAATTGCAGAATTCTCTAAAGAGAGAATCTGATGTAAAGTAGGGCATTTATATATATATATATTGTAGGTTATATACATATAGGTTATACATATATACATATATGTATGAGTACATCTCTGCCCTTAGTGGGGTTAGTGGGGGTTGATTTGATGGAGGTGATGCAGGGTTATGATGAAGGGAATGCATGCAAGGCCATTGGCCAATTTGGGTGGTGGCTTGGGTAAATTTATAGGTTATATACATATATTACTGTATATATGCACAAGGTAACCAACAGCCTAGTTGGTAACTTTTTGGAACAAAATTGTTTACCTTGGTAGGTCAAGGGTTCAATTCCCCTTGGCCTCCCAAGTGACCATTTTCTCATTTTTTTTCCTGGTTAAGGCCCTGTTTGGTTGTCGCGGAATTCCAGTTTCACTGTTTTGGCCTTAACTTTCAATCCGTAACTCCTTTTTCAGCACGGTTTCTTTCTGTCACTTCCTACTCAGAATATCTTTCATTGACCATGGTTCAATGTCGGTTTTTATTTTCTCGATTTTCCCATAATTAGCTAATTCGAGTTTTATCACTATTAAAAATAGACATTAAATTAGCTAAACCCGACATTTCATTCCCAAAACAGTTTCCCGTATACAACACATGTCGGTTAAGTAATTGGGGTGTTACATCCTCCCCCCCTTCAGAAGACTTTTGTCCTCAAAACTCAGTCTACAATATCAAGTAAACAACTCGGGATATTTTTCATGCATTTCAGCTTCAAGTTCCCAGGTTGCTTCTTCACTAGTGTGATTTCTCCACAAGACTTTGACTAACGGAATTGCCTTGTTACGCAAAGTCTTTTGTTTCCGGTCAAGGATCTGGACTGGCCGTTCTTCATACGTTAAGTCCTCTCTCAACTTGAGTGGCTCATACTCGACGACTTGCCCCGGTTCTTGTATACACTTTCGTAACATGGATACGTAAAACACACGGTGTACCTTGTCCAACTCAGGTGGTAATGCCAGACTATATGCAACTGGGCCAATTCTCTTTAAAATCTCAAAAGGACCAATGTAACGAGGACTTAACTTGCATTTCTTGCCGAATCGGAGTACTCCCTTTAGTGGCGACACTTTAAGAAACACAAGATCGCCTACTTGGAATTCAAGATCCTTCCTCCGATTATCAGCATAGCTTTTGTACCGGCTCTGGGCCGTTTGCAGTCTATTCTGGATCCTCTGAATTTGTTCCATGGTGGCTTGGACTAAATCTGGCCCGAGCAGCTTCTGTTCACCGGCTTCAATCCAGCAAAGTGGAGATCGGCATCTCCTCCCGTATAGTGCCTCATATGGTGCCATTTTAATGCTGGCTTGATAACTGTTATTATAGGCAAACTCGACAAGTGGCAGATGCTCTGCCCAGTTTCCTTTGAAGTCCAATGCACACAGTCGCAGCATATCCTCCAACATCTGTATCACTCTTTCAGATTGCCCGTCCGTTTGCGGGTGATATGCTGTACTGAACTTGAGTTCCGTGCCGAGTGCCTCCTGTAGACTTTTCCAAAATCGTGACACAAATCGGGGATCTCGATCGGATATAATGTACAATGGTGTGCCATGTAAGCGTACGATTTCCTAAATGTACAATGCGGCAAACTTCTCTAAGCTATATGTGGTCCTGACAGGTAGAAAATGAGCAGACTTGGTCAATCTGTCCACTATGACCCAGACAGCATTAGAGCCCTTCGGTGACTTGGGAAAACCGGACACAAAATCCATAGTAATATGATCCCACTTCCATTCCGGAATAGGGAGTGGTTGCAGAAGTCCGCTAGGACGTTGATGCTCAACTTTCACCTGTTGGCACCGTGTGTAGTGAGCAATAAAATTTGCTACGTCCTTCTTTAATTCGGTCCACCAGTATAACTCCTTGAGACCATGATACATCTTCGTAATCCCAGGGTGTACCGTAAATCTCGAGGCATGGGCTTCCTCCAGAATCTCCTTTCTTAACTCGGGTATCTTGGGCGCACACAACCTACCTCGATACCGTAGAATTCCGTCCTGAATTCCAAAATCAGCTTTCCCCGTTGCCTTCACTTCATCACAGATTCTAATCAACTCCTCATCTTGAGTCTGTCCCGCTTTAATTCGCTCCACCAATGTAGATCCAACAGTCAAATTGGCTAGACAAGCCGCGCTACCTGGTGGAACCACCTCGATACCCATTTCATCCAGATCTCGAATTAACTCTTCCTGAGAGGTAATCATGTAGGCAAGGCTTCCAGATCGTCGACTCAAGGCGTCGGCCACCACATTTGCCTTACCCGGATGGTACTGAATAGCCACATCATAATCCTTAATTAGTTCGAGCCACCTTCGCTGCCTCATGTTTAATTCCTTCTGTGTGAAGAAATATTTCAAACTCTTGTGATCCGTAAAAATCTCACACACCTCCCCATATAGGTAATGGCGCCAGATTTTTAGGGCAAACACCACTGCAGCTAATTCTAGATCATGGGTAGGATAGTTTTGCTCATGAGGTCGGAGCTGTCGGGAAGCATAGGCGATGACTCTATCATTCTGCATAAGGACACAACCCAGTCCCTTATAAGAGCCGTCACAGTAAATGACAAACTTCCCTTCTCTGGAAGGAATAGTCGATACTGGCGCTGTGGTCAGCTTCTCTTTTAGCAGCTGGAAACTCTTTTCTTACTCATCTGCCCAAATGAATGGCACATTATTCTTGGTCAAATGTGTGAGCGGTTTGGCCAACTTTGCAAAATCTTTCACAAAACGCCGGTAGTACCCAGCCAGTCCAAGAAAACTTCTGACTTCCATCACAGTAGTCGGCTGGGGCCAATCCAATATGGCTTCCACCTTCTGTGGATCAACAGCGATGCCTTCTTTGGAAATCACATGGCCCAAGAAGGTAATGTTGGACAACCAGAATTCACACTTGCTGAATTTTGCATACAGTCTGTGCTCTCTCAGGGTTTGTAATGCTATCCCCAGATGTCTTTCATGCTCCTCCTCGTTGCGCGAGTATACTAGTATATCATCGATAAACACAATGATGAAGTTGTCCAAATACGGTTTAAAAACCCGGTTCATTAAATCCATGAACGCGGCAGGGGCGTTAGTCACGCCAAAAGGCATGACCAGGAACTCATAGTGACTGTATCGGGTCTGAAAGGCCGTCTTTGGTACATCAGTATCCTTGACTTTGAGTTGATGGTACCTCGATCTCAAATCAATTTTAGAAAATACACTCGCCCCTTGTAACTGGTCAAACAATTCATCGATACGTGGAAGAGGGTACTTGTTCTTTACCGTCACTTTATTTAGCTCACGGTAATCAATGCACAGTCTTAGGGAGCCGTCCTTCTTTTTCACAAACAACACGGGTGCTCCCCAAGGAGATACACTAGGTCAGATAAACCCTTTCTCCAACAATTCCTCCAATTGGGCTTTCAACTCCCTTAACTCTGATGGGGCCATTCGGTAGGGAGTTTTGGATATAAGTTGAGTTCCAGGGATAAGATCGATAGAAAACTCGATTTCTCGATCGACCATTCCTTGCGGTAGTTCCTCTGGGAACACGTCGGGAAATTCACACACAACTGGCACTTCGGGCAATGGGGGATTCTGGGCTTGGGTATCCAAGACACTACATAAATAACCACTACACCCTTTCTTTAATAACCTCCCTGCCTGAATGGCAGAGATTAGGTAGGGCGGTGGGGTAATGCCCTTTCCCCTAAACATAAACTCGGGCTGCCCCGGGGGCTGAAACAATACACTTTTCTCAAAACAATCGATGGTGGCATGATTGTGTGACAACCAATCCATGCCCAATATCACATCAAATCCTTTTATCGCTAAGGGTATTAGATTGACTAACAACTCCTGGTCTCCAATCATTACTCTGCAGTTTCGAAGGATCGTGGACCCAATCATTGACATCCCGGAAGGAATTTGTACCGATAATAGTTCATCCATAGGTTCAGGTATCTTATGCAGTTTATCAACAAAAGATGGGGACATAAAAGAATGCGTGGATCCAGGGTCAATCAACACATATGCAGGAATTCCAAAAATCGGGAGTATACCTGCTACTACAGCATTTGCAGCAGAGGTGTCTCCTGGTAGCAGTGCAAAGACTCTTCCTGGGCGGCCCTATGGCTCCTTGCCTTTGTCCTTTGTCTTGGTAAGAGGTGCTGGAATAGGCTTCTGTCCTGCGGTGCCGGTAGTTAAAGCGGGGGTTCTCGGGATTGGTGGATGTTGCGGGCAATCTTTGACTTGGTGCCCCTTATCTCCACATCGGTAGCATGCACCAGTCAGTCGGTGACATTCTCCAGTGTGTAGGTTCTGGCAGTGAGGGCATCTGGGCACTTCCTCAGTTTTCTTCTAACCCTTTATGCTCTTACTTGGGCCCTCAGTCCTTTGCTTCTTACTCGGCTGCTCCTTCTTAAAGTTTTTGCCCTTTTTCTTTCTTTCCTGGTCCTTCAGTTGGTTGAACTCCTCCATGTCCTTTTCGATAACTAGGGCTTTGTTAAGAACATCGGAATAGGTGTGTAGTTCAAAGGCCGAGACTTTAGTCCGTATCCTGATCCGAAGACCTGCGAGGAATTTCCTTGCCCTATTATGCTCTTCCCTCACCAAAAAGAAAGCAAATCTGGACAACGCAGAGAACTTGGCTGCACATCGAATTACGGTAATGTCCCCTTGTTTCAGGGTGGCGAACTCCTAAATTTTTCTCTCCCGGATTGTAGGGGGAAAGAACATGCCGTAAAACTTATCAATAAAATCGGCCCAGGTAATGGTGGGGTTCTGTACTTGCATCTCGAGCCACCACTTGTATCCCTCCCCCTGTAACATGTAAGTGGCTAGCATCACTTTCTCGGCTTCTGAACAAATCAAGAGCTTAAAGGTCTTTTCCATTGACATGACCCACAGCTCAGCTTTCTCGGGGTCAGTAACAACATCGAAAGTCGGGGGTTTGAGCTTATAGAAGCGATCTAACAAGGCATTACGAATGCCGGTTTCCAACGGCTGCACTGGGGCAGCCGGAGGCGGAACTACCGGAGGCTCTACCGGGTTATTTGCTGGTCCGGCCTGGTGTTGCTGTAAAGTTCTTGATAGTCCCTCAATGGCCTGGCCGAATTGAGCTAATGTGGCCCGCATTTCCCATAGGGCTACGCTCTCCGTTGGGGCCCGCGGTTCCCTATTGTTACTCCTAGTTCGAGGCGGCATCTGAAGCAAGATAAAAAGTATTCTAAGTATCCTCATTCAATGTGTCATAGTAAGAATGTCATTCAGGTTGTTCATCGATTCAGAAATCCTATGACTTAAATATTTGCTTTCTAAGGATTCAGTGTTTAAATAACCCTAAGGTTCTGGTCTATACTGACTTTCAAACCTATAGCTCTGATACCACTATTTGTCACATCCCCCAGACCAACCCTGTGCGGATTTGGGGCACGTGACAAGGCCAGTTAGGCACCCATTGGGTTTTATCAGTTTTTTTTTTTTTTTGAAAGCAAAACCCCGACGGTAATCCTAACCACAGGCCATTCCGATATAAATCCCAAGCATAATGCATTCGACATATATAATTTAAGCAGCGGAATTTTCACAAGAGAATGCATACATATATACTTGGCAGAGCATTCAGGATACATCATAGTCAGTCTTATCTTATCAAGATTACAAAACAGTTTCACCACAAAAGTCATAATCTGATCAGTTACACAAAAAGTACAAAAATGGTATAGGTTCACAAAAATGGGTTATTATTTTATCTGGGGTCTCCAACATTTTCCCCCTAAGTCCTGGACCTGCTAAACCTGTCCATCTGAGAGTTCCCCTAAAATTATTAAAATAATGGAATGAGCTTTGAAAAGCCCAGTGAGTAACACAGATATCCAGGTAAGAGTTTCGAATTCAATCTTTGCCTAAATCACATGGTTAATTAAATCAGTTTGGAATTAATAGTTCAATAATCCAAGTCAAGTTCAATAGATCAAAACAGATAAACGGTTCAGGGTGCTAGCATATCAATCAGAAGTATAGTTAATCATTTAAGAAACTAAAACCATGTCATCGGTGATAAAAGCATGCATTTAAAACGATTGCATTTAAAACATATCATATTCGAAACAATTTAGCAGATCAAGGAGCAGTAACTAAACAGTGTTAGAAGTTACTCACCTTCAATATTTGAGTTTGAAGCTATGAACGGAGCCTTCCTCTTTTTCTCCTTAAGCCTAAAACAATTTATAAAGATTTATCAACTCATGACCTTAGACTGAGTAAGTCTACCCTATGATGGGTTTCAGGGAACTAACTTATAGTGGCTAGTTCATAGGTCTTACCTCTTAAGCATTTGGCTTAGGGTTCCAGTATCTTCCTGTTTTTTTCATCTTGGCCTCGGCAATCATTGCCTTAGTAGGTGTCTTATATATGAAGGGCCGGACGAAGACGACTTCAGTGGACTTAGCTATTCTAATATGGCGCTTAATAACTTTTTGCTACCACAGTAAGTCTTGCATAAACCCTTGCTGTTTCTTATCGGCTAACCTCTGGGCCTTAGTCATGATGGTGAATTTCTTGCCCTGATTGTCCATGGTAGTTTAAGTGATATTTCTACCTAGAACACAGTTTAACATGTTAGAACAGATCTCATTACTCTTCTGGTAGCTTCATGCCTTCACACATTTATCGGTTCTGATTTTCATAATATGGACCTAACCATTGAGTTCGGAAGGTCGAAGAAAGTCAATTTAGACTCTCTCGACTTTTAAATCTAGGTTCAGGTATATCAGGGGTATTTCGGTCATTTTTCCGTTGCATGATTTATGTCTCGAATGCGTCATTTAGTCATGTATACAATCTCACAGGTGTCAGGTACCACTGGTATTAATTCCGTTTTAATCGGACTTCATTTGGGCCTTGTACAGTGTCAGGGGTATTTTGGTAATTTCATATGTTGTATTTTTCGGTACTTTATTTGCTATTACGGACCTCACCATTGAGTCCGGAATGTCCAACATAGTTAAAATGGACTATCTTTCAATGTAATTTGGCCCTATGTGTCATTAGGGGCAGTACGGTCATTTACCCTTTAGATATCTGTATTTTTCGGGACATGGTTTCACAAATCAGACTCCACCATTGAGTCCGAAATGCCTGAAATAGTAAGATTACACTATTCAATTATTAAATTCGGACTTCGTTTGACTTGTTTAAGGTCCAGGGGAAATATGGTAATTATCCCCTTTTAATAAAATAATAAAATAATTATTTTATTATTTTATTTAATTTTCTTAGGGGTGTAATTGCATAAGATTTTCAAAATCTGGGCCTTAGTATAATTCTGTCAAACAGTGGGATCACTTTGTAAATATTTAAAAGTTCAAAACTGAACCAAAGGGTTCAGTCCCTTTGTAATTGAACCAATCCGGTTCAGTCCGGTTCCAACCGGTTCAGTTGCCTTGCTGACGTCATGATGACGTTAGCCCTGTTATTTATTTTGATTTAAATCAGTGAGGAAACGACGTAGTTTCATTAAGGTCCATCCGTTTTTAATAAGGTCGGGGTCCGACCCGACACCCGGTCCGACCCGACCCGGTACTGGTCATCGTCCCTAACCCCCCTGGTTACTGTTGCCCTAAAAACCTGTAGATTTTCACTTTCTAATTCGTGATATTTTGGACAGAATTTCTTGGTGATTTCGATCCCGATCAGTTTCTGCATGTTATATCTATCATTTAACATCCATTTGAAATTTCGAATCAAGCTCTAGGTCGGTCTGTTTTGATAACAATAATCCAGACCTGCAACTGATCCATGCGTCCTCATTTCTCAACTATTTTGTGTGTGGTTTGAAGCTACGTGACCTACAGACCATGAGGATCAAGCCCCCATCTTTATTTTTTCAGTTTAGTTGCATGTATTGACGGATTGCATTTTTGACCCGTAGGTTCATTTCCAATTTCATGGGGCTATACAGTGTTCTACGGTCGCGTAGGTAGATGTTAGAGATCCTCTTAGGGTCTATTTCAAGTCTCAACATGCAAAATCCCAAACGGTTATGGTCGAATCAGACCTGGTTTTTCAAGCTTCATCAATGGAGGTTTCCTTCGGGTTTCATGGTTACATGACCTATCCGAGGACTTCTAAACCATGCAACATGTTCAGAACAATTCCTAGGATCAAGAGTGAAACATGCATGCAGTCTATCCTCTACATTTTTTGTCAAAACAGTTCAAATTTAAACCAAGGAAATGAAGGTACTTCTGAAAGTTTACCTTCAGTCAGTAGTAGTCCACTCTCTTTGGCTCAGTTCAGTCTCTCAAAAACCTTCTCAGGTCATGCACCGTAGTCCTCAAGTCCCCCCTTGCACTTCAAATGGCCAAGTCTTTCCTCAAAATCCCTTGCATGCAAAGCTTCCTTCCCCTCTCTCTCACTACACTCTCACTCTACCAACCTCACGTATACACAGTTTCTGAAATTGCAGAATTCTCTAAAGAAAGAATCTGATGTAAAGTAGGGCATTTATATATATATATATTGTAGGTTATATACATATAGGTTATACATATATACATATATGTATGAGTACATCTCTGCCCTTAGTAGGGTTAGTGGGGGTTGATTTGATAGAGGTGATGCAGGGTTATGATGAAGGGAATGCATGCAAGGCCATTGGCCAATTTGGGTGGTGGCTTGGGTAAATTTATAGGTTATTTACATATATTACTGTATATATGCACAAGGTAACCAACAGCCTAGTTGGTAACTTTTTGCAACAAAATTGTTTACCTTGGTAGGTCAAGGGTTCAATTCCCCTTGGCCTCCCAAGTGACCATTTTCTCATTTTTTTCCTGGTTAAGGCCCTGTTTGGTTGTCGCGGAATTCCAGTTTCCCTTGTTTTGGCCTTAACTTTCAATCCGTAACTCCTTTTTCAGCGTGGTTTCTTTCTGTCACTTCCTACTCAGAATATCTTTCATTGACCATGGTTCAATGTCGGTTTTTATTTTCTCGAGTTTCCCATAATTAGCTAATTCGAGTTTTATCACTATTAAAAATAGACATTAAATTAGCTAAACCCGACATTTCATTCCCAAAACAGTTTCCCATATACAACACATGTCGGTTAAGTAATTGGGGTGTTATGTAGACTCTACTATTGAGTTCAAAATGTCAAAGAAAGTCGGTTTAGGCTTTCACGAAATTCAATTTGGATACCAGTACTAAAAAGGGCAAAATGGTCATTTTGCACTTTTACGTGTCTTTTACTTTTTGGGACCCCGTCTCCCAAAACGGACCTCACCATTAGTTTTAGAATTTTTGAAATAGTAAAAATACACTAATAACTTATTTAATTTGGACTTCGGGTCATTTACCATTTTTAAATTAATTAACTTTATACTTATATAATATATATTAATTTCGGTGCAACAGGAAGCACGAGCTTGCCTGTCCAATTGGTTTGGTCTTGGCTTATCCTCCAACACGTCCTAGGTTCAATTCGCAGGGCCAAAATTAGAATAACATATCTCGTCCCCAATTTAATTCAAATTCAAATTTCTTAAGACCGTAACCAAACATTTTGAATTCTCTTTTAATTTAAAACGATCGAATCCTAAACGGCGTAGTATCAACCTCAAACATTACCAAACGATGCCGCATCACTATATTATTCATCATCCCCTCCCCCGACTTTCCAGTGATGTCCACTTAGGGTTCCATCGCCATCTCCAACGATTGCGACCCTATTCCGGTCAAATTTTAACATTTTTCAAATGCCATTTTTCTCAGTTTTTCATAGGTTCTTCATATCTAAGGTCAGTTTTTACTTTGGTTCACTAAAACTTCACGAAATAGATAAAAATTGTGGCTCCGACCGACTAATGTTTCTCAATCTCGTGCTCATTTCTTGACTGTTTTCATTCATTCTTTTTCCTAATCTTTTTTTGCACTTTGTAGGATCACTTCTAAATAAGTTAGACAAAGTTTCATGCATGAAATATTAAGGACCTAAACTATTCTAACAACCTGTAACTAGCTATATCTTACTTATTTCTGAACCATTTTTCTTGATTCTTTTGGCATTTGATTCCTTATTTCGTGCTCAATATAGCCCTACAATTTAAACTAAACATCATGCTTAAAATTTTAAAAGCAGAATAAATGGACTCACCTATTTTTTTGTTTTTCTTGCTGCAGGATACCACTCTCTTCTTCCTTCTTCTTGGTTCAAGCTTTTATATCTCTTCCCAATGTTCACAGTCACTCAAATCAATCTTTTCTCTCTATTTTCCTATCTCACGCAACACCTATTTATATATATATATATATATATATACACCAACCGCCCTAAGTCACTTTCCTCATTTTTCTCTCTCGATTCTCCCCCTTCCCTTTCTTTTCCCATCATTTTTCTAACTTCCTTTCTGTTTCCTTTCTTTTCTTCCTGCTTCTCATTTAATGTTTGCTTGTATTTTGTGTTATATATATATATATATATATATATATGTGTGTGTGTGTATATTATATTATACACATACACACACCAAACACACTCACTCACACACGCACCTACCGACCTCTTGGTAGCACACACACCCACTTGCATGCATATGCCATGCTACTTCTCTACTTCCCTTTCTTTCTTTTTATTTTTCTTGTATTTTATATGTAAATACTTGTATACATATAGCATATAATACTCTATATATATATATATATACATATACATATACAGTACATCATTTATACACATTTTATACATATATATATATACTAATATATAGGCCTATACACTAGTTTTTGATTACACGTACATGCACTGATATTAAATGGGCTATGCGTATAGGTATACTTATGCATGCATGGGTTTACGTGCATACACGTATTACGAGGTATGGTTCTGGGTTACCCGGGTGTTGCTCGACACTAACTGTTTAACTGACACTATTCATATTCCAAAATCGTACAGTACATATGATATCATGATATAAAGCTTAAACAACTTAGGTTACAACTGATAGTACACTACTCGACCCAGTCTACCTCGGTATACATGCTAACTCGAGTCAAGGTATTACATTTTTTCCCCCCTAAAATAAGTTTGTCCCCAAACTTAGTACATAATAGGGTAGAAAAATATAACTACTATGATGAAAATAACTAAGGATATTTGGCGCACATATCATCCTCTCGCTCCCAAGTAGCTTCCTCTATCTTGTGGTTCTTCCACAGAACTTTGACTAAAGGAATAATCCTGTTCCGTAGAACCTGATCTCGACGGTCTAGAATCTGTATTGGATGCTCTATGTAACTCAGATTCTCTTAGACGTCTAATGGCTCATGCTCTACTATCTGATCTGTACTCTATACACACTTCCTTAACATCGAAACTTGAAATACACTATGTACATGTAATAACTCTAGAGGCAAGACAAGCTGGTAGGCTACTGGCCCAACCCTTCCCCTAATCCTAAAAGGTCCAATGTATCTTGGCCCTAGCTTTCCCCTCTTGTCGAACCTCACTACACCCTTCATGGGTGATACCTTCAAGAACACGTAGTCACCTATTGCGAACTCTACCTCTCGTCTGTAAGCATTAGCATAGCTTTGAGTTCCTAGAAGTCATTGCCTGATCAGTTGTATCTTCCCTATAGTTTGCTCCACTATCTCTGGCCCATAAAGCTTCCTCTCTCCCACCTCTGTCCAACACAGTGGTGATCGACACTTCCTACCATACAATGCTTCATATGGTGCCATACTAATACTAGCTTGGAAGCTATTATTGTATGTGAACTCTATCAGTGGCAATTGATCTTCCCAACTCCTTCTGAAATCCATGACACAAAACCGCAGTAAGTCCTCTAGAGTCTATATCATCCTCTTTGACTGACCATCAGTCTCGGGATGATACGCTGTGCTAAGACTCAGTTCTACGCCCATAGCTCGCTGTAGGCCTCTCCAAAACCGTGACACAAATTATGGATCCCGATCAGATATGATCGATACCGGGACTCTATGAAGTCTACTATCTCTTTGATGTACAACTCTGCTAGTCTCTCCAAGGTCTGTGTTGTCTTCGTTGCCAGGAAATGAGTTGTCTTGGTCAGTCTGTCAACAATGACCCAGAGATAATCACTCCCTCTCGATGTCTTTGGCAACCTTGACACGAAGTCCATTGTAATATGTTCCCACTTCCACTCGAGAATAGGTAAAAACTGTAGAAGTCCTCCACGCTTCTGATGCTCTACCTTGATCTGCTGGCACTTGGCACATCGTGCTATGTACTCAGTTATGTCAAACTTCATCCCAGACCACCAATATGTGCTTCTGACATTGTGATACATCTTGGTGCTCCTTGGATGCAAGAAAATCTCGAACTGTGTGCCTCATGAAGGATCTCATTCCTCAACTCTGGCACATCGGGTATACAGATCTTGCCCCTAGTAGCATAACATCTCATCTCTCACTGAAAACTCGGAGTCTATGCTTGACTGAGCCTCTTGATGAAGCTTAGACAGCTTCTCATCCTGAGCCTACTACTTTCTGATCCTGTCCACAATCGATAAGCTAACTGTGACGTTGGGACACAATGCCTCAGAGCTGGGCAGAACTACCTCTATCTCCATATCCTCCAAGTCACTCAATATCTCTATCTAGGTGGTCAACAGGCAAGCTAAGCTCCCTGATGACTTCTTACTAAGAGCATCAGTTACCACGTTCGCCTTCCCTGGGTGGTACTGAATGCTGAGCTCGTAGACTTTTATCAACTCTAACCAACGGCGCTGTCTCATGTTGAGCTCCTTCTGTGTAAACAGATACTTGAGACTCTTATGGTCAATAAAATCCTTGCACGTGGTTCCGTATAAGTAATGCCTCCATATCTTCAAGGCGAAGATAATGGCTGCTAGCTCAAGATCATTTGTCGGGTAGTTTCTTTCATGTGGCCTCAACTGACATGAAGCATATGCTACTACCCTTCCATTCTGCATCAAAACACATCCCAAGCCCTTCATTAAGGCATCACTATAGATCACAAATCCCTTGGTTCCATCTAGCACTGTCAGAATCGAAGCTGTAACTAGTCGGTCCTTGAGCTTTTAGAAGCTCTTCTCTTGCTCCTCTGTCCAAATAAATGGAACATCCTTCCTGGCCAGTTGTGTAATTGGCATAGCTATTTTCTAGAAGTCTTTGACAAACCTTCTGTAATAACGAACCAATCCCATAAAACTTCGCACTTCCGTGACACTGGTTGGCCGAGGCCAATCCATAATTTTCTCGATCTTTTGAGAATCAACAGAGATCCCCTCTTTGCTAATCATATGCCCTAGAAATGCTATGCTAGGGAGCCAGAACTCATACTTCTTCAGCTTAGCGTACAGTTTCTGCTCCCTCAACTTCAGTAAAACCTTCCTCAGATGTACCTCATGCTCCTCTTGGCTCTTGGAATAAACCAAGATGTCTTCTATGAACACGATCACGAAGTCATGCAGATGTGGCTTTAAAACCCTGTTCATCAGATCTATGAATGCAACAGGGGCATTTGTGACCCCAAACGGCATCACTAAGAACTCATAATGCCTATAGCGGGTCCTGAAAGTCATCTTCTCAATATCTGCAGGTCGTAACTTCAGTTGGTGGTACCCGGACCTCAAATCGATCTTAGAGAAGACCTGTGCTCCCTTCAACTGGTCAAAGAGATCATCTATGTCACGACCCGAAATTCGCCTCGCGCGGACCCTGCGTCGCGACCGCCACCCCAAGACCCGAAGGCCTCGGGACAAGGCTCGCATCTGCAGCCGTATCGAATAGATGTGCGACACAAGATTACGGAAGCGTGAAAAACTTTTTCTTTCTTTTCTTGTTTTAAAAATTGCACATCTATCCAGTACTGCCGCTTTTCACATCGTGGTACACATGATCATACATTCAAAGCATAACTAAAAACTTAAAGACTTCATAATTAATACATGTTTAACTATTCCACGAAACTTAATACACAATAGCGAAATACTTCCTAATACGAAATATTGCTAACTTCATAGTACATCCCCAAGAGAATTGCTAGTCCTGTGATTAGTTGCCTAACCTTTCTTCCAAAATAGATAGGCTTATCATCATCGCCATCAAGATCAAGCTGCCATCATTTACCTGAAAGGGGGGTCTGAATAAAAATTCAGGTAAGCTAATCTAAGCTTGTGAGTAATTCCTGCATTCGTCATAGGGTTTTCAACTGGCAGTGGTTTAGCACATGAGAGTTAATAAAATACTCACTACCAATTGCTCGTACATTTTAGAACACAGAGTATATGCATTCTTAAAATAGATAGCTTTGAAACGTTTAGAGTATTCAAGCTAAATACACATTTCTTCAATAGAGCATATGCAATTTAAAAGCATATAAACATGTATAATAAAATGGGGGTAAAAACCTACTTCCATTTCCAAAAGCGTTACTTCAAAACATATAAACATGCATAGGAAAATGGGGGTAAAAACCTGCTTCTATTTTCAAAATCATTTGTCATCTTTTCTCTTTGATTAGATGGAATCTGTTTCGAACTAGACTCCCTTTTTACTGCCAATACTGACAATCATATTTGCCTGGGGGATTAGATCCTGCTACCGGGCATTTACTGTTGAATCCCGAAGGATTTCAACCATCATAGGGGGGTGCTTTAAACACCATTTATCTTACAAAACATTTATCACATGGCTATTTCAATAGATACTTTTCATGAGTATTTAAAACATGAAATATACAATTTCTGCAATAGGGCTTCAATACTTGAAATAATCAAATTCAGAATATTTAAAGAAATTACATTTTAACCAAACATGCTAAATCTCTCCAAGAAAAGAATTGAATATAAAACATTTAACCAACATGTCATAACAGAATATTTTAAAAACAAGAATTGTATAAAAACTGAATTTGAAATTCAAATACTTCTCATAACTTGAACTTAAAACTTCATCAAATATATGGAGTTAAATCTCCATTTCAAACACAGGGTTACTCACCTTGGTCCTTTAGGGTTAGTGCTAATAATGCGCTTTCCCACTTCCTTTGTAGTTCCTAAGAACAATTCATAAGCATCTCGTACTCTTAACCTACGACACAATTTAATGTGTTAGAAATTTAATTTATTTCAATTTATACTCTTCTGGTAGCTCCATTAACTTTAAATTAAATTTATTTACTTGTCATGTTAACGCGTCGTGTCTTCTCCTACTTTATTTCCTCGTACTTGCCTTAGTTTAATATTTCGGCAATTCTTTAGTTTATAGTCATCTGACAGATGCTATTCATCAAATTTTATGTCTTTTTATTTTAGACATTTCTTTTGGTCGAATAGACTCTACCATCGAGTCCGGAATGTCAAAGAAAGTCGGTTTGGGCTTTCCTAGAATTTAATTTGGACTTTTGTATGTAAAAGGGCAAAATGGTCATTTACCTATTTACGTGTCATATTTTTTCGTACTTCGTTTCGTAATTCGGACCCCACCATTGAGTCCGGAATGTCGAATAAAGTCAATTTAGACCTTTCCTAGTTTCAATTTAGCTTTAGGGGTATTTTGGTCATTTTACCCCTTTACGTGTCTTTATTTTTTGGGGCCCCGTCTCGCAAAACGAACCCCTCCATTAGTCTTAGAATATCCAAAATAGTCAAAATATACTATTTATATGTTAAATTTGGACTTCATTTGCTTTATTTATGACCCAAGGGCAAAATAGTAATTTTGCTTTTTAATTTAATTATTTAATTATTTTTCTAGGGGTGTAATTGCATAAAGTTCTCAAAATTTGGGCCACAGTACAATTTTTTTTCAGAAGTTCAGGGGTTAAAATAGAATTTTTAAAACTTCCGGACTGAACCTGTGGGTTCAGTTCCATTTCAAGTGAACCGGTCCAGTTTCAATTGAACCAATCTGGTCTAGTTGGGTTAATTACGTGATGCTGACGTCAGCCCTAATGGTTTAAAAATTAAAGCATAGGCTAAAACGACATTGTCTTACTTAACCGTTTTGTGCGATGGGTCAAGTTCTGACCCAAACCCGATTTGACCCAAAACCCGAACCGTTACTATTCATCTTCTTCTTCCCTTCTTCCCCTACGTTGCCCTAGTTGCAGGTTTCTTTTCTTTTCAATTTCGTGCATTTTTACTCAACCAATCTCCACTGTTTTGATTTCAAATTGTTCCTAAGGTATAACTAATCAGTTTGGCATTCGTTTTGGAGTTCAAAATGAACTCATTAGTTCGATTTGAGCCTTGATAATCCAACCTGTAAGTCCGTTGTAAATGCTCATTTCTGAGCCAAATTCAATGGGATTTGTTCTATTGTGATGCTATTGTCCTAAGGTTTCATATCCCATTCGTTAAAGTGAGATTTAAGTCACGGTTGAAAGGTTGGGTCTTCAACCCCGAACCTGTAACTCGATTTTTGAAGGGCTTTCCTTAGGATTTTTTATCGCGGTTCTATGTTTTTAACATGCTTGTAGGGTCTAGTTTTTGTCTCAGTAACCAAATCTTGGTTTGGTGGTGACGGATTCAGACCTGCTATAAGTAAGGTCATCAATGGCTGTCTTCATGGGTTTTGAGGTTTCAGGTTATTTTGAGACCAAATTTCATGCTTTTCTTAGTTTAAATATACTCTAAACATCATATATACATAGATAAAATTTAAATAGCCTATACACACGTATGATTTCTAGAGAGAGAAATTTAGGTGTTTTTGGTTGGTTTACCTCTAGTTCTGAGATCTCAGCCCTCTTTCTTTCTCTACTTCTCCCTTGTTTCTCACTTCTGAATCCCCAGAATCTCCTTCAATCTCTCCCTTACTCTCGGATGGCTCAAGAGTGTGCAAATAGTTGTGTATATAATGATATATATGTGATCATCACATTTTTCTAATTGTCCCACCAAATGGGTTAGCCTAATTCAGGTTTTCTCATGAGTGCCCCACTGTTTGGGCAGTGGTGAGCAGTGGTGAGCAGGCCATCATGGCCGGTTGTGTGGTTGTGTGTGTGTGTATATATATATATATATATATATATATCCCACTCACATGCTCACACACCAACTCCCTTGGACACACACACACACCTCATTACCCCTTAGGTATTTGCATGCCTCCATATATATAAATATATTCATATTTATGTATTTATATATATATATATATGTATTTATATATATATATATTTATAAGGTAAGTTAATTATTTATATAGTACATATACTTTATATATTAATATTATATATATACTACCATTAATTTCTTATATTATAATAATTAATTACTTTTAAAAATTAATTATCCTCTTAGGTGCATAACTTTTACACTAATCCTTTGTATCCTCGTAATGCGTGCCCAATTCTCATACTCGTATTGCTGACCGACGGTTGACGTGGAAATATAATTATCATGGAACTGACAAGTTAGTGATTGCAACGAAAGTGATGTACAGTCATCCTGAGTTTTCAGGACTATTACTAAAGGTCTGCATGTTGGGGTTCAAACCGACCTCGTTATTCAAGGCGTCGATTAAAATTTAAAATTCACGACTTAACGATCCCTAGTTTAAGTCAGGGTGTTACAATTTACCCTTGGTAAATGGTATCGGCTCTTGATGATAACCTTATTCAACTCACAGTAGTCAACACATAACCGCATGGTCCCATCTTTCTTCTTCACAAACAACATCGGAGCACCCCACGGTGAAGAACTAGGTCTAATGAATCCCTTCTCTGGCAGATCCTGTAACTAAAGCTTCAACTCCTTTAGCTCTATCGGTGCTATACGATAAGGATTCTTGGATATACCTGGCTGTACATCAATAGTAAACTCTATCTCTCTATCCACAGGCATTCTCAGCAAGTCATCTAGAAAGACCTCGGGAAACTCTCTAATAATGGGAATCTGATCTAAGGGTGGTTGTTGTGAGCGTGTGTCCATAACGCTACAGAAGAACCCATGGTAACCCTTACATAATAAACGTCTGGCCTGGATAGAAGATACAAAATAAGGTGGGGTAGCTACACCCATCCCATCAAACTAGGCTACGCCCCTACCAATGGAATTGACCCTTGATGGTCTGGGTCCAAAATTCCTTAGGTGCTGATCCTACTCCTGACTGAGTGAAGGGAGGCCCTATCCCTCTGCTTTGACTCCTAGTCGGCCCCCTACTCTAACTCCCTAGTGGCCTCAGGGCTGGCCGATTCCCACCTGGCCTCGGTGTTGGGTTTGCCCTCCTCTTGGCAAACTCCTCGTCACTCTGCTCTATGATCTTCGCAGTACTCACCACATTATCATAAATGGTTAACTGCAGGGGTTTAACCCTGTCTCTGATGTTCCACCGCAAACCGCCCTCAAACTTGCGGGCTCTCTCGTGCTCGTCCTCTAAGATGGCAAGAGTAAATCTAACCAACTGTGTAAATTTGGCCTCATACTCCTCCACTATCGAGTTCCCTTGCTGTAGAACAAATAAATCTACGACTCTTTGATCTCTGACTTCCCTAGGGAAGTACTTCTGGCTGAAGACCACAGTGAATTGATCCCATGTCATCTAAGGCTCTCTGGCCTTCTCTAGTAGCCATCACTCATGGGCCATCCCCCTGAAAGTGAAAGTAGCAAAAGCTACCTTCTGTACCTCAGTATAAGCCATGATCTCAAAGATCCTCTCCATCTCGAGCCTCCACTCTTCAACTGAAGTGGGGCCTCTGGTGCCGTCGAACGTAGAGGGTCGTAGTGCTTGAACCTGTTTGTAAAGATAAGCCTGACCCCTCTCGTTCTCCTAACGCACTATATGTACCACAGGTGGTGTCTGTCACTCTGGTAGGGTTGGAGCACTAGGACCTGCCTAGTTCTGAGATGCATTCTGTATAAGCCTCTCTACTAGTCACTTTAAGCAGGCTACATTAGTTGTAGCCTCTCGTAAGGGTGTATTGGCATAAGTGTTCACCATTTTCTACAAATGGTTAGAAGTCAGTTTCATATATTTAAGAGTCTAATATTACATGTCAGTTTCTATCTACTGACTCTACTTGGACATTTGTAATACTAGTACCGTAGTCTATCTCCCATGAACCACTATGTTACCTAGGATGCTCTGATACCAAGCTGTCATGACCCGAGACCCACCATTTGTGGATCTTGAATTGTGAGCCCTGGCCTAACTCTAGGTGCCGAACCGGGACTGTCTCAACTTGCTACACAATTAGTACTACTAACATGCAATAACTAAATAGCAAAAGACTTTAAACAATAAATAAATAAAGCTGCATGTGATATATATAGTGTTCTCAAAATACAGAATACAAAATTTCTTAATACAACTGTTCATCCCCAAGACATGGATAACATAGGAGAACTATAAGACTGTCTGTACAAAGTATTACACTTGCAACTTCAAAAGAAATGTCCACCTCCTAGCTATTAGGCTCTACTGTCTGTTCTCGATCTATGTGCTTGAAATAGTCAAAAAGTAGTATCTGTTCTGAGCTATAAAAACTCAGTAAGTAGTCCTTTACTCTACTATATGTACAAGGGTATAAAAAATGCTAACTAGTCAATGAATATATATACTAAATATCAGATGATAGAAGTCAAATAATATAGGAATGAATTTGCTATGCTAACAATGTCATACTGCTACAATCATGAGCTATGTCAAGTATGAAATGTAAGCACTCAACTGAAAGCTATAAAATCTCATGATCATTCAATAACAATATAACATGATCAAGCTATGAATATCAACAATAAAGGATAGTGATATCAACTAAAATTGAGATGCTCTCGTGGGGCCCAGAATTCCCCCTGAGCTCGTATTCAGTTCCATAGGACTCGCTGAATAATACTGCTCTATGTACACTATAATTTCACGTCCCATGCCTCGCATAGCAACGGGTAAATGTTCCACTCGGAACCTGGACCCAAGGTCATAAATAGCATCATAATGGAGATGTGACTGAGCACAATCCAACACTAATAATATATCGGGATCATGCTATCTTCCACGAAGAGTATAGTGGAATCATAACTGATTCTAGGCAATCTGACATACCAATACTTTTCGAGGCTATGGTTACTAGACTACTTAGAATAAAATTGTGTGGCCCTTACGGCCTTAGGTACAAGTGTACAAAAAGGAGATTTGTGCACAAGTGTACAATCATGATCAAGATATATATAGAAATCAATAACTGGTTCCCACATGATAGGGCAATATCAATGTGGCTAAATAAATACTAGCATGTATGTATATAGTACAATAGGCAATACATATACAAAAACTATGACATAGCTTAGAATGTAACACATGCAGAGATCGGATTTTACTTACCTCTTACTATCTATAAAATAGAAGGCTCTAGACTGCCTTCTGTTTGCCCTTCCGTGTCCCTAAAATTCATGAAACACGTCTCAGTCTATTGCTACATAAATTATGTTATTCATCAAATTTTATACCTCTATGCTTTAAGTTTCTCTTTTACTAAAATAGACTCTACTATTGAATCCAGAATGTCGAAGAAAGTCGGTTTAGGCTTTCGCGGAATTCAATTTGGACATCTGTGCTAAAAATGGCAAAATGGTCATTTTGCACTTTTACGTGTCTTTTATTTTTCGGGACCCCGTCTCTCAAAACGGACCTCACCATTAGTTTTAGAATATCTGAAATAGTAAAAATACACTAATAACTTATTTAATTTGGATCTCGGGTCATTTTACCATTTTTAAATTAATTAATATTATAATTATATAATATATATATTAATTTCAACGCAACAGGAAGCACAGGCTTGCCTATCCAATTGGTTCGGTCTTGGCTTATCCTCCAACACATCCTAGGTTAAATTCGCAGGGGCTGCGTGTAATACTCCAAAAATCCAACACGGCCTAGAGTGTACACCTACTTAATAACATAAATTACGTGACGTTAATAATTCAACATAGCTCAAAAATATAGTAAGCCATGATTGGATTAATTATTAGAAAATATAAAATTAATCTAGGCCAATAAAAATAATATAGACTCGGGAAATAGACGAGCCGGTTAACCGAGTGCCGGGATAAATTAATAGGATTGAAACGAATCATTAATTATAAAAATTAATATGAATGTAATGTGGGACACGAACGAGACCCGATATTGGCAAAATAAATAATTATGGTACCGAGTCTTGGTCTTATGCCAAATGTACTGCTATTTCATAAAGTAATATTTTAAGAAATAAAAATATTAAGTGCAACAAAATATATCGAAAATATATTTATATGTGTGCATAAGAAAGATACAGCTACAATATATATATATATATATATTCAGTATATTATACAAGTAAATATTATATAAAATATAAGGAAAGCTTCCAAGAGGAAGCTATTAGAAACCGGAAGACGCTAAAAAGAAAAGAAAAGAGCCATGATATAATGCCTCTTATCCTTTGATTTCTGTGTTTACATGACTGAATACATTCTTAATGTAATCAAGTAGACACAATAGTTAAAACATAATATAAAACAAAAGCCAGAGAAAAGTTACAGCCGTTCCTTTTGTCAAAAGAAAAATATAATAAAAAATTATTATATATATATATATATATTATCTAGATAACACGTGAGGAATAATCTGGAGTGGGATAGAATATTCCAGAGACAACTAGAGCAACCGACTTATCTCAGTTCTGGATCATTCCACTGCTTATATATATATTTTACTGAACAGTGCTCAGGAAAGGGTTTTTGGAACCAAACCTCCATGATGTGATCTACACCTCCTGATCCTCACCTGCTATCTAATTTTCCTACGTTTCTTTCCCTGTTTTGTATCAACAATATCAATTTAGCCATCTGCTGGATCTCTGGATACTCATTTGAGGGCTGGTCAAGCTAGTTGAGACAAGTATTATAAACCAGTAAATTACCCAGCTGTATAAATCAAATTTTGGATGCAAGGATCAGCTCTAGGCTACTAGCGTTGGAGCAGGGCAGAGGTTGAGAGATTCAGTTCAAGATTTCTTGACCTTCTTCCTCCCTAACGACCTGTTCAATTTGAGATCAGGTATAAACCTCATTTCTCTAAATTTACCATCTCTAGTGGAATTGGGTTGGCTGCTTGGAAAACTGGAAATATGTGATTGATTTGAATATAGCTAACTATTAAATTGAATATAGTTTCAACTATTGGAGGGAATGATGCATAGAAATGTAATCCTGTAAAGTAGGAAGAAACTGTTTTTGAACTAGACGACATACACTAAGATCATTCAGTATGCAAGTGGGTTGAATCATGATACGCTGTCCTGCTATATTCCTTAACATGGCATAAGATTTAAATGAAGGAAATTATGTGTGAGATGAAGATGAAATCAGTTATTGACTTTGATATCTTTGTGGGACATTACCATGTATTTAAGGCCACTTCGGGTACTTTTCTAGGTCAATATATGTAATCAAAATCAGTTTTGATATAATTTTGAATTGATAATTACACAGACAGTTAAATCCAAGGAGGCTGTTTACTTTTATTAAAAATGACTTTACATGTATTAGGACTGTATATTTGACTCCATCACTCATGGTTTTATGCTCTTTCTTCTCTTCTCTGGACTACTTGAATGCAACATAATTCAGGCAGAATTCATCTCACATTCTCTACAATAATTAAAGTCATTTTCATATTCTGATACAATGCTTAAAAAAAAAAAGAAAGAAAAGCGATGCTACTATATATATATATATATACGTCCAAGGTTTTTGTGCTATATTCAGAATATGAAGCTGTTAAAAGACAGCTGGTTGAACCCTTCCTGAATATTTCCAATGCCGACCTGCTCATTCATAACCAACATGGAAAAATTTTTAATATAACTTCTGTTGCTTTCTACAACTTATACACACTAGTTAATAAACCCATCACATGTCCTTGATCAGGAAAACTTGCCAAATAGTTACCTGTGCCGTAGCAGGAACTGCTTCTATCCCTGCACCATCCTCTTCACCATTTTGTTGACAAATCCACCAGTAGAAATTACAGCAGCTAAGTTCTCTGATTATCAACCTTCCCACACGCAACTGCCCTGAATTGGTTACCCTCAACAGCAAGTAACTGCTGTTCTTTCAACTTCTTTTTGGTTGGGTTATATATAGTCTCTCTACAAAATTGGCAACTATGAATTGTACTGACTGCTATGCCTTTACCAAAGCATAACTAAACTAAACATTAAATCTGGTGCCCCTGCTACAGCAGTAAAATCTGCTTTCTCAAGTGTAATTCACCCTCCACAGCTGCAGTATATTTACATAAAAGGAGTAGGTAACAACTGTAGCATTGGTATTGGTTTTGGTTCTAGAAGTCAAACTGAGGGGCATGGAACTTCATATTAAAATCCAACATTAATAAAGCAGCTAGCAAATATTTTAATAAGATTTAGGAACATGGAACTCATATTAAATTCAAGGTCTAAACATCATGATTTAATGCCAAATAATATATAGGCTACCACGCTGAACCAAAAAGAAGCCAAATTAAGGTCAGTAAGCAAACTACATGATTATTAATTAATATTTGTGATTACTGTTTTAGGACTTCTGGATCTAGGATCACCTGGAAGGGATGTTGAACTAGTTCAACTAACAGTGAGTAACTCGGACTCCTGACTTGGTGTATATTTTCTGTATTACCTAAACTTGTATACTGTACTGCTTTATATGCTGAATTGTTTTATACGCTGTACTGTTTTAATGCATACTCTTTTCACTGCATTACATGTGGCATGATCCTATCCTGCTTCTTGATATCTTCTGTTCTGATTTTGTTGGAGTCCGTTGTTCTAACTTGTCTACGCTATTGGAGTCTGATTTGTATTTATCTTGTTATGTGAGTCTTGGGCCCACGAGATTGAGTATATTAGTAGATGGATAGCTGGCTCTGTGGGACGCCCAGAACTCAGCATCCGCTCAATCCTATCTGTTCCGCTCTGATACCGACCCCAACCGGTAGTGTGCTGTGGGGACATGGGCCTCCATGTGTGGGGGGGTGGCTGACGAATTATCTTGTGTGGCATCCCATATTGCCTGGGGAAGGTTCAGGCACTTTGAGCTGTATCCGTTCTATTTGAGCTGTATCTGTTCTATTTGAACTGCATTGTTCTATCTGAGTTACATTTGAGCATGCATATATATATATGAACTGGTTTTGAAACCCATGACAGGAACCTATGTTACTCACTAAGCTTGTTTAAGCTCATTCCATTCATTTAACATTTTTCAGGATATAACTCCATTGGATTAGAAGATATAAGGAGATGATACTAGTAGGCCATAAGGCGTTTTAAATACGAATTTGATGGCATGGATTTGTGGAGACTTGGGTTCTAATGGATTGATTCTAGCTAGTCAGGTGAGTGTGATGATATAGTTGACTTTATTCATGTACAATAGATATGTAGGGACATGGCTCATGGTAACGGTACTCTGGAGGAATTTGATATGCTCTGTGTTATATACCTGTTATTGATGTGCTCTATAGTTAGAGTTATTAGCTATTTGGTTATAGACTTGCTCTGTGGTATATACTTATGTGGTATATAGTTGAGTTGCATTCTCAAGATAAAGAGGTTTTAATTTTTGCTATTTTGACCCTACATTTGGAATGCAATTCATCGTAAGGTTCAGAAGTTTGCCTTTGGTTTGTGACATTGTCAGTCTCCGACTGACAAGGCGGCTAACTGGCATCGCATCTTTCGCATCCGCGTAGGGTGGGGTGCAGGATGTGACACTGCGCCCCTATGCATTTTTTCTAATTATTTTGGAGCCAAACGGTGGTTGGGGCCAAAATCAGAATAGCGTATCCCGTCCCCAATTTAATTCAAATTCAAATTTCTTCAAACCATAACCAAACACTCCGAATTCTCTTTTAATTTAAAACGACCAAATCCTAAACGGCATAGTATCAGCCTCAAACATTACCAAACGACGCCGCATCACTATACTGTTCATCATCCCCTCCCTGACTTTCCGGTGAAGTCCAGTTAGGGTTCTGTCACCATCTCCGGCAATGGTGACCCTATTCTGATCAAATTTTAACGTTTTTCAAAAGTCGTTTTCCTCATTTTTTCTTAGGTTCTTCATATCTAAGGTCAGTTTTTACTTTGGTTCACTAAAACTTCACGAAATAGAGAAAAACTGTGGCTCCAACTTACTGATTTTTCTCAATCTCGTGCTCATTTCTTGACTGTTTTCATTCATTCTTCTTCCTAATCTTTTTCTGCACTTTGTAGGATCACTTCTAAATAAGTTAGACAAAGTTTCATGCATAAAATATTAAGGACCCGAACTATTCTAACAACCTGTAACTAGCTATATCTTGCTTGTTTCTGAACCATTTTTTTTTATTCTTTTTGCATTTGATTCCTTATTTCATGCTCAACATAGCACTATAATTTAAACTAAACATCATGCTTAAAATTTTAAAAATAGAATAAATGGACTCACCTATTTTTCTATTTTTCTTGCTGCAGGATACCCCTCTCTTCTTCCTTCTTCTTGGTTCAAGCTTCTATATCTCTTCCCAATTTTCACAGTCACTCAAATCAATCTTTTCTCTCTGTTTTCCTATCTCACGCAACACCTATATATATATATATATATATATATATATATATATATACGCACACACACCAACCGCCCCAGGTCACTTCCCTCCTTTTTCTCTCTCGATTTTCCTCATCTCCTCTCTCTTCACATCCTTTTTCTGACTTCCTTTCTGTTTCCTTTCTTTTCTTCCTGTTTCCCATTTAATGTTTGCTTGTATTTTGTGTTATATATATGCATATTATATTCCACACACACACACACACCAAACACACTCACTCATACACGCATTGGCTGACCTCTTGGCAGCACACACACACCCACTTGTATGCATATGCCATGCTGTTTCTCTACTTCCCTTTCTTTCTTTTTATTTTTGTTATACTTTACATGTAAATACTTGTATACATATAGCATATAATACTATATATATACATATAGAATACATCATTTATACATATTTCATACACACTAGTTTCTAATTACACGTACATACACTGATATTAAATGGGCTACGAGTATAGGTATACGTATGCATGCATGGGTTTACGTGCATACACTTATTACGAAGCATGGTTTTGGGTTGCCTGAGTGTTGCCTGGCACTGACTGTATAACTGACACTATTCATATTTCAAAATCGTACAATACATATGATATCATGATATAGAGCTTAAACAACTCGGGTTACAACTGATAGTACACTACTCGACCCGGTCTATCTCGGTATACATGCTAACTCAGGTCAGAGTATTACAGAATGATAATTAAAAAGGTTTTAAATTTTTGCCACTTTGACCCTATATTGAGAATGCAATTCATTATAAAGTTAAGAAGTTTTTCTTTAGTTGGTCGCATTGTCAATAAGGAGACCGGCAAGGTGTCTAACTGGTATCACGTCTTCAGCATCTGCATAGGGTGGGGTACAAAATGGGACAGAGTGGTATCAGAGCTAAGGTTTGTAAATATGTAGATCCACTGATACCACAAAGTGGAATTAGAGGGAAAGGTTAAGGTTACATGTGACAGACTCAGAGCAAGTTACCAAAGATGGTAATTTTAGGGCAATATGTTATAAAATGGTTTGGGAACCATTGTCAACATCAAACCATTAAGTCATGGATTAAGAACCACAGAGTACCTGAGCCCATTAATGCTAATAATGAAAGTATCAAAGTTGTCACAATCCAAGACCCACCCTGTGCAGATCTCGAATCGCTAGCCGGACCCAATGCTGTTGCCGGGTCAGATTATCTCAACTTGCTACACAATCAGTGTTACTAACATACAACAACTATCAAAATATAAATAGCGGAAGACTTAAAGAAATAAATAAAGCTGCATGTGATATATATAAGGTTCTCAAAATATAGACTATAAACTTCTTTAATTGTTCATCTCCAAGACGTGGATGATATGGGAGAGTTACAAAACTGTACTAAGTATTACACTACAACTTCAAAAGAAATGTCCACCTCTAGCTATTAGGTTCTATGGTCAAATAAATCATCTACCCTTGGCAGTGGATACCTGTTTTTGATGGTGACCTTATTCAATTCTCGGTAGTCTATACACAATCTCATAGTCCCATCTTTCTTCTTGACAAATAGTACAGGTGCACCCCATGGTGATGAACTAGGTCGTATGAAACCTTTGTCTAATAGTTCCTGTAACTGTAACTTTAACTCCTTCAGCTCAGCTGGGGACATTCGGTAGGGTGTCTTAGATATCGGTGCAGTGCCTGGCAATACATCGATGCCAAACTCAATCTCACGATCAACAGGCATCCTTGGAAGATCATCCAAAAACACCTCAGGAAATTCCCTGGCAATGCGAATCTGATCTAACACTGGCTCCTGTGACTCGATGTCCTGGATGCTACACAAGAAACCATGGCACCCCTTGCGGAGTAAACGACTAGCCTGTATAGCAGAAACAAAATAAGGTGGAGCAACCACTCCAGTCCCCTCAAACTCAACGGTCGAAAATTCGGGGCTCTAGATAAACACCCTCTTGGTCACACAATCTATCGTGGCATGATTTGCAGTTAACCAATCCATTCCGAGAATAACGTCAAACCCACATATTTCTAATGGTATCAGATCGGCAAATAAAGGCACCCCCATAATCTGTATCTCACAATTCTTATACATGGCCTCCCCCATTAATGATTGCCCCGATGGTACAGTCACATTAAGTAAGTATCCTAGGGGTTCTGTCGATCTATTCAACTTAGCAGCATATGTAGGGGATATAAAAGAGTGCGTAGAACCAGTATCAAATAACACATGGGCAGGCTGTGCACAAACTAAAAGAGTACCTGCTACCACAGAAGTCGAAGCCTGCATATCCCCTGGCATTAAGGCGAAAACCCGTCCGGCCTGTTGTGGAACATTCCCCTGTCCATTTCTGCGGTTTGGTGGCCTATTCGTTGTAGCTGTAAATACGGGTGCTGGTGCTCTAAGTGCTGGTGCCGGTGCTGGTGCTGGTGCTCTAAGTGCTGGTGCCGGTGCTGGTGCTGGTGTTGGTGCTGGTGCTCTAACCGAAGCAATACTGGTAGTGGCTCTGTTATTCTGAGGACACTTCCGAGCGAAATGTCCTGCCTGGCCGCAATAATAACAAACATTACTGTCCTTCAAACAATGGCCCTTGTGTTCCTTCTGGCAGTTGGGGCATTTAGTTGCGGTCCCCTCTGGTTTGCTTGGCCTCCTTATAGTTGTATTTTAAAACATGTAACACATAACTTCTTCAATGGAGTCTTTAAATACTTGGACTATGCAAATTCAGAATATTTAAAGAGATTTGGCATTTTTAAACTTAGACATGCTAAAATATATTTTTAAGGAAAACTATAGTAGAAACCATTCACTGAGCATGTCACAATAGGGTTTTATAAGAACATAAATACTTTAAAACAGAAATCAAGTGAATAATGAATTTGACATTCAAATGCTTCAAATATTTTGAACTTAAAACTTCTTCAAATCCATGGAGTTAAATCTCCACTTCAAATACAAGATTACTCACCTTTGTCCTTAGGGTCAGTGCTACTAGTGCGCTTTCCTTTTGTCCCCTTTAGTTCCTAAAAACAATTCATAAAGATCTATTAACTTCACATTCACTTCAAATATCACCTATTGATGCTCTAAACTTATTCTTAGATTATGTTAAATCTTAATTTCCATCTTCGGCTTTATACTTTTTAAGTATACTCTTCTAGTAGCTTCATAAATCCTTATGGTTGCTTTCATAACTTCACATATTTACTTGTCATATTTTTTCGTACTTTATTTCATAATATGGACCTCACCATTGGGTCTGAAACATCGAAGAAAGTCAATTTAGACCTTCTCGGATTTCTATTTGGCTTTAGGGGTAATTTGGTCATTTTACACTTTTAAGTGTCTTTATTTTTCAGGGTCTCATCTCGCAAAACGGATCCCACCATTGGGTTCAAAATGTCCGAAATAGTTAAAATACATTATTCATATGTTTAATTTGGACATCGGACGAATTTACTATTATTAAATTAATTTAATTAATTATATATTACTTTTATAATATATATATATATATATATATTTTATACCCAAAATTCCCACAGGCATGCCTGTCACAATGGGTTTGGGGGTGGGGTTTAGGGTTCTACGCATGTGGAAGGTCGGTTGTTCGATTTCTAGGGGTTGCGGCCCCTTTTATTTTTTAGGGGATTTTCAATCCAAACAATGGACAACGCACCCATTCAGGGATAAGATATCCCAACCGGTTTTTAATTCAATTTCGATTTCTTAGCCTTATAACCAAACAAGATCAATTAAGATTTAAATTTAAAACAGTTTCAACTAAACGATGCAATATCGATCTTATTTAAAACCAAACGACATCGCACCCTAACTTTCTGTTCATCATCACCCTCGATTTTCAAGTGAGGGTTCGGTAGGGTTCCGTCGCCTTCTCCGGCGACGACGATCCTTTCCTGATTGATTTTCAAGTCAATTTCAATGCAAATTTCTTCCTTTTTTTTTCCAAATCACAACCTCACTCTTGGTTTTCCTTGAAACCCTTTCAAATCCTACGAATATGGAGTTTTTTAAAGCTCCAGCCAATTATACTTTTACACTTTTGAGCATATTTAGTCACTGTTTCCATTTATTTCCTCTCTAGTTTTCTTTCTGCACCATTGAGGATTAGTTCTTCATTGATCAATCAAAGTTTAAAGCATGAACTTACAAAAATCTGATTATCACCCTCCACTTGCAACTGCTTTGTTCTCGTTCGATTCTTAACTTTTTTTTTCTAATTCTATTTGCAAATTTTTACATTTTTCATGTTCTTCTAAGCCCTCAATTCCAAACTATCATTCATGCTAGGAAATTTATAAAACAGAATGCAAAATTTCTTACTTACTTGTTGAAGATCAATTCTCAGTTCCTTCTTTTTCTAAGCTTTCAGAATTCCTCAATCTCTCCACACACTTCAGTTTCTGTGTATCTTTCTAATTATTTTAAGCATATGTATGTATATATGTAGGTAAAGGAGCTTGCACCGCCCTTCACATCTCTCTCCCTCGGTTCCTATTTTTCCCTCATACAACCCCTTTCCTTGACTTCCTCCCTCTTTCCTACTCCCTGTTCTTTTCTCTTCTGTTCCACATTAATTTAGTTTAGCTTTACATTTAATGGTATGTGAAGATTTTTGAGCTATATACATATTATATAGCAACACACACAAACTCACACACTATTGCCGACAGCCCCACAGCCCTCTCACTTTACACAACAACATATATACATATATACTCCTGCATGCATTTACTTATCTATATATATATATATATATTGTCACAACCCGAGACCCACCATCTTCGGATCTCGCATCACGAATGCCCCAGCCCGATTCTGGGTGCCGAACCGGGAGTTTCAACTTGCTACACAATCAATGCTACTAACATGTAACAACTAAATAGTGGAAGACTTAAATAATTACATAAATAAAAGCTACATGTGATATATAAAATGTTCTCAAAATGCGGAATACAAATTTTCATAAACAACTGTTCATCCCCAAGACGTGGATGACATGGAAGAGCTACAAGACTGTCTGTACTAAGTATTACACTTGCAACTTCAAAAGAAATCTCCACTACTATCTAGCTAACTGCTACTGCTACTACACCACAGCTTCCTTTCCTCAAATGGTTTGGTAAGTTTGGGGTGAGTTAACTTAATCTCAGTAAGTAATTCTCCTTTGCTCTGCCATGTGTACAAGAATATAGAAAGCATTATCCATAAAAGAACTAGGATGAATGCAAATGTGCTAGCTAGTCAAGAAATATAGAACTCATCAATGAATATCAAATAGTCGGAAGCTCAAATGATAAATCAAGGAAAATCTGTCTGAAAATATAATCATACTACTACAGTCATGAGCTGTCTCAAGCATAATCATATGCACTCAATAAAAAGCTGTGAAATCTTATGATTATTCATAATGAAATAATATGATCAAACTATGATAATCAATAAATGATAGTGATATCAAAACTGGTGATGCAATAACTACGGGGCCCGGATACCCCCTGGGTGCATAAAGCACCGAGCTCAAAAATGTAATTCTACATCCCATGCCTCGCATAGCAACGTAGTTGTTGTTCCCGTGGAACCTTGACCCGAAAGTCGTAACTGGCATCAGATGGAGTTTGTGACTTAGCACAAATCCGGCACTAATAATATATCAGGATCATGCTACCTCCACGAAGAGTATAAATGTGGAACATAACTGTTCTTTAGCAGCGAGAATATAACTATTGCCCCCTTCGAGACTATAGAAATCTGGGCTATTAAGAATATAACTGCGGGCCCTTTTGGCCCTAGGTACAAGTGTACAAAATCATAATCGAGATATAAATAGAAATCAATAAATGTTTCCCACATGATAGGGCAATATCAATGTGGCTTAACAATTTTGGTGTGTATGAAATAAACAAGTGATATAAGAAAAACTGTTGACATGCCTTGGAATGTAACACATGCAGAGATCAGAGATTACTTACATTTTACTGTATCTGTCTAGAAGGTCAAACCGCATTCTTCTTTCCTCTTAGTGTTCCAATTATTCATGAAACACGTCTCAGTCTATCGCTACCTGAATTATGCTATTCATCAAATTTTATGCCTTTATATCATAAGTTCTTTATTTACTAGAATAGACTCTACTACTGCATCTGGAATGTCGAACAAAGTCGGTTTAGGCTATCGCGGAATTCAATTCGGACTTCTGTACTAAAAAGGACAAAACGATCATTTTGCACTTTTACAGGTTCTTACTTCTCTAGACCTCTTTTCTCAAATTGGACTCAATGGTTGAGTCCGGAATGCTTGAAATAATAAAAATTCACTATTCTTTTATTTTAATCGGAGTCCGTTGAACTACTTTTCGATTTAGGGGTATTTTGATAATTTCTCCTTGTAAATTATTTAAATTAAGTATTATTTTATTACTTGGATTAATTCACAATTAACCATAAATTTTGGGTACAATTAAACTTTCACAAAGTTCTATTCTAATTTAGATTAGCTAAACAATAATTAAATCTAACCTTGTCTGGTTACTGTCAACGTTCCACCGGTACTGAAGTCGTCATTTAACAACTGTTCCTAGTTCGGCAACATACTGGGGGTCTAACTCCTCCAAACGCCATCAGCCGTCCACGACAATTGGAGCCCTACAGCACCACTATTCATGACCAGCCACCCTTAAGCTTCTCTTGAGTCACACATCCACTCCACTTTTTCAGTTCCTCTTTTAATAAACCCAACTATTTCACTAATTTATTTATAGCAGAACCCTCTACTACAACTCCTGCTACCAGCCACTAACAATTTCCTAAAAATCCTCCTCTCAAAGCCACATGTTTCCAAATCTAAAAGGAGTCCTTCCTTTTCTAAATCCCTCACTTGACAGCTTTCTTTTTCACCATCAGTGAAAACTTTCCCAAACAACCAAGGGCATAATATAAGGTAGAACAGGTAACTCAACATACTAACTACCCAAAGGAACCCCACACAGCTCTGTTGAGACCCATGCTATACCATTTAAAAAGCCTCTATTGCTATTGAACTTCCTACCAGTGTACTGCCACTTCAGGTTTAGCAACAGTAGCTCCAATTGTTACTGCACTCAAATGGCTTTGCTATCCAATTTAACCTCAAGCTATCCACAATTGCTGCATCATTATTTTGTAGCAGCCCCCAATCATCAACATCACAAAATCCTCCAACTCAACACCATCTCTACTATCATCTTCTTGCACACCACTGCACCAGACAATAGTTGCAGCCACTCACCACCACTGGACGCTCCATGACCATCATCTCTTCCTGCTGCTCCCTTCTTGCTCTACTGCTACAAACACATGCATATATGTACACCAACTTGCTGCACTTCCATCCCCCTACTCTAATCCATCACAGGAACCCAATCAGGCCTTTCACCACTTCTGCGGCGCAACCCTGTATGCGCAACACTGCCTTACGCACACATATATTATATACACTGACCTGCTGCGTTGCTTTTTCTCTCAGTTCTTCTCCCATTTTTTTCTCTCTTTCTCCTCCTACTGCATTCCACATGCATAAATACATATAATACTTATATTGTTTTATTGCACCGCACCTTCTCTCTCTAATTCTCTTGCTGTACACCACTCCTGAACCGCCCCTCCTGCTGCCACACTACTATTGTTGTACAACACACACGTGTATATATATATATATATATAAATCTCCCTGCTTTTTTGTTCACTTTAAACACACACCACACAACATAGCACACTGCACTCCTACACTTGCTGCACTGCCTTTCTCTCTATCTTTTCTCCCTTTTCTCCTGTTGTAGCCATTATGTTTGACTTTGCTTTTCTTTTCTTTTTCTTGTTTCTTGTTCACATTAACACACACATATATAAATATATATTTTTCCTTGATTCTTGTCTATTTTAGATATTTTATATACATTATATGTATATTCTATAAATATCACACACACCCCACAGCACAACACACGTTGACACTTGCTTTCTTTTCCTTTTCTATTCTTTCTTTTCTTGATTTCTTTGCTGCTTTCTTCTTTTTTTTCTATTTTTTCTCTTTGCATGCATTTGCATGCTTATGTGTGTGTATATATATATATATATATAATAAAATTGCATTATATATATATATATACATTTATACTAAATACATATATTTTTATAATACATATTTATCCTTAATCGTATATATATATATATTCTCATATATATATATATATTCTCTTATTCATTAAAATGTACTGTGCACGTATATCGAGGCATGTACTGGCCTACGTACACGATTTTTCATACCGCTCGAGTTTTATTGTACGGTACTCCTAGGTACTCGGGATTACTTATAATTCATTCCTCGTATTTTTAAACTATATATTACTAAATTGGTGAATCATACTATTTGTCTCGAACTGCGTACTCATTACTCTATATTACTCATTGCGATGCTTTGGGTATATTTTGGGATATATTATTCTTGGTCTGTTTTTGGTCTCGATTTATTTTTGATACTATGTTCATTGCTTGGTCGAAGCTCGGTATTATTATTTGACTTTTTGGACTTAATTGGAATTATTCTATTTCATTTAGAATTCATGTTCGGTTACAATTGGTATTACACTACTCGACCCGACCTACCTCGGTTTACATGTCCTCGATCGAGTCTACTTCGATTTACGTGCCATATCCTAGGTCGAGATATTATATCCTTACCCCCTTAAAAATAAGTTTTTCCTCAAACTTAGCATTCCTAACTCTGGTGGTTTTCATGATTTCTTTAACATCGTGGTATAACTTGAACAGATGTTTACATTAACTAGAAGTAAAAAAAAATTCTGCTGAGAATCAAGTTTTACAATCACATCAAATCAAGTTTTACAGTCACATTAGATCAGTTTTCTGTTGTCCTAAAATTTTCAAGAGTATTTCAAAATGTCAACTTCTAACAGCCTCAGTTATTAAATAAACGTCTTCAAACTCTACTCATCTTTACTCTATCAGGGTCTATCTATAACTTACTCAGGACTTTTCACATTTGTGATATGTCATCAATCTATTACTCAAATCAATAAGGTTTATAAACTCCCCTATACTTACTCATTTAAGTTTCTTTCAAACTATCTCTTGTCTCTTAATTTATTATTATCTTGATTGCCTTTCAAAGTGTAAGCATTCTAATCAATTATTACCTATCACAAAAACTGCCTTTCAAGGTGTTTCTGCTCTGTCTAAATGTCACTATTAATTCTACTACCCTTCCAGGGTATTACCATTCCATTTAGATATTACTGTCAAATCCATTGCTTTTCAAACCGACACAATTCCCAATTTTATGTTACCTTCTATCTTTCAGTGCGAACTAACTGTTGCCCTTGTTCATTATGGAACGTCTGATTCTCACAATATAGGGCAATCATTTACCCATAACATCAAGTCTAGATATAGTAATTCAATTCTCAACGGTTACCTCAATATAGAACAATCATCAAACTGTTACTCAATAGATATTAATTACGTGCTTCCATAAAATAGAACAATCATAAAGGACTACAAATTTCAATATCACTATGATTCCCTCTAATTTCTCAAATATAACTACTATCTCCTATTCAAGTCTCATTTATCTACATATATCATTTATCGAAACCTCCTTCAGTATTTTCAGTGTCAAAATCTTAAGCATTCTCACCATACACTACTATTCTTAAGGATCACTAGTCAATAATCATCAATTTTTTTTCATACTATACAGCCTTTCCTCAAAAACTAGTTAACCTTTAGTATCTTAACTTGCTTTCATCTTCTAGCAGTCACAAATCATTTAATTATTTTTTTTTTAAATTATCAATTTCTTCTCAGATCAGCTAATAATGGTACACTTATGATCTGTACCTCATATATTCTATGTATGTCATTCATTACTAATGATGTCTCCAATGTATAGCAGTTATTGATCATAACTCTTCCAAGGGTTGCTATTCATTCAATCTCATTCATCAATTCATTCTATCTCGTTCATCAAGTAAACATTCATATTTATAACAATATGTAGTTCATTCTAAAGATTAGAAATCTTAGCATTTAAATCTCTTATAGCTCCTTGCAGTTATCAATCACTTAACTCATCAATGTCTTTAAAATTCTACTAGATAATAATATGTCGATCTAATGCTCGTATATCTATGTTATGTACGCTACTTGTTTCATGCATAACATCTATCATCAATCATTCTCTTGGTAGAAATTGGACAGTTAACATATAACTAGGAGTTCTGTTTCTATGCTCAACTAGCAATTTAACTTCTAAATCAATCTAGTAGTGAATGCGGTAAGAAAAATCAATACATAAAACTAACATATAGGCATGCCTTAACTAACTAGAAAAATACCTGCGACTACTGGTACAGTAGCCTGATCACCTCCCAAAATTACTCGCTGTAAAAGATTAACTGTCAAAATTTATATAATAGTCTATCTATCAAGTCAGAATTTTTCTACTAACTCTACTTAGACATTTGTAAACCAGTACCTTAGTCTTATCTCCCATGAACCACTATATTACTTAGGATGCTCTGATACCAAGCTGTCATGACCCGAGACCCATCCTCTGTGGATCTCGCGTCGCGAATGCCCCGGCCCGATTCTGAGTGCCGAACCGGGAGTCTCAACTTGCTACACAATCAGTGTTACTAACATGCAACAACTAAATAGCAGAAGACTTAAATAATTAAATAAATAAAAGTTGCATGTAATATATAAAATGTTCTCAAAATGTGGAATACAAAATTTGTTAAACAACTGTTCATCCCCAAGACGTGGATGACATGGGAAAGCTACAAGACTGTCTGTACTAAGTATTACACTTGCAACTTCAAAAGAAATGTCCACTACTATCTAGCTAACTGTTACTGCTACTGAACCTCCACTACCCGAGCACACACCCACACACTCCAGGTTTCACACACAGTCTTGGTCTGAACACATAACACACATTTTAAGTGTTTAAAAGTTGATCTTACACATATAAGTATACACCTATACATATACACATACATAATTATACATATAGGGCTTAGGTGTGATTATGTGAGCTGAGGTGGGTTGATGTGGGCTGACTCAAGTGATGATGAGGGGTATGCATGTATGGCCATTGGCCAACTTGGGAGGTGGCCTTGGTTAAATGGGGTTCATATACAATTATGTTGCATATTTAGACACAAAGATGCTGGCAGCCCACTTGTTAGATTTTTGGGTGCCATGTGCTTCCTTCACTTGGTCAAGGGTTCAAATCCCCTTGGCCTCACTTTTGGCATTTTTCTCTCATTTTGGGTTTATGCCTTGTTTGGTTGGCACAATTTACCGTTTTAGCTTTTTCTTTTCTAATTTCTTTTCTGTTGCTCCTTTTTCGAAACGGTTTCTTTTGAGGGTTTCGTATTTCAGTTAACTTCGACGCCAAAGGCCCCATGTCAGTTATTATTTATTTGTAGCTGTCATGGTTCGCTTATTCGAGTTTTCACAGTGTTAAAATGAAATCATTTCACCTAATTAATTGGTAATTAGGTTTGGGTATTACACCCTCCTTTCTTGACGTGTTTAATTATTTTATCGGTCTATCATGACCATCAAGAGATTCCCGATTAACTTTCTTAATTTCTCTTTATTTCGGTTCTAACTAATAATTAACAAACTAATTATTAATTAAGTAAGGTCGGGGTGTTACAGTCTTGTAGCTTCCATGTCATCCACGTCTTAGGGATGAACAGTTGTTAAAGAATTTTATAGTCTATATTTTGAGAATCTTATATATATATATATATATATATATATCACATGCAGCTTTTATTTATTTCTTTTAGTCTTCCTCTATTTATACTTTGATAGTTGTTGCATGTTAGTAGCACTGATTGTGTAGCAAGTTGAGATCCGATTCGACCACAGTGTCGGGTCAAGTTCGCGATACGAGATCCACATAGGGTGGGTCTCGGGTCGTGACACCTTGACCCTTTTAGTATAGATAACACTCTTGGGATCTAAAATCTTCAAAAAATGTTGGAGGAGTTACAGCAAGTAGTGCATGGAGAGAAAAGGTGAAGAAAACTTAGGTTTTTCAACTTTCTACCTTCCAAAACTCATCTCTAGCCTTGGAATCTCTCAAGGCTTCCTTCTAGGAAGTTGTTCCCCACCACAAGGACTACAATCCTACCGATTGGTTCAACGTTGAAGTGACACAACTCCCTAGGGTTGAGAAAAACCCTTCTAGGTATGATATTTTGCAAAGTAAAGAATAAAGTTAAGTTTAGTAGTGTTTTTATTTGTTGATTGTATGACTTACATGCTTATTTGTTGTTAAAAAATCACCTAACATATAGTTACTTTGAAAACCTAGGGTTGGTACCTTGTGTACTTGTGTATTCTTTGAGAATTTGGTGAAGTGATGAACATGTAACAGGATTATATGTATAATTCATTGCATTCTAACTTATGTTCATGGAGACAAAGTCTTATAGTTTGAAAGTTATGTTTTGCTCAATGTATTGGTATGTAATCTTTAAGAATTTGGTAAAGTTGTGAATATGTAACATGATTATATGTATAATTGATTGGATTATATTTTATGTTCATTCAGACAAAGTTTTATGGTTTAAAAGTTATAGCTTGTTTTATGTATGATGCATTATTTAAGGCACACTCCATGGGTTTGATAAATGCATCATTGAAATTATATTGAAAAATCAAGGTATCTTGGCATACTTGAATCTTTAGAAACATGACGTGTGTCACGACCCGAAACCCACCCTACGCGGATCTCGAGGACATGATGCCAGTTGGCCACCTTGTCAATTCTTCCCACCGATAACGCGACCAACCAAAGGCAACTTCTGAACTTCACAATGAATTGCATTCCAAATGTAGGGTCAAAACAGCGAAAATTAAAACCTTTTTAAATTAAGAATGCAACTCATCCAAACACATCAGAGCATGTCTAGAATTAGTCACCAATTATCTCTAAGGTATAATATACATGCTCCAATGCAACCATTCTATATCAATGAATTTCTTAAAGCGGAAGTCACACCAATACAATTCAGCTGACCAAAACTCATCTCCAATGATCAACAATCAGAATGTCTCCAAGTACAATTTAGTCATAGTGATCCAACATACTAGGCTAACCTCATCACTAATGATGTAATATTATAATACAAATTGTGAACTTAACCTTACAGTGTTTACGTTCAATCTTTGACTTGGAGTTCATATCGTCAGTGTCGTTCGTTGTGCATCACTAGTTCCACTAGTTATCTCATTGCGTTTCATCCTGCATAGTGTCACCTGAAAAATGTTAGATAAATGGAATGAGCTTAAACAAGCTCAGCAAGTAAATTCCTAGCTTTGCCATGGGTCTGGGTTAGTCCACAAGAATAATAGGAGAAGGGATAGTAGATAGCCAATAGCCAAATGAGCAACAAGAAATACATAGCCAGTCACCAAGATGTGTTGTAATATCCCGACCAGGGATTACGTCACGTATACTGAGGTAGGTCGGTTAAACTATGTAACTTGAACGGTAAGAAATGTATATCATGGTATTTCACGGAAATGAATGACTGGAAATGGAAAATGATTGAATGTATAAACCGTGCCGGGCAACACCCGAGCACCCTGGGACATTGCATCGTAAAGCGTGCATGCACGTATTTTCATGCATGCCCATGTTTCACAGACACGTAGTATACCAAAAATTAGTGTATGCGTACGCGCCCAGAGTTTAAGTATATACGTATATAATGGGCGTATAGGTACGTATAAAATATGTATAATTATGGGCTATGCATGTACATATATATTATATAATGTATTATAATATATATATATATATGTGTATATTAAATTAAAATAAAAAAGGGAAAGAAAGGAAAATGGACAAGTGGGCTGCCAAGGACAGCCGTGCAAGTATGTGTGAGTGGGTAAAGACCTATATATATATGTGTATCAAAAAGTGTGTGTGAACGGTTGTAGATGTGTGTGTAATAAGTTGAGTGTATAACACTCAATAGGGAATGGGGGTGACAGAAAGTGGGTGATGGAGTGTGTAAGGAGGTCACAGGGCATGGTTAGGTCTGACTAGAGAGAGAGAGAGAGAGAAAGGAAAAGCTTATCATATACATGTGATCTCTCACTCTCGGGAGAAAAGGAAACCAAAGGAAAGGTCAGGAACTGAAGGGGAGAAGAAGAGAGAAAGATTGATTCAGAAACATAAGGGCTTGAAGGGGTCACAGTGAGCTAAAAATTCGAAACCCAAGTAAGTGATTTAAGTTCTGTTTTTACGATTTAGAGCATGAAGCTTATATATAATTGTAGGGTCTAAACAAGCATGAAATAGGGAACTAAATGCAAAAGGAATGATGGAAAACGGTTAAGAAACCAAAGAGAAATTCTCAGTTGCAGGTTGATGAATAATCTCGGGTTTCATGAAAACCTAGGATTAAAACTTGTTTTAAGTTGCTAGAAACAACCTACACAAATGCAGAAACACACTAGAAGCGTTTTAGAGCCAAAACAGTGACCAAAACGCCATGAAAATAGAAAATATCACTTGGCCGGAGAATCGGTCGGAGATGTTTAAACCCCTATTCGTGAAGATGGGGAGGGATTCGATGGAAACCGAGAGTGGATTTGAAATTCTTGGAAAAAATGGGATAAAATGGCATTTAAAACGGCTTAAAAACTGACCGAAATTAAGTGACCGTCGCCGAAGAAGGTGACTGTGCACCACCGGAACCCTACCGGAGTTCTGGGGGAGACGACCGGAAAGTCGTGGGACTATCGGGTTAGATCTAGACCGGATCCGGGTTCGGATCGGGTCGGGACCCGACCGGAAATAAATGGTTAAGTGATACTGTGTCGTTTTGGGTTTTTAATTTAAATGGATTTGGGCCTGTTTGGTTGCAGGGATAATAAATAGAAATTGGGTTTGGGGTTATCCAAACCAGGGATAGAATAGGAAGGGGGTTTATTGTAATCCGGTTCTATAAATTAAACTGAACCGTTCGGTTCAGTGAAGAACCGAACCGGTTAGGGTTTCTAAACAGTGAACCCACTGGTTCAGACCGCAACTTTGAGTATTTACACTTTGACCCCAAAAGTTTTAGGAAATGTCACTGTTGCCCAAACAGGAAAATTAATTAAATATTAATTTTACAAAAATGCCCCTATTCCAAATATAGGTCAAACGAAGTCCAAACGATACAAATGAATAGTCAAAACTTATTATCTCGGACATTCTGAGTCCAATGGTGGGGTCCGTTTTATGAGACGGAACCTCGAAGGATAAAATACCATAAAAGTGCAAAATGACCATTTTGCCCTTTTTAGTACAAAAGTCCAAATGGAATTCCGCGAAAGCCTAAACCGACTTTCTTCCGCATTTCGGACACAATGGTAAAGTCTAAATTAGTATTTGAAATACTTATCATAGAAAGGCATAAAATTTGATGAATAGCATTTATTCTAAAACGTATTCACTGATATATATATATATAGGAACCTCGAAAGGCAAGGGTACACTCACGGATTCCTGATCTAGAATCACGATAAAGGTAAGTGGATCACTCTCTCTTACATGTGGTGTTTCCACAAGCCAAGTTCATTCTTTTACTGCCAAACTCGTACTCTTGAATGTATTGATATCCTTGTGTCCACAATTCGATATTTTCCTATCTTGTGGACATTTGATTGGATGATGTATCATTGTTATCATGTTTCACTGTGCCTTGAAAGTACCTCATGTTATTGCTATCTACAATGTGATATTGTTCTATCTCGTGGACATTGATTGACTGTTGTATCATTGTTATCATGTTGAACCATGCCTTGAAAGGCGTACTGTTATGCTTTCATTGAATCTATGATATTCCATTTTATACTTCTATAGAATCACGAATGATCATGATATGTTATGAATACCGGATTTGTGCTCAGTCACAACATCCATCTGATGCTTCTGTATTGACTAGAGACCTAAGGGTCAAGTCCATGAATGGACAGGTGGCAGGAATGAATTCCTCGAAGGCTTTCCACCGGCAATTGACTGGCATGATCATTGGCATCTCATTGCATTTTCACTGGCATTGCATTTGCAAATTCACTGGCATGTTACAGAATAAAAGCATCTCTTATGACTGACAGAACTTGATTGTTGAATGGCACTATCCTTTATGATTCTTCGAGTCTCGAAAGACTTGCATTGATTGATTTGATTGTGATCGGTTCATTGTGGCAGTACTTCATTGTTGTTATATTATCATTGGATTTCTTCATATCGCTATTACACCAATACTTCTGATTGTGTATTGTGATTACTGTTCATTGGCCCTTGTGGCAATTGTTTTCATTGGCCCTCGTGGCAATTGTTTCCATTGGCTATCACAGTATCTTATTCTTATGATTGGCTATCATAATCTTATTCATGGATTCATTGATCATCGATACCAGTGTTGGAGATTTGCATTTACTTACTAAGCTTTGTAGCTCATTCCACCCCACTTACCCCCATTTCAGGTGATGACGCTGCGAGACCCCAGTAGGAGTCTGAGAGCGTAGGGGGACATTTTGAAGTACGGTATCAGTCTATGTTAGTTCTCCCATGTATTCACCACCCTCGAGTGCTGGTTACATTTAGTTCTCATTTTGTCTTATGTAGAACTATGTCATGTATTTAATAGACTTCCACTGTTTAAATTATTTAAAAGACTTCCGCTGGATTACTGTAATTGATAAAGACTTCCGCTGTTCATTGTTTAAAATTTTTAGTACATTGCATATTAGTACTATGATACAGGAATGGAAAAAGTAGGGACGGCCTCCGGGTCGGCCCCGCGACACGAGATCCGCATAGGGTGGGTTTCGGGTCGTGACAGCTTGGTATTAGAGCTATAGGTTCGGTTGTGAGTCATGGGAGATAGGACTAGAGTTAAGACTGTTAGATATGACTGACATTTTATGTCTTACAATCATGGACAAATTGTCTTACACATTGACTGGTCATCTCATTGGTTACTTCATTGGTTACCTCACTGGTTATCTCATTGGTTATCTCACTGGTTATTTCATTGGTTATCTTCATTGGTTCTATTCACAGTCATGGTTAACACGAGGCAAGGTCCGTTACCCATGGATCGTTTAGAACAATTGGAAAGAATGATGCGGACTATCATTGAAAGTCTACCACAGATTCAGGCTAGTGCTAGCCAACACGCACAGCCAGTGCAACAGGAACAGCCTGTCAACGCAGGCGACAATGTAGGAAATCATCAAGGAAATGAGCGAGACGCTGCATACTTATATGAGCGGTTTCAGAAAATGAAACCCCCGACATTTGACGGTACGGGAGGGGCCACTATAGCTGAGGAGTGGTTATTAGAGATGAACAGGATCTTCAAAATCCTGATATGCACTGAAGTCCAAAAAGTGGCATACGCCATTTATATGCTCAAAGGGATGGCACATAAATGGTGGATGATAGAGGAAGATAAAGAGCCAGGCATGAACTGGCAATGATTTACCGATATCTTCAACAAGAAGTACTTCTCCCAAGAAGTACGGAACCGAAGAGTTGCAGAGTTTATGGTACTGCAACAGGGAGCAATGACGGTAGAGCAATAGAGGCCAAATTTACTGAGTTGGCCAGGTTTGCTCCAAGTGCCGTCAATACCGAGGATCTGAAAGCTCGCAAGTTCGAGGAAGGATTGAGGTGGGCTATCAAGGATAGACTGGTACCTCATCGACTGGCTACCTATGATGATGTAGTGGAAACAGCTCGAGTCATAGAAAGGAGTGGCGAGGAATTCGCCAAGAGGAAAGGGAACCTGAAGCAGGGAGGCAATCAGAAAAAGAGGCAAGGGCCTTCTACTTCAGAACATGGATCTACATTTACCAGACCTGGAGCCACATCACAGGCGACAGGGTCCGGTCAAAAGAAACAAGGCAACACTAAAAAGGGGGCAGCTAAGTGCTCTCGTTGCAATAAAATCCATAAGGGCCAATGTCTCAAGGACAGCAACGCTTGCTACTACTGTGGCCAAGAGGGACATTTTGCAAGAGAATGCCCTCAGAAGGATCAGGCCACGCCCAGCACTGCTTCGGTTAGAGTACCAACAACTGGAGTAGCACCACCTAGACCTCCGGCCCAAAGGAATGGACAGGGGAACGTCCAGCAGCAGGCAGGACGAGTTTTCTCCCTTTTACCAGGAGACGTGCAGGCTACAACCTCTGTAGTCGCAGGTACTCTTTTAGTATGCTCACAGCCTGCTCATGTTTTATTTGACATTGGATCTACACATTCATTTGTATCCCCTACATATGTTGCTAGATTGAACCTAGTGACGGAACCCTTAGGGTATTTACTGAATGTTTCTATACCATCGGGGAAATCATTGTTGGGGGATACCATGTATAGGAACTGTGGGATACAGATTGGGGATACACACTTATGGGCTAACCTTATACCCTTGGAAATTTGTGGATTCGATGTTATCCTTGGAATGGATTGGCTGGCCGCCAATCACGCTACGATAGACTGTGTGGCCAAACGAGTCCTCATACAGAATCCCCAGTTTCCAACAGTTAACTTTGAGGGGACAGGAGTAGCTTCCCCACCCTACTTTGTTTCCTCTATCCAGGCAAGGCGTCTGCTTCGTAAGGGATGTCACGGATTCTTATGTAGTGTTCAAGACACTGATTCCCAGCAACCTAAGTTAGAAAAGATTCCCATTGCTAGGGAATTTCCCAGAGTATTCTTGGATGATCTTCTAGGAATGCCCATAGATAGGGAGATCGAGTTTTGCATCGACGTATTGCCAGGCACTACACCGATATCCAAGACTCCATATAGGATGGCACCGGCAGAGCTGAAGGAGCTGAAGCTCCAGTTACAGGAATTATTGGACAAGGGTTTTATACGACCCAGCTCGTCACCATGCGGTGCACCTGTATTGTTCGTGAAAAAGAAAGATGGAACCATGAGGTTGTGTATCGACTATAGAGAGCTGAACAAGGTTACCATCAAGAACAGATATCCACTACCCAGAGTAGATGATCTGTTCGACCAATTGAAAGGGGCCCAGGTGTTCTCGAAGATCGACCTGAGGTCCGGTTATCACCAGTTGAAGGTCAGACCCACTGACATTCAGAAGACAGCATTTAGGACACGGTATGGACACTACGAGTTCCTTGTTATGCCATTTGGGGTGACCAATGCCCCAGCTGCCTTCATGGATATGATGAACCGTGTGTTCAAGCCATACTTAGATGACTTCGTAGTCATATTCATAGACGACATCTTGGTTTACTCTAAGAACCAGGAAGAACATGAGGTACATCTGAGGAGAGTCCTACAGAAGTTAGGGGAGCAGAAGTTATACGCCAAGTTGAAGAAATGCGAATTCTGGCTTCCTAGTATAGCATTTTTGGGACAGGTGATCAGTAAGGAGGGAATCTCTGTTGATTCCCAGAAGATCGAGGCAATCATGAATTGGCCTCAACCTACGAGTGTCACAGAAGTGCGAAGTTTCATGGGGTTAGCAGGCTACTATAGGAGATTTGTCAAGGACTTCTCCAAAATAGCTACGCCTATCACCAAACTGACCCGGAAAGGTGTTCCTTTTGTTTGGACAGAGGAACAAGAAAAGAGTTTCCAAGAATTAAAGGAGCGTTTGGTTACAGCTCCTATATTGACAGTACAAAATGGAACCGAAGGGTTTGTGATTTATAGTGATGCTTCACTTAAAGGCTTGGGGTGTGTGTTAATGCAGAACGAAAAAGTTGTAATATCCCGACCCGGGATACGTCACGTATACCGAGGTAGGTCGGTTAAAATATGTAACTTGAACGGTAAGAAAGGTATATCATGGTATTTCATGAAAATGAATGACTAGAAATGGTAAATGATTGAAATGTATAACAGGTGCTGGGTAACACCCGAGCACCCCGGGACATTGCATCGTAAAACGTGCACGCACGTATTTCCATGCATGCCTATGTTTCGCAGACACGTAGTATACTGAAAATTAGTGTATGCGTACATGCCCAGAGTTTAAGTATATGCGTATATGTATGGGCGTATAGGTACGTATAAAATATGTATAATTATGGGTTATACATGTATATATATATTATAATACATAATATAATATATATATATATATGTGTGTGTGTGTGTATTTTAAATTAAAATAAAAAAGAAAAGAAAAGTGGGCAAAGGCTGTTACCAGCCGTGCAAGTGTGTGTGAGTGGGTGAAGACCTATATATGTATATATATATATATATATATATGTATCAAAAAGTGTGTGTGTGTACGGTTCAATGTGTGTGTGTGAGGAGTTGAGTGTATAACACTCAATAAGGAGTGGGGGTGACAGAAAGTTGGTGTTGGAGTGTGTAAGAAGGTCACAGGTCATGGTGAAGTCTGACTAAAGAGAGAGAGAGAGAGAGAGAAAAAAAAAATGAAAAAGCTTATTTCATGCATATGGTCTCTCACTGTCGGGAGAAAAGGAAAGACCAGAACTAAAAGGGAGAGGGAAGCAGAATGAGAAAGAGAGAAGGTTAGAGAGAGGAACGGGTCGCGTAAAAAGAGAAGAATTTAGAGAGAGAAAGTAAAAATTAGTGGAGAAACCGAGAGCTTGGAGGAAGGAGAAACAGCATCTAGACAGGTATATTCTGACTGAACCTAAGTCCTTGTGTGTTTTAAATTAAATCAGTTGTGTTGGACTTGCTAAGGTATAGAAAAAATTTAAGAAATGAAAATGCCGCACATGGTCAACAATGGCAGATTTTGGTAGGTCCATTTGATCGCGATTTTAGGACTTAAAATAGGTAGCCAAGTTCATTAGGAACCCAACAGAATTTGAACCATCTAAATCGGTCAAGAAATGGCCAGTTAATGGCCAATTATCCGTCCACCGGTGTTACGCCGGAAAGTTGTGGGTGTCGGAAAAAACCACAGCAAATCGAACCCAAATTAGTTTAAATGAGTTGTCAAGATTATAAGGAACAATTTGGTTCAAAAATTGAGAATTTTGGACGTAGAAAACGTGTAAAACAGTGAGAGGAAACCGACATTCCGGTGACCGGAATTGGGGGGATGACCGGAGAAGGAGATCGGAAAAACGGGGGGGGGGGCCATTTTGGGTTAAACCGAACCGGTCGGTTCACTTAAATGTTGGACCGGTTTAGAGGTTGAGCCAACGAACCCACTGGTTCAGGCCGGAACTCTTAGAAATCACGGACCGACCCCAGAAGTTTTGGGTATTTACGTTTGAACCCCAAACAGTAAAACTTATTAAATAATATTTTAAGAAATTACGAAAATACCCAAGTCCTAAACTAGACCAAACGAGGTCCAAACGAGACGCATGAATAGTCAATTTTTATTATCTCGGACATTCTGAGTTCAATGGTGGGGTCCGTTTTATGAGACGGGACCCTGAAGGATAAAATACCGTAAAAGTACAAAATGACCATTTTGCCCTTTTTAGTACAAAAGTCCAAATGGAATTCCGCGAAAGCCTAAACCGACTTTCTTCGGCATTCCGGACTCAATGGTAAAGTCTAAATTAGTATTTGAAATACTTATGATGGAAAGGCATAAAATTTGATGAATAGAATCTATTTTAAAACGTATTCATTGATATATAGGAAACTCCAAAGGCAAGGGTACGCTCACGGATTTCTGAGATAGAATCACGATAGAGGTAAGTAAATTCCCTTTCTCTTCCATATGGTGTTTCCAAGCCAAGTTTATTCTCTTTACTGCCAAACTTGTACTCTTGAAAGTACCTCATGTTATTGCTATCCACAATGTGATATTGTTCTATCTTGTGGACATTGATTGATTGTTGTATCATTGTTATCACGTTGAACCATGCCTTGAAAGGCTTACTGTTATGCTTTCATTGAATATTCGATATTCCATTTTATACTTCTATGGAATCACGAATGATCATGATATGTTATGAATACCGGATTTGTGCTCAGTCACAATATCCATCCTTGAAAGTACCTCATGCTATTGCTATCCACAAATGTGATATTGTTCTATCTTGTGGACATTGATTAACTGTTGTATCATTGTTATCGTGTTGAACCATGCCTTGAAAGGCTTACTGCTATGTCTTTATTGAATATATGATATTCCATTTTATACTTCTATGGAATTATGAATAATCATAATATGTTATGAATACGGGATTTGTGCTCAGTCACAACATCCATCTGATGCTTTCTGATTGACTGGAGACCTAAGGGTCAAGTACATGAATGGACAGGTGGCAGGAATGAATTCCTCGAAGGCTTTCCACCGGGAATTGACTGGCATGAACATTGGCATTTTCATTGCATTTCCATTGGCATTTCATTTACATTGCATTGGCATTTTACCTGAGAACAGAGTAAATGCATCTCTTAAGAATTGGTATGATTACGTTATTGAATGACACCATTCCTTATGACTTATCTTAAACTGAGAAGACACTCTTCATTGAATTGATTGTGATCGGTTTATTGTGGGAGTACTTCTTGTTGTTGTATTGTTGTTGAGAGATTCATGTTGATAGTGTATCTATTACTCCTAATTGAGCTTTGTGACTTATTATTCATTGGCCTTCATGGCAACTGTTCTCATTGGCTATCACAGCATCTCCTTCCTTATGATTGGCTATCATAATCTTATTCATGGATTTGTATCTTATCGATACCAGTGTTGGAGATCTGTTTTTACTTGCTGAGCTCTCGTAGCTCATTCCACCCATTTACCCCCATTTCAGGTGATGACGCTGCAAGACCCCAGTAGGAGTCTGAGAGCATAGGAGGACATTTTGAGGAAACGTATCAGTCTATGTTTTAGTTCTCCCATGTATTCACCACCCTCGGGTGCTGGTTACGTTTGGTTCTTATTTTGTTTATGTAGAACCATATTGTGTATTGTAAAGACTTCCGCTAACGTTGTGTATTGAAAGACTTCCGCTGATGTACTATTACTGATAAGACTTCCGCTGTTATTGTTTTGAGGTTTTAGTACTTTGCATATTAGTACTATGATACAGGAATGGAAAAAGTAGGGACGGCCTTCGGGTCGGCCCCGCGACACGAGATCCGCATAGGGTGGGTTTCGGGTCGTGACAAAAGTGGTAGCATATGCTTCACGACAGTTGAGACCCCATGAAGGGAACTACCCGACACACGATCTCGAGCTAGCCGCCATTGTCTTCGCCTTGAAGATATGGAGGCATTATTTATACTGGACCACGTGCGAAATCTTCACCGACCATAAGAGCCTCAAGTATCTGTTTACACAGAAGGAGCTCAATATGAGACAACGCCGTTGGTTGGAATTGTTGAAAGACTACGAGGTCAACATACAGTACCACCCAGGAAAGGCAAATGTGGTAGCTGACGCTCTTAGTAGAAAGTCATCGGGGAGTTTAGCTTGCCTGTTGACGACACAGAAAGAGATACTGAGAGATTTGGAGGACATGGAAATGGAGATAGTTCTGCCCAGTTCCGAGGCACTATGTGCCAACGTCACAGTCGGTTTGTCGATTGTGGACAAGATCAGGGGACAGCAGACTCAGGATGAGAAACTGGCTAAGCTTCTTCAAGGAATGGAGACAGACATAGATTCCGAGTACACGGTGAAAAATGGAATATTATATTATCAGGGTAGAATCTGCGTACCCGACGTGCCCGAAATCAAGAAGGAGATTCTTGATGAGGCACATAGTTCGAAGTTTGCCTTACATCCAAGGGGCACCAAAATGTATCACAATGTTGAGGATACTTATTGGTGGTCTGGGATGAAACGTCACATAGCTGAGTACATAGCACGATGTGTCAAGTGCTAGCAAATTAAGGTGGAACATCAGAAGCCTGGAGGACTTCTGCAATCACTGCCCATTCCTGAGTGGAAGTGGGAACACATCACGATGGACTTTGTGTCAGGATTGCCAAAGACAGTCAAGGGGAGTGATTCTATCTGGGTCATCGTAGACAGATTAACTAAGACCGCTCACTTCCTGGCAACCAAGACGACACAATCTCTTCAGCGACTAGCCGAGCTATACATCAGAGAGATTGTTAGACTTCACGGAGTTCCAGTATCAATTGTTTCTGATAGGGACCCCCGGTTCGTATCACGATTCTGGAAAGGACTACAACAAGTTATGGGCACGGAACTACGTCTTAGCACTGCGTATCACCCCGAGACCGACGGCCAGTCGGAAAGGACGATACAAACTTTAGAAGACTTACTGCGTTTCTGTGTCATAGACTTTGAAGGGAGTTGGGAAGATCAGTTGCCATTGGTAGAGTTCACATACAATAATAGCTATCAAGCTAGTATTGGTATGGCACCATATGAGGCATTGTACGGCAGGAAGTGCCGATCACCACTGTGTTGGACAGAGGTGGGAGAAAGGAAACCCTATGGGCCAGAGATAGTGGAACAGACCGCACAAAAGATACAACTGATCCGACAGCGTTTATTAGCAACTCAAAGTCGACAGAAAAGTTATGCGAATGTTCACCGACGAGACTTAGAGTTTGCAAAAGACGATTTTGTATACTTGAAAGTATCACCCATGAAAGGAGTAGTCAGGTTTGGCAAGAGGGGAAAGCTTGGCCCCAGATACATTGGGCCATTCAGGATCACAAAGAGGGTTGGACCCGTAGCTTACGAGCTTGCCTTACCTTCAGAGTTAGCACATGTTCACAATGTGTTTCATGTCTTGATGCTAAGGAAATGTATACAGAGTGCAGATCAAGTGATCGAGCACGAACCATTAGACGTCCAGGAAAATCTGAGTTACATAGAGCATCCAGTTCAGATTTTGGATCGTCGAGATCAGGTACTACGGAACAAGACTATTCCATTAGTCAAAGTTCTATGGACAAATCACCGGATGGAAGAGGCTACTTGGGAGCGAGAAGATGATATGCGCGCCAAGTACCCACACTTATTTTCATAGTAGTATATACTAAGTTTGAGGACAAAATTATTTTTAAGGGGGTAAGAATGTAATATCCCGACCTGGGATTACGTCACGTATACCGAGGTAGGTCGGTTAAACTATGTAACTTGAACGGTAAGAAATGTATATCATGGTATTTCACGGAAATGAATGACTGGAAATGGAAAATGATTGAATGTATAAACCGTGCCGGGCAACACCCGAGCACCCTGGGACATTGCATCGTAAAGCGTGCACGCACGTATTTCCATGCATGCCCATGTTTCACAGACACGTAGTATACCAAAAATTAGTGTATGCGTACGCGCCTAGAGTTTAAGTATATACGTATATAATGGGCGTATAGGTACGTATAAAATATGTATAATTATGGGCTATGCATGTACATATATATTATATAATGTATTATAATATATATATATATATATATGTGTGTGTGTGTGTATATTAAACTAAAATAAAAAATGGAAAGAAAGGAAAATGGACAAGTGGGCTGCCAAGGATAGCCGTGCAAGTGTGTGTGAGTGGGTGAAGACCTATGTATATATATATATATATATGTATCAAAAAGTGTGTGTGAACGGTTGTAGATGTGTGTGTAATAAGTTGAGTGTATAACACTCAATAGGGAATGGGGGTGACAGAAAGTGGGTGATGGAGTGTGTAAGGAGGTCACAGGGCATGGTTAGGTCTGACTAGAGAGACAGAGAGAAAGAGAGAAAGGAAAAGCTTATCATATACATGTGATCTCTCACTCTCGGGAGAAAAGGAAACCAAAGGAAAGGTCAGGAACTGAAGGGGGGAAGAAGAGAGAAAGATTGATTCAGAAACAGAAGGGCTTGAAGGGGTCACAGTGAGCTAAAAATACGAAACCCAGGTAAGTGATTTAAGTTCTGTTTTTACGATTTAGAGCATGAAGCTTATATATAATTGTAGGGTCTAAACAAACATGAAATAAGGAACTAAATGCAAAAGGAATGATGGAAAACGGTTAAGAAACCAAAGAGAAATTCTCAGTTGCAGGTTGATGAATAATCTCGGGTTTCATGAAAACCTAGGATTAAAACTTGTTTTAAGTTGCTAGAAACAACCTACACAAATGCAGAAACACACTAGAAGCGTTTTAGAGCCAAAACAGTGACCAAAACGCCATGAAAATAGAAAATATCACTTGGCCGGAGAATCGGTCGGAGATGTTTAAACCCCTATTCGTGAAGATGGGGAGGGATTCGATGGAAACCGAGAGTGGATTTGAAATTCTTGGAAAAAATGGGATAAAATGGCATTTAAAACGGCTTAAAAACTGACCGAAATTAAGTGACCGTCGCCAGAGAAGGTGACTGTGCACCACCGGAACCCTACCGGAGTTCTGGGGGAGACGACCGGAAAGTCGTGGGACTATCGGGTTAGATCTAGACCGGATCCGGGTTCGGATTGGGTCGGGACCCGACCGAAAATAAATGGTTAAGTGATACTGTGTCGTTTTGGGTTTTTAATTTAAATGGATTTGGGCCTGTTTGGTTGTAGGGATAATAAATAGAAATTGGGTTTGGGGTTATCCAAACCAGGGATAGAATAGGAAAGGGGTTTATTGTAATCCAGTTCTATAAATTAAACTGAACCGTTCGGTTCAGTGAAGAACCGAACCGGTTAGGGTTTCTAAACAGTGAACCCACTGGTTCAGACCGCAACTTTGAGTATTTACACTTTGACCCCAAAAGTTTTAGGAAATGTCAATGTTGCCCAAACAGGAAAATTAATTAAATATTAATTTTACAAAAATGCCCCTATTCCAAATATAGGTCAAACGAAGTCCAAACGATACAAATGAATAGTCAAAACTTATTATCTCGGACATTCTGAGTCCAATGGTGGGGTCCGTTTTATGAGACGGAACCCCGAAGGATAAAATACCGTAAAAGTGCAAAATGACCATTTTGCCCTTTTTAGTACAAAAGTCCAAATGGAATTCCGCGAAAGCCTAAACCGACTTTCTTCCGCATTTCGGACACAATGGTAAAGTCTAAATTAGTATTTGAAATACTTATCATAGAAAGGCATAAAATTTGATGAATAGCATTTATTCTAAAACGTATTCACTGATATATATATATAGGAACCTCGAAAGGCAAGGGTACACTCACGGATTCCTGATCTAGAATCACGATAGAGGTAAGTGGATCACTCTCTCTTACATGTGGTGTTTCCACAAGCCAAGTTCATTCTTTTACTGCCAAACTCGTACTCTTGAATGTATTGATATCCTTGTGTCCACAATTCGATATTTTCCTATCTTGTGGACATTTGATTGGATGATGTATCATTGTTATCATGTTTCACTATGCCTTGAAAGTACCTCATGTTATTGCTATCCACAATGTGATATTGTTCTATCTTGTGGACATTGATTGACTGTTGTATCATTGTTATCATGTTGAACCATGCCTTGAAAGGCGTACTATTATGCTTTCATTGAATCTATGATATTCCATTTTATACTTCTATAGAATCACGAATGATCATGATATGTTATGAATACCGGATTTGTGCTCAGTCACAACATCCATCTGATGCTTCTGTATTGACTAGAGACCTAATGGTCAAGTCCATGAATGGACAGGTGGCAGGAATGAATTCCTCGAAGGCTTTCCACCGGCAATTGACTGGCATGATCATTGGCATCTCATTGCATTTTCACTGGCATTGCATTTGCAAATTCACTGGCATGTTACAGAATAAAAGCATCTCTTATGACTGACAGAACTTGATTGTTGAATGGCACTATCCTTTATGATTCTTCGAGTCTCGAAAGACTTGCATTGATTGATTTGATTGTGATCGGTTCATTGTGGCAGTACTTCATTGTTGTTATATTATCATTGGATTTCTTCATATCGCTATTACACCAATACTTCTGATTGTGTATTGTGATTACTGTTCATTGGCCCTCGTGGCAATTGTTTTCATTGGCCCTCGTGGCAATTGTTTCCATTGGCTATCACAGTATCTTATTCTTATGATTGGCTATCATAATCTTATTCATGGATTCATTGATCATCGATACCAGTGTTGGAGATTTGCATTTACTTACTGAGCTTTGTAGCTCATTCCACCCCACTTACCCCCATTTCAGGTGATGACGATGCGAGACCCCAGAAGGAGTCTGAGAGCGTAGGGGGACATTTTGAAGTACGGTATCAGTCTATGTTAGTTCTCCCATGTATTCACCACCCTCGAGTGCTGGTTACGTTTAGTTCTCATTTTGTCTTATGTAGAACTATGTCATGTATTTAATAGACTTCCACTGTTTAAATTATTTAAAAGACTTCCGCTGGATTACTGTAATTGATAAAGACTTCCGCTGTTCATTGTTTAAAATTTTTAGTACATTGCATATTAGTACTATGATACAGGAATGGAAAAAGTAGGGACGGCCTCCGGGTCGGCCCCGCGACACGAGATCCGCATAGGGTGGGTTTCGGGTCGTGACATGTGTTACAATGACCCGAAGGTCCAAAAGGCTTATCCCAAAATAGGATATAAGAAGATAGTAATAACGAATCCAACAACTGGGATCTAGCCAATCATGATAATCTGCTGCCACAACAATTACGATAGCCAATCAAAAGTATGACATGCTTGCACTGGTTATGATCATTCAATGAGTACCAAAGATACATGATCATCAAGTAAAGTATAACATGACTTCAATAATATGATCATTCATAGAACATAGAATATGATCATTCAACGAATTACAAGAATAAATCATCATCGAGTTCTAATAACCCAGATATGCGTGAATCACCCGGGGCCCGGCATACCCCACTAAAACGCATGCTCAGATCCGCCACAGTTCCTCGGGCTCTCTGAAAAGCGTTAGAGCTCTTTTCTCTACAAGTCCTGAAGGATATACAAGACCCCAAAAGGTCTTTCCCCCACGCAATCTGTGAATAGATGGGCCATTGTGACTGAGCATAACCCCGGGTACATACCAAATATCATGACCAATAAAATTCTACACAGAATGTACAACCGTACAAAGCAATTGATGTCACAATCAACAAAACACGAAGTGTGTGGAATAACAAGATTTCTATCAACAGGATATATCTTGAAACTAGGTCATGGTATGATAGTGCAATGATGCTCAAATATCAATAATCAATCTCACAACGATGTAAGCAAGCAAGTCAAATCCAAAGATCTGGCATAACTGATAACCACAAGTCGATTGGCTCAAATCAAATACATCAGGTAGTGATAGAGTACAAATTTGGCAGCATATGGAATAAATGTGACTGGCTGAGGAAGGACCACATAAAAAAGTTTAGATTTACTTACCTCGGTTTCTTAGTGTCATATTCTCCATTTACAAATACTCTGATGATCTCCAGATACTTCAGGCGTATCCTTGCTTAGCCTGAATAATTATTAATAACTATAGACACATCAGAATTCGTTCATTCATGTCTTATTCATCATCTTAGGAGTCTATTAGATCCCTAATTAGGTTCATTGGCCTATTACCCACTCACCGGGTTTCAACTTATGTTATTAAATTCCTTAAACAGGCTTAGCAGCTGTTTGAATAATATTTCAAGTCATTTCGACTGCAGTCGTTATCAATTAAGCACTTACTTGCCCTTAGGGGCAAAATGGTAATTTTGACATTCTTGCCCTGGATCCTATCACGGTCCTCAGAATAGTCCATATATCATATATATAAAGTTTTGAGTCTTTTGGACTTCATTTGGTATCTGCTTTTGATCATCGGGACTCATTGGTCATTTTTGATTTTATACGTTGACTGTTCCAGAGTCATATTTAGCCCTTTGATTTTCATAATTATACTTATGACAATTTATTAGATCAGGTTGGCCTTTATTCGGCCTCTACTTTACATTTACCATGCTCAGGGGTATTTTGGTCATTTTACGTCTCGTGAGATTCTGACCCCGAATCATAATTTAATCATGTATACAATTCCACGATTATCTGGGCTTCTATCGGTATCAATTTTGTCCCAATCGGACTTCATTTAAACATCAAGGGCATTTTGATAATTTCACATGCCATAGCTAAATTTTTGGGACCTCGGTTTATTAAATGGACCTCACCATTGAGTCCAGAATGCCCGACATAGTCAAAATAGACTGTCTTTTATTTTTATTTGGGGCCTAGGTATCATTAGGGGCAGTATGGTCATTTACCATTTAAGTGTCTGTATTTTTCGGGACTGTATTTCCAAAATCGGACTCCGCCATTGAGTCTGAAATGCTTGAAATAGTGAAAATACACTATTCATTTAATTTATTTGGACTCCGTTTGGCGTATTTAATGTCCAGGGGTAAAATTATAATTTTACCTATTTAATAAAATAATTAATTAATTAATTTATTATTTAATTATTTTTCCAGGGGCTTAATTGCACAATTTTTCCAAAATCTGGGCCACTGTATAATATTCAGAACTGTTGGGGTCAAAATGGGATTCCAGAACTTCCTAGGGGTCAAACCGTAATTTTTCAAGAATGCTTAAAAAAAAACGGAGGGTTTAGTTTATTCCTAACTGAACCGGTCTAGGGTTCCATTGTACCAACCGGTTTGTCCGGCTCACGACGTAATGATGACGTCATGATGACGTCATCCCCATTTTAAAATTAAAAATCTTTTTAAGGTAAAACGACGTAGTTCTACTTAAGGGTTTAACCCATTTCACGTTTGGATCGGGGCCCGACCCGACTCGATCCAGATCCGGCCCAAAAGACCCCTCTTCTTCACCCGACTTTCCAGTCACTGTAGTGGCATCGTCTCTGGCGCCGTCGCCGGAATCTGCAGGGAATTTCCCCTATTTTCTCATGTTTTTCACGTTTATTTCTCTCTGTTTTTGCACAAATCTGTTCCTACAACATTAATAAAGCTTGTTTCGTTTATTTTGGGGGTTTAAAATGCACTAGGGAGCTCCACCTTGAGCTCCCATGACCGACTGTATCGAGGTTTGGTTCAGGCCCATTTTTGCACCGTTTTGTGCGTGGTTTGTTTGGTTGAAATCCTCAGATCATAAGGTTCCATTTACCGTTCATAAACCTCAGTTTATGGCCATATATATATAGGTTCCATTTTTGGCCGTCGACTGTACAAGGTCATTTCTAGCTGGTCTTTTGACCATTTTATGTAATTTTCCCTGCTTAGTGAACCTCTTAACATCTAGTTTAGGTTCCAAGCATCAAAAACCAATTTGGTTTCTATCGACATCTGACCCATTTTCAAGTTTCCAATAATGGCGGTTCAGGCCTGTTCTTAGGGTTTTCTGCCCATTCAACCCATGAAAACTCATTTTTTCCATGTACTAAGTATATAACATTATTACATGTGAGTATACACCACTATACAGTCCATAACAGTAACCCTTACAACTTGAATTTTTAGAGAGAGAAAGCTCAGTTCAATGGGTTACCTCTCATGGCAGTCCCTATTCCAGTTCTTGGGCTTGATTCCTGAGTTCCTTAAGCTCCCTAATTCTGCTTCCCTTCTTCTTGTGCTCTTCCAAATGGATACATACACACATGCATCCACACTTCTTCACACAAGACCTCACTTCTCTCTCTACATCAATCTCTCTCTCTCTCTGTCTCTCTCTCTCTCTAGGTTCTTTATATCCGTACACAGAACACACTCTCTGATTTCTTCTCCACCCACGAAACACACAAGTCCCAAAATATACAAGTATACACACTTATATATATATATATATTATGAATTTATTTGTTGCATGGACTCCCATTGGTGGAGAGGGTGGTCCAATCAGAATTTAACCTCATATTATATATATATATATATACATATATATATAGACATATTATATATCATATGTGGGCTGCATGAAACCCACTTGGTCTATTTAGGAGGTGGAGCCTTATTATTTCATGTATATATAAAATTTTGTTGCATGTATAGGCACAAAGGTGTTGGCAGCCAACTGGATAACTTTTTGAGACAAATCCCTTTCCCACTATAGGTCAAGGGTTCAATTCCCCTTGGCTCCATGTGTGGCTATTTTTCCACCATTTTAAGCTAAGGCCTCGTTTGGTTGGCACCAAATTCCGTTTTCAGTGTTTCCTTTCTAACTTTCATTCCGTAGCTCCTTTTTCGACACGGTTTCTTCCGGTCAGTTCCTATTTGAATTAGCCTCAGTGTCAAAGGCTTCGTGTCAGTTATTATCTATTTGTGGCCGTCGTGGTTTGCTAATTCAAGTTTCGTCAGTGTTGAAACGGCATTATTTCACCGAATTAATCAGTAATTTGGTTAGGGTGTTACACCCTCTTCTCCGGACATGTTTAATTATTCTATTGGTCTATCATGACCGCCGAGAGATTCCTAATTAACTCCCTTGATTATTCTTTAAGTCAGTGCTAATTAATAATTAGCGAACTAATTATTAATAAATTGGGTCGAGGTGTTACAACGTGTGTTGAGCATTTTGGTGCTATGCATTATAGGGGTGTAGATCCTGTGATGAAAAACTCAAAATCTAGCCAATGACAATACTCGTGTGCTGATGGGGGCAAACCGTGAAGTGAGGCATGGGTGAGCATAGAGTTGTATGTGTGTGTCATACATATTGCCATTGCATTGCATCACTGAATTGGAGGGGATATAGCTTATAAATGTCCACTTTGCACATGCCACGCCTTTTCTTTGTTCTTTATATTAACATTATGTCATACAAGCTGTAAAGATCTAAAAAATCAAGATAAATTTTTCGTTTTTGCCGATAGGATACTATTCATGCACTATTTGCCGGTAGGGCACTATACATCATCATTTTGGTCATTTTAGTATTTCTACGGGTCTTTATTTCTCAGAGCCCCATCTCACAAAATGGACCTCACCATTGGGCTTAGAAGGTCCAAGATAGTCGAAATACACTAATAACTTGTTTAATTTGGACTTCGAGCTATTTCGCTAGAATTATTTTAATTTAATTAATTTAATTTAATTTGTACATAATATATATATATATATATATTTGGGCGAAATAGACAGCACGGGCTTGCCTGTCCAACCGGTCACGCGCATCTCACCCTTTCCCCTTGGTTCATGGTTCGATTCCCAAGGCTGTGCCCTTTTGTTTTTATTTCTGAATTATTATTTACATTAATATTTTATAAAATTAAACGGGTTTTAGGACACATGTGCCCTCGTGGAACAGTGGTCCGCACAGTAGTTATAGGGGCCTCCTTGTTGCACGTGGTCAGGGTATTTATTCCTGGGGACAATAGCCCCCTTTTATTTTTCTTAAAATTTGGTTGCCAAACGGTGGACAGTGACGTAAAACACGGATGGTGTATCCTATTCCCACAATGGACATCAATTAAACCCTTATACCTCGTAGCCAAACAGGCCATATTTAATATATATATATATATATATATATTAAAATAGAACGTATAAAACAATGCAATTTCAATCTATATGAGAACCAAACAGTGTCGTTTTTAAAAATACTGATCATCATCTTCTTCCCTTTGTTGCCCTAATTCCTAAAATTTCCATTTTGAATTTCGTGAGTTTTAAACCACTGAATCTCTCTATGCTTGACTCTAAATTATTTCTAGAACATAAATCTTCGTTTTGGCATGGTTTTTATTAGTCGGATTGGGCTGTTTTGCTCTGTTGGGCTTTGATAGTCGCGACTGTGACATGCTTAGTTTGAGCTCATTTTACCATTATTTTTTATGGTTCTTGTTTGGTTGTGACCCTTAGTCTTGTGGCTTCAAAGCTACGTTCCAAAAATCAAGTTTGGAACTTGATTTCAAGAGACCCAACTTTTGGACCGTGATTGTAAATGGAATTTTCTTCCCTATTTCTTATCTATTTTCTTTCAATCTTTTTGCATAATTTTCCTTTTAAACCCAATTACATGGCCCTATAGTTTTTATCATGCTTCATATTCTAAAATTCAAAAAAACATAAATTGACAGAATTTCAGTTTACTCACCTATTTCTGATTTCTCAGTCGCAGTGTTGCCTTATTCTCTTGTTCATCCACTTCTGATTCCTTCTAACACTCACAGCCTTTCCAATTCACAATTTCTTTCTGTTTCCTATCTAACTCACATATATGCATAAATTTCCATCACCACCTTTCTCTCTCTTCTCTCTCTCTCTCTCTCTCTCTCTCTCTCTCTCTTTTTCTCTCCTTCCCACTTGATGCAGTCTTCTTTGACTGCTCTTACCGTCTCTTTACTTTCCATCAACCACGTACCCATCACACAATATATATAAACATATACAACTGCACCCCCACTTGCCTTGGTGTCGGCAGCCTTGTTGCCTTCACCACATTCACACAACACCAACAACTGAAACACACACACACTCACACATACTGCCACCTATGTACACTGCTTATGCAGTTTCCCTTCCCCTTTCCTTTTATCATTTCTTTCCTTTTTACTTGCATTTTAAGTACTTATATATATATAATACATTATACTATATATATACACATATAATACACATTTATACATGTATACATATCTATATATATTCATATATATACGTATATACACATTTCTACACACGCGCACATATATTAACTTTAATTAAGCTACGCATGCATGCAAACGATCACATGTATGGAAGTATGTGCATACACGTATTACGAGGTTGGGTCCTGGGTTGCTCAAGCATCGCCCGACAATGTCTGTAAAAATGAACCATTCACATTCCAATACCATTCAGTCTGTAAAATATCATGATATGGAGCTTTAACAACTCGGTTTACAGCTGGTGTTATTCTACTCTATCGATCTACCTCAATATACGTGCCATATCCCAAGTCGGGATATTACAAATAGTGTTTTTATAAGTTGATTGTATGACTTACATGCTTACTTATTGTTAGAAAACCACCTAGCATATAGTTACTTTGAAAACCTAGGATTGGTACCTTATGTACTTATGTATTCTTTGGGAATTTGGTGAAATGATGAACATGTAACATGATTATAAGTATAATTCATTGCATTCTACCTTATGTTCATGTAGACAAAGTCTTGTAGTTTGAAAGTTATATTTTGCTCAATGTATTGGTACTTTGTGTACTTGTGTAATCTTTGAGAATTTGGTAAGGTTGTGAATATGTAACATGATCATATGTATAATTAATTGGACTATATGTTATGTTCCTGTAGATAAAGTTTTGTGGTTTAAAATTTATAGTTTACTTTATGTATGATGCATTATTTAAGGCACACTCCATGGATTTGATAAATGTCTCATTGAAATTTTATAGAAAAATTAAGGTATCTTGGCATACTTGAATCTTTGAAAACACGGCGTGTGTTGAGCACTTTGGTGCTATGCATTATGAGGGTGTAGATCCTCTGGTGAAAAATTCAAAATCTGGCCAATGACAGTAGTTGCATGATAACGGAGGTAAACCATGAAGCGAGGCATGGGTGGCCATAGAGTTGCATGTGTGTGTCACGCATATTGCCATTGCATTGCATCATTGAATTGGAAGGCATATAGCTTATACATGTTCACTTTGCACATGCCACGCCTTACCTTTGTTCTTTATATTAGCATTATGTCATACAAGCAGTCGTGCTTACCCTATATGGGATTACATATTACAGATGAGACTCTCGGCACATGAGACTTGATGAAGTCTTGAAGCATGGAGGGGAAATGGACCTTGAAGAACATTTGGCCCTTGGGGCATATTTTTGGTTGTACGAGGGCGTAAGCCCTAGGACATATGTATTAACTTGTAAAATTTTGTATAGCATTGAAACAATGGGCAAGGCCCTAAATTTGTAGTGAGCATGGAGCTCATGACACTTAAGCCTCAAGTATACACATATAAATATATATATAGGTGTGTGTGTGTGTGTGTGTGTGGTGGATGTATGTTTTAAATTATGTATGAATGGCTAGCTGTTTAAATCATGTATGAATGACTTAGTTGAGTAAGAAGATGTAGTTTGGTAGTTAGTTTAAGAGTGATGGATTTTGTTGTAAAAATATTAGGTGAAAAATGCTTAGAAAACAAAGGAGACCATGTCAAAGTTTTGTGAATTAAAAAGAGTTTTTGGTGTGTAAAATACAAATACATAAATAGGAAGAGTGTCAAAAAATGGGAGTTAAAAACCTTAAGGAGGTAGGTTAAAAATTGGAAAAAATTAGCTTGCAGTACTTTAGAAAAAAATTCAGAAAATGAAGAAAATAGGTTTCAGCAATTACATTGTAGCTACAGTGACAGCACACCAGGCCATGCCCCGTACCCCCAGCCCCGCCCGCACACCTACCTGTGCACACGCCTGGCCGCCCTGCTCGCCTACGCGTCCCCCTCGCGCCCCGCATGCCCATCGCGTACGCCTGCGCGCCCAGCCCTTGCACCCTTGCCACCAGTCCTTTGCCACTTGCCTTGGGCCATGTTGGGCCAACCCCTAGACCATGTTAGCCAATCACCTTGGGCCATGTTTGGCCACCCTTTTGGGCCATGTTTGGCCACTCTTTTGGACCATGATTGACCACTCTTATGGGCCATGTTTGGCCACCCTTTGAGACCATGTTTGGTCACTACTTAAGGAAATATTTGACCTTTACTTAGGCCATATTGGGCCACCTACCTAGACCATACTTTGTCATCATTTTAGGCTATACTAAGCAACCACTTAGACCATGATTGGTCACCATCTTGAAGTTGGGTTATGAAAGCACCTAAGCTATGTTTAGCCTACACTTTAAGCCATTATAAGACATGATTTTGGAGATTAATAAGTAAAAGTCAATTAAAAATAAATATATTATTTTAATTCTTTTATTTTATTATTCTTATTCACACCTTAGGTTTATGAGAATTTGGGGCGTGATAACGTGGTATCAGAGCTTAGGTTCGAATACTTAGAAATCGTGGGGTGTTGTTGAACATAATGGGACCACGATGCATAATTTGAAAATTTTTATAAACATTGTGTAATGTGTTGGCTCTGACAGCTTGGTATTAGAACTCTAGTTTGAGAATACTTGGCAACGATTGGGTGTTGTTGAACACTATGGGACTCTAGAGGAAAGCGTGTGACTTAGTATGAATTGTCAATGGTATGTGATAGGATCTTGTACGCTATGTGACTATTTATACTTGACGCATCACATGTTGTGATTACGTGTTAGTTGATGTTATACTGTAATGCATGTTTACGTGATTTGGTGCAGTGGGGTGCATGATATGGGTAATGTGTATATTGGCATGACCATATGTGATAACCTAGCATATGTTTACGTACATAATAGATTGATACTTGTTTGCCTTCATGATATCACGTAGTATTATGGGAAGATGCTATGGGATGTGGAATACATTAGATGAGTAGAAGCTAAATTTCTAAATAATACTTGTTCCTACTATAGGATGCCATCCAAAACACTAAATTGAGGCAGAGTAGGTCGAGGGAGAGGAAAAACTTTAGTTCTCGAATCGCTGTCAACCTCGGTAGCCCCGATTGATGTGAGATCTAGGATCTAATGTCTTGGAACAGTGGATGGGGTTTAAACCTCAGGTTAGTTGGGCTAGTTGAACACTAGCATAACTTGAGCATATGTATATTGTATGGCTTAAATGAATTTTTTCTTATGAAAGATTGTGTTTGAACTTGGTAAAAAAAAATGATGAATTAGATTGTTGAATTATTATTAGATTGAGAATAACAATAATAATAATAATAATAATAATAATAATAATAATAATAATAATCATAATCATAATAAATAATAATCATAATAAATAATAATAATAAAGAAAATGATCGTGTTGTTTAATATAGAGAATGAAGAAAATGATCGTGTTGTTTAATATAGAGAATGAAATTGTGAATGGCATGGTTAGGTCAAGCTTGTGGGGAATATGATTTCAAATTTTTACTTAACATGTAATTGGGGATGGATTGGTTGTTTACTTTCCGGGCAAGTATAGACTGCTATATGGGGAGAGTGACAGTGTGTACTTCTGAGGGAGATAGTTTTTATTTCACGGGGGATAGTGGAGATTTCCTAGTGCCACCTTTGTATGACTCAAGGAGTTGGGGAGGTCATAGCTACTTGTTGGCTAGTTTGATAGCCGATGGGAGTGGGACTACAGAGAGTGTATTACCGCCAGTAATGGATGAGTTCCCAGATATCTTTCCGGATGACTTGATTAGTCTACCGCCAAGACGAGAGATAGAGTTCACGATAGAGCTTATCCCAGGCACTGTCACGACCCGAAACCCACCATGTTCGGATCTCGTATGGCGACCGCCACCCTTCGGCCCGGGGGCCTTAGGGTGAGGCTCACATAAGCAATAGTATCGGACGGCGGTGCGGCCTGTGTTTTGCGAAAGCGTAAAATTTTTCTTTTCTTTTCTTATTTAATTCTTTCGTACATTCGCCCGGTACTGCCACTCTTCCAAGCAGCACACCTAATAATACATTTAGAGCATGATAAAATTTCTAAAGTTTTATATACAATACATATTCAACTGCCCCGTGGGGCTTAATACATAACTGCGTACTGTCTTCTAATACAAAATTTACTATCAAAAGTTCATAGGTCTTCACATAAGAAGCTACTTAAACATTCTTCCCAAACGGTCAGTGTAATATCCCGACTCGGGATACGTCACGTATACCGAGGTAAGTCGGTTATATAGTGTAACTTGAACGGTAAGATATGTATATCATGGTATTTCATGGAAACGTATGACTGGAAACTATAAATGATGGAACTGAATGACCAAGGCTGGGTAACACCCGAGCACCACGGGGCATTGCATCGTAATGCGTGCACGCACGTATTCCCATGCATGCATACGTGAACATAGATGAGTAGCTCGATTAAAATGAATGTATGTAAATATGATTAAAAACGGATTTGTAACCCTACACATGAATATATATACATGTATAAAACATGTATTTTATGTGTATACGTATACATGTATAATATAATGTATTATACATATATTATGTCTATATGTATATGTAAAAGAAATAAAAAAGGAAAGGAAAAAGGGAAAGAAAGAAAATGGGCAAGTGGGCTGCTAAGGACAGCCGTGAGTGTGTGAGTGGGTGAAGACCTATATATATATATATATATATATATGTGTGTGTGTGTGTGTGTGTGTCAAAAAGTGTGTGAACGGTTGTATGTGTGTGTGTAGTAAGTTGAGTGTATAACACTCAATAAGGAGTGGTGGTGACAGAAGTAGGTGTTGGAGTGTGTAAGAAGGTCACAGGGCATGGTGAGGTCTGACTAGAGAGAGAGAGAAAAAGGAAAGGCTTATTAGATGCATGTGATCTCTCACTCTCGGGAGAAAAAGAAATCAAAGGAAAGTTCAGGAACTGAAGGGGAGAAGAAGAGAGAAAAATTAATTCAGAAACAGAAGGGCTTGAAGGGGTCACAGTGAGCTAAAAATTCGAAACCCAGGTCAGTGATTTAAGTTCTGTTTTTACGATTTAGAGCATGAAGCTTATATATAATTGTAGGGTCTAAACAAGCATGAAATAGGGAACTAAATGCAAAAGGAATGATGGAAAACGGTTAAGAAACCAAAGAGAAATTCTCAGTTGCAAGTTGATGAATAATCTCAGGTTTCATGAAAACCTAGGATTAAAACTTGTTTTAAGTTGCTAGAAAACACCTACACAAATGCAGAAACACACTAGAAGCGTTTTAGAGCCAAAACAGTGACCAAAACGCCCTGAAAATAGAAAATATCACTTGGCCGGAGAATCGGTCGGAGATGTTTAAACCCCTATTCGTGAAGATGGGGAGGGATTCGATGGAAACCGAGAGTGGATTTGAAATCCTTGGAAAAAATGGGATAAAATGGCATTTAAAACGGCTTAAAAACTGACCGAAATTAAGTGACCGTCGTCGGAGAAGGTGACTGTGCACCACCGGAACCCTACCGGAGTTCTGGGGGAGACAACGGGAAAGTCGTGGGACTATCGGGTTAGATCTAGACCGGATCCAGGTTCGGATCGGGTCGGGACCCGACCGAAAATAAATGGTTAAGTGATACTGTGTCGTTTTGGGTTTTTAATTTAAATGGATTTAGGCCTGTTTGATTGCGGGGATAATAAATAGAAATTGGGTTTGGGGTTATCCAAACCAGGGATAGAATAGGAAGGGGGTTTATTGTAATCCGGTTCTATAAATTAAACTGAACCGTTTGGTTCAGTGAAGAACCGAACCGATTAGGGTTTCTAAATAGTGAACCCACTGGTTCAGACTGCAACTTTGAGTATTTACACTTTGACCCCAAAAGTTTTAGGAAATGTCACTGTTGCCCAAACAGGAAAATTAATTAAATATTAATTTTACAAAAATGCCCCTATTCCAAATATAGGTCAAACGAAGTCCAAACGATACAAATGAATAGTCAAAACTTATTATCTCAGACATTCTGAGTCCAATGGTGGGGTCCGTTTTACGAGACAGGACCCCGAAGGATAAAATACCGTAAAAGTGCAAAATGACCATTTTGCCCTTTTTAGTACAAAAGTCCAAATGGAATTCCGCGAAAGCCTAAACCGACTTTCTTCGGCATTCCGGACACAATGGTAAAGTATAAATTAGTATTTGAAATACTTATCATAGAAAGGCATAAAATTTGATGAATAGCATTTATTCTAAAACGTATTCACTGATATATAGGGAACTCGAAAGGCAAGGGTACACTCACGGATTCCTGATTTTTGATCACGATAGAGGTAAGTGGATCACTCTCTCTTACATGTGGTGTTTCCACAAGCCAAGTTCATTCTTTTACTGCCAACTCGTACTCTTGAATGTATTGATATCCCTGTGTCCACAATTTGATATTTTCTATCTTGTGGACATTTGATTGACTGATGTATCATCGTTATCATGTTTCACTGTGCCTTGAAAGTACCTCATGTTATTGCTATCCACAATGTGATATTGTTCTATCTTGTGGACATTGGTTGACTGTTGTATCATTGTTATCATGTTGAACTATGCCTCGAAAGGCGTATTGTTATGCTTTCATTGAATCTATGATATTCCATTTTATACTTCTATGGAATCACGAATGATCATGATACGTTATGAATACTGGATTTGTGCTCAGTCACAACATCCATCCGATGCTTCTGTATTGACTGGAGACCTAAGGGTCAAGTCCATGAATGGACAGGTGGCAGGAATGAATTCCTCGAAGGCTTTCCACCGGCAATTGACTGGCATGATCATTGGCATTTCATTGCATTTCCATTGGCATTTCATTTGCAATTTCACTGGCATGTTACAGAATAAAAGCATATCTTATGACTGACAGAACTTGATTGTTGAATGGTATTATTCCTTATGATTCTTCAAGTCTCGAAAGACTTGCATTGATTGGTTTGATTGTGATCGGTTCATTGTGGCAGTACTTCATTGTTGTTATATTATCATTGGATTTCTTCATATCGCTATATACCCAATACTTCTGATTGTGTGTTGTGATTACTGTTCATTGGCCCTCGTGGCAATTGTTTTCATTGGCCCTCGTGGCAATTGTTTCCATTGGCTATCACAGTATCTTATTCTTATGATTGGCTATCATAATCTTATTCATGGATTCATTGATCATCGATACCAGTGTTGGAGATTTGCATTTACTTACTGAGCTTTGTAGCTCATTCCACCCCACTTACCCCCCATTTCAGGTGATGACGCTGCGAGACCCCAGTAGGAGTCTGAGAGCGTAGGGGGACATTTTGAAGTACGGTATCAGTCTATGTTAGTTCTCCCATGTATTCACCACCCCCGGGGGCTGGTTACGTTTAGTTCTCATTTTATCTTATGTAGAACTATGTCATGTATTTAATAGACTTCCACTGTTTAAATTATTTAAAAGACTTCCGCTGGATTACTGTAATTGATAAAGACTTCCGTTGTTCATTGTTTAAAAATTTTAGTACACTGCATATTAGTACTATGATACAGGAATGGAAAAAGTAGGGACGGCCTTCGGGTCGGCCCCGCGACACGAGATCCGCATAGGGTGGGTTTCGGGTCGTGACAGTCAGACTCATCACCATTGTTACCATAATCAAACTGCCTTCGGTCACCTGGAAGAGGGACGAATAAAAATTCGGGTAAGCTAATCTAAGCTGGTGAGTAATTCCAGTATTTGTCATAGGGTTTCATTTGGCAGTGGTTTAGCACACGAGAGTTTGAAAAATACTCACTACCAATTACTCGTATACTTTAAATACAGAGTATATGCATTCTTTAAAACAGATAGCTTTGAAACATTTAAAGTATTCAAGCTAAACATTTACTTTTTCACATAAAGCATATGAACTTCAAAACATATAAATATGCATGGTGAAAATGAGGGTAAAACTTGCTTCCATTTTCAACACACACACACCTTATCACTTTCATTAGTGGAATCCGTCTCGAACCAGATTCCCGTTTTACTTTACGTAGAGATATCTCATATGCTTGGGGGATTAGATCCTGCTACCGGACATTTGATAGGTTAATTGAGTTCCGAAGAACCCAAAATCCTATCTATTTTGACAGGTCAATTGAGCTCCGAAGAAACCCAAAATCCTGTCTATGTGCTTATGCACGTTTTATCTTGTATTTAAAAAAAAATATATATATATTTAACACATGACTTCTTCACATAGATGCTTTTATGAGCATTTAACGCATGATATTCATGACTTCATGATAGAATCTTCAAATACTTGGAATATGCAAATGCAGAGTAGTTAACAACGTTCGGCATTTAAAACTTAGACATGCTGGAATATATTTAAAAAAAACTATAATAGAAATCATTTACTGAGCATGTCACAATAAGATTTGTAAGAACGGAAGTACTTTGAAACAGGAATCATGTAAACACTGAATTTTCTATTCAAACACTTCACATATTTTGAACTTAAAACTTCTTCAAAATCCAGTGGAGTTAAATCTCCACTTCAAATGCAGGGTTACTCACCTTATACTTTTGGGTTGGCGCTATTGATGTGTCGTTCCCTTTCCTTTGTAGTTCCTAAGAACAATTGATAAAGAGTCTATTAACTTCTCAATCACCTCAATATCTCTTATTGATGCTCTTAACTTATGCTTAGATCCTAATTTTATTTTAGGCTTAGTCCTTCTAAGTAAACTCTTCTGGTAGCTTCGTTAAATTTTAAAGTTTGATTCCATTACAGTTACATTTTTACGTGTCATATTTTTTTATACTTATTTCATAATATGGACCTCACCATTGAGTCCAGAACATCGAAGAAAGTCAATTTAGTCCTTCTCGGACTTCCATTTGGCTTTAGGGGCATGAGGGGTAATTTGGTCATTTTATACTTTAATGCATCTTAATTTTTCAAAGTCTTATCTCGAGAAATGGACCCCACCATTGGGTTCAAAATGCCCAAAATAGTCAAAATACATTATTCGTTTATTTTATTTGGACTTCGTTTGACCCATTTTTGACTTAGGGGTATTTTTTGAAATATTTCCTATTTAAACATTATTAATTAAATATTTAATTTATTACTGTTGGGCCTTAGTACGATTTTTCAGAACTTCCGAGGTCAAAATATAATTTTCCTAACTTTCGGTTTGAACCAAAAGGTTCTAGGTTTAAAACCCTAAACCGGTCTAAGCCTTTACTGAACCAACCGGTTCAGTTTACTCTCACTGAACTGGGATAACATATCCTGGTTACTCACCTTCAAATACAGGGTTACTCACTTTCAAGACTTCATCAAGTCTCAAGTACTGGGAGCGTCATCTATAATATGATATCCCACGAATGGGTCAGCTCAACTGCTAGTATGACATAATACTAATGCTAGGAACAAATTTAAGGCGTGGCATGTGCAAGTGTACATTAATATCTACATGCCTTCCAAATCATCCATACAATGCAATGGCAATGTGCGTGACGCACCCATGCAAACTCTATGCCACACCCATGTCTCGGTTTCACGGGTCGCTCTCGATGGTCAATTGAGTATCACACCTGTTTCATAGATCAGCTCCCGTTAGGGTCAATCAGACACCAATGCAATGGCCAATTTTAGGGTTTTTCACCACAGGATCTACACCCTTATAATGTATAGCACCAAGTGCTCAACCCACACTATGTTTTCAAAGGATTCACCATATGCCAATATGCTTTGATTTTACCATGAAATAATGCAATTCAAGGAAACATTTCATCAACACATGGAGCATGACTTAAAATATGCCTCATTCATAAAGTAAAGCATAACTTCAAATTCACAACACTTTATCTACATGAATGTAAGTCACAATTCAATGAAATAAACATGTGATCAAGTTTCATGTTCATTATTTTAATAATTTCTCAAAGAAAATACAAATACACAAACTACCAACTCATGGAATAAATCATAATTCTCAAATCACAAGAGTTATCTACATGAACATAAGCTAGAATATAATAATCCAAACATATAAACAAGTTACATGTTCATCACTTTGACAAATTCTCAATGATCACAAAATACATAAAGCACTAACACCTTAAATAAATCATAACTTTCCAACTACAAGATTTTTTCTACATGAACCTAAGCTAGAATACAATGAATTTCACTTATAGTCATGGTTCATGTTTATCACTTTTCCAAATTCCCAAAGAACACTCAAGTATACAAAAGTATCTAAACTACCAACTCTAAATTTTCAAAGCAACTATCACCTAAGTGATTTTCTAACATCAAGTCACCACATAAATCATTCAATCAACACATAGAAAAGCAAGGAAACTCAAATCTATTCCTAACTTAGCAAGATATCATACCTAGAATGGTTTTTCTCAAACTGATAAAGTTGTGTTCACTGCACAGCCAAACCGATTGGTGAGAATATAGTCCTTGTTGAGAGGAACAACTTCCTAGAAGGAACCTTTGCGAAAATCCAAGCTTAGATGTGTGTTTTGGTAGCTTGAAACTTGAAAACCCTAGGTTTTCTCACCTTTTCTCTCCCATGCACGACTTCTGCTCTTTCTCCAGCCCAAAATTGTGATTTTTAACACTAAGGGGTTGTATTTATACTAAAGGGGCAAAAGTACAAAATGACCATTTTGCCCTTAATGAATCCGGGACCCCGTTACACTACAACCCGTCCCGAAACACCTCAATTCGATATTTTGTTTTAACAAAAGTTCTTAAAATTATTTTAAATGAAGATTTTCAAAAAAATAAATTTTTGCCTGTGGCCGGGTTTGGCCGGATCCACCCGGGCCACCCGGATGCCTTTTTGGTCTAATTTTTTAAACTATCTCCGAACTGGCTCAAAATTTTACAGGAGGTGTATTGTAATATTCTAAGCATATTTATCTTCTATGACACACTCAAAATATGCTTCTAAATATGACCTATGCCTAAAGGATGCATGTTTAACGCACTACCAGCAAACTGTGCAAGAATAATGCCCTACCGGAAAAAATGAAAACTTTATTCTTAATTTTCAGGTCTCTACATCCTTCCCCCCTTAAATAAATTTTGTCCCAAAATTTAAAATGTACCTCTTCGACAAATTTTAGAAAGATCAATACAAAATGTGTTGTAACATAGAGACGTGCAGCCTTACCTATGGATCCTTCACCTCTCCCTTTGCCAAGCGATGTGGAATGCATTACCCTCTCCCATTACCCTTTCCCCCTAAAGGAACCTCGTCCACTTGGGACAGGCGTGCAAACATCTCCACACTCCCTGCTAAGGTCTAGTTCTGATCCCATTTGTTACGGCCCACTCCACATGGCACAACGCATAATGAAATCCTCAAATATGTTGGCTTATCAATGCCAATTTTTCAAATCCATCCAAGCATCATGACCCACCTCAATAATGCAACATAATAATAATAATAATAATAATAATAATAAAAAATTCTCACTGCTTACAAGGATACCTCAAAGTCTCTCATACATGTGATGACCATCCAACTAACCTCAAATCAAGCTATGCAATCATATAGTAGTTCATCACAATGTCATCAATATATCACTTGCACTTCAATGTAATTCAATAATCCAATATTCTCCAAGTACTGTAATCATCCACAAGACATCAACAACATAATCTCAAAATAAAGTCATCATCATCTACCTTAGTCCTATATTGGGATATCTATTGATATATGTATGATTGAAATTAATAGGCTAATATTTATTAATGCTTAATGTTTAGTCTCAGTTATATATATATATATATATATATATATATACATATATCAATAGATATCCCAATGTAGACAATGTAGTCTATGTATTCCAAATATGAAACCAAAGGCAATACATCAAGGTTTAAAAATCTAAAACATCAGAGAAGGTTAAAAAAAAAATTCCAATTTCATCCAAGGCTATTCTAACTCATCATCATTCTAGTCAATATATTAAATAAAGTCTCAAAACAAATGGGATTCTTAGTGAAACTCTTTACCAATTTAACTATGAACATACATTAATCTGCACACACATGCTCACGTAATCCTAACCAGTCCAATTAACTTAAGGTCTAATCTCTCCCTAACTCATGACAAAGTCAATCCTAAAAGGATCCACGGACATCCCACTACCTGATACAACATGGCCTAGAAACTTTACCTCCTAGAGCCAAAACTCACACCTCGAGAACTTAGTAAATAAACGATGCCCCCTCAAAATCTGTAATATAGTCCCCAAGTGAAAATTATACTCCTCCTCAGAAGGTGAATAAATCAGAATACTATCTACAAAGACCACCACAAGCTGATCTAAATAAGGGCTAAAGATGCGACACATCAAGTCCATAAATGCCGCCGAGGCATTCGTCATATCTAATGGCATAACCATAACTCATAATGTCCATAACGAGTGCGAAAAGCTATCTTTGCCACATCTTCCTCCCATACTCCCAACTAATGGTACCCCAATCTAAGATCGATCTTCGAGAAACATCTCGAACCCCCAAGCTAGTCAAACAAGTCATCTACCCTAGATAACGATTACTTATTCTTGATAACAACCCGGTTCAGTCTCCTATAATCCATACACAAACGTAATGTCCCATCCTTCTTCTTCGTGAACAATGCCGAAGCATCTCACAGCGAAGTATTAGGACAAGTAAAACCCTTACCCTTCAGCTCTCTCTCAACTCAGCTGGAGCCATATGATAAGGTGGAAAGGGAATAGGCATAGTGCCTGGGATAAGCTCTATCGTGAACTCTATCTCTCGTCCCGGCGGTAGACTAATCAAGTTATCTAGAATGACATCTGGAAACTCATCCACTACTGGCGGTAACATGCTCTCTATAGTCCATTCCTATCTGCTATTAGACTAGCCAACAAATAGCTATGACCTCCCCAACTCCTAGAGTCATACAAGATGGTACTAAGAAATCCTTACGATTCCCCATGAAATAAAAACTATCTCCCTCAAGAGTACACACAGTCACTCTCCCCTTGTAGCAATCTATGCTTGCCCGGAAAGCAAACAACCAATCTATCCCCAATATAATATCAAAAATAGACATGTCAAGTATAATGAAGTCAAAAGAAAGGATGCAATCAGCTATCCCTATCGAGCAATCTCTACAGATCCTCGTCAGTGTCACACTACCCCCAACTGGTGTGTCAACATGCAATGGTGGATCAAGCAGATCTATCTCTAACCCTAATGTCATGGCAAGCATGGTAGATATGAATGAATGAGATGCACCAGAATTTATCAATACGCTGGCCGATGAACTAATACACAAGGAATGTACCTCGAACCACTGAAGGTCCAGAAGTAGATGCCTTTGGTGTAGCCGTTGCATAAGTACGACCCTGAGTGGTCTGGCTTCTATCTACCTCCCCCTCTCGATCCCTACTGGCCCTCACTAGAAGCTCTAATACTCTGTGCAGAGGGTGCAGGCTGGAAATATAGCGCCAGGAGGTCTATGGCCTAGTAGTGGCTAAATGGGCTGATAGTAATACGGCCTCTACAAGCCCTATAAAGTCTGCCCCTGAGGACAGTTGGCCCTAACATAGCCCGTTTGGTGGCAAGCATAACACAGCTGAAGTGTCCTCCACTCCTAACCTTGTACAGGAGGTGGAAATAATCCCTAGCTAGATCCAACCCCCTGTCCCGGCTATAGTCTCTCTGAGGGCAAGTAGCCATCTTGTGACCAGGCTATCTACACCAATAACAAGTCAGGGACCTATGGGATACTCTCCTTTGGGAAGTGGTAGGCATAGTAGGTTGGGGGGCTAGAAATTGAATGAGTCTCTGCGGTGTCTGTGTAGCAGAAATACGAGCTCAGTACCTCTTCGGTGGTCTCTTAGTAGTGTATGCCATGACAGATGTAGGTGTCTGTGCAGAAGAAGTACTAACTCGGTACCTCTTCAGTTGTCTCCTACCAGGGTATGCTGGGGCAGGTGTAGGTGTCTGTACAGAAGAAGTACGAACTCGGTACCTTTTCTAGTGGTCTCGTCGGGTCTCTCTTTGGAGACATGTATCTATAAGTCCAAGAAGGAAAATTAACACTCTTTTTCACATTACACATAAGTGTTAAAAGAATACTTAGCAAGTACTTGTCAACACTTCACACTTCACAAGTAACAAATATAATATGTTATGACACACTTGCCTAATCAACACTTATATAACTAACGTCAACCATCCCCACCCGTCAAGACCCACAATCTGTCAAGACCCACACCTGTTGGTTACACTAAACAATTAACACCGAGTTCTAACACAGCCCTTCGCAAGGAAGGAATTCATTTAAACAATACAATATACGCATACTCAAGTCATGCTAGTGTTCAACTAGCCTACCAATACTCAACCCTAAGTGAATGCTATCCAAAAAATAATACATCTCTCCGCAAAAGAGTTTAACACAAGGATATCTCTAAAATTTTAGGTACAAATACTCTGAATATCCACTATCCAGCCCATACACAAAAATCTCCACAAGTCTAAACTCTTATTTTAGCATTCTAAGGTCTTCTGTGTCTTTTATTTATGGTTTTCTATCTCATTGGCATTTATTCATTTAAGTTTTTATAATTCTTTCATCATTTCTTTCTTTTATAGCTAGGTTATAACCCTTCATGGATCACAACTCCTTTTGTTACTAGCTGATGGGGCGCTGATACGAACCCCACCGAAAATAATGAGACCCGAAAATGAAATAAGAATCCAAGATCATTCTACAATCAAATATGAATGGAAGACCTTGACCCGTTGTTTACGACAAACAAGAACCTCAGTATATATGACCTTAACCCGTTGTTTAGTGCGAAACAAGAACCTTGGTATAAGGAAGACGCCACAAATAGTGGTGGAAATCCGTTTGATAAGTCATTGGTGAACGCCACAGGGAAATCTCGATAAGTTCAGAGAGTTCTTTAAAGAACCGCAGAGAAAATACTCTCTCAATTTACTCAAAAATTCATCATCTGCCAAATGCGGCTACAAGTTCTTTTTTGAAACACTCTATGAAACCCTAGGGCTGAATAAGGCCTACATTAAATAAAAGATATGGACTAAACATCTTCAGGCCCAAAGCATCCTAAACTACCATCTAAAACTAATTAACAAAAATCCACTAAATAAGTAAAAGTTCGCGCAGCCAAAACGTCATCAATGTAGTTACAGCAACTTCAAACCCGATTTCGACCTTGATTCAGCCCAAATCTCAGAAAACTCAAAACATGATAATTGTAGAACTATTTCTTAGATTTTCATATAATCTTGAATCATCTCAATTGGAGCTCGGAATGGGAGAGTTATGCCCAGATTACGAAGCGACATCAAAACTGTCCGAAAATCACCCAATTAGCATTTTTTTGCACTTTGCATTGCTTCCTGGATCGGCCCATCTGGAACTTGGAAAGGATCTTTAAAACTCAGTCCACCAAGGTGCCCATCATTCCCCCTATCCTCAAAAAGAGTACATCTTTAAACTTCCTTGCTCGAGCTCTCGTAACCGGCCCAATTAGGGACTTGAACTAGATCCCTTGAAGTTGTGCTATGATTTGCATCATTCCCCTCCTCTTGAAAAGGATTTCCCTCAAATCAGGATATGCCCTCAAATCATCACGTATATCAAAAGGACTCAAGTCAGTAACATTAAAAGTAGCCCTTACATTGTACTCACCAGATAATTCTAGCTTATAAGCGTTGTCATTGATGCGCTTTAGGACTTGGAAAGGACCATCTCCTCGTGGAAGCAATTTGGGACGTCTTTGCAGCCAAAAATCTCTCTTTTCTCATAAGCAGCCAAACCCAATCTCTGGGATCAAAAATCAGTTTGTGACGCCCGTTGTTGGCTTATTTTGCATACTGTAACCCATGTGGTGTTTCCTCGAGAAAAACATCCTCATACTCCTAAAAAAGAGAAATAACAGAACTAGGCAAAGCAAGGTCAAGTGTGTTAGTGTTTAGAAATGCCTCTTTGTACAAAAGTACAATCATCGACTGATTTGAAAACATTACTCGCTTAATTTCACTCATTTTTGCATAGAAAGTCTTTCGTTTTCTCTCTAATTTTCTCTCAATGACCGAATTTTGATTTTTTTTTTCTCTCTCATTTTTCTCAGCCTCTCTCTGATTTTCACTCTTTTTCTTTTGTTCATTATCTTTCTTTTGATCACTCTCTTTTTGCAATCTCACTTGATCCTCATATACCCACTGCGGTGTCAATGGTACAAGAGTGATTGATCGTTGATTAAGTACAAAGGAGTATTTGTTCGTAAAGCCATCATGTTTCACATGCCTATCAAATTGCCATGGACGCCCTTAGCAATAGGTGTCCCGCTTGCATCGGTACTACATCACACAACACTTCATCTTCGTATTTACCGATTCGAAAGGCAATTAACACCTGCTTGTTTACCCTTATCTCACCACCAACATTCAACCATTGTAACTTGTACGGTCTAGGGTGCTTCAACACGGGTAATCCTAATTCTTCCACCATAACTGTGCTTGCAACATTAGTACAACTACCACCATCAATAATCACACTACATACCTTGTCCTTGACGTAACACCTAGTGTGAAAGATGTTCTCCCGCTACACTTCATCAACTTCTTTTGCTTGCAAGCGCAACGCCCTCCTCGCCACCAATGTCAATGCATTAGGGGCTAAATACTCCTCCACGGAAACGTCCTCCAATGGTGGCATGTCGTCGGTGTCGGAAGCTTCATTGTCGATCATAATGTCACCATTGTCTTGCAACACCATGACCTACTTGTTTGGACATTGACTGGCTATGTGTCCCCTGCCTTGACATTTAAAACATTTAATGTCACGATTCCTAGAGGTAGAAATGTTAGTTTTACCTTGAGGAATGTGGCTGGTGTTCACGGACTTGGGCTCGGATTTGGACGCTTGTGACTTGTCCATCTGCTTGATAGAACTCAATTTTCAAGAGGTAGAACTGAAGTCATGGGCTTCTCATGACCCACCCCTCCTCTTAAGTTGTTGCTCCACTTTGATGACCATGTGCACCATATCTTCCAACTCCACATAATGCTGCATCTCTACCTTATCTTGGATTTCCCAGTTTAATCCAAGTAAAAACCTAGCCATTGTAGCCTCTCGGTCTTCCTCAACATTAGCTCGGATCATAGCAATCTCCATGTCCTTGTAGTAATCCTCTACGCTCCGGCTTCCCTGTCTAAGACCTTGTAGCTTTTTGTACAACTCTCGGTAGTAGTAACTTGGAACAAACCACTTTCTCATCACCGTTTTCATCTCCTCCCATGTCTCTATTGGACGTTCTCTATTCCGTCTCCTGTTTATAACAAGTTGGTCCCACCAAGTAATAGCATAGTCAAAAAAATTCAATCATAGCTAATTTTACCTTCTTTGCTTCGGAATAATTGTGGCAATCAAATATGAACTCCATCTTCTTCTCCCACTCAAGGTATGCTTCAGGATCGGATCTACCTTGAAATGACGGAATCTTCATCTTAATACCACCCAAGTTCTTATCTTTTCGATTCCGGACTTCTCTAAACCACCCTCCAGGCCTCTTATTACCAACAATAGAATCTCGATCATATTCTTCATCAAAACCAGACCCATAAGGCTCTTCATCTTCAACCCTCAATTCCCTCGGTTGAACTCTTTCCCTTCTACGTAGATTAGGGACGTTTTGTGGCTGCCTCTCACGTGCACCCTCCATCTGATCTATCTGTTCGTGAACCTGTTCCAGTTCCAACCTCATCACACACCGCATCTCACTCATCATGGCCTCCATAAACACTTTCAGATCAGCCAGTGTTATAGCATTTTCAGCAATGCTCTTAACACTGTTGTGAGACATGTTTCCTACAAAACAAAGTTAGAAGAAAAAAAAAAAGGACCTCACAATGTTCTCCCTTACGTGTTTACACTCAAGAATGTGAATCACTTTACACTCGTGTTTCACTCAAAAATACATATCTTTTAACCCTCTAATATTCTTACCACTCTTGCCTTTTTCCACTCGATAATTTCTCTTTCGGTTCTTTTGAAACTAAACAAACAATACTCAAAATTTTTAGCAACAATTCACCAAGAACTCATAAAGGAATTTCAGGTTTTAAAAACAAGAATACAAGGAACACGGGTTGATTTTTCAAGCTTATTGGAACCTGTCACTGACCCTGAAACCCACCCTGTGCGGATCTCAGGATCGCGACCTGCCGCCTTCAGGCTCAGGAGTCTTTGGGCGAGGCGAGACATAAGCAACAGTGTCGGATGGCGGTGCGGCCTGTGGTTGCGGAAGCGTGAAAAAAAAACTTTTTCTTTTCTTTTTAAAATCTGTCGCACATCCATCCGGTACTGCCACTCTTCATAGCGGTACTCATAATAATAATAAACAAAGCATACTAAAACTTAAAGTGTTATACATAGTACATATCTGAATGCCTCAAGGGCTTAAGTACATGTTGTCCAAAATCTATTACACTTCAAAATTCGACTATCTACGAGTCCTTAGTACTTCCAAAAAGTCCTTGATCATATTAAAGCCACTAATCATCATCCCCAAATGGAGCAAGGCATCCCACTCGTCATCGTTACCTGAAAAAAAATTTAGGGAATGGGGTGAGCTTCGAAAAGCCCAATGAGTAATTCCTGCATCTGTCATGGGTTTTCAATTGACAGTGGTTTCGCACATGAGAGTTTATAAAATGCACACTACCAATTGTTCGCATATTTTAAACACAGAGTACATGTATTTTTTTTTTTGTAACAGATAGCTTTGAAACATTTAAAGTATTCAAGGCTAAATAAGCATTTCGTCAAACAGAGTATATGCATTTCAAGCATATAAAGAGGCATAATAAAAATGAGGATAAAACTTGCTTTCATTTCTAAAATCATTTGTCATCTTTTCACTTTTTAACTAGAGGATCCGTTTCGAACCAGACCCTAGTCTTACTTCTGAGAGATCTCGTTGCCTAGGGGATTAGATCCTACTACCGGGCATTTTTCTGAATTGAGAACCCGGAGGGTGCTCAATAACTGGTGATGCTTATGCATCATTATTATCTTACAAAACGTTAGCTTCTTTAAGAAATACTTTTTATAAGCATTTAAACATGACTTCTTCAAGAAATGCTTTTATGAACATTTAAAACAAACATGATGTTCATGATAGGATCTTCACATAGTTGAAACAACATTTCAGAACAGATGACATGTTAAACACTTTCAAAAGAACTGTAACAAAGATCATTTACTGAACATGTCATAAGAGAATTATAAAAGCAGAATATTTCAAAACAGGAGTCATGAAATATAGAATCTAACATCTCATACTTTAGATATTTTGAAGTTTAAAACATCATTTAAATCGTGGAGTTAAAATCTCCACTTCAAATGCAGGGTTACTCACCTTGATTCCCTGGGTTTGCACTGTTAGTTGGTTGTTCCCTTCCCTTTGTAGTTCGTAGAAACAATTCACAATAATCTATTAACTTCAATGTACTTCAAATATCTCCTATTGATGTTTCTAATTATGCTTAAATCGTATTATGTCCTAATGTTTTATCGTGAGCCTTATTTTATTGACGTATCATATTTTTTTATACTTTATCTCGTAATACGGACCTCACCAGTTGAGTCCGGAACGTCGAAGAAAATCAATTTAGACCTTCTTGGCTTTTAATTGGGCTTTGGTCATGTCAGGGGCAATTTGGTAATTTGTACTTTAACGTGTCCTATTTTTTTGGAGTCTCATCTCAGTAAAACGGACCACACCATTGAGTCCGGAACGTCCAAAATAGTCAAAATTCACTATTCGTTTACTTTATTCGGACTCCGTTTGACTTGTTTGAGGACTAGGGGCAATTTCATAATTTTCATTATTTACATATTATTAAATTAATATTAATTTAATTTAGCTAGGGCCACAGTAGAATTTCATAGAAGTTTTGGGGTCAAATTACAATTTCCCTAACTTCCGAACTGAACCAGTGGGTTCAGTTGCATTAGAACTGAACCGGTCCAGTTTTAGCTGAACCAGCCGGTTTGGTTCGGTTAAACACATAAAGCTGACGTCATGATGACGTCAGCCCTAATTTTTTAAATTTAAAACCAACCAAAACGTCGCCGTTCTAATAATTCGGTGGACTTGGTCTCGTCCTGACACGTGTCCGAGTTAACCCGTCTGACTCAATCTAAATGGCGAGTCCACTCGGTCGTCTTCTTCACTATTTTTACCAGTGTTACCCTAATTTTGAATTTCTTTCCTTTCGATTTCGTGTGTTTCGAAACACTGATTCTCTCTGTTCTTAGTTGATACACATTCCTAAGGGTTTGGCCCACATCTTGGCATTCATTTGAGGTTGTGTAGCTAATCCAAATGCTCGGTCTAAGACATGATAACCGAACTGGATAATTTGGCAATAAATCCTCATCTCGCAACCATTTTTAATGGGGTTGGGTTCTGTGTGATCCTTAAGGCATGGGGGTTCCTTTCCTATTCTCAAAGTCGAGCTTAGAAGTGTCAAACAAGAATTAGGTTTCACGACCGAAACCTGCAACTCGATATTAAGGGCTCATTTCTTAGGTTTCAAGGTCGTGGGTTAGTGGTTTAGGAACCCTAATGTGGTCTAGTTTAAGGCTAGATGACCCAGTTTAAGTTTTGTGCAAGTCGATTCAGACCTGCATAATCCGAGGTCCATTAATGGCGATTGGGTGTACGGCTTGGTGTTCTAGGCTGTTTCAGGCTCTAATCTCTTGCCTCATTCAAGATATTACATTTTAGGTATCATGCATGCAGTTATTTAGGCTCAACTAGCGTCAAAACAATTTCAAAATTTAAACAGAAAATTTTGCAGTTTTGGGTTTATACCTTTTGGCAGTGGCTGTTCTCTTCTTTGGCTTGGTTCAGGTCTTCTCAATGCTCCTTAGGGTTGCCCAGATTCCTTCACGTGCACTTAGGTGGTACTCACATGCATACACACACTTGCATATACACCTTCCTCTCACACAATGCCCCTCTCTCTCTCTCTCTCTCTCTCTCTCTCTCTAACACGTACACAACACAGAGAACTTCTCACACACTAGTCTGGGGGCAGTACACTGATTTTTGGAGGGTCAAAATGTGTGGTGGGCATATATATTTTAGCATTTCTCTCACATACAACCTATACATATACATGAATGTATATATGTGTATTAGACTTAGTGGGTTCGGTGGCTGACATGAGGTGAAAGGAGGTGATGTGGGGTAATGATGTGGGGATTGCATACATGGCCATTGGCCAATTTGGGAGGTGGCCTTGGCTAATTTGGGTTTAAATACAATTTGGTTGCATACATAGGCACAAAGATGGTAGCAGCCCACTTGGTTACTTTTTGGACAACAATAATCATGCCCACTTAGTCAAGGGTTCAAGTCCCCTTGACCACACTTTTGGGAATTTTTCATATTTTGGGCTTAGGCCCTGTTTGGTTGGCGCACTTAACTGTTTCGGCTATTTTCTAAATATCTTCTTTTCCGTTGCTTCTTTTTCGACGCGGTTTCTTCCGGTCATTTCCTATTTAGGTTAGCTTCAATCTCTAAGGTCCAGTGTCAGTTATTAATCCCTTGGAATTCCCGTAGTTTGTTAACTCGAGTTTTCTTAGTGTTAAAGTAACATCATTTCACCTAATTAATTGGTAATGAGGTTCAGACATTATTTTATGGGTCTATCATGAGGTTCTCGATTAACTTCTAAATTATTCTTTATGTTTGGTTCAAATTAATGATTAGTAACTAATCATTTCTTAATCAGAGTCGGGGTGTTACAGAACCAAAATGGATGAAAACAAACAACTGTTCTTTTTTTTTTTTTTTTGTAATCCTCTTTTTTTGTACGGTGCTTTTTTTTTTTTTTTGTATTACACTATTTTTTTTTGTACTATTTTTTTTTTTTTACAACTTTTGAATTTGCTGTTCTTCATTTTTTTTTTATAAATAGATCAGGCGACTACAGCAAAGGAAGCACTAGGGTGCAAAAGAAAGAAAGAAGAAAAAAGAAAAAAGAAATACAGGTAGGCGGCGCAAGAAGAAAGAAAGGAAAAAATGGAAAAAAGAGAAAAAAAAAAAAAGAAAAAAGAAAAGTCAACAAAGATGGCTAGGCTAAAGGGAAAGAAAGAGAGAAAAAAAAAAAAAAAAGGTTGTGCGGCTGGAAGAAAACCGAAAAAAGGAAAAAGAAGAAGCAAGTGCGGCGGCTGAAGAATAAAAACAAGGAGAAGAAAGACAAAGAAAAAAAAAAACAACGAAGCTTGAGAGTGTTTTTTTTTTTTTTTTGGTGTACAGAACGTGCGACTGCGTCCTGGATAAGAAAGAATAAAAAAAAAAAAAAGAAAACGGAGCAGCGCCTGGAGAAAACGCTGCGACTTTGAGGAAATTTTTTTTTTTTCAAGGATAATAATTATAATGCAAGATGAAAGGGATAACTTAGACCTGATTTCTAGTCTAAGCTCTGATACCAAATGATGCGAACCCCGCCAAAATTAATGAGACCCGACAATGAAATAAGACTCCAAGATCGTTCTACAATCAAATCTGAATGGAAGACCTCGACCTGTTGTTTACGACAAACAAGAATCTCGATATATATGACCTCAACCCGTTGTTTAGTGCGAAACAAGAACCTCGGTATAAGGAAGACACCACAAACAGTGGTGGAAATCCGTTTGATAAGTCGTTAGTGAACTCCACGGGAAATCCCGATAAGTTCACATAGTTCTTCAAAGAACCGCGGAGAAAATACTCTCTCAATTTACTCAAAAATTCATCATCTGCCAAATGCGGCTACAAGTTCTTTTTTGAAACACTCTATGAAACCTTAGGGCCGAATAAGGCCTACATTAAATAAAAGATATGGGATGAACATCTTCAGGCCCAAAGCATCCTAAACTACCGTCTAAACTAATTAACAGAAATCCACTAAATAAGTAAAAGTTCGCGCAGCCAAAACGTCATCAGTGCAGGTGCAGCAAATTCAAGCCCAATTTTGACCTTGCTTCAGCCCAAATCTTGGAAAACTCAAAACATGAAACTTGTAGAACTATTTCTTGGCGTTTCATAGAATCTTGAATCATCTCAATCGGAGCTCGGATAAGAGAGTTATGCCCAGATTACGAAGTGACATTGAAACTGTCCGAAAATCGCCCCATTAGCATTTTTTTGCACTTTGCATTGCTTCCTTGATCGGCCCATCTGGAACTTGTAAAGGATCTTTAAAACTCAGTCCACCAAGGTTCCCATCATTCCCCCTAGCCTCAAAAAGAGTACATCTTTAAACTTCCTTGCTCGAGCTCTCGTAACCGGCCTAATTGGGACTTGAACTAGATCCCTTGAAGTTGTGCTATGATTTGCATCAGGCACCATCCATCAATTATAACGCAAGAGTTGAGACCAATACAGTCTGTATAGATATCACAGTCATTGTCACGACCCAAAATCCACCCTTTGCAGATCTCGAGTCGCAACCACCGCCCTTCGGCCCGAGGGCCTCAGGACAAGGCTCGCATACGCAGCGGTATCGAATGGATGTGCGACATGTGGTGTGCGGAAGCGTGAAAAACTTTTTCTTTTCTTTTCTCATTTAAAAATTTGCATATTCCGTCCGGTACTGCCACTCTTCACATTGCGGTATACATGTTCATACATTCAAAGCGTAACTAAAACTCAAAGACTTTTAACATTACATATTCAGTTGCCTCGTGGGCTTAATACATATTCTTACAATGTCTATGAATACAAAATGTACTATTAAAGTTTGTAAGTGTGCAAAAGAAACTACTTAAACATGTCTTCTCAAAAATGACAGATTCTTCATCATCGTCTTCTAATCAAAACTGCCCTTAATCACCTGAAAGGGGGATCCGAACAAAGTCCGGGTAAGCTAATCTAAGTTTGTGAGTAATTCCAGCATTCGTCATGGGGTTTCAATTAGCAGTGGTTTAGTACATAAGAGTTTGTAAAACATTCACTACCAATTGTTCGTATACTTGAACATAGAATATATGCATTTCTTAAAACAGATAGCTTTGAAACATTTAAAGTATTCAAGCTAAATACACATTTCTTCAAGTATAACATATGCACTTTAAAAGTACATAAACTTGTATAATAAAATGGGGGTAAAAACCTGCTTCCATTTCAAAATCATTTGTCATCTTTTCTCTTTAATTAGGTGGAATCTGTTTCGAACCAGACTCCCGTTTTACTGCCAATACTGTCCATTATATTTGCCTGGGGGATTAGATCCTGCTACCGGGCGTTTACTATTGAATCCCGAAGGATTTCAACCATCATAGGGGTACTGTTGAATCCCGAAGGATTTCAACCATTATGGGGGTGGTACTTAGTACCATTTATCTTGCAAAACATTTATCACATGGCTACGTCAATAGATATTTTTCATGAGTATTTAAAACATGAAACATATGACTTCTGCAATATGACTTCAAATACTTGTAACAATCAAATTCAAAATATTTAAAGAAAATACATTTTAACCAGACATGCTAACTATCTCCAGGAAAGAAATTGAATATAAAACATTTAGCCAGCATGTCGTAACAGAATAATTTAAAACAGGAATTGTAACAAAACTGAATTTGATATTCAAATACTTCACATAACTTGAACTTAAACTTCTTCAAATATATGGAGTTAAATCTCCACTTCAAACACAGGGTTACTCACCTCGGTCCTTTAGGGTTAGTGCTAAAATGCGCTTCTCACTTCCTTATAGTTCCTAAGAACAATTCATAATAACCTCATTAACTTCACATCACTGCAATATCACCTATTGATGCTTCTTAACTTGTGCTTAGATCGTATTAGATCCTAAAACGATTTCATAATTTCATATGTACTTAACTTAACTCGTACTCTTAACCTATGACACAATTTAATGTGTTAGAATTTAAATTCATTTCAATTTATACTCTTCTGGTAGCTCCATTAACTTTAATTTAAATTTATTTACTTGTCATATTAACGCTTCGTGTCTTCTCGTACTTTATTTCCTCGTACTTGCCTTAATTTAATATTTCAGCAATACTTTAGTTTATAGCCATCTGACAGATGCTATTCATCAAATTTTATGTCTTTCTATTTTGGACACTTCTTTTGGTCGAATAGACTCTACCATTGAGTCCGGAACATCGAAGAAAGTCAGATTAGGTTTTCCTAGAATTTAATTTGGACTTTTGTATGTAAAATGGCAAAATGGTCATTTACCTATTTACGTGTCATATTTTTCCATACTTTGTTTTGTAATTTGGACCTCATCATTGAGTCCGGAATGTTGGAGAAAGTCAATTTAGACCTTCTCCGGTTTTAATTTGGCTTTAGAGGCACCAAGGGTATTTTGGTCATTTACCCCTTTACATGTCTTTATTTTTTGGGGCCCCGTTTCACAAAACGGACCTCGCCATTAGTCTCAGAATATTTGAAATAGTAAAAATACACTATTCATATGTTTAATTTGGACTTTATTTGCTCCATATGTGATTCAAGGGCAAAATAATAATTTTACCTCATTTATAAAATAATTAAATAATTATTTAAATATTTAAATATTTTTCCAGGGGTGGAATTGAATGAATTTTTCCTCAGTTGGGCCACAGTGGGATTTTCCAGAAACTCTAGGGTCAATCCGCAATTAGATAAAGTGTTGGTTTATTTGGTTTTAAATAAATAAGAAAACCAACGGGTTCAATTAGATTTTAAGCGAACCGAACCAGTTCCCTTGCAAACCAACCGGTTTGGTCGGTATATTACGTGATGTTGACGTCATGATGATGTCAGCCCTAATGTTTTAAAAATTAAAACAAAACGTTGCCGTTTGACTAAACCCGTTTTATGCGATGGGTCGGGTTCCGACCCGAACCCAATTTAACCCGAACCGACCCGAACAGTGTCGTCTTCCCCACTATTTCCCATGTGTTGCCCTAATTCCCGACTTTCATTTTCTTTAATTTGGTGCATTTTTGGTTCATAAAATCTTCACTATTTTTAACCCGATCCATTTCTGGAACGTTTTCCATGAGTTTGGCATTCATTTTAAGCTTTAAAAACCAGTTCATGTGTTTGGTTTAGGGTTCGATAATTTAAACCGATAATCTGCTCATAAATGCCCATTTCTGAGCCAAATCCAATGAGAATTGTTCTGTTGTGATCCCCTCTTCATGGGGTTTCACATTTCATTCAGAAAGGTGGGTTTAAGTTCATATTTTTGAGTTTTGCTTTTGGAACCCGAACTTGTAATTTGATTTTTGGAGGGCTTTCCTTGAGCTTTATGATCGCAGTCATAGGTTTTTAAGTTCGTTGTAGTGTCTAGTTTAGGTTTTGACAAGCCAAAATCAGTTTGGTGAACTTTGGTTCAGACCTGCTTCAAGCAAGGTCATCAATGGCTGCCCCTTCTGGGTTTACTATTTTTAAGTCTTTTCATGGTCTTTAATTGTTTCTGAACAATTCTAAATACAGTTTAAACATCATATACACATGAAACAGTCAATTTTTCTTACACATATACAAGATATCCTAGAGAGAGAAAAAAATAGAAATTTTTGAATATTTCTTACCTTTTCTCACTGTTTTCCTCCCTTTCTCTTGCTCTGATTCTTCCTGTATTCTCCACAGTTTCCCTCTTTTGATTTCTTTCACGAGAAACAAGCATGATTTGCATGCTTTTGGTTTGTCTTATAAAGCAAGAAAACCAACCTCTATCTCTCCTCATTTTCTCTCACCTTCTACACCTCATCACCTTACTCCATAGCCCTCATCAATTTCCCTGTTTCTTCAATAAATTTTGTTCTTCCCAATTTCCACTTTACATTTAATTCATTTGGCTTTTGCTTGATATTTTGTATATAATATATATATATATAATACAACACACACACACATTTACATGAAAACACACACACACTACCGACACACACACACACCTACACACTGTTCACACCTTTATATATCTATACATATATAATATTTTAATTATCTCATATACATATACATGTACCTATACACATACACATACTTGGCTTATATACACACAACACACATTTCATGTGTGTGTTGCATATGTCAACATGCTTCATTAATTATATTCATTTTTATATTCATTTTAAATTAGTTAATCATTTAGACTAATTAATTGTTCTTTCAAGTATGAAAATTTTACACAATTCTTAGAACATCGTAATACGTGCCATATGACCCAGTATCCCAGGTCGGGATATTACAGTCATAGTACTATAACCCAGGAATATCGGGTACTAACCTAGCATGCATATATAAAATCAACAAGCAACAGTCAACAGCTAACACATAGCCTACCACATAAGCACGCAAGTATAGAGTCTATTATAAGAATATACATACACATAGATAAGCTCACAACTTACCATATAAGTAACTAGGCACACAACCAATCCCATGGACATCCAAGTTTTTCCGCCTATCTTATAGATAATTAAGCATTGCTCATTTGGTCTATATAGACATAAGCATCTATCCCTAGTTGATCATCAATCAAGCACATCACATACCCTCAACAAATTAAGAAAACAATCACATTGCACAATTGCACATACTAAAGCAATAAGTACACATATAATCATGTAACCCAAACTAGTCCACTTTAACCTGAGGCCTAGCCTCTCCCACTATCCCTAGGTACTTCAAACATGTCAACACACTACACACTATTTATAAAAAAATTTCAAATTATGCATCGTGGTCCTATTGTGTTCAACAACATCCCACGGTCTCTAGGTATTTGAACCTATGCTTTGATACCACGTTGTCATGCCCCGAATTTCCACAAACCCAGGGAGTGAGTGAAATGAGAGAAGAAAAGTAAATGAAAGATCATTAAGTTGGATAAATTGATCATTCATTCATTTCCCCATGTTTTTCCAAAATTAAAATGAAGGCTTGCTAAATGGCTTAACCAAAATAGTCTCCAATGTTACTTAAACATCCCTCCCAATTAATGTTTAAAATAGTTTAAGTCATATTCAAAAATGGCTCCCAAAACAGCCCCAAAGTCTCTCTAAACAAGTCTTGAAATAATGGTCCAAATGGTAGTCAAATATCTCCTCAACCAATGGCCAAAAATTAGTCTAGGTCATGTTCAAGCGTAGCCTCCAAGATGGCCCCTGATTGTCTTTACATGTACCTTGGAATAGTGACCCCAAATGGGCCCCAAAATGCTCTAAGGCATAAGCCAAGAGTAGGTCAAATATCCTACGTAAAGTGGTCCAAGTAAGTGGCCAAACATGGCCTTGAAATATGACTAAAAAGTGTCCCAAAAAAATGCCCAACATGGCTTGATGTAATGGCCAAAATGGGCTCCAAAAAGTAGGGTCAAGCATGTAATTAAATGACCTTAAAATGGCCTTGAAGGGTAGATCATGAAGTGCCATAACATGGCCAAAACAGCGGCTACGCAGCAAGTAAAGTAGCAGCACGCACAACAGGGCAAGGCAAGGGCAGCAGTAGGCTGGGCGCGTGCGCGTGGGGGCAAGGGCGGGGGCACGCATGGGCGCGCGTGGCAAGGCTGGCGTACGGTAGGCTGCGGGGCTAAGGCTGTCACTCAGTGCACTGTAGCAACAGAGAGCAATTTTTTGATTTTCTACATTTTTACTATTCATGGCTGCAACCTATTTTTCCTATTTCTGAATTTTTACTCTAGCGGTTGCGGCTAATTTTTCCAGGTTTTGGCCTATTTCCTCAAGGCTTTTAACCCCCACTTTGTGGCACTTTTCTCACTTATTCATGGGCATTTTACCCACCTAATGGCCCTTTTAATTTCATAAAATTTTGACGTGGTTTCCTTTATTTTCTAAGCATTTTTTCACCTAATATTTTGCAACAATCATACATATAAACATGTGTACATCCCATCCTCACTCAATGGCCACAATCTCAAAGGAATTAAACACACATCATTTAAATATACAACTCTCCATACATACACATATACTTTGAAGTTTAAAACATCACATTCTCACTTTCATTACAATTATGAGGCCTCACCCATTTTGTTCACACTACACAAGACTATTAAAAATTCATTACATAAGTCTTAAGGCTTATGCCCTTACATACAAAAATATGCCCCAAAGGCCAAATGTCCATACAAGTCCCCTTCCCCTCCTTCCTTCAAGACTTCATCAAGTCTCAAGTACCAAGAGCGTCATCTAGAATATACAAATACACAAACTACCAACTCATGGAATAAATCATAATTCTCAAATCACAAGAGTTTCTCTACATGAACATAAGCTAGAATATAATAATCCAAACATATAAACAAGTTATATGTTGATCACTTGACAAATTCTCAAAAGATCACAAAATACATAAAGCACCAACACCTTAAATAAATCATAACTTTCCAACTAGAAGATTTTGTCTACATGAACCTAAGCTAGAATACAATGAATTTCACTTATAGTCATGGTTCATGTTTATCACTTTTCCAAATTCCCAAAGAACACTCAAGTACACAAAAGTACCTAAATTACCAACTCTAAGTTTTCAAAGCAACTATCAGTTAAGTGATTTTCTAACATCAAGTAACCACCTAAATCATTCAATCAACACATAGAAAAGCAAGGAAACTCAAATCTATTCCTAACTTAGCAAGATATCATACCTAGAATGGTTTTTCTCAAACTGAGAAAGTTGTGTTCGCTGCACAGCCGAACCGATTAGTGAGAATATAGTTCTTGTTGAGAGGAACAACTTCCTAGAAGGAACCTTTGCGAAAATCCAAGCTTAGATGTGTATTTTGGGGGCTTGAAACTTGAAAACCCTAGGTTTTCTCACCTTTTCTCTCCCATGCACGACTTCTGCTCTTTCTCCAGCCCAGAATTGTGATTTTTAACACTAAGGAGTTGTATTTATACTAAAGAGGCAAAAGTGCAAAATGACCCTTTTGCCCTTAATGAATCTGGGACCCCGTTACACTACAACCCGTCCCGAAATGCCTCAATTCGATATTTTGTTTTAACAAAAGTTCTTAAAATTATTTTAAATGAAAATTTTCAAAAAAATAAATTTTCGCCTGTGGCCGGGTTTGGCTGGATCCACCCGAGCCACCCGAATGCCTTTTTGGTCTATTTTTTAAACTGTCTCCAAACAGGCTCAAATTTTTACAAGAGGTGTATTGTAATATTATAAGCATATTTATCTTCTATTACACACTCAAAATATGCTTCTAAATATGACTTATGCCTAAACGATGCATGTTTAATGCCCTACCAGCAAACCGTGCAAGAATAATGCCCTACCGACAAAAATGAAAAATTTATTCTTAATTTTTAGGTCTCTACACGGTTGGCACTACCACCACCGTTATCTGGGGTTCATGATATGTTTTATGTATCAATGTTAAGGAAGTATGAGCCTGACCCTTCACATGTGCTCGATTGGGTCGATCTTCAAGTGGAGGGTGATGTTTCTTATGATGAGAGGCCTGTAGAGATATTGGACTCGAGGGATCAGGTTTTGCGGGGCAAGACCATCCCTTTGGTCAAGGTTCTTTGGAGCCACCACGGAGTCGAGGAGGCCACCTAGGAGCGCGAGGCTGAAGTCCGCACTAGGTATCCAGAGTTGTTTGTTCATAAAGGTACATTTCTAAATTTTGGGATGAATTTTTTTTTTAAGGGGGAAGGATGTAAAGATCTGAAAAATTAGGATAAATTTTTCATTTTTGTCAGTAGGGCACTATACATGCATCATTTAGACATAAGTCATATTGAGAAGCATAATTGCAGTATGTCATAAAGGGAACTATGCTTAGAATGTTAAAATACACCTCTTGTGAGAATTTGAACCTAATCAGAGATAGTTTGAAAAATGGACTAAAAAGGGCATCCTAGGTGGCCTAGGTGGACCCGGCCGCACCCGCCAACAAGCGAAAATAAATTTTTTAGAAAAATATCATTTAAAATAATTTTAAGAACTTTGGTTAAAGCAGAATATCGAATTGAGGCATTTCGGAACGGGTTGTAGTGTAACGGGGTCCCGCAGCTCATTAAGGGCAAAAGGGTCTTTTCACCCCTTTACTATAAATATGACCGTTGAGAGTTAAATTTCTCAGAATTGATCTATGAATATGCAGCAACTTGTTCTTGGAGAGAAAAGGTGAAAGAAACCTAGGTTTCCCAACTTTCTACCTTCTAAAACTCGTCTCTAGCCTTAGAATCTCTCAAGGCTTCCTTCTAAGAAGTTGTTCCCCACCACAAGGGCTACAATCCTACCGATTGGTTCGGCATTGAAGTGAACATAACTCCCTAGGGTTGACAAAAACCTTCTAGGTATGATATTTTGCTAAGTAAATAATAGAATTAAGTTTAGTAGTGTTTTTATAAGTTGATTGTATGACTTACATGCTTACTTGTTGTTAGAAAACCACCTAGCATATAGTTACTTTGAAAACCTAGGTTTGATACCTTGCGTACTTATATATTCTTTGAGAATTTGGTGAAGTGATGAACATGTAACATCATTATAAGTATAATTCATTGCATTCTAGCTTATATTCATGTAGACAAAGTCTTGTAGTTTGAAAGTTATATTTTGCTCAATGTATTGGTACTTTGTGTACTTGTGTAATCTTTGAGAATTTGGTAAGGTTATGAATATGTAACATGATTATATGTATAATTAATTGGATTATATGCTATGTTTATGGAGATAAATTTTTGTAGTTTAAAAGTTATAGTTTACTTTATGTATGATGCATTATTTAAGGCACACTCCATGGATTTGATAAATGCCTCATTGAAATTGCATAGAAAAATTAAAGCATCTTGGCATACTTGAATCTTTAGAAATATGGCGTGTGTTAAGCACTTTGGTGCTATGCATTATGAGGGTGTAGATCCTCTGGTGAAAAACCCAAAATCTAGCCAATGACAGTACTCGCGTGCTGACGGGGGTGGACCGTGAAGCGAGGCATAGGTGGGCATAGAGTTGCATGCGTGTGCCACGCATATGACATTGCATTGCATCATTGAATTGGAAGGCATATAACTTATAAATGTTCACTTTGTACATGCCTCGCCTTTCCTTTGTTTTTTATATTAGCATTATGTAATACAAGCAGTCGTGTTTACCCTATATGGGATTACGTATTACAGATGAGACTCCCGGCACATGAGAGTTGATGAATTCCTGAAGCATGGAGGGGAAAATAGACCTTGAAGAACATTTGTCCCTTGGGGCATATTTTTGGTTGTACGAGGACATAAACCCTTAGACATATGTATTAACTTGTAAAATCTTGTTTAGCATTGAAACAATGGGCAAGGCCCTAAATTTATAGTGAGCATAGAGCTCGTGACACTTAAGCTTCAAGTATACACATATAAATATATATATATATATATATCTGTCGTGGATGTATGTTTTAAATTTTGTATGGATGGCTTGCTGTTTAAATCATGTATGAATGACTTAGTTGAGTAAGAGGATGTAGTTTGGTAGTTAGTTTAAGAGTGATGGATTTTGTCGTAAAAATATTAGGTGGAAAATGCTTAGAAAACAAAGGAGACCATGTCAAAATTTTGTGAATTAAAAAGAGTTGTTGGGTGTGTAAAATGCTCCATATATAAATAGAAAGAGTGCCAAAAAGTGGGGGTTAAAAACCTTGAGGAAGTAGGTTAAAAAATTGGAAAAAATTAGTTTGCCGCACTTTGGAAAAAAATTTAGGAAAGGAAGAAATTAGGTTGCAGCAAATACACTATTGCAACAGTGAAACTGCAGCAGCAGCCCAGCCCACACGGGCCAACGCGAGCTCCCAGCTCGCCCACGCCGCACGCCTGCGCCCACTACGCACCCAACCCCTTGCACCCTTGCCACCAACCCTTGGCCACTTGCCTTGGGCCATGTTTGGCCAACGCCTAGGCCATGTTGGCCAATCACCTTGGGCTATGTTTGGCCAATCCCTAGGCCATGTTTGGCCACCCTTTTGGGCCATGTTTGGCCACCCTTATGGGCCATGTTCGGTCACTACTTAGGGAAATATTTGTGAACCGAGATTCCAAAAAATTAAGTCATATAAAATATGAAATTATCATTTTGCCCTTAGAGGTGCCCGAAGCCAAATGAGAAGCCGCAAAAGCCTAGATTTATTTTATTGGACGTCCTAGACTCAACGGTGGAGTCCATTTACCCAAATAAGATATTCTGAAGACCGATGTATAAATTTAACAACTTTAAAAATATGCTAAATGATACCCAAGAGAGTTAAATAAATCACGAACATTAGCATCAACCTAGATAATTAAAAATGCGTTATTAACGACTAGATTTCTAATTTATAGGAACCTCCAAAGGGAAGGAGAAGGAAACTTGAAATTAGTGGAACTGTTGAAAATTATTTTTGAGGTAAGTAACTCCTATGCTTTAATATGAGTTATTCCCAGCTAGTCATATTTATTTTCATATGCTGCCAAATTTGTACTCTATCACTACCTAATGAACTTAATTTCTCCAATTTGATGCCAATTGACTCGTGATTATTTATTCATGCCTGTACTTCGGATTCGATTTGCTTGTTTATATCATTTTGTGATTTAGATTTGCTAATACTTGAGCATATTTATACCATCATGTATACCATGTCTTGATCTTGTGATATATCTTGTTGTTGGAAATTTTCATATTCCATACACTTTATGACTCGTTGATTGTGATATTGACTATTTCATACGATTGTACATCCCATGTGGAATTTTATGGATCATGATATTCGGAATGTGCCTAGGGTTGTGCTCAGTCATAATGGCCCATCTATTCTCAGATTGCATGGTGGACCCTTTGGGGTCTGTTGTGTCCTTCGGGACTTGAGATGAAAGAGCTCTAGGGCTGTCCAGTAGTTCAGGCGAGGCTGGAACCAGACGCGTGAGGGCGCTGTCAAAACCAACAAACCCCTGTGGTTCGAGTGTCACGACCCTGAAACCCACCCCTATACGGCTCCCGTGCCGCGAGGCCAACCCTAAGGCCGTCCCTACTTTTTCCATTCCTGTATCATAGTACTAATATGCAATGTACTAAAAATTTAAAATAATAATCAGTCAAAGTCTTTTCAATACAGTAATCAACAGAAGTCTTGTCAATATAATAATCAACGGAAGTCTTTCAATACATAATATGGTTCTACAATAATAAAAAATAAGAACTAAACATAACCATCGCCCGTGGGTGGTGAATACATGGGAGAACTAAAACATAAACTGGTACATTTCCTCAAAATGTCCTCCTATGCTCTCAGACTCCTACTGGGGTCTTGCAGCATCCCTACCTGAAAGGTGGTAAGTAAGGTGGAATGAGCTACAAAGCTCAACAAGTAAATATAAATCTCCGACACTGGTATATGTGATCATAAAAGAATATGAACCCATGAATAAGAATATGATAGCCAATCATAGGAAAAGAGATGTTGTGATAGCTAATGAGAACAATTGCCATAATGGCCAATGAACAGTAGGTCACAATGTACAATCAGGAGTAATGGATATAACATTAACATAGAACTCTCAACAATAATGCATCAACATGAAGTACTGCCACAATAAACCGATCACAATCAAATCAATGAAGAATGTCCTCTCAGTGTAAGATAAATTATAAGGAATAATGCCATTCAATAATCATAGTCATATCAATTATATAAGAGATACATTTACTCTGTTCCTCCAATGTAGAATGCCAATGAAAATTCCAATGAAAAATGCTTACGAGAAATACCATTCTTGCCACTTGTCCATTCACGGACTCGACCCTTAGGTCCCCAATCAAGTCAGAAAGCATCGGATAGATATTGTGACTGAACACAAATCTGGTATTCATAAACATATCATGATCATAAGTGATTCCATAAGAGTATAAAATGGAATATCGTAGATACAGTAAAACATAACAGTAGGCCTTTCAAGGCATGGTTTAACATGATAACAATGATATAACTGTCAATCAATGTCCACAAGATAGAATAATATCACATTATGGAAAACAATAATATCTTATACGTTTAAGAGTACAAGTTCGGCAGGGAATAAACTTGGCTTGGAAACACCACATGGAAGAGAAAATGATTTACTTTCCTCTAAATGGGGTCCTAGATCAGTATCATGTGAGGTTGCCCTTTCCTTTCAAGTTTCCTTTTTCCTGATTGTTCCTGTTACAGTATCCTCCACTATTGTTCACAGCTCCTATATGAGTCTCCTTCTTTTTGTCTTTCCCTCAACTCACACGTAATATATATATATATATATACATGAACACATCAACGGCCTCTCCTTCTCTCTCTATTCCATCTCTTTTTCTCGGTTTCTCTCTACTGCAGCCTTTTTTGACCTCCTCAACCGCCCTTTCACTCTTCATCAACCACGCACAATTTCACAATAAATATATATATATAATTACACCCCCCACTTGCACCTTGGTGTCGGCAGCCTTGCTGCCTTCACCACATTCACACAACACACACACATACAGTACACATGCACACTGCCATACACTGTTCACTCATACAGCACACACACAGAATCCCACTTTCCTTCCCTTTTCCTTTTTATTTTATTTTTATTTAATATACATACATATACACCATACAACATTTATACATATATTTATACATTATTTGTACGTCCATATATATCCATATATATCTATTTCTAATAGCATATGCATACACTCATTTTACTTAAGCTACGCATGCATGCAAATGTTCACATGCATGAAAATACGTGCGTACACTTATTACGAGACTCAATGTTGGGCTGCTCAGTGTCGCTCGACATTAGTTATACAAAGCAAACCATTCATATTTCAAAATCGTACAGTTCCATAAAATACCCTAATATAGAGCTTAAACAACTCAGGTTACAACTGGTACTACACTACTTGATCGGGTTTATCTCGGTATACATGCCATATCCCGGGTCGGGATATTACATTCTCACCCCCCTTAAAAATAAGTTTGTCCCCAAACTTAATAGATCTAATTCCGGTGGTTCCCATGGTTTCGCTAACATCGTGGTATAACGTGAATAGGTGTTTACATTTATCTAGATAAAAATTTCTCTGAGAATCAAGTTTTACAGTCATATCAGATCAAGTTTACAGTCACATTAGATCAAGTTTTACTTTTCTAAAATTTTCAAGTGTATTTTGAAATCTTTGCGAAAATCTCAATTCCTTTCTATGGTCCCCCTAAGACATCATTTGGTGAACGAAATCATGAGATTTTTCTAAATGTAGCTTTACAACTCTATCCATTAAGTCTACTAATATATTTGGGGTATATATCATTCCAATCATATCATATGGAACTCATAAAGTCTGTATTGGTTTCTAAGTGTCATTCCCTCTACAATAGGCCTACCGCTCAACTAATTTTTCCTTGACCTCAAGTCAACTATTTAAGAATATCTATGTCCCCGACCTGTATTCCATGTGTTCTGTATCTAACACGATTCAATAATAGTTCCGTTGACGGATATGTAAACAATAAGTCAAATAGTCTAGGTGTTCAGTCTCTACATTCAGTTAGCAACATAAGGGACATATTAGCATGTGTAAAAATAACATAAAATATAAACCGATCATAAGTAACTATAAGGGTATCTTTTTCTAATGATGTAGTACTATAACTCAGAAATTCTCGAAATCCTAATTTCTTAAGGAAAGTACTTCCTATTGAAGGCCTCTGTAACTGTTTCCAATCCCTATTAGGTTCTTTCAAACTATCTTTCATATCTCAATTCATTATTACATCCATTCTCTTTCAATGTATAAGTATTCAAATTAACTGTTACTTGTCTCATGTATTGCCTTTCAATGTATTATTACTCTGTCTAGATGTTATTATTAACTCTACTACCTTTCCAGTGTACTTCCATTCCATTTAGATATTACTATCTAATTCACTGCTTTTCAAATTGACACATTTCCTATTCTATGTTACTTTCTATCCTTTAACGAGCACTAACCGTTTCCCTCGTTTATTATGGAACATAATTTCAACTCTCACTAATTCTCACAGTATAGAACAATCATTTAATCGTAAACATCAAATTCATAATCTGTAAATAGAATTTCAATTCTCAATAACTCTCGCAATATAGAACGATCGTTAAATCATAAACATCAAGTCTATAGTCTAGATATAATCATTTAATTTTCAATGGCTCCCTCAATATAGAACAGTCATCAACTGTAACCCAATAGATATCAAGTACATGCTTCCATAAGATAAAACAATCATTAAGAATTACTAATTTCAATATCACTATGATTCCTTCTAAGTTTTCTTAAGTATAATTTCTATCTCGTCTATCATGTAATCATTTGTATCTATAACAGTATGTAGTTCATTCTAAAGATCATAAATTTAGCATTTAAATCTATCATTGTTCCTTGAAGTTTACCAATCATGAAATCACTTAACTCATCAATAGCTTTTTAAAATTTCACGAGATAATAATATGTCGATCTAATACTCGTATATCTATGTTACGTACTCTACTTGTTTCATGCATAACATCTATCATCAATCATTCTCTTGGTGGAAATTGAACAGTTAACATATAACTTAGCAGTTCTGTTTCTATGTTTAGCTAGTAGTAATTGTTAGAACTATAAATCAATATGTAGAGCTAACATTTAACAATATTGGGCATTTGTAAACAACTGAAAAAATACCTGTGATTACTGGTACAGTAGCCTGATCATCTCCCAAAACTATTCACTATAAAAGATCAATGGTCAGAATTCATATACAAGTCTATCTATCACGTCAGGATTATTCTACTTGGCATTGGTAATACTAATACATCAATCTCGTCTCCCATGAACCACTTATTACTAAACTGTTGTAACACCAATATTTGATATCAACTGAGTGTAATAATTCAAACCTAATACTCTGATTATCTCCTGGTATTACTGGGTTTGGTAGGATAGGTGTAGTGGTGTTGTAGAATTCCATTCATCAAGTCCACTGGGCATATGTCGTCCTAACAGTATCATAAGGAATTTGTAATATCTGTGTAAGTTTTTGAAATTTCATTTCTTCTATGTTACTACGCCTAACTTCCAAGTATAGGCCAATCATTGAGAATACCTGTGCTCCTGATCTGTATCTCATGTGTTTTATGGTTAATATTTCTAAACAATGATCCTCATGGTAATATAAAAATGGTTCAGTAACTAGCCTAGAGGTCACATGCCTTCTTGTCTAACATTCTCCAATAATAACCTTCCTGATGTAATAGAATTAGTAAATCAATAGTCTAACCGTTCACTTGTTAAGTTCAATTCAGTGGAAACGTGGGAACATGGATAAGTGCGTAGAGTCAACATAAAATCTAAATAGTCTATAAGCGTTATGAATAACTAGAAAAGTACTTGTGACTACCAATAGAGTAGTTTAATCATTTCCTGGTGTTTATTATTTGTTGTAAAAGATAACAGTTAGCATTTACGTAAAATAGGCAGTCAGTAGTCATATATGAGTCTAGCGTAATAATTAAGCATTATTTACGGTTGACTCCCAAGTAAAGCCTCAATAACCCTTTCTATTAGTCGCTCTAAGCAATTTATGCGATCCATAACTATCGATGTATTCCTTGTGATAACCATGTCTGTAAAGATAACCAGTGAGATGTCCAATCAATGTATAAGATGGTAGTCAATAATCGTATGAAATCTATTTAAAGAAACGTCAGTTATATCTATCGACTCTAGTTCTAGTCCTATCTCCCATGACTCACAATCGAACCTATAGCTCTGATACCAAGCTGTCATGACCCAAAACCCACCCTATGCAGATCTCGTGTCATGGGGCCGACCCTAAGGCCGTCCCTACTTTTTCCATTCCTGTATCATAGTACTAATATGCAATGTACTAAAGATTTAAAACAATAATCAGCGAAAGTCTTTTCAATGTAGTAATCAGCAGAAGTCTTTTCAATATAATAATCAGCGGAAGTCTTTTAATACATAATATGGTTCTACAAAAATAAAAAATAAGAACTAAACATAACCAGCACCCATGGGTGGTGAATACATGGGAGAACTAAAACATAAACTGGTACATTTCCTCAAAATGTCCTCCAATGCTCTCAGACTCCTATTGGGGCAGCATCGCTACCTGAAAGGTGGTAAGTAAGGTGGAATGAGCTACAAAGCTCAGCAAGTAAATACAGATCTCCGACACTGGTATTGGTGATCATAAAAGAATATGAATCCATGAATAAATCATAAGAAAAGAGTTGCTGTGATAGCCAATGAAAACAATTTCCATAATGGCCAATGAACAGTGGGTCACAATGTACAATCAGGAGTAATAGATATAACATCAACATGAAACTCTCAACAACGATGTATCAACATGAAGTACTGCCACAATAAACCAATCAGAATCAAATCAATGAAGAATGTCCTCTTAGTGTAAGATAAATCATAAGGAATAATGCCATTCAACAATCGTAGTCATATCAATCATATAAGAGATGCATTTACTCTGTTCATCCAATGTACAATGCCAATGAAAAATGCCTACAAGAAATACCATTCTCGCCACCTGTCAGTTCATGGACTCGACCCTTAGGTCCCCAATCAAGTCAGAAAGCATCGGATGGATATTGTGATTGAGCACAAATCCGGTATTTATAAACATATCATGATCATAAGTGATTCCATAAGTGTATAAAAATGGAATATCATATATACTGTAAAGCATAACAGTAGGCCTTTCAAAGCATGGTTTAACATGATAACAATGATACAATAGTTAACAATGCCCACAAGATATCTGGTACAATATCACATTATGGAAAACAATAATATCTGGTACGTTCCAGAGTACAAGTTCGGCAGCAATGGAATAAACTTGGCTTGGAAACACCACATGGAAGAGAAAATGATTTACTTACCTCTAAATGGGGTCCTAGATCAATATCCTGTGAGGTTGTCATTTCCTTTCGAGTTTCCTTTTTCCTAATTGCTCTTGTTGCAGTATCCTCTACCATTGTTCACAGCTCCTATATTGGTCTCCTTCTTTCTGTCTTTCCCTCAACTCACACGTAATATATATATATATATATATACACACATGAACACATCAACCGCCTCTCCTTTTCTCTCTATTCCCTCTCTCTCTCTCGGTTTCTCTCTGCTGCAGCCTTTTTTGACCTCCTCAACCACCCTTTCACTCTTCATCAACCACGCACAACTTCACAATAAATATATATATATATATAATTACACCCTCCACTTGCACCTTGGTGTTGGCAGCCTTGCTGCCTTCACCACATTCACACAACGCACACACATATAGTACACATACACACAGCCATACACTGTTCACTTATACAGCACACACACACAGTCCCACTTTCCTCCCGTTTTTCTTTTTATTATCTTTTTATTTAATATACATACATATACACCATACAACATTTATACATATATATACATATACATATATTTATACATTATTTGTACGTCCATATATATCCATATATACATACACTCATTTTACTTAAGCTACGCATGCATGCAAACGTTCATATGCATGGAAATACATACGTACACGCATTACGAGACTCAATGGTGGGCTGCTCGATGTCACTCGACGTTGACTATACAAAACAAACTTTTCATATTTTAAAATCATACAGTTTCATAAAATACCCTGATATAGAGCTTAAACAGCTCAGGTTACAACTGGTACTACACTACTCGATCGGGTCTATCTTGGTATACGTGTCATATCCTGGGTCAGGATATTACATCGGGTGAGGCTAGAAACGAGCGTGTAAGAACGCTATCAGACCAGCAAACCCCTCAGTTGGAACCCCACTTGGATAAGCGCTTCTAGGGGTATGCTGGGCCCCGTTGTATTTACGCATCTATTCTATTAGAACTCGATATATGACATTTTTTATATTCATTGGATGATCATATTCTATGCCCTATGAATGATCATATTGTTGCAATCTTAATATACTTTTGATTAGCTATTGTAAATGTTGTGGCAACAGATTATCATGATAGGCTAGATCCTGTTTTGATTGATTTATTATCACCATGGTAACACCCCGACCCAACGAAGTACCATAACGAAGACGACTATACAGTATTTTTATTGCAATCACCAACATGTTTTTGTTGATTCCATTGAGAATGAATATAAAATTGTTTTTAGGTAACCAAATAGATACACATGTACATGTGTAATATAAGAATATATAAATATATATATATATACACATTAACATGATTAAAATATACATGAATTAATGTGATTAGATTGGGAGAGACTATATAATATCCAAGTGTATATATATATATATATACACATAGCCATGTGTACGGCCACCTATATATATGTACGTATATATGGGTTAAAGAATAAAATAAGAGGAAGTGGGATTAAGTAAAGGAAAGAGCAGAAATCAGTAGGAGCACATAGGAAATGAGAGAGAGAGAGAGAGAGAGAGAGAGAGAGAGAGTTAGTGGCTGCTTTAGGTGAACAGCTGTCCTTCATGTGGATATCAGCCGTGTGATGTGTTCTCCATGCAAGAAATGGAGCCAACAGTTGGCAATGCCACTGACTGCATGAGTGTTGATAGGGAAATAAAAGATAACGAGAGTCTGAAATGGAGATATAGAAAAGAGATAGTGAGAGGAAGCAGTTGAGGAGCTGGTCTCGGGAGAAAGTTGGAGAAACTCTGATCGAACTTGAACAGGTATAATCTTACCTGAATTGTATACTTTCTGTTTTAAATTAGAAGCATGCAATAATAGAGCTGTTATATACATAATTTAAGCTTTAAATTGCAAGAGGAATGATCAAAAATTATAAAGAATCAAGGGAGAAATTGAGAGTTTCAGTGTGAATAAACATACAGGAATTTTTTAAGCAGGTCTGAATTTAATTTGAACTAGATTGGTGTCTTAGGGCTTAAACTAGACCTCATTAGGGTTCCCAAAACACTAGTCCGCGATCCAAAAACTAAAAGATTGGACCCCAAAGAGTTAGTTGTAGGTTTCGGTCGTGAAATCCAACTCTTGTTTGAAACTCCTAAGCTAGATTTTGAGGATAGGGAAGGAACCCCCATGCCATAAGAAACACGTAGCACCAAACCACGTTGAAAATGGTTGCAAGATGAGGATTTATTGCCAAATTATCCAGTTCGGCTATCATGTCTTCGACCGAGCATTTGGATTAGCTACACGACCTCAAATGAATGCCAAGATATAGGCCAAACCCTTAGGAATGTGTATCAACTAAGTCCAGAGAGAATCAGTGTTTCAAAACACATGAAATCGAAAGGAAAGAAATTCGGAATTAGGGCAACACTGGTAAAAATCGTGAAGAAGACGACCGAGTGGACTCGCCATTTAGATCGAGTCAGACGGGTTAACTCGGACACGTGCCAGGACGAGACCAAGTCCACCGAATTATTAGAACGGCGACGTTTTGGTTGGTTTTAAATTTAAAAATTAGGGCTGACGTCATCATGACGTCAGCATTATGTGTTTAACCGAACCAAACCGGCTGGTTCAGCTAAAACCGGACCGGTTCAATTCCAATGCAACTGAACCAACTGGTTCAAACCGAAAGTCTGTCTAATTACCTTTTGACCCTAGAAATTTTACGAAACTCCACTGTGGCCCAATCTAAAATAAATTAAATTAAATTAATAACATTTAAATACAGAAATTATGAAATTGCCCCTGGATCTAAAACCAGTCAAACGAAGTCCAAATAAAATAAACGAATAGTGCATTTTAACTATTTTGAACACTTTGAACCCAATGACGGGTCCGTTTCATGAGACGGGACTCCAAAAAATTAGGACACGTTAAAGTAAAAATTACCAAATTGCCCCTGACATGTCCAAAGCCAAATTAAAAACCGAGAAGGTCTAAATTGACTTTCTTCGACGTTCCGGATTCAACGGTGAGGTCCGTGTCATGAAATGAAGTATGGAAAAATATGACACGTAAATACTTAAAGTATAAAATTAAACTTTAAAATTTAGGAAAGCTACCAGAAGCAGATACGTTAAGAGGTTAGCGCTTAGGTTAAAAGTTGGGATTCTAAACATAAAATAAGAACATCAATATGAGATATTTGAAGTACTTCTGAAGTTAATAGATTATTTATGTATGGTTTAGGAACTTCGAAGGAGAAAGGAAAGGAAGTGCAATATTAGCAGCAACCCAAAAAGACTAAGGTGAGTAACCCTGCATTTGAAGTGGAGGTTTTAACTCCACAGAATTGAAATGTTTTAACCTTCAAAATGTCGAATCATTGAATGTTAAATTCCATATTTCATGATTCCTGTCTTGAAATATTCCATTCTTATAAACTTTATTGTGACATGCTCAATGAATGATTTCCATTACTATTTTCCTTAATAGTATTTAGCATGTCTACATATTCTGAAGTTCTTATTCTACATATTTGAAGATTTTGTCATGAAATCATGAACATCACATTTTAAATACTCTTGAAAGGTATTTATTTAAAGAAGCCATATGACAAATGTTTTGCCAGATAATAATAAGCACAGAGGTAGAGTTGTGGGTTCTACGGAACGCTTCGGACCTATCATGTGCATTAACACTTGTAAGCACAGAGGTAGAGTTGTGGGTTCTACGGAACACTTCGGACCTATCATATGCATATGCCTGGTAGCAGGATCTGATCCCACAGGCAATGAGATATCTCTACGAGAAGTAAAACGGGAGTCTGGTTTGAAACAGATTCCATTTAATTAAAGAGAAAAGATGACAAATGTTTTCTGAAAATGGAAGCAGGTTTTTAGCCCAATTTTCACTATGCAATGTGTAGATATTTGAAAGTAACGTTTTAGAAATGGAAGCAGGTTTTTACCCCCATTTTCACTTTGCAACGGTTCTATATTTTGAACCCTCATTTTATCTATGCATGTTTATATATTTGAAATACATATACTCTATTTGAAGAAATGTTTATTTAGCTTGAATACTTTAAATGTGTCAAAGCTATCCTTATAAAAAGTGCATGTACTCTATGTTCAAATGTACGAACAGTTGGTAGTGTGTATTTTATAAACTCTCATGTGCGAAACCACTGCCAATTAAAAACCCATGACAGATGCAAGAATTACTCACTGAGCTTCTCGAAGCTCACCCCATTCCCTAACATTTTTTTAGGTATTAATGATGAATAGGAGTCTTGCCCTTTTTGAGGATTGACGTTTGGCAGCTCCATTGGGATCAGGGTTGATGTACTAGGACCCGTAGTTGATCAACAACTCCATTTTGATCGAGGACTGTTCGAAATACTAGAACCTGTGGAGGTCAGATTTTGATGTAATAGATTTTGGAAAGTATGTTCTTAAGCCGAGAGGCAACCGGATATGTAATGTAAATAAAACTTTAAATTTTAGAATGCTCTGATTTTATTATCATATGTACCGCTATGAAGAGTGCAGTACCGGGCGGATGTGCGACAGATGTTAAAAAGAAAAAAAAAAGTTTTTCACGCTTCCGCAACCAAAGGTCGCACTACTGTTCGATATTGTTGCTCATGTTCGCCTCGCCCAAAGGCTCCCGGGCCTGAAGGCGACGGTCGCGATCCAAGATCCGCATAGGGTGGGTTTTGGGTCGTGACAATCATTTTGTACCATATGTTGGGATATGCCTTTCTTTGGACCTTTGGTTCATTGTTGCTCATTTTGGTGACTGACTATCTGTATCTCTTTATTCTATTATTCTTGTGGACTAACCCTGACCCATGGCAAAGCTAGGAACTTACTTACTGAGCTTTGTTCGCTCACCCCTCCTTTATTTCTTTTTTCAAGACAGCAAGAATAGGGGGAAAACCATCAGGCGTACAGGTTGGCTAGACGCTTACTACTAATAGTCTTTTTGCGAATTTTGTAATAAATTAACTACTATAATGTCCTAATTTCTCCCATGTTTCCACGGTCCTGGTTTGGTTTATGTTTTTGAGGATCTGTACTTAAACACTTATAGATTTGGGCATGTATAATGATAACCTGTTGATGGTACTAGAATTGCTAATGACTATGACATGCACTCATTAAACATTGTTCACTGTTCAAGATCCTCATGGCGGGGAATGGCCCACAGGTTACAGACCCGGTCACGGACCCCTAATCCACATAGGGTGGGTTTCGGGTTCATGACAATATATGTATATCAAGTAGGTTACATCATCTTTAACACCCTATATATGATATATCATATGACCATATATATTATGTATATATGTGCGTATGTGTGTATAAAAAGTAATGATCAAACCAAGCACTCTACCCATGATCATTGACCCATGATCACTGCATGTATTCCCAGAACATAGGAGGAGAAAAGATGTAGATGGGAACCAAAAGACAAGTGGTAGTCATCGAGATGAACCATTATTGTTACTTATACACCCTTAACAACATTAGATGCCCGGGACCATATGTCTGCCCCCATAAATAGCATCTCCAATGCGCTCGCCATTCCCAACTACATTCAGTAACCGCAAAAAATAGGACACCTTATAATTCTCGAGACACTTACCCAAGTCACTACAGTGAAGTCATGACTCAGTTGAGTTGCTCATTTGCATAATCACTAATGGAGTATTATCATAGGCTATCCACTCAAATGGTAACAACTCACACAATACATTTCAAGATATGTAATAATTTGGAATGGAAGTAGCCAAAAAAAGACCCGTGATGATGAAGTTCTCAATGGAGACTACGGAGAGTTAGGGCTCACCGAAAAAACCTACGAAGGTCTAAGTGAGTGCACCAAGTGATTCCTGATATTTGGCGATGAACATTACAAGACCAGCAATGTCACGACCCGAAACCCATCCTATGCGGATCTCGTGTCGCAAGGCCGACCCTAAGGTCGTCCCTACTTTTTCCATTCCTGTATCATAGTACTAATATGCAATATACTAAAAATTTAAAACAATAATCAGCGGAAGTCTTTTCAATACAATAATCAGCGGAAGTCTTTTCAATATAATAATCAGTGGAAGTTTTTTGATACATAATATGGTTTTACAAAATCAAAATAAGAACCAGACATAACCAACACCCATGGGTGGTGAATACATGGGAGAACTACATCATAGACTAGTACGTTTTCTCAAAATGTCCTCCTACGCTCTCGACTCCTACTGGGGTATTGCAATATCACTACCTAAAAAGTGGTAAATAAGGTGGAATGAGCTACAAAATCTCAGCAAGTAAATTCCCATCTCCGACACTGGTATCGGTGATCATAAAAGAAATATGAGTCTATGAATAAGAATATGATAACCAATCATAAGAAGTAAGATGCTGTGATAGCCAATGAGAACAGTTGCCAAAATGGCCAATGAACAATGGGGTCACAATATACAACTAGGAGTAATGGATATATCATCAACATGGAACTCTCAACAATAATGTATCAACATAAATGTACTTCCACAATAAATCGATCACAATCAATTCAATAAAGAAGGTTCTCTCAGTATAAGACAATCATAGGGAACAGTACTATTCAATAACGTAATCATAACAATCCATAAGAGATGCTTATAATCTGTAGTAGGATATGGCAGTCCCTTTGTATTTTGAGGCCCGGCATACCTCCCATAAACTCACATCTTGTGCCACACGTCCGTTCATGGACTTAACCCGTAGGTCATCATTGTCACAAATGCATCGGAATGGATATTATGACTGAGCACAAATCCCGTATTCATAAACATATCATGATCATAAGTGATTCCATAAGAGTATAAAAATGGAATATCATACATAAAGTAAAACATAACAGTAGGCCTTTCAAGGCACGGTTCAACATGATAACAATGATATAGCAGTTGTCACGACCCGAAACCCACCCTGTGCGGATCTCGCATCGCGACCGCCACCCTCAGGCTCGGGGACTTTTGGGCGAAGGCTCACATAAGCAGCGGTATCGAATAGATGTGCGACACATGATTGCGGAAGCGTGAAAAACTTTTTTCTTTTCTTTTCTTATTTTTAAATTACGCACATCCGTCCGGTACTGCCACTCTTTACATAGCATACATGATTTAACATTCAGAGTATAACTAAAATTTAAACTTCATAAACAATAAATGTTTAATTGCCCCGTGGGGCTTATACATAACAGAGTACTATTTTACTAATACAAAATTCCATACTTAATGTTCGTAGTACTAGACAAAAACTACTTGAACATAACCTCCAGAATCAGCAGATTCATCATCATCGTCCTCAAGTCAAGACTGCTGCTAATTCCCTGAAAGGGGGGTTTGAACAAAGTCCGGGTAAGCTAATCTAAGCTTGTGAGCAATTCCAGTATTCGTCATGGGGTTTTCAATTAGCAGTGGTTTTTAGTACATAAGAGTTTGTAAAACATTCACCTCCAATTGCTCGTATACTTGAACATAGCACATATGCATTTCTTAAAACAGATAGCTTTGAAACATTTAAATTATTCAAGCTAAATGTGTACTTCATCAGATAAAGTATATAAACTTTAAAACACATAAATATGCATTGTGAAAATGAGGGTAAAACCTGCTTTCATTTCAAATCACTTTGTCATCTTTTCTCTTTAATTAGGTGGAATCTGTTTCGAACCAGACTCCCATTTTACTGCCAATACTGTCGATCTCATTTTCCTGGGGGATTAGATCCTGCTACCGGGCATTTACTGTTGAATCCCGAAGGATTTCAACCATTATAGGGGGTGGTACTTAGTACCGTTTATCTTGTAAAACATTTATCACATAACTTCTTCAATAGATACTTTCATGAGTATTTAAAACATGAAATGTATAATTTCTACAATAGAACTTCAAATACTTGTAACAATCAAATTCAGAATATTTAACAAGATTTGTATTTTAACTTAGACATGCTGAAAACACATTTTTAAGAAAACTGTAAAGAAAACATTTACTAAGCATGTCACAATAGGGTTTATAAGAACAGAAATAATTTAAAACTGAAATCATGTAAATACTGAATTTGAAACTTCAAATACTTCATATCTTTGAACTTAAAACCTTTTCAAATCCATGGAGTTAAATCTCCACTTCAAATACAGGGTTACTCACCTTGGTCCTTTAGGGTTAGTGCTAATAATGCGCTTTCCCACTTTCCTTGTAGTTCCTAAGAACAATTCATAAACATCTCATCAACTTCACATTCATTGTAATATCATCTCGATATTCCTTAACTTATGTTTAAATCGTATTAGATCCTAAAACAATTTCATAAATTCATATATACTTAACTTAACTCGTACTCTTAACCTATGACACAATTTAATGTGTTAGAAATTTAATTTATTTCAATTTATACTCTTCTGGTAGCTCCATTAACTTTAAATTAAAGTTATTTACTTCACATATTTACGTGTCGTGTCTTTTCGTAATTCATTTTCTCGTATACGCCTTAGATTAATACTTTGGCATTACTTTAATTTATAGTCATCTGACAGATGCTATTCAACAAATTTTATGTCTTTTTATTTTAGACATTTCTTTTGGTCGAATAGACTCTACCATTGAGTTCGGAACGTCGAAGAAAGTCAGTTTAGGCTTTCCTAAAATTTAATTTGGACTTCTGTATGTAAAAGGGCAAAATGGTCATTTACCTATTTACGTGTCATATTTTTCCGTACTTCATTTCGTAAATTGGACCTCACCATTGGACTCAGAAGGTCCGAGATAGTAAGAATACACTAATAATTTGTTTATTTTGAACAAGGGGTATTGTGGTCATTTTATCCCTTTACGTGTCTTTATTTTTCGGAGCCCCGTCTCGTAAAACGGACCCTACCATTGGCTTCAGAATATCCAAAATAGTAAGAATACACTATTCATATGTTTAATTTAGACTTTATTTGGTCAAGTTTTGAATTAAGGGCATAATAGTCATTTTACTTTATTTATTAAATAATTAAATTAATTATTTAATTATTTTCCAGGGGTCAAATTGAATAAATTTTCCCCCAGTTGGGCCACAGTAGGATTTCCCAAAATAGTTAGGGTCAATCCATAAATAACAAAAGCTTTGGTTTATTTAATTATAAATAATTTAGAAAACCAAACGATTCAGTTCAATTGAAAGTGAACCGGTCCGGTCCATTCATAAGCCAATCGGTTTATCCGGTTTTGTGCGTGTTGCTGACGTCACGATGACATCAGCCCTAGTATATATAAATTTAAAACCAAAACGTTACCGTTTAAATAACCCATGACCCGTCGGATCCGAACTAAACCCGGACCCGTAACCGACCCATTTGCCGACCCGAACAGTGTCATCTTCCTCACGAAGTCGACACTGTTGACTGCAAAACCCTAATTTTTTTAGTTTGAATTTCGTGGCATTTTACAACTCCATTTTCTCTGTTTTCTTTTCTAATAAACTCCTAAGGTCGTGAGGCATCATTTCTCATTACTTTTAAGCTTCAAATTCGACTTAAATATCGCAGTTTTGGGGGAATAGTTCAGATCCACCACAAGCTTGTTCAGGCTTATTTCTTAATCATTTCTCATGAGGTTGGGCTTGTTTTGATCCCCTCTTCATGGGGTTTCACATTTTGGCCTTTAAAACGAGTTTTGGGGTGCAGTCGTGGTGTTGGGTTTAAAACCCGAAACTTGCAACTCACCATAGGAGGTCCATCTATTATGATTTTTGATCGCGAATATAGGTTTTTGTGATGCTTACAAGGTCTACTTTAAGTCTCTATATACCAAACATAGTTTGGTGATGGTGAAACCAAACCTGCTATAGCAAGGTCTTTAATGGCGGTTCCTTCTGGGTTTCATGTTTTGAGTCGTTTTCATGGCCTAAAATCATGCTTGATGAGCTTTTAAACATATATCTAACACCATATGCATATAATAACTCAAAAACAGTTTATATTCATGCTTAACTTTTAGAGAGAGAAAGTGATAAATTTCACATTCCACACCTTTTTGTTGCGGTTTTGACCTCCTTCTCTTCTGCTTTTCTTCCTTCCTTAGCTTCTCAGTTTCTCCCTCTTTTGATTTCTTTCGTATGAAGCAAGAATGCTTTGCATGCTTTGCTTTTAAAGAGAGAAACCGACCTCTCTCTCTTCTACTATTCTCTCTCTCTCTTTCTGATTTCGTAGCCCTACACTAGCCTTCACATCTCATCAATTTTGTTCTTCCCAATTTTTGCTTTACGTTAACTCTTGATGATATTTGTATATATGTATATTATATATATATATATATATATATATATATATTCACACACCAAATACACATGGAGACACACACACACACACCCCTCAACTGACACACACACACACTGCACTGTTCATACACCAAGATATTTTATACCATTCATTTATATATATATATATATATAATTATTTTAATCATCTTTATATACATGTACATACATATATACATGTATACATACATGTATACATACTTGCATACATATTTGACTTCATATACATACATGCAATATTTAATTATAATTAAATATACAATTATTTCTTACATTTTGATTTATTAATCATTAAATTAAATTATTATTCTCTTGGGTGTAAAAATCTTTACACTAATTTTTCTTAATCTCGTAATACGTGCCAAGTGACCCGGTATCCCGGGTCGGGATATTGCAGCAGTTAATAAATGTCTACAAGATAGAACAATATCACATTGTGGAAAACAATAACATCAGGTACGTTCAAGAGTACAAGTTCGGCAGTAATGAAATAAACTTGGCTTGGAAACACCACATGGAAGAGAATAGGTTTTACTTACCTCTATATGCGGTCTTAGATCAGTATTCCATGAGTTTGCCCTTTCCTTCCAAGTTCCCTATATATATCAGTGGATTCGTCTCAAAATTAATGCTATTCATAAAATTTTATGCCTTGCTATCATAAGTATCTCTATTACTATTTTAGACTCTACCATTGAGTCTGGAATGTCAAAGAAAGTCGATTTAGGCCTTCGCAGAATTCCATTTGGGTTCAGGTAGTAATAGGGGTATTTTGGTCATTTTAGTATTTCTACGGGTCTTTATTTTTTGGAGTCCCATCTCACAAAATGGACCTCACCATTGGACTTAGAATGCTCGAGATAGTGAAAATACACTATTCATTCACTTAAATTGGACTTCACATTATTTCACTATATTTAATTTAGGTTTTACAGAATATATATATATATATATATATATTTTTATGCGCATTGGACAGTACGGGCTTGCCTGTCCAATTGGTTTGGGTTGGGGTTTTTATGTATTACATCCCTTGTTTCGATTCACCAAGGGCGCAGTCCCTTTTCTTTTTATTTCATTTATCAACTAATTATATATTATATATATTTTTATGCCCATGAGTTAACACGAGCTTGCCTGTCTAACTTGGTCATGCACATCACCTGCTCACTCTAGGTCCTCCGTTCGACTCGCAGGGGCAGCAGCCCCTACGTATTATTTTCTTACATTTCCTAAATCAAACAGTGGCTAAGCCACTTATCCGCACGTAGGACATCCCCAATCCCCATTTCCTAATTTTAATTCGAAATCCCTGGAACCAAACAGTCCCCTTCCCTTTTTAATTTAAAAGCCTCAAACCCAAACGACGCAGGTTCAAGACCATACACCCCAACACGGTGCCGTTTCATGCTTCATTGTTCATCATCCCCCCCGACTTTCCGGTGAAGGTCCGATAAGGTTCTGTCGCCTTCTTCGACGACGGTTAGATTTTTTCTATCATTTCTCAACCCAATTTGAATGCAGTTCCCTTCCCAATCTCATGGAGATCAAAAATTCACCCTCAGTTTTCCATTTAGATCACCTAAACACTATGAATAGGCCTAAACAGTAACTTCGGCCAAGTCTCCTTTCTCAATTTCATGACTCCTAAGTCACTGCCCAAGGCCCATTTTAACTCTAAACAGTTTCTGCACTATTGAGGATCAGTTCCTCATAGTTAAAACAAAGTTTAAAGCATGTACCCGCAAGGATCCGAATTATCTTAACAACCTGCAACTAGGGTTTTCTCTTTCATCTTTTAACTATTTTACTTGATTCAACTTGCAAATTCATCCCCTTTTTGAAGCTAGCATAACATACCTTTTTCTGATTTTTTTTTCCTAGTTGTAGTATTCTCCTGAACCACTTGGCTTCCACTTCCGAATCCTTGAAACCTCTTCTTCTCTGCCTCAGTTTCTAAATTTCCTTCTCTGTTTTCTAATTCCTTTCAAAATCTCCTTGCTATTTATAGAGAAAATTCTCTTACCGAGCGACTACAATCCTTCTCTCTCTTCTCTCCTTCGTGTAGTCATTCTTGACTGTTTCCACCGCCCCACTCTTCTCCATCATCCACACACACTTTCACAATATATATATACACACACACACATATGTGCACTCCCCACTTGCACCAAGGTCGGCAGCCTTGTTGCCCTCATTTCAGCCATACACCTCACACACACTGTTCACTCACAGAACACACCCAGCACACCTGCCACACACACTTTCAGCCCCCCTTCCTTTTCCTGATATTCCCAAATACAGATGTATATATATACTTAAGACCTTATACATGTATATATATTTTTACATATATTATACCTTATTTATACATATATATATACATATCCTTATATAGATGTATATACATATTTCTAATAGTATATACATACACTTATATTAAATATACTACACATCCATGCAATGTACACATGCATGAAAATGCGTTCATGCACGTATTGCGAGGCTCAGTCCTAGGTTGCTTGGGTGTCGCCTGGCACTGGTTGTACAAAACAAGCCATTCACATTCCCAAAATCATTCAGTTCTATAAAATACCATGATATAGAGCTTAAACAGCTCAGGTTACAACTGGTGTTACACTACTCGATCGGGCCTACCTTGGTATATGTGTCGTATCCCAGGTCGGGATATTACAAGCAAGATTCCAAAGCTGCTTGGATTCTGAACCAATATTTTTGCCGTAATTCCTCTATTTCCCACATTTCCTCTTTCTCTCCCCCTGCTCTACCCTCTACTATTTCACTCATTTCTTCCCCTTCCCTGTACTATGCTCTGGCCTCCTTATTCTTCATCCCAATATAACAGAAGAAATAAGTTGTATATAATGTATAGCATTTTTATATAGATAGAGAAGATGTGTATAAGGGGTTAATTTACTAACATGCTGTCACGACCCGAAACCCACCCTATGCGGATCTCGTGTCGCGGGGCCGACCCTAAGGCCGTCCCTACTTTTTACATTCCTGTATCATAGTACTAATATGCAAAGTACTAAAACATTAAAACAATAACAGCGGAAGTCTTAGCAATGTCTATAATCAGCGGAAGTCTTTCAATACACAATGTCAGCGGAAGTCTTTACAATACATAATATGGTTTTACAATTAACACAATAAGAACCATACGTAACCAGCACCCGTGGGTGGTGAGTACATGGGAGAACTAAACATAGACTAGTACAGTTCTTCAAAATGTCCTCCTATGCTCTCAGACTCCTACCGGGGTCTCGCGGCGTCAGTATCTGAAATGGGGGTGAGGAGGGTGGAATGAGCTACGAGAGCTCAGCAAGTAAAAACAGATCTCCGACACTGGTATAAGAATATGATAAAAGAGATGCTGTGATAGCCAATGGGAACAGTTGCCATAAGGGTCAATAAACGATGGACACAATGTATAATCAGGAGTAATGGACATAACATCAACATGAAACTCTCAACAACAATAGATCAATATGAAGGTACTGCGACAATAAACCGATCACAATCGAATCAATAAGGAAATATCTCTCAATACATCATAATGATAAGGAATAGCATAGCTCAGCGGTTGCAATCAAACAATCATATACGAGATGCTTTTATTCTGTACAATGCCAGTAAAAATGCAAATGGAATGCTAGTGAAATGTCAATGGAAATGCCAGTAAACATGCCAGTAAAATTGCCAGTGGAAGCCTACGAGGAATTCATTCCCGCCACCTGTCCGTTCACAGACTTGACCCTTAGGTCTCCAGTCAAACAGAAAGCATCGGATAGATATTGTGACTGAGCACAAATCCGGTGTGTATAACATATCCTGATCATAAGTAATTCCATAGAAGTATAAAATGGAATATCCTATATACAATGGAACATAACAATAGGCTTTTCAAAGCATAGTTCAACACGATAACAATAATACAGTAGTCAATCAAAGTCCACAAGATAGAACAATATCACATTGTGGAAACAATAACGTCAGGTACGTTCAAGAGTACAAGTTTGGCAGTACGAGAATAAACTTGGCTTGGACACACCATATGGAAGAGAAGGTGAATTTACTTACCTCTAATGCGTTGCTAAATCAGTCTCCTGTAGGTTTGCCTTTTCCCATTGAGTTCCCTATATATCAGTAAATACGTTTCAGAATAATTTCTATTCACCAAATTCTGTGCCTTGCTATGATAAGTATTTCTAATACTTATTTAGACTTTATCATTGAGTCTGGAATACCGAAGAAAGTTAGTTTAGGCTTTCGCGGAATTCCATTTGAACTTCTAGATTGAAAAGGGCAAAACTGTCATTTTGCACTTTTATATGTCCGTGGTTCTCGGAACCTCTTTTCAAAATTTTGACATTACCAATAGATTCGAAAGGTTCAGAATAATAAAAATTCACTAGTTATTTAATTCAATCGAAGTCCATTTGGCTCACTTTCGAAGCAAGGGTATTTTGGTCATTTTTACATGTCTTTATTTTTTGGGGCCCCTTCTCGTGAAACGGACCTCACCATTGGACTTAGAGCATCCAAGATAATAAAAATTGACTATTCATTTGCCCTATTTGGACCTCGTTTGACCCACTTTTGAGTCAGGGGTATTTTTGTAAAATTAACATTTCTCTGTTGGGCCTTAAGGGAATTTTCTATAACTTTCGGGGTCAAAGTGTAAATAAGCAGAGTTGCGGTCTGAACCAGTTGGTTCAGAACCAGAAACCCTAAACCGGTTCCATTTCACCGTGAACCAACCGGTTCAGTTAGCTTTAGAGAACCGGAACAAGATAACCAATTCTCTCACCCTATCCACGGTTTGGACAACCCCAACCCAATTCCAATCCCTTATATCCGTGACCAAACAAGCCCAAATTATTTTAAATTTACATTCAAAATGACATAGCATCACTGCCCCTATTCATTTTCGGTCGGGTCCCGACCCGATCCGACCCAAACCCGGTCCCGTTTTAACCCGAAGAACCCCCGATAATCCGGTCGTCTTCTCCGGTGGGTTTTCCGACCACGCCGCCGGAACAGTGAAATTCCCTACGGATCTTAATGCTTGCACGTCCATTTCTTACTGTTTTTGTTCCAAATGAAATCTAGGATTTAAAGAAACATTTTAGGATTAAATTTGGCTCTCCATGTCAGCGGTTTTCCAACACCCATTCCCAGTTTCCGGCGTTGCACCGATGAGGGAATAACTGGCCATAGAATGGCCATTTCTTGACCATTTAAACTGATTCAAAGCGTTTTGGGTCCCTGGAGACGTTTCCTATCCATATTATGGTTCAAATCTTGATTTGGTTTCACCTATTTTTAATCACCATTTCCAACCATAAAACCCAGTTCTGGTTTTCTTATTTTTTTCTTTCCTATTTCGAGTCCTACCAATTCAGTAATCAATTCTATGATAACAGGGAGTAAAACTAAAGAGATTAAGATGAAATAGGTTACCTATCATTAGCCGATTTCCTGAACTTTAATTTCAGTCCTTCCTTTCTCTATTCTCCTCTTCTCCCTCCTGCTCTTGCGATTCAGTTTTCTCTCTCTATTCCCTTCCTGCTGTTTCTACTGCTCTGCTCCTCTACTTCCTGTCTCTCTTCCACTGCCTTTCTTTCCCTTTAATTCTTTCAACCGATTCCTCAGTCGGTGGCTTTTGCCACCTGTAGCCGTGGTGACACCACACACATGCACACCTGCACACATGGCCTTCTCTTGCTGATTTCCCACTCGGTGGCTTTGCCACCTCCTCATCATGCAAGGCCCACATGACACACACTTTACATACCTATTATATATATATATATGCAACCGTATACATATATATATGTATATATAATATTCATAATCATTTAGATTTACCTTAATTATTTATACGTCTATATTCACTTGCACGTTTTCCAGTAAACTCGACTTCCGGTGCAACGGCACCCAGACACCCGTGACTGTTTGCCTCTCGTACCTATGCATCGTAATTAAACAATACAGTCTATTACGCATCCACTTTTATTTATGTCATATAACGGCTTATAATTCGGGATTACATTTTATAGCCCGGTCCAGCCCGGTGTACATGCTATATCCCGGGTCGGGATATTACACATGCCATTACTAAAAGCACACGTTAGGGACGCATGACCCATTTCCATCTAAAATACTAATGTTGTGTGCCAATTGGACGAAATTGATACAAAATAAAAAAATCTAAGGTCTAATGTGTCAAAATTAAAAATGTAAGGATTAAAGTGACACTGACCCCAAACTATTGGGTTGAAAAGTGCAATTTACCCTTTTCAAAATTTTCATGTTTTATCTCTTTTTTTCATCTATATATGCATGTGTGCTTTATTGATCATGTCTCACCTTATTTTTATTCCATGTTGATAATTGACATTCTAATCCTTTGTCATTCCATAACAAAAAGGAGAATAAATTTTAGGAAGCACTTAGTAAGGGGAAGAGCTTTTGATGTATGATAGAAAGATAGCTTTAAGGGAGATTGTACACTTTCTTCCTTTATGATTATAGCTTAGATTTCTTATCTATAGATATGATTGCATGTTTTTCATCTGTTTATTTTATGCTTTCCATACTTGTGTTACATTTGCTTTATATTTTCTATCACTCGATACGTTTCACGGGATATGGTTTAGTATTTTGCTATGTAGGGTTAATAAAGTGTTCAAAATCATGAAGTCAAGAGCAGTGTTGGTATAGTCATAAGTCACAGGTCAAAATTTGTAAATCATTTCTTTTAGGTTTTTTGGGGTTTAAATCTTTTTTATTAGTATTTAGGTACTTGTAATATAAGTTCTGTCACGGATTGCCAAATAGAGAGTTTGTTAGGACTGTGAGTCATTTGTTATGATGGTAAATCTGAGTTGAAAAAACATGTCGAGTTGTAATGTGTCCAAGTCCATGTGAGTCAATTCTCAAGCCTTGTGTTCTTCAATCATCCAAGCTATAGCGACAGCTTCTACAGTGATGGGTTTGTATGGGTAAGTATGAGGTAAAAGACCAGATACATTGCCTAGGGTGATTGCATTGAAAATGTCATGCATAAAGTATTTTTAATTTAGATTGGGTTTAGAAACATCTTTCTAAAGCTTAGAAGTGTTATTCAACATTAAAGAATGGTCTCATGACTTTTTGGAAGAAGGTCGGTCAAAATGGATTTTGAAAACAATTTCTAGAATGACATGCCTTCATTATTTTGATCATAACTTGAAAAATACTTTAAATTTTTAGGTAAGACCAATTTAATAAGAAAGTATACTTTAATAGATTCGTAACGATAAGTAAAACGTCCCTGTCGAACTTCATATGAGTGAGATATCGTTGTTTGAAGTTGGGGCATTGTAATAGCAAAATTAGCTCACTATAGAAAGCCCATGAGTACACTCGAGCCAACTTCGTTCTAGCGAGCTCTAAAGTTTGCTCGAGCGAACTCTAGTGTGTTGCTCACTGGCCAACACACTATAGAGAACTCCTACGTGGAGCACCTTTTTATTTCATAATTTAAAATAGTTTTTGAAGTCTAAACCCTAAATATAAAAGGCTTTTGATACAAGAATGATTGAGACTCTTTAGCAGCTCCATTCTAGAGTTTCAAACCTTTTCCAAAAAGCTTCTCATAGCATCTCATGTGCATTATAGATCACTAGCCAAGAGATCAAGAACCTTTCTATCATCATCAACCCCATTGTTAGAATGCAAACTTGTAGAGTTCAAGACTTCTACAGTCGGTAGAGTTCGAAACTATGTGGGGATTCGCAATTGTGATACACCGTTGTAGGAGTGAAATCTTGTGGAGTTCAAGAGTTACATGATCGGAGGGGTTCGTAATTCCATGGGCATTCGCGATTGTGATTAAGGACCGTTCAAGGATTCGAAGCGGTTTGCACATGGAAGAAAGCTTATGGATTCAAGACTGAGAAATATATAAATGTGTGAGCAGGCTTGAGGCACTAGGTTTGGTTTACATTTAGAGTCTGTAACTTTCTATTTTCTTTTAATAGATTCAGTGCAACTAGGTAAAAGCCCCAGGGTTTTCCAACATAGATACAATTTATCTATGACTGTTTTCTCCTCAACAAAAATCTTGTGTATTACTTTACTTTTACATTGATATTTCATGTACTGCATTCGCACACACGATAACTAGAATTTGCACCTAATGAAAGTTGAACAATAAGTGTATTAGTTTATAATTTGTAAAAAGAATTTAAAATTTATACTCATACCTAGGGGTGTCAATTTTTGACATGACACGTACACGACACAAAGTTAACGGGTTTGGGTTGAGTATAAATGGGTTTGGGTCATAAACGAGTTGACATGTATAACACGATTAATAAATAGATTGTGTTTGGGTTTTACTAGTGTTAACCCATTTAACACGACTTAACACGTTTAATTATAAAAAATATCATCAGTTAAGGTAATTCATTTCACATCAAATATTTATCAAGGTTTGGAGATTTTTTACTTATAAAAGAAGATTTTACTTTGATTTGGCCCATGTCCAAAGTTACTAAACTTGAAAGTTATCTATACATATTAAAATATAGGCAAATTTGTTTATTTAAAAAATTAAAATAAACGAATTAAGCATGTTGACACGTATAACCTGTTTAATAAATGAGTTGGGTTTGAGTTTTGAAACTTGACACGACCCAAACACGACATCATAACACGAATTGACACCCCTACTCAGACGTATTCACCTCATTTAGGTCTGTTACTCCCGTCTAGACATACACATTAGGGTCGTTTAAAATAAAAATTAAATTTTCAAAACTTAAAGTGTATTAATGTAGTGGTTTGAAAAATTATTTTGTGATTGGTTCTAGTCGATCACTTAAATAATTAGAGCTTACATTTATGATCAATCTAAACCTATTTCACTCAGAAACCCAAAATAATAAAAAAATAAAATCTTATCTTGACTTGTCTTGATTACTTGGGCCTTGAGCGTGTCATTTGCTTGGATGATGTTAAGTGAATTGCACAAGGTTGAATTTTGGTTTTGAAACTTGTACTTTAAGTAAAATCATCTTGATTGATGGACTTCATTGCCTTTGTTCAATCACAATTAAATGTTTTTTATTCTTTGTTGACTTGTTTGCATTTTCACTGAATAAAACTATCAGTCTAAGTAACCAATGTCTTATTATTATCAAAACTACTAAAATACCCTTAATTAAAAACCTTTAGAGACACCCTTGACTAAAATTTCATTATTTTTGTTTGAATTTTTTTTTTTCAAAAATGTAATATGAATTTTATTTGATATATCTTAAATTTTACAATTTAAATATAATTTATTTTTATAAAAAAATGATTAATATTTTGAATGTTATTGAATTTTGAAATTTAAAAAATTGTTGAAATAAATCTCACAGAAATAGTTTAGAGTTATCCCATCCCTAGGTGGCAATAGTGTCTAAAATAAAATAAGTCTTTGACATGACTTGAAATGACAAATTGAGCTAATCCTAAGATTTTGTTTATAATCTCTAATAGTGAATCAAATTTAAGTAAAAGACTTATTTAAATTTGATGTTTTCCAACACTTTATTTAAATTTCAGTAAAAATAAATTTAATACAAGTTTAAGTCTGCTGTTTAAGAGGCTTTTTGAAAACTTAGAAATTTGCGTTTCATTCAAAGCTGAAGATGCCTTTACAAAGCAAAGTTTTTTCCATCATATATTACCATTTTGCCATGTAAGCAAGGAAAAAACAGTAAAAAGACAAATGTGTAATATATAACATCACACAAAATGAAATGAACAGATTATATGAATTATAAACCAACAATTCAAACTAATACTTAACGAACCTAAAAAAATTCCTCTGTTATAATTCTAGATTTTTTTCTCATTGTGAGATAAAAATTCCAAACAATCTGAATCCCTTTTTCACCCATCCAAAAAATAAAGTTCTTTTTTTTCCGATTTTTCCTCTTCCTCCCTTCTAGTAGTCAGTTACAAGGATTCATGCAAACGCAAAAGCTTCAAAGTTGATAGGAAACTATGAAGATAAGGAAGATAGTTACATTACAGTTCATGCAATATTATCAATTTAAAAAACACATTGCCCTTGCATCAAATCTTGAGATACAGAATTTTCACAAGATTATCCCTTAAAATATCTTATAGATATGTTTCTGGAAAATTTTAGGGGGCAATTACTTTGTCCCTGTCGACCCCCCCTTCCGCCATTGGGTTTTATCATTTGATCTTGTCAATCATATCTGAGATGACTTTGTCCATGTCAAGTGCCTTCATTGGTGCAAATGGACGCTTCATATCCTGTAGGTAAACAATACAACACGCATCAGATTATTAACCAACTAGAGGCAGAAAAGAGGCATTCCTTTAATATGCAAAAACCGAAGCATTCTAGAATGGGATCTTCAGACAAAAATATAAACAAAAGTGGAAGTATAGCAATCAGATCACTCATTTACGAGGATATATGCCTTATCCAAATGTTTCCCCTTGCATAAAAAAGGGTCTTTTAATTTGCAGAGGTTCTATGAGACAAAGCTGATAAAAATCTTGCTCTCTATCAGAAACCCACCATAGCTAAAGTTAATTGTTTGGGAGATTAAGAGAGGTCCCACAACCTGTTATCTCCAAGGGTAACCAACAGCCTAACAACACAAGGAATAAAGAGCCTATAACCTCAAAATTCCAGTGATCAACAGACCAGGCCAACATTTGGCCATAGTACGAGTCGCATTGCATCCTGTTGTCCTCGATATGCCATAACCCTTGACAATGAGTTCCGGAAACCAAATAATGAGGAAGGTATTGATGCAAGTGACCCAATAGAAAAACCAGGGGAGTCAAAACATGAGCACAGTGAAGAGTGGGAAGAAAATTACAACCACCTTATTGTAGTATGAGGTGCAATCTATCTCCCTAAAAAGATAGGAAACATGCAAATGCACCAACATTTTTGATACCTTTGTCAAGTGCAAGGTCACTTATAGGGGAAGTTCTATGAAAGTCTGCAAGTTATTGTTGCCAGGATTAAGTTTTAGCCTAAACCACACTCCCAACCATACAGTGCCTTGGGTAGACAAGACCTCCTTACCAGTTTATGAATATTTGAATACAATTTGGTGTGATGTTTTATCATGGATGTGGCACATGTTCATCTCAGTCACGCGTGGCTTTATGATTTGGATGTGACCAAGCATAGAAGAGAACACCTATGTTTTTAAACAAAATGAAAAAAACTATTCAACTAAACCCTACAAAACCCTAAGTGAAGGATAGCAAGGCAAAACAAAGGTACTCCTCGCATACACTGAGATTTCAAAAAATTCACATATTGACCCATACAGAGCTTGAAAAGGAAGGCAAGCGGTTCGGTATAATGATAGCTTTGGTGGCCAAAGATTCCCTTCAATGTTCAGAAAAGTTTAAGAAGGAAAGTGCAGTGAAGCTTGACAGTTGACTGGTCAAAGATTGAATTGTACAAAAGTGAATATCCATGTCAAATGCAACAAGGGAACTTCAAAGTGGAGCAATAGAGAGGAAGTATGACAATCTAGAATGAGAGAGAAAGATAGAGTAGTGGGGGGCAAGGGCACTGTGAATATCAAGGCAATATCAACACAATATCCAAGACTAATCTTAACGATTGGCAATAATTGGGGTCTTAGGAAACTCTGTAAAGATGTGACATCTGGTCTATTTATAGTATGCACGTGTGAGTTTGTTAAGGTTAGCATCAAATACCGTACAACCACGTGTTTGGCTAGTGGGCAAAATAGTAGGTAGTTATAGAAAAATTTTAGGAGGTTATAGAATGTAATTGATATTAGTAAAATTTCATAGACTGTTTTAGAAGATTGCAAGAGTATGCTAAAAGATAGTGGAATATCTCTCTATTCTAGAAGATTCAAAAAGCCTCCCTGCTAAGTCGTGAAAGTCTTCAAAGAGTCCAATACTTTAGCCAACACACCACAAGACCTTAGGTATCCCGAAATGGGACTATAGCGTGAATGTCACACCATAGCCACATGCCAATCTATGAAAGTCTACCAAGACTTGCCCCAAAATCGTAGGAAACCATGAGATGGAAGGCCATGTGAGCTCACTTCCACGTGTCACTACAAGAGTGGACCACGTTGCTATAGTTGAAGAGTGGACATGGCTATTAGGCTAAGTTTGATTGTTCATGTGTACAAGGGTGACTTCCATAAAACAAGTACCCGCCGAAGGTAAATGTTTTGGTCTAGTGAAAGCTTTAGTGGCCAAAGGTACCCTACAAGGTCCATTTGAACCGTAAGTTAATTTTCCATTTTTGATCAACAACTTATTGCATGAATTTCAAAATGTGACACCCAAAGAGTTGCCACCCATATGGGACATTCATCACACCACCTAATCCCAAGATCACAACTACCTATTTCTATGTTATATAATAAAATCCAAGGACCATGCTGAGTTAAAATGCAAAGTAGATAGCCTTCTATAAAAATATTTCATTCATAATAATCTTAACCCACGCGTCGTCCCTACTTTACTAACTCTAAAGAGGCTCTTGAAAAATGTGTCAATGGCCGCCCCATTAACAAAATCACATTTAAGTACAAACAATGTTGTTGAAGGCAAGCTCATAGATGTCCAAACAACTGGACAAGGATATTTTGGTAATTTTTCTTCTTAAATTAAATCAAATAATTAAAATGAATATGAAATTAATTATTTAGTAATGTATAGGATACTAGGGACCTAAAATGTAAATATAGTAATTGTTCATGCTGGTGTGGGCCATGGGGACCACACAAACAGATTGGGAACACTTATACAATAACCAATTTTTAAAGACACAATCTGAAGAAATGGATCGCGTATTTGGACTATATGCGTCAAAATTAACTGCCCCTCTCAATTTTGATGTGATTCCGAGACGGTTAATTTTTTGTCGTGCGAGCACACGTGGCAAACTAGTCATGTGATGCCTCGATTTTCATGCAAAGCTTCTCAAAGAAGTTAAGAGTCTTTCAAGGAAAATGATGAGGCTCATTTAGAACCACACAACACAAATGTTCAAGAGGGTAGTGCTATGGTGTATGCTAGTGCTCCATAAGAGATTTGAAATTTTTCTAAAAGGTCATTTGACAATAGAGTAGAACTAACCTTTCTCCTATTCTCAATCAACACCCTCTCTTTCCATCAAATTTTCTCTCTATATATCTCACATTTCTCTCTCTAACAAAGTGTATACAAGTGTATGTATGTGTGTGAAGACCACGATTGAAGGAGCTGATTTTCGAGCATGGTTGGGAAATAAAAAGCTATGGAGAGTGGGGGGATTTTGGCTAGTGGACGCCATTGAAGAACCATTAAGTTTTCTCTCTAGTTTCTCGATCTTCAAGAACCCCTCTCTAGGCTGCAAAATCCTTGAGTTAGGGGCTTATAAACCTCTCATTTGGTCCATTTGCAAACATAACTGTTTGTGATGATACATGGTGTGTATTGTGATATATATATATATATATATATATATAAATGTGTGAATAATTATATATATATATATAGGCAGCCATGGTGACTCTCATATGTGTATTCTGTTTGGACGATTTCTATGCTTGAGGTGAGACATTTGTGATACTTACATGTAAATCAAATGTGTTACAGTGAGTGTCTATGTTTATACAATGTGCATAATAGCAGCTAGAGAGGCCATGGTGGGTCTATTGTTCATGATCACAACTCCCTCTCCCTCGTAGCATTTTGACTTCTAGATATCCGCAAGGGATGGTATAGATCATGTGTGTGTATGTGTGAGTGTGTACAGTGAAAGGGAAACAATCTCGATCCTCCATCAAATGAAACTTGATGTGTTTTTAACTTGTTTTAAAACCTTGATTTGAGGGCAGTTCAATCCCAATATCATTCAAAGACGATAAACAGTGGTGGGCTATGTAATACCCCGACCCGGGAATGCCGGGTAATAAAGCACGTTTTACGAGGCTATGAAAAATGAGTGTAAAATAAATTAATTTAACATAATTTATTAAATTGAATATTAGTTATATGTAATATAAATTATGAGGATAATTATAAAATATAATAATAATAATAATAATGACAAAAAACAAAGAAGAGGAAAGATGTGTATGTGTGACCAAATATGCATGTGTGTATATATATATATATATTTAAATGATAAATGAATATATATATATATATATAGGGATGAACAGTGCATGTGTGTGTGTGTCACGTGCATGTGTGTGTGTGTTGTGTTATATATATATATATACATGAATACTTTATAAAACATTAGGTGAGGGGAAGCATGGTGAAAGGGAAAGAAGTATGGGCAAGGTCAGAAAATATGAGTGTGTAAGTGTATAAGGCAGGCCAACAGTGGAGAAAAGTGAAGAGTATGATTGCTGATGAGAAGGGAGGTGGGTGAGGGAAAGGTGGCAGCCACCAAATCTCTTCCACCTATACACGTTAACCATATGCACACCCATGGAAACAATAGTGAAGGAAAGAGAGAAAGATAGAGAGAGAGAGAGAGCTCTGGAAGAAGGAAAAAGGGAAGTTGAAGCAAGAAGGTGAAGTGGAAGCCGAAGAAGGAGAAGGAAACTGGGAACAGTCCGTTTAAACAGGTATATTCCTAACCGAAATTTAATTCGATTTCTTTCACGTTTTAGCATATGAACGTAGGGTCTTAATCTATGTAGAATGGGCTTTATTTTGCAAGGAGAATGGTGTAAAATGATGGAAAACCGAGCGAGAAAACTTGAGTTACAGTAAGCAAGAAAAATTTTCTGAACCGTAGCATAGGTACAATTGGGTCTGAATCGAGCATTGCCAACTCAGGTTTGGCTTATAGAACCCTCAACCAGACCCTCCAAGAGTCCCAAAAACCCATACCCGCGATCAAAACTCAAAAGAATCGACCTCCAAATATCGAGTTACAGTTTCGGGTTCCAAAACCCAAACCCAAACACACACTTCTAAACCTACCATTGTGAATGAAACCTGAATCCCCATACCTTGAGGGTCACGCACAACCAAACCATTCTAAAAATGGTGAAGAAACGAGCATGAACCGACATGCTACAGTTCGGATTATCGTGACTTGAACCGAACTCCTGAGCCATATTCGAAGCCCTAAATTGATACTAAAACGTGCCCTAAGGTCTTAGGAATTGATTGGAAAAGAAAACAGGAAAAATGGAGTTGTGAAATTGCACGAAATAGCACTGAAAAATTTTAGGGTTTGAGATGAACAGTGTCGACCCTCATGGGGAAGACGACACTGTTCGGGGAAGACGACACTGTTCGGGTCGGGTCGGTCTACGGGTCGGTTACGGGTTCGGGTCAAATCCGGTTATGGTTATTTAAACGGTGACGTTCGGAGATTTAAAATTTTAAAATTTAAATCAGTTAGGGCTGACGTCATCATGACGTCAGCATTACGTTTCAAGCCAACCAAACCGGATTGGTTCAATTAAAACCGGACCGGTTCACTTTAAATGTGACTGAACCCACTGGTTTTCTTATTTATTCAAAACCAAATAAACCAAACCTTTTCTTAATTACGGTTTGACCCCAGGAATTCTACGGATTTACACTGTGGCCCAATTTTTGGAAAAATTATGCAATTAAGCCCCTGGAAAAATAATTAAATAATTAAATAATTAATTTAATTATTTAATAAATGAAAGAAAATTACTATTATGTCCTTGGGTCATTAATAGGGCAAATAAAGTCCAAATCAGACATATGAATAGTGAATTTTTACTATTTCAAATATTCTGAGACTAATGGTGGGGTCCATTTTACGAGACGGGACTCCGAACATTAAAATACAATGAAAACAAGTCTTAAAATGACCGAAATACCCTTGTGTACTAACAAGGCAAGTTATATGGGTATTCTTACTATTTCGGACCTCCTGAGTCCATTGGTGAGGTCCATGACACAAGATTAGGTCCCGAAAAATTTGAGACCCTTAAATATGTCAAAAATGACCAAAATGCCCCTACTCTATGAACGGGTCAAACGAAGTCCAGATTAAGTAAATAAATAGTGAATTTTTACTACTTCAAACATTCTAAGACTAATAGTAGGGTCCGTTTTACGAGACGGAGCCCGAAAAAAATAAAGACACCAAACGGGGTAAATGACCAAAATACCCCTTGTTCAAAATTAACAAATTATTAGTGTACTTTTACTATCTCGGACCCTCTGAGTCCAATGGTGGGGTCCACGACATGAGATGAGGTTCCGAAAAATTGGAGTCCTGCAAAGGGGTAAAATGACCAAATTACCCCTGGTACTCTTAAAGCCAAAATGAAACCGGAGAAGGCCTAAATTGACTTTCTTTGACATCCCGGACTCAATAATGGAGTCCAAATTACGAAACGAAGTACGAAAAATGTGACACGCAAAACGATAAATGACCATTCTGCCCTTTTACATATAAAAGTCCGAATTAAATTCTAAGAAAGCCTAAACTGACTTTCTTCGACGCTCTGGACCCAATGGTAAAGTCCATTCGATCAAAAGAAGTGTCTAAGATAAAAAGACATAAAATTTGATGAATAGCATCAGTCAGAGGACTATAATTAAAACATTGCCGAAGTATTAAACTGAGGCAAATACGAAAAAATAAAGTACGAGAAGACGCGACGCGTTAACATGTGAAGCAAATAACTTTAAATTGAAGTTAATGGAGCTACCAGAAGAGTATAAGTTGAAATAAATTAAGTTTCTAACACATTAAATTGTGTCGTAGGTTAAAGTACGAGTTTAATTAAGTACGTGCGAAGTTATAGGATGTTAGTAAATCGACTAGGATAAAATACGAACTAAGCATAAATTAAGAAGCATCAGTAGGTGATATTGCAGTAATGTGAAGTTAATGAGATTGTTATGGATTGTTCTTAGGAATTACAGAGGAAGTGGGAAAGCGCACTTTAGCACTAACCCTAAAGGACCGAGGTGAGTAACCCTGTATTTGAACTGGAGATTTAACTCCAAATATTTGAAGAAGTTTTAAGCACAAGTCATTGCAGCCTTTGAATATCAAATTCAGTCTATATATGATTCCGTTCTTTTAAAATATTCTGTTACGGCATGCTTATTAAATGTTTTAAATTCAGCTCTTTTCTTGAAAATACATCAGCATGTCTAAATCAATTGCAAACCTCTTTAATATTCTGAATTTGATTATCACGTGTATTCGAAGCTTTATTGTAGAATTTATACATTTCATGCTTTAAATGTTCATGAAAAATATCTATTGAAGAAGTCATGTGACAAATGTTTTATAAGATAAACGGTACTAAGTACCACCCTATATGATGGTTGAAATCCTTCGGGATTCAACAGTACATGCCCGGTAGAAGGATCTAATCCCCCAGGCAAATGAGATATCTCCATCGACAGTATTGGCAGTAAAATGGGAGTCTGGTTCGAAACAGATTCCGCCTAATAAAAGAGAAAAGATGACAAGTGATTTTGAAAATAGAAGTAGGTATTATCCCTATTCTATTTCACGTGTTTATATGCTTTTAAATTGCATATACTCTATTTGAAGAAAATGTGTATTTAGCTTGAATACTTAAATTGTTCAAAGCTATTGCTTTAAGAATGCATATATTCTGTGTTCTAAAATGTACGAGCAATTGGTAGTGAGTATTTCAAAAACCCTCATGTGCTAAAACCACTACCAGTTGGAAAACCCCATGACGAATGCAGGAATTACTCACAAGCTTTGATTAGCTTACCCGGATTTTATCCGCCCCCCTTTCAGGTGACTAAGGGCAGATCGATTTTTGAAGACTATAAGGATGAACCTAGCTTTTGGGAAGATTTGCTTGAGGAGTTCTTATGGGGAAAAATCACATGAACTCTGATTAATATGTTTTGTATTAGCTGACATTTTAAGGATGTGTATTAAGCCCCACGGGACAGTTGAATTAAGATTTTAATTATGAAGTCTTTTAAGTTTTTAGTTATGCTCTGAATGTATGATTATAATACATGCATACCGAAATGTGAAGAGCGGCAGTATTGGACGGATGTGCAAAATTTAAATAAGAAAGAAAAGAAAAAGTTTTTCACGCTTCCGCAACCACATGAAACACATCTATCCGATACCGCTGCAGATGCGAGCCTTCGCCCAAGGGTCCTCGAGCCTGAGGGTGGCGGTCGCGATGCGAAATCCGCAGAGGGTGGGTTTCGGGTCGTGACAGGCTACCCACCAGGTCCGGGTTAAAACAAGCCGGTCGAGAAATTGAGGATCTTGGTTTTGGGTTTATTGAAACAAAGTTTTGGGCTTTAAATTCCTAATGGGCCGAGTAAAAGGGATATTGGGCTTAAATTATAATCAACTGTGGGGCGAATCTTAATTCCAGGGAATGGGCTAGTTTAAAAATTATTGAGCAGGTTTTATTCAATTGGTTTTGGGCCGCAGTAGACCCAACTCGTGGTTGCGTTCAAGCCCTTACCTGTTTGGCCCCCTTCCTGGCTTATCTCAATTCTGGTTCCACTTTGAACCGGTTCAGCTGCAAAAACAGGTTTAACCATAAACTGGTTGTATGACAAATTACAAAAATGCCCCTCTTATATTAAATATAGAATTAAATGCTAATTGAATTCGAAAATGTGCATAGTAAAAGTTCTAAGACGTTCTGAATTCGGTTTTGAGGTTCATTCAAACGTTCTTGATTCAAATATGACAATTATTTGGACAAATTACGACCGGAGCTAGTCCTATCTAAATTAGTAAAATGACAAAATGGCTTTGGGCCTAGAAATGATTATTAAAAGAGTAATTAAAATACATAACATACTTTGGGTTTTTTTGGACCTCAACTAAAGCCTCGAAAGACATGTAACCAATTTTCAGTAAATTAAAAAAATGACCTTAGGGTTCAAAAAAAAGATATCTAAAGGCTATGTAACTTCTAGAATATGACCTCCTTTGGGTTTTTGGAATCCCGAAAGCCAATTTTGGTGCGTGTTCAAGCAAATAGGAACACTAAATGTGGGTAAGGATATGTTTGGCCCTAGGAAACTTATAGAATAAATTTTGAAGCATAATTAATGAAGGTCAGGGTGTCCCAATAAGGAAATAATATAAAAATGTTAACCAAGGTTAGGTTAAAAGAGTTGTGTAGCTTCATAACACACTTAATGCCTGCTTAAATGATATTTGGGTTTTGATAAGGACTTAAAATTAAAGTAAGATGGATTAAATCATTAATGTAATTAAAAATGCTAGGGAAACACATTAGGAAGTGATATTAATGCTAGAATGTGAGGATCTATGTGTAGCATTAGTATTGTATATTTTATTTAGTCTTTTTAACGGCAGAATAGTCTTTTGTTCTTTTGTTTAACCCTACTATAAAGGGTTTTTTATTTTAGATCTTTTGGATTGTTGAAGCAATAACAGAAATAAGACCTTAGCTTCTTATTCTTTTCTTCTCTATTCCTGCAAAGTTTTCACGATATCAAAGCCTCAGTCAACTCTTGCCCTTCAATAAAAACAATGTAAAATGTTTGGAAGAACTCCAGGGCTCTTGTTAGAACGCTGATGTCATAATGATATAATCAACTTCTGACATTTGATTACGTAGTTTGACTCACCTTGTTCTCCTGAGCATTATGGTGATTTGTTCAAAGAATTTTGGAGTCATTTGGTAGGGTTTTCTATTTTTCAAATGTTTTTCGATGAATATACCTTCTATTTTTCAATATGCAGATTTCATAATTTTTTGAGTTTTAGGTTGCTTCAATCCTACTTTTGGGCCATAGAAGTGATGATGACAGATACAATTATATATATATGTATTACAATAATCATTTATTTGTAATATATATTTTTTATTTATTATATCAATTTTTAAAATTTTGTTTAAATAAAATATGGCCAAACACATCACAAATAAACTAATAAAATATAAAGGGTAAAAAGTACATTATAACTTTAAAAATCACTTAACAAATATTCTTATCCAAAGACTTGAAACAACACTTTTAACATTACAATCACTTATAAAAACATCCATCAAACACCAAATTGCTTCTCTAAGAAACACTTTCTATAAACCTATTTCTCACAGAATCACTTCTAAGAGAACTTACTATTTGATATGCATGGCCAAACACATCACATATGGCCATATATTTTTTATTTATTATATCAATTTTTAAAATTATTGTTTAAATAACATATGGCCAAACACATCACAAATAAACTAATAAAATATAAAGGGCAAAAAGTACATTATAACTTTAAAAATCACTTACAAATATTCTTATCCAAAGACTTGAAACAACACTTTTTAACATTATAATCACTTATAAAAACATCCATCAAACACCAAATTGCTTCTCTAAGAAACACTTTCTATAAACCTTTTCTCACAAAATCACTTCTAAGAGAACTTACTATTTGATATGCATGTTAGTCGAGTTTTTAATGTAAAGGATTTGTTTCTTGATGCTCAATGTGTCACCTCTCATTTGGGGGTTTCAAATATTTTCTCCTCAAATGGAAAAATCACCCCAATACAAATGCTATTTAGAGATCAGAGGATGAGCTTTAACATTTAACCCTAACCTTCTAGAGTATCAGCATTTTGACTCTCTACAAACTTATTCTTAACCAAAGAGATTTGATAGAGATCATGTTGGTAGGCTTCACACCTATTTTAATCATAGGCATTGGCCCAATAGGATTAAGGCTTGAATTTCTATTGGGTAAATTACACTAACCTCCCATGAGGTCACTGTCAATCGCAAATAGACCCTCTGTAATTTCTAAAATTACACTGCCCTCCCCTGTTAGAACTACTTTTGTATCATTTTCCCTCCTACCGTTAGGCTCCATCCCCTAACACGGCTCTTGTTGACGACGTCAGCATGTGTACACTTTTTTTCATCCCCAAACTACCCTTATTATTATTCATGTTACATATATACTATAACACCCCTAACCCAAAATATTACACGTAAACCAAAATGTGAATCGAACATCATAACATGCGTTGTACTCAAACTAGTACGTGTATACATATGCGCATGAATGAATAGTATATACTTGTATATATGTGTACCATAAAATATGAGGGTGTATATGCACTTAAAAATTAATATAAACGTATATACGAGTATATATGAGTATATATATAATCCTAAGAAATATACATAAGTATATATATATATATGTATATATGCATACATATACGAATATACATAAATGGTATATAATATACAAGCAAACAAGGTGGGAGAGGCACAGCCATGCACACTGCATGTGCTGTGTGTGAATATTGTGTGTTTGTGGTGGGAGGAGCGTCGGTTGAGTGTGTGTGTGTGTGCAAGTGTGTGTTTGTGTGTGTTTGCAATAAAATACATATATAACACAAAAATATCACAACACATTTAATATAAAGCTTAAATGAGAAAAAGGAGAATTAAAATCAGAAGAAAGAAGTCAAGGAAGGGAGGAAGAGAGAGAGAAAGGAGGGGAGGAAGAGAGAGAGAGAAGGGCGGCCGTGTAATGGTGTATATATACACATTCATTGAATGTGCGTTAGGGAGAGAAATTTGAAGCTAAGGAGGCTCTGGGATATCAGAGAGAGGAAATCAGAAGGAGGAGTAGAGTCATTGTTGAGGTAAAAATCAATAAAACTCACTATTTTCTCTCTCTAAAAGTTTGAGCATATATACAAACTGTTTAAGTTTTGTACACGCATGTATGATATTTAAGAAATATATTCTTAAACAAGACATGAAACACAACAGGAACCCCAAGCTGTACACCAAACCACCATTGTTGAACCTTGTAACAACAGGTTTGAACCAACCAAAGCCAAACCAAGTTTGGCTTGATGAAACCTTAACTAGACCCCCAAAGTGTTTTAAAAACACTAAGCCTCGACCTTGAGACTCAAAAGAAACCCTAGAAATTGGAGTTGCAAGCAAGGGTTTTAAAACCCAACCTCACAAACTCACTGTAAAACCCGCTTTTGAGAATGAGGACTTGAACCCTATGAAGAATAGGTCACAATAGAAGAAACCTTATAGATTTTGGCTCAAAAATGAGTCAGTATGGCCGAGTTACAAGTCTTGGCCTCAAACTCCCAAACACGATCATGAGCTCAATTCAAACCCCCAAATGAATGCCAATGTGTCGCTAAGACACCCAGGAACTGATAACACCCAAAAACAGAGAGATTTAATCCCTCGAACTCCACAAAATTGAAAGAAAGGTATTCTGAAAATTAGGGCAACAGTAGCTCAGGTGTGGGGAAGAAAAAGACCCCGCTAATTCAACTCGTGAGTTGACTCAACCGATTCTTGACCGAGCTAGATTAGGACTGTGTCGACTCAGACACGTGTCGAAAAGTAGGGCGAGCCACCGCATAAATGGGACGACACCGTTTTGGGCTTAAAGGTTTTAAATTTTAAAACCTGAATATAGACTGTTTGGTTACACGGTCTTGGGCCGATTTAATAACCTGTGCACGAATGAGATAGCTTATCCCGATTTTAAAAACCTTGTTCGCTGTTTGGATTGAAAATCCATTGAAAAATAAAAGGGGCCACAGCCCCTGGGAATCGAACAGCCTACCTTTCACACGCTCAGAACCCTAAACCCCACCCCCAGTGACAGGCATGCCCGTGCTAGAAAATGTCACAAAATATATACATATTATATCAAAGCAATATTAAATTAATTTAATAATGATTTATTGATCCGATGTCCAAATTAAATATATGAATAGTGTATTTTAACTATTTCGGATAATCTGAACCCAATGGTGGGGTACGTTTTGCGAGACAGGACCCCGAAAAATAAAGACACTTAAAAGTGTAAAATGACCAAATTGCCCCTAGTGCCCCTAAAGCCAAATCAAAGTCCAAGAAAGTCTAAGTTGACTTTCTTCGACGTTCCGAACTCAATGGTGAGGTTCATATTACAAAAACAAGTACGGAAAAACATGTGAAGTAATAGAAACAAACTTAAAATTAATGAAGCTACCAAAAGAGTATAATTAAAAGTGAAAATTTATTTCCTAACACATTAAACTGTGCCGTAGGTTAAGACCAAAATAATCGTTATGGATGAGCTCATTTGGGAGGGAAAAGGAATCAAAAGAAAAATAAACACTGCTAAGAAGGTGAAGATCCTCTCTTGGAAGCCTTTTATTTTCAAAACCCCTATTGTTCCAATGGGGTGATTCATAAAAGAAGAAGTCGCAAGGAGACTGGCTGAAGAAGCATTAAAGGAAGAAGAACGGGAAAAAGTTGAATCCCTTGATGATATGCTTCGAAGGTAATATCAAATTTTCAATTAAAGTACATAAAGTAAATAGACATGTAAATACGACTATAAATCACTTCAAATTAGTCCGATTCTAAAGAATAAAACCTATCATAAGATTAGGTTTACACAGTCCAAGAATAGGTTAAGATCACAAGTTGATTTAAGTACATGTGAAATTTATGAAATTTTCATAAATTGTTTTAGGATTATCAAAGGAAAAGGGAAGGCACATCAATAGCGCCAACCCTGAAGTTTGAGGTGAGTAATCTTGTATTTGAAGTGGAGATTTAACTCCATGGATTTGAAGAAGTTTTAAGTTTAAAATATCTAAAGCATTTGAATATCAAATTTAGTATTTACTTGATCCCTGTTTTAAAATATCTCTGTTCTTATAAACCCTATTGTGACATGCTCAGTGAATCGTTTCTACTACAGTTTTCCTTAAAAATATATTTCAGCATGTCTAAGTTTAAAATGCCAAATCTCTCTAAACATTCTGAATTTGCATATTCCAAGTATTTGAATACTCTATCATGAAGCCATGAACATTATGTTTTGAATGCTCATAAAAGCATCTATTTGAAGAAGTCATGTGTATTGAAATGCAACTACAGGGAGGCCATGTTTTAAATAGCATCTGTTGTAAATGTTTTATATGTCTCATGTTGCCACCGGTAATGCAAGATAAACGTGCATAAGCACTAAGATTGATTTTGGGTTCTTCGAAGCTCAATTGACATGCAAAATGCCCAGTAGCTGGTTCTAACCCCCCAGGCATGAGATATCTCCACGAGAAGAAATACTAGAGTCTAGTTCGAAACGGATTCTACTAATGAAAGTGATAAGATGTTATGTTCAGAAATGGAAGCAAGTTTTACCCTCATTTTTCTACACATATCTGCATGTTTTGAAGTCTCTTTTGAAATATTGAGGAAGTACATGTTTAGCTTCAATTCTTTAATTGTTTTCAAAACTATCTGTTTTAAAGAATACATATATTCTGTATTTGAAGTATACGAACAATTGGTAATGAATGTTTTATAAACTCTCTTATACTAATCACTGTCAATTGAAAACCCATGACAAATGTTGAAATTACTCACAAGCTTAGTTTAGCTTACCCGGATTTATCCGACCCACATTTCAAGTAACTGAAAGCAATCCTGACTTTTGATGATAATGATGGTTAGAGCTTTGCCCATTTTGAGGAAGGGCATAAGCAGCTGCTTACAGGACTAGCAGTTTGGGAAGCACTATGGAACTTTAGTTAGTCACTTTTTGTTAGAAGATACTTAAAATGTTGTGTAACTAAGTTGGTAGCTAGTTGGTACCTCTTCGAACTACCATCAAAATGAATGGCGTGCAAATACTTGATAGTCTCTATCATTATCATCATCATTATATGGTCTCTCCAGCACTTGCCCATTGAAATAATTAGATCCTCCCACTCCTATGGATGTACTACTGCCACTGGAATCTTCTGGTTGTTGCTGCATGTAATACCTAGTTCCATCCCCATAAAGCATTGCAGCCCAAAGAGGTTATTTGTAAGAGCCTCTGCATCTGAAGGAAGTGGATGTGGAGTTGCATATTATGGTGGTGGGAGGGGATAGTAATGAGGTTGTGGTTGGGGGTATCCCTACTAAGGTAGTGGGTAGTAGACTGGTGGTTGTAGTGGTAGTGGTAGGGGTCCTCTTACACCTGGGGGATAGTATAATGGGTATCTAGATTGAATGCCCACTTGATGTCCAACTCTAAGATCTCCAAAATGTTGAGCAATTCCAGAATCATCATCATTGTCATCAACTAGTGGTAAATAATGTCCATGCTTACTTAATTCACCTACATCATGGTGAGGGCGAAGTGAGTAATGTCTTTGGGGGTGGATCTGAAAATTCTCCAATTTTTTCACCAAGGCGAAAACCACTATATCCAACTTCTCCACGATAAGGTGAATCATGACGAACACCACCTTCAGAAGTTCTAGCTTCAACAATTTGGACTTCTCCTCCAGGCCCAAGGCCTCCATCACCTAAAGGACTTGAGTTATCATCATTTCCACTACCACTGTTGCCACAAGGAGGAGTCAAACCAGCACCATTGCCCAATCCACTATTGGAAGAATTGACATTTTGAGTCTCTTGATGAGCGACATCATCCTCATCATCATCAATTAGGTCCAACCAATTATTTTCCTAACCATCCAAAACTAATTCTTCCCTTTCTTGGAGCCATGGAGCTAAAAGATCATCTTCTTCAAAAATATAATCCAAGTTGATGGGGTAAAATTGCTCTTGAATGTCCCTTTGGGATTTCCTTGTAGCATGTCTAATCTTTAGCCTCGTATTGTAATATACATAGACAAGTCTGTTCAATTTGATGTATCGTAGTTGACTCCTTGTCTTTGTATGTGTAAGGCTAAAGGTACTCCAATTACGCTCACAGTTGGATGATGATGTTGTTTGGCTCAACACTCTGATTGCTATGGTTTGAAGTTCAGGAGTTGACCCCCCATAGTGGATCCACCATTCAGTTGCATTATCAAATGATAAAATTCAATTATAATTTGATATAAAAATCAAATCTTTATTTACCACTTGGCACTTAGTCACTTACCAGGGTTGGTTAGTGATACTGCTCGTTGAGCCAATACTGTTCCAAATGAATGTTCTTTATCACGAAATATTAAAATCTGTAAACATTTGAATAGATAAGTGCCCAACCTTTGAACCTTATTTGTATTATTGATTTATTGTAAATTAAAAAAATAAACTTCTAATTCAAAAACTTACTTGGTTGATGGCCATTATTTGCTTATCAATGTTTGGCCCCAACTTTTGAATCACCCGCTTAACCCGTTCCATCACTTATCTATGATTTGACATGTTTTCATCATACTGAAATTGGGGATGAAGAAAATAACCTAACATAAATAAAATTGCTAAAGAGTTAGATATTAAGCAACTTAATAAATATATAATAATTGATGCAACAAATTAGAATTATAGTCTATATTTAGTACTTAGTTATTTACCAGCCACAAACATATCTTGATGTAGCTTAAAATTCCATCGCTTGTCAATAATCTTCCAATAGTCTAAGTAGTAGCGACAGTTTCTTTGAATGGCTAGTTTCGCTCTATCAATGGCTTCATAAATAAAGCCCTTGGTGGGTTTCTCATCCCCATTTACGAGTCGAAGAACCTTCACAAGTGGCTCTTGTACTTTCTTGATTTCATTCGCTTTGCTCCAAAAATCATTTCTAAGTATTATCTTTTTCACATCATGAGCCTTTCCATGTTTTTCCTTCTCCCATTTGCTCATTTTCCACTCATCAGAATTAAACATATTTCTCAAGCCACTCTTATGTTTGACAATACTCTTCAATGCAATGAAATTGGTGGCAAACCGTGTGACAACAGGGTGTAGCAATTCTCGGTCATTAGTGAACCGCTTCATGAAATCAACCACCCAATTAGAATTATAAATGAAGCTTGTGATTTCCTTGGCATTGGACAACACTTTTCTTATTTCCAATGTCTTACAATATAAGATCAATGCAATGTACTGCACATGCTGTCCGATACATATTTGGCCTTTTTTGCATCAACTTCTTACCAGCAAGCTTCAATGCAGCTTCATTGTCAGTCACAATCTGGACAATATATTTCTCACCAATCTCGTCAACCACCTTGTCTATGAGGGCAAAATAGTAATCTGAATTCCTTAAGTTCAAGTCGATAGCATCAATTGATTTGTGAAAGATTGTGCCCCGATTACTATATACCAGGAAATTGATGATAGTAGGCCTTGTCCATCTATCACACATAATGGATACATCTCTCTCCGTCCAAATAGGCTTATGTGACTCTATCCAACTTCTCAATTGCTCCAACTCTCTTTTCAAATAAACTTTAGTGACCTCATATGGAGTTGGAGGAGGCACCCCTTTTCCCACCTCAATTGCAACATCTAAATTGGCTTGAACCAAGGATTAGCAACAATCCGCGCAAAAGATCAAGAGAATAAAACAAATTGGCTCACTGCAGTCCCAAGTTTTTTTTTCAAAGTCTTCATTACAGCAGCAGAAATTTTAGGTTGTTTAGCACTTTTACTTCGATGAAGTGCAGGATCTATTGTAGTTAATTAAGCCTCTGGACTGTTTGGATCAATCCGTTAGCAACCACTTCCTCTAGACTCACGAACAGTAGCAAATCGACCCATACCCCTAGGCCTGCCAAGGCCACCACCACCACTACCCCCAATATCAAAGTGACCCTTAGCATGTGATCTAAAGCTTTGTTCCTCCTCCCATATATGGTGTTCACTTAAACTTGCCTGTCGTGCAACTATTATTTCTAGGATCAGAATCATCACTAGAGGAGAGAACTACTCCCTCAAACTCATAATCATCTCTCTGAGATTGTCTTATATGTTCTTCAACTTCATCTCTTTGTTTTCTTTTCTCACTCTGTTTCTCTTTGTAACCCTTGAGATGCTTCATCATTTCTTCTCTTATTTCTCGAGAGACATTAGTACATGGTGCAATTTGCCCTCTTGCATGCGCCAAGTGTTGCTTCAGTCTAGTTATTCCCCCAATAACAATTCTTTCACATAATTTACATGTCAACTTGTGCCTGATATCTAGAAATGGAGTAGCAAATTGTCAACCAATGTCAGTACTAGGAGCTATAGCATCACCTCCACCTCCACCTTAAATTCCCTTTCCCTTGACACAGTTAGTACTAGAAGGCTCACCACCACCGCCACAGGTCATTTTAATCAAAACTGAAATTAAATGTTACAAAATTGTTAATAAATAAATTAAACATAACAAATTGTTAATTTTTTTATTGCTAAAAAATTTACAAAGCGAGAAAAAAAAAGTGACAATAAACAAGTAAATTTTTAAGAAAAAATTATAAAACATGATTTAAAATTAAAAAAATCCAAACTCAGCCACTCTATTCCCACATTCCCAGCCAACCACGAGTAAGGGAAACAAATTCCAAAGAAAGTAAAAAAAAAAAAATACTACAAGCTATTCTAGAAACGGCGCAAAAAAAAATGCAAAAAAAAAAAAACTAAACGACCTAGAAGTTTCATGCAAACAAAACAAAACAAAAATCGAAAAAAGAGAAGAAAAACAAAACAACCTAGAAGACTTGAAGTGGAGCAAGAAAAAAAAAAGAATACATAAATGAAACGACCTCTAGAAGGTCTTGCCTCCTGCGCAAAATAAAAAGAGAACACAGTTGGCAAAAAAAAGGGTCTACGGCAACGGACATGAGGGTTTGCGACAACAGCGTGAGGCCGTGAGGGTCTACGACGACGGACGACCCACCTGGGAACCAAGTCGACTGCCGACTGCTGACCACCAACGGAGACGACGATCGACGACTACTGACGACTTCCAATGAACACCAGGGAAAGAAAAAAAAAAACAAAAAAGAAGATTGGGGAAGATTTTACAAACCTTTGGCCTAATCGGAAGTTGCACAAGTCCAAATCAGAAGCTTTACCAGAAGCAAACACTTTTTTTCAACGATCGGTGTCTTCAAAAGCTTATCGAAAGGTTGAATGAGAGAATAAAAGAAAAGTTCTTCAAGCTATGGAAGAGAGACGCTACTGATTCTTTCAAGTCGGCTCAAACTTCACTTCAGTTCTAGACTTTTCTTTGCTTTCTTTTACTTCAAATTAAGATTTTCAGTTGCTTTAGTCAATATCTATGTCTCTATTCTCTGGATTCTGTCTCTATTCTCTGAATTTTGCCTAAAGAATCTGCCTTTTTTCTTTCTTTCTTCTTGTTGTCTGTAACGTCCGTTACGGGTATGTAACGGACTGTAATGGCCATTACCGTTTCGTAACGGACGTTACGGCAGTGAATTTTCCTCAATCCGATTTATCAGTGCGTATCGGTCTTGGAACCTTGAAAACGTCACGGCCGTTACGTAACGTAACAGCTGATATTTAACACCCTGCCTACAACGATGCCCTCGACCATGCCGCTTCCAACGGCATCGCCCAACATTTCTACCCCAAATGGCATAATTCCCTTCAACAACTTCCACCCTCATCTCTTCATTAGCCTCCTCTGATCATTTCTTGGCGATGACGAACTCAAATCTGATGAATGTTCAAGTCCACCAACAAAGAGAAGAATCAAAACCAAAAATCACTCAACAGGGCTCTCTCAAATGTTCCAACCAAACTCGACACATTATCACCCAAACTAAAATCACACGTATCATTTATAGTAATTTCACAACCAGAAACCAAATAATTCACACTTACAATTGGAAGGATGCCAACAACAACAGTCGAGGCGGTAGCAAGAGCAGGAGTCGTCGTATTTAAGATAATCAAGTGATCGATCATGTTTAGGATAGTTGAAGGAGATCAATCCAATCTGAAACCTACCATCTCTTCCCCTCTTCATTTTGGCAGTAATCATTCTCACGATGCATTTTGTCAAACCCAATGACGAGTCGTGAACACGTCAACACATGTAAATGAACCTATCTATATAACCGTCGGGTTAGATGGTAATTTTATCAAAAGTAGACTCTTTGACTCAAAAATACTAATAAAAACATTCAGGGTAATATAGTAAATTTTCATTCTCCTTTAACGTTGTTAGAGAGACAATCCTAACAGGAGAGGACAGTATAATTTCAAAAACTATAAGGGGTCTATCCGCAATTGTCAATAACCTCAGGGAGGTCAGTATAATTTACCCATTTCTATTTTATTTATTTTATTTTATTTTATTTTTTATGATTTTATGTCAAGCAATTTCTATTTTTTAGGGTTTTCTTATAAGATATGATGCAACAGCACAACTTAGTTTTTTTTGGCATATTGAATTATTGGAATTTTCTCTTCTTCTCTTTACATGTTCTCTTCTATCTCTCTCTCTCCTCTTTCTATTCTTGCATCAGTTAGACCGTTCATTTGAAAAACTTGCCCATCAAGTCATCATGGTCATATTGCTCCAGCACATTTGTCTTTAATATATGTGCAAAGATGCTTATTGTTTCTAAACCAATTTATCAGCACATGTATCTTGAAAACTAGATTATTTGTTTAATACACTACATATAAATGGCAATAAAAGAACTTGAAAAAAAAAATCTAACTTAATAATTGAAACAAGAACAAACAAGCCACTAATACGTTGAGTAAAAGCAAACAGCAAAACGTAAAAAGAAAAATAAATAAATAAATAAATAAAAGAAAAATATATTATGGTGCAAACAGATGAAATGAATGCGTGTTACAGGACGATTTTTTCTTGTGATATGATGATAGATATTCATCTGATGTTCATAATAAAGTTTTACCAGGAGACTGATGAACTTCTCACCACCTTCCTCTCGTATCTCAAAGCATCCCCTTCTTGGCTGACAAAAGAAGAGAAAAAAAATAGGGAAAACAAAAATGTGAGTCATCGACTAATGAAAAAAGGAAAAACATATTGAAAACTCGAACATGCACAAAAAATTGACATGAAAGAAACAAGATTTTAATGAAGCAAAAGAGTTGAATTAGCACAGCCTAATCAAGCCATCCAAACAACTATCACTGTCCAGCCATGGCAGCTGCGCAGAGCTTGCTTTGCCTGAACATCCTACCTGCAGCAGATTTACACGAGCACGTCTCATTTACAACTGCCAAATCTCTCTCATTCGTCTCAACTAATAATCTGGGAATCTATTTATAATCTATGAATCTATTTATAAAGCCCTAAATCTAATTTGTTGAAGGAATAAAATTCCTTGTTACGCAAGTAAAACACCCAACAAATACTTTCCATACAATGAAAATTATAAACTAGAAACCTAAAATAATACAAACTTGAGACACAACTCATCCATAAGTGGTCTGGACGTTTGTTGACCTATGAGGGTACAGTATCCTAATTTATCATCCAGGGGCACCTATAGATATTTCTATTCTTGTTCTTAAATCTCAATATGCCAGTCATCATACTGAGACATATCCTCAACGTCGTTCATATAACTAACATTGTTGACAATGTAACATAAAATATCAATTAATATCAGGCATAAAATTTTATCTTTGTAAAGTAGTTTACAATGAAAGATACTATAAGCAATATGTTTTGAAATGCTTATTGGATCCTCATTGCATATGTTTAACACTAAGACTGCAAACATGCTGAGCAAGCCAAGTGGTTGCTGGAGTTTGGCTCTGTTAATATAGAGGTACTGAAGCTCAAATCAAGCAAAAAAAAAATTTGTTCAATCTTTATTGATCAAAATTTGTCGGGCTTGTTACATCCCAGATGTTAAGATCTTAACGTTGCGTACACTAGTCTAGGACGAGAGCCATAAACTGATTTTAAAATTAAAAATTTAGCAAAACGAAGTTCAAAATCAAAGTCTACATGTCAAATAGACTACTTGATCAAATTTGACCTATATCCAAGATGTTGATTTTTTAGGCATGTCAATGCGTCGAAATTGTACTACGGACTACTCAACGAGTGGCCAATTTTTAGGAACATAATTTGGAAAAATGGACAACATCAACACGTCCTATGTGTCGAACAATGCTGGGGTGCTGATTTTCATGCGATTCTGAGACCGTGAACAATGACCTCAAACACATGACACAAAGGCAAGACATGTGGCATAGGATGAAATAACAAGCTGATGTAAACTATGAGATTTTTTATTTGGAGATCAAGATAAGGCTTAGCCAAGTCCACCCGAGCCTCATTTGTTGTCTATATATATATATATATATACACACACACACACACAAACACACACACACACATATATAGGCATATTGTCCCTCCATTACCACTATAATTTGAGAGAGACAGAGAGACAGAAGCAAGTAGGTAGAGAAAAAAAAGAGAGAAAAAGATAGTGGAAGAAAGAGAGAGAGCGCTACCATTGCCAAAAACTCAAGGTAAAATTCTCTACCTTGCACAAACCTTCACACACACACACACACACACACACATATATATATATATAAATACATATATGTCATGCACAAAAGATGCTACACTGAGGTCATGAGTAATTGGGTATATGGCTATGATTGAATAAACTTAGATTTGTTCCACCAAAATCAAACACTACGGTTCTAAATAACAAATAGACTCATTTAGAATCAAAACTAAGGGCAAACCAGGGAAACACACACTAAACCAATTTCAATTTTAGCCATGAACTGGGTTTTTACATAAATGACCTTTAAGCTCGATTTTAACACTTGGGGCTTAAAGTACATAAGAAAACAAAACTATAGGAGCAAAAACGAGGTAAAACGATGCAAAAATGAGAGAAATTGGCAGTTGCAAGTGGGATGTCCATCATGGTTTCCTCCTCTCTTTTTTCAGCATTTTGTTGTATTTTAATTCTTACAACTTGTCCTATGATTCCTAAAATAATGTTAGGAAGTGATTTGAAGCAAAAATGGATGAAAAAAAAAAAAGAAAATTTCACCGTAAAAAACCTAGGGTTCATCGGGCTTACTAGTCATCGTCAAGGAAGACAAGGAACGATAATACAACAAAGGGCCTCGTTTTGGGATTTAAGGGGAAAAAAAAAAAAGGAGAGAAATTTGAAACCTCTACTTAGGAGACTCAAACCAATGACCTAAGAGGGAAAGTGGTGAGACCAACCACTTAGTCACTAAGGGCCATCTGTATATTTGAGCAACATATATTGTATATATATATTAATAGTTGCAAAAAAGCATATTAAAAAAGGGTAAAATTGCTTTCCCCCAAGGTTTGAAAGCTAAGACAAGCAAGGTAATTGTAATAGCCACCAACTACTGAGCCACTGAAGTGGTTCGTTCCTTTTTTCTAATTTTATATTTATATGTGTTTGTATATATTTATATTATATTAATATATTAATGTAATAATTAGAAAATACATTAAGGGAAGTATAACTAAATTTCAAAAGGGGCTACCCCAAGGCTTTTGACTTACAGAATCCAAAAATTATGCTCGTTCGGGCAAAATAAGTTTCAAAAATTACGACACGTTTTAGAATATTACAAAAATGCCCCTATGCCTAATATGGATGAAATAAGCTATGAAAATTTCGAAAAGACCTATATTAAGGTTTTTGAAGACTCTAGACGCAAAAAATGTAGAAAAATTATTTTGGCAAATTATCAAAATGGCCTTCACCATTATTAATTCCTAAATAAGCTAATAAATTTCCAATGAAGTCTATCCTCGGGTTTTCCAATCTTTTAAGTCCAAATTTAGAGTCCGATTGGACAACTAACCATGGTTTATTATTACTGAAGGTTAATAAGGAATGAAAAACACTACTACGCCTTATCACATATAATTAAGAATTGACACACACGAAAATTAATTAGCCTAACAATATTTGTAGGACACTTGATAAACTTGGAATGAGACGTCAATGAAGACTCAGTATTCAACAACAAAGATGAGTTGAGTAATTCTAAATTTCTGAAGTGGAGACTTACCACAACTATTCTATATTAAGTATGCTATTTTCTAATAACCCAAAGAGTTTTGCTATGCTATGAAAATATAATTTCGAAGAACGTTTGCTAACTGTTTCAAAAGCCATAAATAGAAATGTTTGAAAAGTTGTTATTATGTATGTACCATTATTCAATCCTCAGCCGGAAGATTTAGGCTGTGGCAAGCCCATGAGAACGCCACGAATCTCCACTTATGATAAGTTAAGTGATGAAACTTACCACAACTATTCTATATTAAGTATGTTATTTTCTAATAACCAAAAGAGTATGCTATGCTATGAAAATATAATTTCAAAGCACGTTTTCTAATTGTTTCAAAAGTCGTAAATAGAAATGTTTGAAAAGTTGTTATTATCTACATACCATTATACAGTCCTCAGCCAGAGGACGTAGGCTGGCAGGCCCATAAGAACATCAAGAATCTCCACTATGATATGTTATATGTTGATCATATTAGTAGGCATTAAATGTTTTATGATACTATGATTAAGCTATGTTTAAGATTATGATTCATGACATACAAGCTATGATACGAATATGTTTCAAGATTCTCAAGTACGTTCAAAGCAACTTATGTTTCAAAGTTTATGTTTATTATTTTATTTATACATGGACTATGTATGCTTTATTATAAAACCCATGACATTGCTTTGGCTTAACTCACCAAGTTGTTAAGCTCACATCAGTTTTCTAACCCCCTTTTTCGAGTAACAAAGCAGGGGAAAAGTAGTGAACGAAAAGAGGAAAAACTCTGGTTAAGCTATGTAAATAGTAACAAGCATAATTCTTTTGTGATATGTAAGTAGTGATCACATTATGATCACTTGTGTCTTGCCTAAGTCAAGACAAGGATTTACTTTTGAACTTATGTCATGTAATATGAATATGTACTTAGTTATGGTTTGTGAATAGTTAAATCATATATGAAGTTATTTCAAGGATGTAGTAAATGCTTTGATCCATGGCCACTATAACGATGCACTAAATGTCAATGACACTTCCACAAGTTCAGATCTACATGCACTTATTCTATAAAAAAAAAAAAAAAAAAACCCAAGTACCTTATTTTCAGGCCTTTGCCAGTCAAATTACAAACCCCTGTATGTCATAGGGGATTGGAATGTGACAGAGCTCATAAGCTATGGATGCTAGGCTTAGCTGGGTTGCAATTAAGGAGGCTTGGAAAGGCATTACTTTCAATAATCCGCGTGACATAAACTTCCTGTGGTAGATAAAATTGTTTCCATCTAAATTGAAGCGGTGCGTTCCTTCTTTCTAATTTTATATTTATATATGTCTGTATATATTTATATTATAATAATGTAATAATTAGAAAACACATTAAGGGAAGTATAACTAAATTTCAAAAGGGGCTACCCTAAGGCTTTTGACTTCTGGAATCCAAAAATTATGTTCGTTTGGGCAAAATAAGTTTCAAAAATTACGACACGTTTTAGTATATTACAAAAACGCGCCTATGCCTAATATAGATGGAATAAGCTATGAAAATTTTGAAAAGACCTATATTAAGGTTTTTGAAGACTCTAGACTCAAAAAATGCAGAAAAATTATTTTGGCAAATTATCAAAATGGCCTTCACCATTATTAATTCCTAAATAAGCTAATAAATTTCCAATAAAGTCTATTCTCGGGTTTTCCAATCTTTTAAGTCCAAATTTAGAGTCCGGTTGGACAACTAACCACGGTTTATTATTACTCAAGGTTAATAAGGAATGAAAAACACTACTACACCTCATCACATATAATTAAGAATTGACACACGCGAAAATTAATTAGCCTAACAATATTTTTAGGACACTCGCTAAACTTGGAATGAGACGTCAATGAAGACTGGGTATTCAACAACAAAGATGAGTCGAGTAATTCCAAATATCTGAAGTGGAGACTTACCACAACTATTCTATATTAAGTATGCTATATTCTAATAACCCAAAGAGTTTTGCTATGCTATGAAAATATAATTTCGAAGAACGTTTGCTAACTGTTTTGAAAACCATAAATAGAAATGTTTGAAAAGTTGTTATTATGTACATACCATTATTCAGTCCTCAACCAGAAGATGTAGGCTGTGGCAAGCCCATGAGAACGCCACGAATCTCCACTTATGATAAGTTAAGTGATGAAACTTACCACAACTATTCTATATTATGTTATTTTCTAATAACTAAAAGAGTTTTGCTATGCTATGAAAATATAATTTCGAAGCATGTTTTCTAATTGTTTCGAAAACCGTAAATAGAAATGTTTGAAAAGTAGTTATTATGTACATACCATTATACAGTCCTTAGCCAGAGGACGTAGGCTGGCAGGCCCATGAGACGGTCAAGAATCTCCACTATGATATGTTATATGTTGATCATATTAATAGGCATTAAATGTTTTATGATACCATGATTAAGCTATGGTTAAGATTATGATTCATGATACACAAGCTTTGATCCAAATATGTTTTAAGATTCTCAAGCACGTTCTAAGTAACTTATGTTTCAAAGATTATGTTTATTATTTTATCTATACATGGAATATGTATGCTTTATTATAAAACCAATGACAGTGCTTTGGCTTTACTCACCAAGCTGTTAAGCTCACATCAATTTTCTAACCCCCTTTTTCGAGCAACAAAGCGGGGGACAAGTAGTGAATGAAAAGAGGAAAAACTCTAGTTAAGCTATGTAAATAGTAACAAGCGTAATTCTTTTGTGCTATGTAAGTAGTGATCACATGATGATCACTTATGTCTTGCCTAAGTCAAGAAAAGGATTTACTTTTGAACTTAGGTTATGTAATATGAATATGTACTCGGTCATTGTTTGTGAATAGTTAAACCATATATGAAGTTATTTCAAGGATGTAGTAAATGCTTTGATCCATGGCCACTACAACGATACACTAAATGTCAAGGACACTTCCACATTTTTGGATCTACATGTACTTATTCTATAAAAAAAAAAAACCCTAAGTACGTTATTTTCAGGCCCTTGCCTGTCAAATTCCAAACCCATCCATGGCCACTATAATAATACACTAAATGTCAAGGACACTTCCACAGGTTCGGATCTACATGTACTTATTCTATAAAAAAAAAAAACCCAAGTATGTTATTTTCAGGCCTTTGCCAATCAAATTCCTAACCCTTGTATGTCATGGGGATTTGGAATGTGACAGAGCTCATAAGCCATGGATGTTAGGCTTAGCTGGGTTGCAATTTATGCTTAGTATTATGTGTGGCACATCCAATGATGCATTGAAACAATTGAGAGAAACTTTCAATATAGGGGAGCCAAGTTCAAATATATGACAAACCGACCACATTACATCATTTCAAAGGATAAGAAATTGGTATCAACTGAAAGGCAAAGCATTACTTGTTGTTTGTTGTGTACCTGATGGTACTATTGAGGTCTGTAGAACTATTAAATCTAATTTCCATTTAATGAACTGTTTAGTTAGTACTCCCCCCCCCCTCCCCTCCCCCTCCCCCTCCCCCCCAAACAAAAAAGAAAAAAAAGTGTAGTTAATCATTTTACTTTCCTACAAGTATGCATGCATTTAAAAAAAAAAACATTGAATATCACACCATACAAATGTATCTTATGTCATCAGATAAAAACAAGGTCAACCTAGACACTGATCTCGCTAATTTAACATATAGACAAAGTGAATCAGGTTTGACTAAGGAATACCTTTTCCGGGTTGACAAGCACCGTGATACCAGGAAGACCATTTTCCAAACCATTCTTGACCTGAATAGCCCTTGTCTTGAATGAATTGCACTGTTTGCTAGTGTAGAGGGGGGAAAAGTAATTAAAATGATTTCACACTGTGGACAATAGATTTGTGCTGATCAAAGAAAATTGAAGGATGAAGCATGAAAGTAGCACAGATAAATGATCAGCAATTTGGAATGTCTTCTCCACACTCATGAGATGAGCACAATAATTTTCATATATAGCGAAATTGGAAACTAAAAATATTGATAATATTATCAAGATTACTATAGGCTTTTTTTTACCACAATGAGCTTTTCAATTACATAATGATTTGCATGCTGCTGGTACTATTTACTTACTATTTTTTATTTTCACACTTTTATCCTTTATATTACTAACAAACAAAAATTAATATATTATTTTGATTAGATTATTACTTGAATCCCTAATAACTATACCTCTGCTAGTGAAACTGCAAGAAAATGCTTTGTAGGAGTGAAAAATGTAATATCAAAATTAGAGCCCACATTAACTCCCAAATTAGGGCAACAAATCAAGCACATGTGCTACCAAGAGTATTTAGTACGTAAATACTTATAACTTTAGAATATGTAACTAATAAACCAACCAATTACAAAAAGTTGTTGATGTTTTTGGAACAAGGATGAAACACATAAAACTCCAATAGCATAGCTAGCAGTTATGCAAACAAATAATGGGAATAAATTACTATTATAATTTGAAGTGAAGTACTCATTTACACAAATTGGTTCATTGGCCTACAATCAATATGATTTTATGTAGCTGAATGGTAGATTCTCTATAGTTTCACCATATAGCGAACAAAGTTTCAAGCCAAACTACTTCGTTCTTGAATTGTGAGCGTAATTGGAGCACATTTAGCCTCATTCATACAAAATCAAGAAACAAAATGGAAGATCTTAAGATTCAAAAATTAGTATTCGTTCACTTACTCCTTGGTTAGAAGAAAGGGAAAATCCTTTATTAGATGGCCGAAAGAATTATGTTGGGCTAGATTTGGATTTTGATGATGATCATGTTGGTGGTCAGAATAATGCAACTAATTAACAACCAGGTCCATCTCTAGCTTAATGCAACAAGAGTGAAAGCTTAAGTCCATGTGCCTCTCAAAGTGATGACAATGGTGGTCCGAGTCCATGTTCAAGAGAAAAAAGGAGATCACAGTGATGATGGAGATCAATAAGTAGCAGCCAATCACAATCTCAATCAGAATCTCAATATGAGAATTCTCCACGTCCCTCTTTCTGATGTAATGTGAATGTAGTTAATCTCAGTTACAACTCCCATTTGTTATATACGTAATCGAGATTTGAGATGTTGATCTTTAAAACAATAATTTGATTTAAATATTCTGTAGTGATTAGCTCGTATATTTGAATTATTTTCATGTTTCAATACATTTATATCCATAAAGAGGTTAAATATTACAACTAATAAGCTTTTCTTACTGTTAGCATCTTAAAATTAAATATAAAATTCAATACTGATACAAAATCAACTTTATAAATTTACTAAAATTCATTAAAAAACACAAAAAAAAAAAACACATATATATGAAATTTTGTAATTAAAACATGCCTATTGTTATAATCTTAGTGATTTGAGCAATGAAAAAAATTCATGCTCCCGGTAGCTACGATGAAGCTCCTAAAATCTTTCATGTTTTACCTTATTTTAATTTCAATTTGGCCCCTTAGTGGATCTTTTATTGCCTTTTGGAATTCTTTTGTATAGCTTAAAGTTTTTAAGTGGCTTTTTCTTTGATTGGAATTTTTATCTAATTTATAAATTCCTTCACATCAATTAATTTGGTTATTTATCAAAAATAATATGAATCAATATTAAATTTTTATCCTTCCTTGATTTTAAATTTATGATTGAACATTTAGCAAAAACTACCCCCCCCCCCCAAGTATATTACTGGCCCCATCCCTGGCATTCTTACAGTCAAATTGATCAAGCAAACGAATTCCTGCGGAGGCAAGAAAAGATTCCCTCGGAGCCATTACCCCAAAAGTTCAACAAGATCCATAGAAGCTTTTTTTTTTTTTATCAGTTACAAGAATAAGATCCATAGAAGTTAGTATTACATTTTACCAAAACCAAACACAATCGCCCAGAGCCACACAAACACAACTCCAAAACCACCATTTTATTGTTCAAATAATGCAAAAGAAGGCCTAATTTGAACACAATTTAATCCAGTAAAAAACCAGAAGTTTCACTCACAATATTAATTCCATTGGAGAACAAAAAGGAGATTTAAAAGAGTTGTACACAAAGTATATGTAATCAAAAATATATACGGATATATATATTTAAACACACACATATATAACAAGAAGAATTCGCTAATAATGTTAGCAACAAAATCATTGAGATAAACCAATTATTATAACAAGAAGAGAAACTCACTAATGATTCTACCAACAAAATCATTCGGAAAAACAAAATTAAAAACAATATATATATATATATAATAAAAACAAACAAACAAACAAAGGTGGGAGAGAGCAATGGAGTGAGAAATTACCAATGCTCAACCACGATGGTCTTTGAACCATGAACAACTTTCGCCACTGTTGCTTCCGTTTTCGAACTTTCGTCCACCTCCCCTTTTTCCTTGGAGCTGGTTTTCGCCTTCTTCTTCTTGGGCAAATCGGCCGGCACCACCGAGTTCACGGGCGTGCTTCCATTGACTCGGCGAGTGGAGCTCCGAGTCACCCGTGACGACATAGGCTGTTCATCAGTTCTGCGTTTCTTGGGTGCCATGGACGACCTCCTTCTACTGTATCTTGCGTTTTCTTCAATAAGAAATGGATGTGACCATTGAAGTAACTCCTCACACAGCTTTATATCAGTGACCGTTCAGCTCTTACCCATCAACATCTATCACACTTTCCCGCGCTTTTTAACGGTCACGATTAGGTGAATGAAGGCTCACTCTCTTGGGCGATCCCCACCGTCAAAGAATTGACATCAGCGATCGTTCAGATATCGAGATTTTGGATGCAGAGGCGGAAGGAACAGTGATAAAATTTTGAATGAATTTTCGGGAGAGAGAGAGAGAGAGATGGAGGTCGTACCACGTCCACACGTTAGCAGGTAGGAGTGGGGAACAATCCTAGGGGTGAGAATGGACAAAAGAAATACGAGTAAAATATTTCAACCATAAATAAAATACAGATAAAAAAGATATATTGCTGGATTAGAAAATACAAATATATTGCAATTACATATTAATATTTTTTTTAAAAGTAGTGAATATTTATATTAAATCATAAAAACTTTGAATGAAATTTTTTTTAAATATTAATTAATATCCTAATATAACATTTTAAATTAATATATTACAAATAAAAATATATTTGTTAAGTATATGATATAAAATCAAGTTAAAAGTGCATGTTAATGAAAACACTAGTTACTATAATTTATATAAAATTTAATTACATTAATATAAATAAAAATTAAATATAAATATAAATAAAAAAATTTAAATATATTAATAAGATAAAGCATTAAGTTCTAATTATATTAGAATTATAATAATATGGAAATAGTATTACGAGAATTTTAAAATCGAAAAGCTTCATTATATTTTTCTTTGAAATATTTATTGCAATATTTTATATTATTTTTTTCATCATCAATTATTGTATTATAATTACAAAAATTGTGATATATCGATCTATATATTACAAAATATTTTAAATTTTTATTCCATGATTTCAACTTTACTTTTGGGTATAAAAAGAAGGTAGATGTCATTTACACTACCGTCTTGCCACATTATCCCTGCATTCAAAAAAGAGTAATGTTATACTGGCACAATAATTCTATCAAAAATGTTTACACAGTTGATGTGGCAGTATTGTATTTTACATCACATTATGATGTGATATAAAATCAATACAATACTGTCACTTCAGCTGTGTAAACACTTTTAATAAAAGTTTTAAGTAAGCATAGCATTACTCTTCAAGAAAATTAGCTTTAATTCAGCTTCCATCAAGATAGTTTTGAAATTCAAGTTATTATTTTTCAAACGGCAAATAAGGCCTCCAAAAAAAAATAATGTTATTATGAGCTTAAAAATAGTAGAGTAAATTACATTGATATTACATAAACTTTTTTTTGAGGTGACATCCCTTATTTTTAATAATAAATTACAAATACATTTCTTTTTATTTAATTTGTTTTTCAAAAATAACAAAAGTGCTCCTCTTTTTTTATTTTTTGCATTTTTCAATTTTGACTTTTATATCTTTTTTAAAAACATTTATTTTATATAAAAATAAATTTAAGATAAATAACTTATCTTTTTTAGCCAAAGAAGGGTTTAATTAATATTTATTTGAAAATGAAAAAAAAATTAGAAAAAAACTGGTCAAAATTAAAAAAATTGTAAAAAAAAACATGAAAGGGTACTTTTGTCTTTTTGAAAAAAAAAAGAGTTGGAGGGGAAATATTTGTAACTTGTCGGTAAAAGTATAAGAGGTCAATGTCATTTCAAAAATCTCAAAAAATGTATTTATAATTATCAAAAATCTCATGAGAGGTTAGTGTAATTTAACCAAAATGAGAGTATCTTAAAAAAAATTCAACAACATTGGTAAGTAATATGTTCCATTACTTTATTTGTGATAAATAGCTAATATAGATTGATGGAAGTCATCTAAGTTTAAAGGTGTAAGTTGTGATAGGACAACGGGGTCCATTGTTGTAATTGACTAATTCGATTTTGACAAAACGTGCTTTTAATGTAATTACTACATTAGTTCTAGGTTTAGAGTATCTCAATACCCGTTTTATGTCAAGAAGGTTCAAGCTTCATCGTTGTGATCTACTGCTGACCGTCTTAATTTTTAAGGGGTAATTAGGTAATTTGGACTTTTATTGTGATTTGGATCTCACACACTCACACATTGCATGCATAACATTTAGTTTATTTTATATCATCATGTGTGAAGTGGTCTTTGTTGGGTTCGTAATCATAGCGGAAGCGATTTCAACAATCTATTTGGATCTATTTCTTTACACGAATCATACAATCTTGAAAAGAGGGTTAAAATTACTTTATTTTTGATAATCTTGATTATTGAAGAAGCCTTCTTAAAGAGATTGATGCAATCTTCATTCTCTTTCTCCTCTAAGTCTTCTCCTCTTTTTCCTTTGGCAAACCGTATCGCAAGAGAGTGAGCTGCCTTTTATTTTTGTCTAGCACAAAAAAAACTTATGATAAATGACTCCCTACATATCATTTATATATATAAGGCTTAATTAGGATAAGAGAAGGGATCTAGTAGGTCCCATTAAGTTAGCTTCCAATTAATCAATTAAATCTTAATTATCTCATAATTAAATTAATTGACTAATTAATTTCAATTAACTCCATTATATAATTGAAATTGCACTCCAATTTAGTAGAATAGAGTAAACCCATATACACTATACTTTTGCAGTTGGCCCCTCTACATGGATATTAATAATCAAGATTATACTATCAAATTAATTCTCTAATTATTTTAAGAACCCAATTCAATAATTATTAATTACTTGCAATTGGTCATCATTTCAATAAACAATTTACTGAAAAGACCGGATCCAGATTGGAATGATTAACCCATTGAATTAGTAGAAAGGTGATATCCATCTCTCTAACATAAAATGGAGATTTCATCTTGAGAATATGTGTTCCCACAGTCTAAATAATGACTTCTCAAGATACCGAGGTGTTGATCTAAAAGACCTCATTCATTGGTAACTCAAAATCATCATTATTCTGAACTTGAGTTCACTATCCTCTCAGAATTAAGAGCTTATTACGAATATTGAATAAGAAACTTATTGAAGATGACAGTTCCAAATAATGCGTTTCTTATAGTGATCCAGTTCAGTATATTCCTAATACACGAATACAATAACCTAAAGTCTACTACTCTAATAGTTGAGATAAACCACCTTATCACATAAATGTTAACTGTATTATAGCTTTACAGATAAGATGTCCAGTCTTATCAATAGCTGCAAACAATTCTAGAATTGCCTATATAAGCAGTTCATATCTCTTGTATATAAATCTCATTTATACACATGAATTGCTCCTTATGTTAATTCAAGGACTAATGATCTCATGATATAAAGCAACATTCAAACATATGGTAATATGAAACTCAATAATAAATCAAATCTATTAAATAATAATAAAATGTCTTAGATATAAGTGCACACATCCTAACAGTCTTGTGATTGTGAAATAAATTTTCCAAACATGCATATTTCAAACATTCGAAGGAAAATTAATTTCACAAGACAAGTAGAGAATGAACACTTTCTGTTGCTCATTTGAATGAGCTAATAGGCTTGTTCGAACGAACAATTGAAAGGTCATTTGTTCATTCTCATTCGTTCGAAAGGTCCGAATTAAAACGAAAAGCTGCAACCTCAGAGTTTTGCTTGTTTCAAGCTTGTTCCATGTTCGTTCGAACGAATAAGCTGATCATTCGAACGAGCTATCTTCGTTCAAACGAGCACTGCGTAAAAATAGTTTTTCAAACTATTTGAGATCTGATATTCACACAATAAATACACGAAAATTGAGAGTTGTGCAAAGATAGAATAGAGAAAATAGAGCATTGAGAGTTCATCATTATGAGAGCCCTAGAATTACTAGATCTAAGAGCTTCCATTAAAGAACTTCATATATGTTGCATATCATGCCTTTCTCTATTGATTTCACTGATTGATTTCGATCAATTTCATAGGATCCTAATCACATCAAAGAGCCCCCAATTCATATTCTTACCATTGGAGAAGAGAGTTCAAGCTTGAGGATTCAGCGTTGAGCAATCGGTAAATACCAAGGTTGTGTGGATTCACAATTGTGAAAGGCCCGATCGGAGGAGTCCGAGATCGAAAAAGGACCCAGTTGTATAGAGAATTCATCTATGAGGAGCTTGTGGATTCAATCGAAGTTGACGACGTGAATGCGTAGAATGATGCTAGAAGTACTTAGACCGTGTCAAGTTTACATGTAATTTAATCTCAATCGTAGTGAATTGCTTCCCCGAGCATTGGCCAACTCTAGAGTTTTCCAGCAAAGATAGTTTTCTAAGGTGGTTTCTCTGTCATCATTATGGTTTACACTCTTCTCTCTCTATGTGTCTATAATTCATAATTTGCTAGATATAATTGCTTCTTCTTACTTGACAATATAGGTTTTCATAATTGTGTTCATAGAATATTGAATTGATAATTGGAAACCCCAAAAATTGAATTGTGAATTGAATTGGTGAATTGTTAATTGATCACATAGTTGAATTGATAAATTGATATCTAAATTGAACCTGTGAATCAATTGGGCTTAGTTTAATAGTACGCGTTGATCAACATTACATAATTACATATTTGAATGGCTTGGGATAATTGATATAATTATATACATTAGTTGAATATACATTGTATTTGCAATTCCTTTATTTGCCATTTGAAGTAGTTTGTAGTGTTGTAGGTTAAAGAATTGGAGATATTACAAAATTAAGCATACCTATTCAACCCCTATCTTCTAGGTTAGTTTCACATTGGGACCAAGAGCTATAACAAGTTGGGCCGAGTCGGCATGGCTAACGATGACACACCTCCCACATGGGTCGGCCTTGGCACGACATGGCACAGTTCGCAAAATGTCACATCTCAAACCCCACCCTGTGCAAAGCGTGGAACTGCGACTGACCTAGTCAGTCAAGTCACATCTCCTGCATAACTAAATCAAAACTTATACAATATTCATGATTGATTAGATTTACAATTATGTGAGCCAATAACGTACATATTATTTACTAACAAACTAATTAGAAGTTTGATAGCCATTCATTGCCTCAGACTTGATCTGAGTTGTCACTCAAATTCCCAACACATGTTATCATTCTTAAGACATTGAAAAATATTTAGGTTGAACCTCTACAAGTTCCATTTATGCTTAGAGTTTTTCCATTCATACCTTACATCATCTGAACCTTATACGCTTCATGATCATACCTGAAAATCTTGTGGGGAACTAGAGTAAGCTAACTTAAGATCCATGAGTAACATAGGTACCTTGTCGTGGATTTTTGCAAACCCAAATAATATTTTCCATGAATATCATTTAGAAGCTTTAACAAATTACTAACATTCAAAAAATACACTTATAACAAAATTCAAAACATAAATATTATTTCAGAGAGTATGCCAGCTAGTTTAGCAAATCAAAACAAAACAAATTAAATCAGAACAAAACAAATCACATCAAAGTAGAATAAATCTTCAAAACATAAATATTATTTCAAGAGAGTATGCCAACTAGTTTAGCAAATCAAAACAAAACAAATCACATCAAAGTAGAACAAATCATATCATAATAGAATAGATTAGATCAAAATAAAATAGATCATTATAATACATAATTGATTTATGTAATCATTAAAAATAATTTATGTCATCATGACGATTGAACAAAGTAGATAGAACATAATAGATGTATCACGTAGTGACACTTATGGTTTATAGCTCTTGGCTTACAAAGGCCCACTAGTGATAAGATCCCTAGTAAGGTATATCTTGATAAATATGATGGAATAGATATGTCATTTAAGACGAAATTTAAGACATATTGAAAAACTTTGAATACTTTGGCTATCCAGGATTTTCATAACATATAACATAACTAAGTGTCGAATCATACATTCAAACAGAACAAAGTCATTGCAAATCGTATTAAAATAACATAGTTTTTTTTAATAGAAGTGCATTTGAGTAGTAAAGCAGTTATACAAAAATGCCTTAGACAAGAAGTGGCACCAGTCTAAGGTATAAGGTTACTTACCTGAAGTCTAAAATTCATATTCATATCCTTGTGTAGTCATCTTGTTATCTTGTCTCCTTTTTCCCCACAAGTGATCCTAAATCATGTATCAGAACACATTTAATACTAAATCATAACATATCATGGCTTAAAGCATTACTTAATTAATACTTTTAGTCATTTTGAACTCAGTTTTACTAATATGGAGACCTTTAAATTCTTATATTAGGGTTCTTGTAGCTTCTAGAATCATCTTATGGCTTACTTAGCCCTTAGGGGTATTATGGTAAAATTTGACCTTTTATATCCCATATTATTGGGCACTTGATTTGCCTAAATAAACTCCATTTTTGAGTCGAGAGTGTAACACCCTAAATCTAAATATCATAATTGTCACGACCCGGAACTCGTCCTTTATGAATTAGGGGCAATGACTGACACTATCACCCTGATAGGCCGTACAAAATCGAATGAGCTACAATTACTAGTAAGAATTTTTATTTTTTTTTATTGCAAAAGATACACCCAATCAACTCACCCGATAACATCAATTATCCATAAGAGGTTCCCACTCAAAATCATTATAATCACATCACTATCATTAACATAATCTATCAACATTAATAACATAGGTCTAAACACATTTCTATCAACATCCATATATATGTCCAACAAAATATACAAGATACTAGTTCTATAAAGATCTATAGTGTCACTATGCCAAAAAGGTACATCTTTATATCTACCCAAGGATATTATATCAAGTCCAATTGTATTCCATACAAAAAATTCACTATATCCACATCCTTTGTCACAACCCGAAACCCACCCTAGGTGGATTAGGGGATAGTGATCATGGGATTGCCTTCAAATAAACAAATATGTTCCTTTAATATATTATATCACATTCAATTATTGCAGCGGAAGCAAATACACATGCTACTATACTCTTTGCAGTATTTAGAATTGCCTAGAATTTTTTTTTGAATTATACATCACATTCACACATGAACTTCAACTACTCTACCCGTGAGTCTCATACCTCACGCACTTCTAATCATGTACTTTCAGAACACTTACTTCATGTTAATGCGAGTCCTATACCTCACTTTCAGATCATGTACTTCAGAATACTTACTTCATATTAATGCGAGTCCCATACCCCGCCTTCAGAACATGTACTTCAGAACACATACTTCATGTTGATGCAGGTCCCAGACCCCACCTTCAGAACACATATTTCATGTTGATGCGGGTCCTATACCCCGCCTTCAGATCATGTACTTCAGAACACATACTTCACGTCAATGCGGGTCCCATATCTCGCCTTCAGAACACTTGTAAATATGTTGGGTGTGAGCTTAACTAAGCTTGTGAGTAATTTTGGTACTTTGTCATGGGTTTTCAACTGGTAGTGGGTTAGTTATAAGAGAGTTTATAAAAACAAAGACTACCAATTGCTTGTATACTTTAGAAACAAAATATATGATTTTTAAAAATAGATAGCATGAAGCATTCAAGGCATTCAGGTTAGGCACATACTTCTTCAAATATAGGAGATAGGAAACTTCAAAACACGTAACACAAAGCATTTTAAAGCATTTGAGTAAAACAGATATTTCACGTGTGCAAGTACAAGGAACTTCAAAAGAACACGTAACATGAAGTATTTAAAAGCATTCGGGTAGGGCATTCAATATGCAATTGAAACTTGTAACACGTACAGGATGACCATTTGGTGGCCATAAATGTTTAAAACATTTACTTGTAGACAAGATGCATGAAATCATTTTTCTCGTATATGACCCTTTGTTATTTTAAAAACCGGGCCATTTCTTTTAACACACTTCTTCTTGTAAATGGGGGTTCGAAAACCTGCTACCATTTCTTATGAAAACACTGAAACTTTTATTCATGAAATCAACACATATAATCACATTTAGAAAATAAGGGATAAACCTGCTACCATTTCTAAATGTGTCATCTTTTCACTTTTTAACAGGAGAATCCGTTTCGAACTAGACTCTAGTTTTACTTCTCGTGGAGATATCTCATGCCTGGGGGAATCAAATCCTGCTACTAGACATTTTACTCGTATGTGAATCCCGAAGGGCGTCACGAACACGTAGTGCTTATGCACGATTATCTTGCATTACTAGTTCGCAAATATGAGGTTTGAAAATATTTCTTTTCAAATAGATGCTATTTAAAAGCATTTAAAGATAGCCTCCCAGTAGATGTTTTTCAAAAGCCTTTGAAACTTTAACTTCTTCAATAGATTCTTCTCAAAGAGCATCGAAATACGTTTTTTTCAAATAAATGCTTTTTATGTGCATTTGAAATATGACTTCTTCAAAAATGTGCTTTTCATGAGCATTTAAAACATGGCTTCTTCAATAGATGCTTTTCAAGTAGCGTCGAAATACGGCTTCTTCAAATAAATGCTTTTCATGAGTATTTTAAAACATGAACAATTTAAGAGAGTTTTTAAATAATTGGAGGACATCATTTGAAACATTTAACATATGAGCTTCAGGAAATTAAATCCTGATGTACATAAATTAATTAAAATATAGATAGAATAAAAGACATTTATTTTCAAGAATCATTTAATAAAATTGGCATTTACATGGACATGCTGAAATAAACGTATCAACTGTCAGCAATATCAAGAAGTGTATTTTGCATGCCATGTTAGAATTTATAAATAGAACGATAGTACATTGGAATATAAAGCATATAAACTATGAGAATTTAGAATTTAAAATACTGCAGATATTTGACATAAAACACTTCATAATATTTGAACTTCAAATTACTTCAGAATCCATGGAGATTAAAAAAACCTCCACTTCAAAGTACATGATTACTCATCTTGTTCTCCCGAGTCAACACTACTGATGGGCTTTCCCTTTTCCTTTATAATTCCTGAAAATCAAATTCATCAAGACTTTATTAATTCCTCATTCACTCCAAATCATCCCTAAATTGATTCTTTTCATTAAATTTTTAGACCCGACCTATCCTAATTTCCTAGGATTGGTCTTACCCCTTTTTAACCGGCTTACTATTGGTAATTTAATAAATTTTTATTTTTTTCACTTGACTTATTTTTCAGTACTTATTTTGGTATTATGGACCTCACCGTTGGGTCCGAAACGTTGAAGAAAGTCAATTTAAACCCACTCGACTTTTTATTTGGCTTCGAGCATATTAGGGATAATTTGGTAATTTACACTTTTATGTGTCTTAATTTTTTGGGACTTAATTTCACCAATCGGACTCCAGCATCGAGTCCGGAATGCCCGAATTAGTAAAAATACACTATTTATTTATTTTAGTCAGACTTCGTTTGACTTATTTAGTGTCCAAAGCTAAAATGGTCATTTTACTAAATTAATAAATTAATAAAATAATTAAATAAATTATTTTATTATTTTTTAAGGGCTTATTTGAATTAATTTTCCAAATCTTGGGCCATAACGAAATTATTGGGAAGTGTTGGGGTCAAATTATAATTTATCATAGTTAGGGTTTATTCATTTAAATCAAACCAGCGAACCAAGGGGTTCAGGTGCTAAAACCCTAGACCGGTTCACTATTCCCCTGAACCGACCGGTCTAGGCTTCCTAATGAACCAGAATTAGATATCCCACCTAATCCTTTTATCCACGGTTGGGTTAACCCTTATTCCCAATTCCCAATTTCTTATAGTCGCAACCAAACAGTCCCAAATCAATTTGAAATTAAGTCCATTTTCCACAAAACAGTGCCGCATCCAGCGACCCGTATGCTGCGTGGTCAGGCGGGTCTGACCCGACCCGACCCGTCAGTTGCACAATCATCTTCGTCTACATAATTTTTCGGCGTCTTCTCCGGCGCCGGCATTGGCGACAGTTTCTGGCGACCTTTTCACGTTTCCAAAAAAATGGAAATGCTCCATTTTTTCTAAGGATCTCATTTATCCGACCAAACCCAACTTTGGGCAACCTAACGGTCGTCGAACAGCCAGCTTCCAGTGGCTGCTTCTAGCGAGAAGCCAGTTTTTCGGTGACTTTTGTTTTGATTTTTCTCACTGTTTTGACACCCGTTTTTGACATATTTTATATCAAAACGACTCTAGAGACCTCAATAATTCATTTGGGTTTGTTTTCAGCTTCAAACAGAGCACTTTTCTTCCACCTAACATTTTTGGCCACCTTTCTTTCTCTATATTTTCTCTCTCATTTCTCCACCAAAAAACCTTCTGTTTCTTCCTAAATTCATCTTTTTTTCTACTCTTTTCAACCCTATGGTTCTTTGGGCGTTTAGTTTTAGTTTTTTTAAAAAGCCAGTAAACACAGTAAAAAAAGTACAGAGAAGAAAATGGAAGAAAAGTTTACCTCTTCTCCTTGTTCTCGCCTCTAATCTCCTTTCCTTTTCTTCTTCTTCTCTTCCTCACTCACATAGCTTCCTCTCTCTCTCTCTCTGTGTTTTTTGGTGTGGTCGAATGGCTTGTGTGTGTGTATGTGTGTGTGTATATATATATATATAATCAACTCAGCTTTTCACTACCTGTTTTTGTACTGCCCCCTCTAGAGCCCTATAGCCCCCCTCCACCACACATACACACACACACATATATTTTTAATTCTTGGGGCCATGCTGCTGTAGCATCACTTATATATATTTTATGATTATTATATTTTTTTTTTCTAGATTACTCATTTTATGCATATGTGTATATATATATATATATATATCATATATAACATATATCACAAGATGGTTGGTAGCCCAAATGGTATTTTTTTTTTTGGGATTTAAGTTCTCCTTTGCTTTATGGGTCAAGGGTTCAAATCTCATGGGTTGCACTTTTAGCTTATTTTTCCTATTTTTTCCCTTATGCTTGAATTTAATATTCACTCCTTCATGTATCAATTTTATAGGTCATAGCCTTAGATTATTTTCTCCGAAGTAGACCTCATTAATTAGGGTCTTGGCATTTTTGAAATTATCATTTGTTTCCCGATTAAATTTTTTTAATTATTCTATTAAGGGTCACTAATTAATAATTAGCAACTTAATTATTATTTAATCGGGTCAGGGTGTTACATCCTTAGCTTCTCTTAGTTGTCCTTACTGCTGCATTACTAATGTAGTTCACCTGAAATGTGTATGGATAAATCCATGTGAGCTTCATGAAAAACTCGTGAGTAATTCTTATATCCTAGCATAGGTTTGCAAAAGCAAAGTTTTGCACAAAATACCATGGGCTTCAAATTTCCACAAAGTAGCTAACATATTTCCAAGAATAACGTATAACACATTTCCAAATTTGGATAATTTTAGTAAAGCAACTCGAGAATTCAAAAACAGATATAATACATGCATTTCTAAAACACAACATTTTAAAAGCACAGTTTGAATATGAAAACACAAAATAGATAAATGAGAATTGTTAAAAAATGAATAACAACACAAGCATTTCTTAAAACATGGTTCGGATAATCAAGCACAAAATGGATAACACAAATATCAAATAACGAATACACACAAGAAGATAATCCTGAGATCCAATTACGAAGAACGAATAACATAAGATGAACGACGGATACATGTTACACACTTTGAAGAATCACATATTGAGTTGGAGCACTACATAGGTAAGTCCCATCATAAAAGTTGGAGTGCCACGTAGGTAAGCCTCAATCAAGAATTCCACATCGAGTTTGCCCCATGTGGGTAAGTCTTATCACATGTGTTAGAGTGCCACATGGGTAAGCTTCGTATAGACATAAAAATTGAGTCAAAGTGTCATGTAGGTAAGTCTCATCACAAGAGTCAGAGCGTCGCATAGGTAAACCTTGAAAAGACACAAGAATATATTACATATTGAGTTGGAGTATGTAACACCTCAACCCAAATAAATAGGACTAATTCCAAAAATACCCAAAAAGAGTCAAATAAAAATACCGAGGCAGACAGAGCCTATGAATGTAATACCAAACTAAACCCGAACCATTAAGGCTTTACGTCATGACATCGAATAAAATGGACAGTTTTGAAATCTCAATAGTTCGAATGTACGAATAATGCCCGGACGATACCCGAGTAAGCCATTAACAAATATTGAAAAAAAATAAAATAAAATAACAATAAAATAAAATAAAATAAATAAAAATCATGATATATGTATATATGCCCATGTGCTGAAATAAAGTATATATATATACGTATATATATAACCTACAAATTATATTAATACAAAAGTAAATGAAGGGAGCGGGTTACAATTTGAGAAAGTGATAAGGATGTGGGATTTGGGAATGTATGTCACATCCTGGACCCCACCCTACGCGGATGTCGAGGACGTGATGCTAGTTAGCTGCCTTGCCGGTTTGCCGATCGACAATGTGACCAACCAAAGGCAAACTTTTGAACTTACCGACGAATTGCATTCCGAATGTAGGGTCAGTGTCAAGACCCGAAACCTACCCTGTGCGGATCTCGAATCGTGACTGCCGCCCCAAGACCCGGAGGCCTCTAGACAAGGCTCGCATAGGCAGCGGTATCGAATAGATGTGCTTCATGTGGTTACGGAAGCGTGAAAAACTTTTTCTTTTCTTTTCTCATTTTAAAATTTGCACATCCGTCCGATACTACTACTATTTACAATGGTACACATGATTATACATTCAGAGCATAACTAAAAACTTAAAGGCTTTTATAATGAATACATGTTCAACTGCCCCTTGGGGCTTAATACATAACAGTTCACTACCTTACTAAAACAAAGGTTACAACTTAAGTTCATGATACTTAACAAAAGAACTACTTAGATATCCTTCCAAAAACAGTTAGGCTCATCCTCATCGTCTTCCAATCAGCCCTATTGTCAATCACCTGAAAGGGGGATCCGAACAAAGTCCGGGTAAGTTAATCTAAGCTTGTGAGCAATTCCAGTATTCGTCATGGGGTTTTCAATTAGCAGTGGTTTTTAGTACATAAGATTTTGTAAACATTCACTGCCAATTGCTCGTATACTTGAACATAGAACATATGCATTTCTTAAAACAGATAGCTTCGAAACGCTTAAAGTATTCAAGCTAAACTCGTACTTCGTCAAATAGAGTATATAACTCAAAACATATGCATTTCATAAAACAGATAGCTTTGAAACATTTAAAAGTATTCAAGCTAACATATACTTCTTCATATAAACTTCAAAACATATAACATAACATGTATTTCTTAAATAAAGTATATAAAACTCAAAACATATGCATATTGAAAATGAGGGTAAAACCTGCTTCCATTTTCAAACTCATTTGTCATCTTATCTCTTTCATTAGTGGAATCCGTTTCGAACCGGACTCCCATATTACGTATAAATGGAGATAACCTAACTGAACCGATCAGAATCGTCTTCCTGGTCCCTAAAAGGTAGGTAAGACTCATTTCCTGACAGAATAGATAGGGTTCCTCGAGGTATCTCATTCCTGGGGGATTAGATCTTGCTACTGGGCATTTCACATGATAGGTCCGTTGAGTTCCGTACAACTCTCCTCACTACCTATGTGATGATGCACATGATAGGTCCGTTGAGTTTCGAACAACCCTCCTCACTACCTATGTGATGATTCACATGATAGGTCCATTGAGTTTCGAAGAACCCTCCTCACTACCTATGTGCTTACGTATTGTTTATCTGGTAAAATCTTTGTCAAGTGACTTTTATATAAAAGCTTTTTTATGAATGGTTAAAACATGTGACGTATAACCTTTGGAATGATGGGATAATCAAATTCAGAATATTTAACAATAATTGCATTTAAAATTTAGACATGCTGAAATATATTTGAAGGAAAAACTGCTGCGAAAAACCAATCAATGAGCATGTCACAATAGGGTTATAAAACATATCAATTTAAAACTGAATCATGTAAATACTGAATTGAAATTTAAACATTTCATATCTTTTGAACTTAAAACCTTTTGAAATCCATGTAGTTAAATCTCCACTTCAAACACAAGGTTACTCACCTTGGTCCTTTAGGGTTAGTGCTAATAATGCGCTTTCCCACTTTCCTTGTAGTTCCTAAGAACAATTCATAAACATCTCATCAACTTCACATTCATTGTAATATCATCTCGATATTCCTTAACTTATGCTTAAATCGTATTAGATCCTAAAATGATCTCATAATTCATATGTACTTAACTTAACTCGTACTCTTAACCTATGATACAATTTAATGTGTTAGAAATTAAATTCATTTGAATTTATACTCTTCTGTTAGCTCCATTAACTTTAATTTAAATTTATTTACTTCACATATTTACGTGTCGTGTCTTTTCGTAATTCATTTCCTCGTATACGCCTTAGATTAGTACTTTGGCATTACTTTAATTTATAGTCATCTGACAGATGCTATTCATCAAATTTTATGTCTTTTTATTTTAGACATTTCTTTTGGTCGAATAGACTCTACCATTGAGTCCAGAGCGTCGAAGAAAGTCAGTTTAGGCTTTCCTAAAAGTTAATTTGGACTTTTGTATGTAAAAGGGCAAAATGGTCATTTTACCTATTTATGTGTCATATTTTTTTTTGTACTTCGTTTCGTAATTTGGACTCCATTATTGAGTCTGGAAGGTCGAAGAAAGTCAGTTTAGACATTCCCCGATTTTAATTTGGCTTTAGGGGTACTAGGGGTAATTTGGTCATTTTTTTCCTTATGTGTTTTAAGTTTTTGGGGCCTTGTCTCATGTCGTGGACTTCACCATTGGACTCAAAAGGTGCAAGATAGTAAGAATACATTAATAACTTGTTAATTTTGGACAAGGGGTATTTTGGTCATTTCACCCCTTTACGTGTCTTTATTTTTTGGGGTCCCATCTCATAAAACGGACCTTACCATTAGTCTCAGAATATCCAAAATAGTAAGGATACACTATTCATATGTTTAATTTGGACTTTATTTGCTCCATTTATGACCCAGGGGCAAAATAGTAATTTTGTTTTATTTATTAAATAATTAAATTAATTATTTAATTATTTTTCCAGGGGTTTAATTGCATAGAATTTCCTTTAGTTGGGCCACAGTAAAATTTCTCATAGTTTTGGGGTCAATTCGTAATTAATAAAAGGTTTGATTTGGTTAATTAAATTAAAACCAGAAAACCAATGGGTTCGGTTTAAATCCAAGTGAACCGGTCCGGTCTATTCATAAGCCAACCGGTTTAGCCGGTTTTATACGTAATGCTGACGTCAGGATGATGTCAGCCCTAAAGTTTTAAATTTAAAATTAAAACGTTGCCATTTCAAATAACCCGTAAGTCATTTGGATTCGGATATTACCCAGACCCGTACCCGACCCATAGTCCGACCCGAACAGTGTCATCTTCCTCACGAAGTCGACACTGTTGACTGCAAAACCCTAATTTTTTTTGTTTGAATTTCGTGGAATTTTACAACTCAATTTTCTCTGTTTTCTTTTCTAATAAACTCCTAAAGTCGTAAGGCATTGTTTTGCATTGATTTAGAGCTTCGAATATAACTTAGAGGCTCGGTTTAAGCCATGATAATCCGAACTGTAAACCCATGGTTCATGCTCATTTCTTGATTATTTTTCATGGGGTTTAGCTTGTTTTGATCCCTTCTTCATGGGGATTCAGTTTTCATTCTTTTATTTGGGTTTAAAGGTAGATTTGTGAGGTTGGATTTTGAAACCCGTACCTGCAAGTTAATGTTTGGAGGCCATTTCTTGTGATTTTTGGTCGCGGATTTATGTTTTTGGGATGCTTATAATGTCTACTTGAAGTTCCTATACACCAAACACAGTTTGGTGATGATAAAATCAGACCTACTTCGAGCAAGGTCTTCCATGGCCGCCTTCTTCTGATTTGGTGTTTTAGATCGTTTCCAAGGCCAAATTTTATGCTTATATTCATGCATCAATATCCTAAACGTCATACATGCATAGATAAAATTTAAACAGCCTAAACACATGCATGATTTCTAGAGAGAGAAATTTAATAGTTTTTGGGTGGGTTTACCTCTAGCAGTATCTTTCTTCCTCTCTCTCTTCTGGTGTTCTTTCTTTTCTTCTTCTCAGAATTCTCCCTCTCTCTTTCTCTCTTTCTCCCTCTTTCTGTCCTTGTGTCATGGGTGTGTATATATCATATATGTATATATGTATATTTCTCTCACTCCCATACCCCATCACAATCAACAGCCATACCTCACATATTTTGGGCCATCCCTTCTCCCATTCCTCTTTCAAATCAAGCCTTACCTCCCCTCACTTCCCACCATACCTCCTTGTCTCCATGTATATATATATATATATATAAATGTATATATATATATATTATACACTATGTACACATTATATATATATGTACATTCACTCAGCCGTACCATATATATATTATATTTATTTTATTTTATAATCAATTTCATAAACTTAATTAATTAATTATTTTAAATTAATTAATTATTTTCCTTAAGTGTAGACATCTTTACACTAATTTTTCTTAACCTCGTAATACGTGCCCCATAACTCAATATTTTGGGTCGGGGTATTACAGTCAGAGCAGCAGAATTTAAAAACCTTTTTCATCTTGGGAATGCATGTAGAGATCCGAAAAATGAGGATAAATTTTTCGTTTTTGAGGTAGAACACTTTGCATGCATAGTTTATCACTTTTGTCGGTTTTATCGGTAAAGTACCTTTTTACACTGTTTTCATCGAACGACCTATTTAGAGACATATTTAGAGTGTGTCATAGAAGAGTAAAGTGCTTAGAATAATGTGAAGTATCTGCTGTATGAAAATTAACCGAAACGGAAATGGTTTCCGGAATTGGACAAAAAGGTATTCGGGTGACTCGGGTGGAACGGGTCTAAGCCGACCTCAACTGAAAATGTTTCCTTCTAATAATTTTCATTTAAAATAATTTTATAAACATTGGTTAAAATAGAATTTCAATTTGAAGCGTTTAGGAATGAGCTGTAGAGTAACGGGGTTACGGCCTCATTAAGGGCAAAATGGTCATTTGCCCTTGCCCCTTTGATTCCCCACTATACATACAACTCATCTAGTCTATCCTTATCACAAATACATTCAGAGATTTCAGGAAGCTCGTCCGTATAGAGAGAGGGAGAGAAAAGCCCTAAAATTCCACATTTTCAAGCTGCCGGAACACACATTTCAAGCTGGAATTTGGCCAAACTTCCTTCTGAGAAAGTGTTCAGCTCAACGAGTACTATAGACTCACCGAACAGTTTAGACATCCAGAAAGTACAGCCTTCTCAGTTTAAGAAAAACTGATTTTAGGTATGATGTTGTACTAATCTAGAAATAGATTTAAGTTCCCTTGTGTTTTTAATTAAGTTTGAACTGCTGTAAGTGTATAATTAAGGTAAGAAAACATCTAGGTGATAGCCCCTTTGAAAAGTTTAGAGTTGGTAGTTTAGGCATATATGTGTTTTTGGATGTTTTTGAGTGATTTGTTGCCTTGATTGGTGTTTAATTCATTGATAGAGTTGTATTATTATATTGTGAGCCTATGTACATGTTGACACACCTTGTGACATGTGACATGTGATGGATTATTTAATTGAACCCATAGGGCTCTATCCATTTAATCATTTGAGCCAACTTTAAATTGAATTTATCTTGTTTCAATTTGAAAACTGGCCAACCTTATGGAACTATGTGATAGTTCTTTGAATTTCTGTATATCTTTTTAATCATGGATTCAGTGACAGAAAATCTATGTAATAAACATTTAATGGTGAATGTTGACTATAGGTTCCTTGAGCTAAAGGCTTTTGAAAATTTATAGTTTGTGAGTACTTGTCCGTGTAAATTAAATAATTAAATTAATTAAATTAAATGTGCTGAAATAACCCGATGTTTGAATGGGACAAGTCATTAATATATTTTGAGATGGATTTTCATACTTTGATATTGATATTGTAGGCTACTGGTAGGCTCCGATAAGTTAGAATAACCTTGGGGGAATAATAGGTTATTAAATTGCATTGTGGTACGGGTGATATGTGAATGATGCCATTGTGATAAATCATTAGGTGATTTCATGGCTGGATTTGAGATTTGTTAGATGGTCAGTAAGTGGGTGAAAGACTTTGAAGTGTCCTTAAAATCATTGAGGAATTTTCTTTATTTTTTTTATTGTGTTGAGTTATTGAGATGTGAATTGTGAATGTTAGGAACTCAGAAGGGGAAGGAGAAGGTGACTTGACTTCCTAGACCGACATAGTAGGAGGACTGAGTTGTTCACTGATTAGTTGGACTGCATAGTGGACACAGTTTACTAGGGTTGTGACCAACCCTATCAGGTATGGTATTTTGCTAAGTAAGGAATAGGATTAAGTTTAGGAATGATTTGCATGTTGATTGCTCTATACATGTATTGATTTGATGATTAGGGAATCACGTAGAATATAACTGCTTGAAGAACCTAGAATTGATAACTTATGCACTCTGATATGTGCTTTGAATTATTTTATAATTTGTTGCTATAGTGAAGATGGATCGTACTTCTGCGTTTGGATTATTATGTTTTGGCTTACATTCGTATTGATATATCATATGTTTGGGAAGGAGTGATAGTTTGATGTATTGGTGCTTTATGGAGTTATGTGTTCTTTGTGAATTGTTGAGATTGTGAATGTGTGAATCGAGCATGTGTTTAATTTGACTGTTCATGGTATACAGGCTTGTGGAAGAAGTTTTGAGATTCAGATGATATTGTTGCTTTAAATATGTTGCATTATTTAAAGCATACTGCATGTGTTGGCAAGAAATGTTTTATGGAGATTGTGGCATTGCATGGTGGAATCATGGCATTTGGCATAGTGTGATTCATTGATGACATAGTGTGGGTGAGCACGAGGTGCTATGCATTATGAGGGTGTAGATCCTGTGGTGAAAAACCCAAAATTGGCCATTGCATTGGTGCCTGCGACCCAACGGGAGCGATCCGTGAACAGGTGTTGGTTACTCGGGTACCTATCGGGAGCGATCCGTAAACCGAGACATGACATGCATGGTGTTGACATGACATGCATAAAGTGGACATGGATGTGGCATAGAGTTGTGTGAGTGTTTCATATGCATTGTCATGTGGCATAGAGTTGTGTGGGTGGTTCATGTGCATTGTCATTACATTGCATGGACAATTGGATGGCATATGGATTCATTACCATTATGTGGTATGCATGATTTGGAAAGCATGCGGATTATTGTCGTTATATTGCATAGATGATGTAGAAGGCATGTGGATTGTTATTATTGCCATGCATAGATGATTTAGAAGGCATATAGAGATAAATGTACACTTGCACATGCCACGCCTTACATTTTGTTCCTTGCATTAGCATTATATCATACCAGAATGTTGGCGCTGACCCATTCGTGAGCACAGGTTCCAGGTAAAGCTCCTGGTACGTGGGGCTAGAAGAGGTCTTGGAGAAAAGAGAAGAAATGAAATTTGGAAGAGTATATAGCACTTGGGGTGTACTTTTGTAATATAGGGGCTTAAGCCCAAACTGTATGTAGGAGATAACGGTTGAGTGTATCTTATATGTATGTATGTTAAAGGAAAAGAATGCGTGTTTAATTTTCATGAATTGTGGCCATCGAGTGAGGATGGATTGTGATGTGTTTGTATAGATATATAATGTATTGTGATTATCAGCGGAAAAAGGCCCGAAAAACAGAGGAGGTTCTGCCGAAAATTTTATGAAAATTAAAGAACTCTATTTAAGTTGTCGTAAATTCGTAAATCTATTTAATTATCTTTTATTTTATTTACTTTCTGTTCGTCAGTCGCACCTCGGGTTTCGGTCAAAAATTCGGGGCATGACAATGCAACTCATTTATAAATGCCATAGAGGTATGTACCACAGAGCAAGTCTAGAACCAGATGGCTAATAACTGTGATATCCCGACCCGGGATACAACACATTTACTGAGGTCAATCGACTGAATAGTATAATATGAGCTGTTTGAGCTCTATATTATAGTATTTCATGGAACCAAACGATTGAGGGATGAGAATGGTTTGCTTAGTATACATAGTGCCGGGCAACACCCGAGCACCTTAAGACCTAACATCGTAATGCGTGCATGAACGCATTTTCATGAACGAACACATTTCTTAGACACGTAGTACGTTTAAAATCAGTGTATGCATGCACTGTTATAAATGGATATATATGCACGTATATGGATATACTCTCACGTATAAGATATGTATTTTAGTTGTGTATAAAAATACATATAGTATAAATATATGTATGAATATTGTGTAGTATATATTTATGTATATTACATAAAAAGAAAATGAAAAGGAAAGAGATGAAAAAGGGAAAAGGGGCTGCATGTGGGCTGCTGACCAGTGAGTATGTCACTGTGTGTATGTGTGTGTGTGTCGGTGTGTGTAGCGTGTGATATATATATATATATATTATATTACATATACACAAATATCCTCCACCAATTAAATGCAAAGTTGTATTTGGGAGACGAAAATCAGAACTCTTGGTCAAGAAAAGGGGCTCTAGAAGGGGGGAGAATCAAGAGAGAGAAATGATAGGGGCGGTGGTGTGTCGTGTAAGGCATATATATATATATATAAGTGTTACATGAGAAGAAAGGAAAACAGAGAGATTGGAGGGTCGTGAACACTGTCTAAAGGTTGGAAAAATTGTGGAGAAGAAACAGAAGTGAACCAAGTAGAACCAGGAAAGGAAAGAAGAAGCAACAGGAAGAAATCAGAATTTTGAAAGGTAAGTGGGTCTGCTTTAGTTTTAAATTTAAAAGCATGATAGGTTGTTTAAATAATAGGGTTCAAATCAACATAATCTATAGGTTGTTTTACAAAAAGAATCAGGTTAAATGGTGTTGAAACGAGACAAAAAAGTTGAGTTGCAGGTTTTATGAATAATCTCGGGTTTCATGAACATCTAGGCTTAAAACTTGTTTTAAGTTTCTAAAAACGACCTACTCGGGTGCAGAAACATACTAGAAGAATTATAGGATCAAAACAGTGATCAAAATGTCACGAAAATGAAAAATATAACTTGGCCGGAGAGTCGGCCGGAGTTGATAAACTCACTATTCGTGAAGATGGAGAGAGTCTTGAGGCAAACTGAGGTTAGGGTTGAGATTCTTGAAGGGAAAGGAATGAAACTGCATTGAAAAAGATTTAAAATATGAACGGAAAAGGGGCACCGTCGCCGGAAAAGGCGACGGAGCCCTAGTAAACCCTACCGGAGTAATGGGGAAGATGACTGGAATGTCGGGGGCACTTCGGGTCAAGACGGAACCGGGTTTGGGTTCGGATCAGGTCGGGACCCGACCGGAAATAAAAGGGGCAAGCTAGATTGTGTCGTTTTATGTTAGATTTTAAATGAAATGGGTGTGTTTGGTTGCAGGGATAATAAATGGAAATTAGGTTTGGGTTTAACCGAACCATGGATAAGGTGAATATGGTAGTTATGCTATTCCGGTTCTATGAATTGAACTGAACCGTTTGGTTCAGTAATGAACCGAACCGGTTAGGGTTCCTAAATGGTGAACCCACTGGTTCAGACCGTGATTTAGGGAAATTTCATTTCGACCCCAAATGTTTTAGGAAATGTCACTGTGGCCCAAACAGGAAAATTAATTAAATATTAATTTTTACAATAATGCCCCTATTTCAAATATGGGTCAAACGAAGTCCAAACGATGCAAATGAATAGTGAATTTTTATTATCTCGGACATTCTAAGATCAATGGTGAGGTCTGTTTCATGAGACGGGGTCCCAAAAAATAGAAATAACCGTAAAAGTGTAAAATGACCATTTTGCCCTTTTTAGTACAAAAGTCCAAATGGAATTCCGTGAAAGCCTAAACCGACTTTCTTCGGTGTTCCAAACTCAATGGTAAAGTCTAAATTAGTATTTGAGATACTTATGATAGAAAGGCATAAAATTTGATGAATAGAATTTATTCTGAAACGTAATTACTGATATATAGGGAACTCGAAAGGCAAGGGCACACTCACGGATTTCTGATATTGAATCACAATAGAGGTAAGTAAATTCACCTTCTTTTCCATATGGTGTTTTCAAGCCAAGTTTATTCTCTTTACTGCCAAACTTGTACTCTTGAAAGTACCTCATGCTATTGCTATCCACAATGTGATATTGTTCTATCTTGTGGACCTTGATTGACTACTGTATCATTACTTCATGTTAAACCATGCCTTGAAAGGCTTACTATTATGCTTTCATTGAATCTATGATATTCCATTTTATACTTTTATGGAATCACGAATGATCATGATATGTTATGAATACCGGATTTGTGCTCAGTCACAACATCCATCCGATGCTTTCTGTATTGACTGGAGACCTAAGGGTCAAGTCCATGAATGGACAGGTGGCAGGAATGAATTCCTCAAAGGCTTTCCACCAGCAATTGACTGGCATGATCACTGGCATTTCATTGCATTTTCATTGGCATTTCATTTGCATTACCACTGGCATTCTCATGGAAAACAGAATATAAGCATCTCGACTGGATTATTGTTATGGCTATGTTACTGAATGGTTACTGCTTCTTATGGTTTATCTTACATTGTTCATTGATTTGATTGTGATCGGTTTATTGTGGCAGTATATTCTTGTTATGTTATCATTGAAAGATTCAAGTTGATGTTATTTCCTTTACTTCTGATTGTACATTGTGACTTATTATTCATTGGCCTTCATGGCAACTGTTCTCATTGGCTATCACAGCATCTCCTTCCTTATGATTGGCTATCATAATCTTATTCATGGATTTGTATCTTACCGATACCAGTGTCGGAGATCTATTTTTACTTGCTGAGCTCTCGTAGCTCATTCTACCCCATTTATCCCCATTTCAGGTGATGACGTTGCAAGACCCCAGTAGGAGTCTACGAGCGTAGGAGGACATTTTGAGGAACTGTACCAGTCTATGTTTTAGTTCTCCCATGTATTCACCACCCACGGGTGATGGTTACATTTGGTTCTTACTTTTGTTAATGTAGAACCATATTATGTATTGATAAGACTTCCGCTGACATTGTGTACTGAAAGACTTCCGCTGATTTACTGTTACTGAAAAGACTTCCGTTGATCACTGTCATTGTTAAGACTTCCGCTGTTATTGTTTTAAGATTTTAGTACTTTGCATATTAGTACTATGATACAGGAATGGAAAAAGTAGGGACGACTTTCGGGTCCGCCCCGCGACACGAGATCCGCATAGGGTGGGTTTTGGGTCGTGACAATAACTCTAACCACAGAGCACGTATATAATAAGACATATAACACAGAGCATATCTAATCTCTCTAGAGTACCATTACTATGAGCCATGTCTCAATATCTAGTGCATATCAATCACATCAATCAAATCATGTCACTCACCTGAATAACCATATTCAATCCACAAGAGTCCAAGTCTCCACAAATCAGTGCCATCAGATCCTTTACTTGGAATGCCACTCGGCCTATCCATGTCATATCATTGTGCCTTCTAGTCCAATGGAGATAAATCTTGAAAAATGTTAGGATAATGGGGTGAGCTTAAATAAGCCCAATGAGTAACACAGGTTCCCTGTCATGGGTTTCAAAAACCAATTCTTGCTTACAAAGCATATGGAGGGTTTAGTTATTTATGAAATAACAGTTTTATAAATTCACTTAATGTAGTTGAGTAGAATAAAACAGGACTGAACTAAATGGAACAACAGATTAGAACAGACAGAACAATACAGGATGCCAGTATATCAATTAGGAGTATAGGCAATTAAATCAAAGAATAGAACAGGTCAGTATTGAGCGGAACAGAACAAAATCATGCCATGTGTAATGCAATACAAAAGGGTATGCATTTAAGTATACGCATTTAAACAGTATAGCATATAAATGGTACAATGTATGAAGATACAATATCTAGATAGTGTAACTTATACACCAAGTCAGAAGTTCCAAGTTACTCACAAAGAACAGAACAGGACAAGACACTAATTAGGCAGGATAGAACAAAATCATGCCACGTGTAATGTAGTACAAAAGGGTATGCATTTAAGTATACGCATTTAAATAGTATAACATATAAAATAGTACAGTGTATGAAGATATAATATCTAGACAGTGCAACTTATACACCAAGTCAAAAGTTCCAAGCTACTCACAAACTGTTACGCGAACAGAACAAAACAGGACAGGACAAGATGCTAATTAGGCAGGACAGAACAAAACAAAAGTGCAGGACAGAACAAAATCATGCCACGTGTAATGCAGTACAAAAGGGTATGCATTTAAGTATACACATTTAAACTGTATAACATATAAACGGTACAGTGTATGAAGATACAATATCTAGACAGTGTAACTTATACACCAAGTCAGAAGTTCCAAGTTACTCACAAACTGTTCGCTTATCTCCTTGTACAGATAGTCTGATAACCTCTAGATATTGTCTCAGGCACATCCTTGTATATCCTGAATAATCATCATCAATCACAGACAGATCAGAATTTAACCATTCATGACTTATTCATCATCTTAGGTGTCTATCGGATTACCTAAGATAGCCTAATAGCCTATTTCCCTTTCATTGGGTTTCATCCGAGGCTATTTCACTCTTTAATTAGGTTTAGTAGTTATCGAAATTATAATCTAAGTTATTTGGACTCTAATCGTTGTCAGTTAAGTACTTGTTTAACCTTAGGGACAAAATAGTAATTTTGCCATTCTTATCTCGGACCCTATCGTGGTCCACAGAATAGTCCACATATCTTACATATAAAGTTCCAAGTCTTTTGGACTCAAGTCGTTATCAGTTAAGTACTTATTTAACTTTAGGGGCAAAATAGTAATTTTACCATTCTTGTCCCGAATTTTTTCGTGGTCCTTAGAATAGTCCACATATCTTAAATATAAAGTTCTAAGTCTTTTAGACTCAAATCGTTAGTAGTTAAGCACTTATTTAACCTTAGGGGCAAAATGGTAATTTCATCATTCTTGCCTCGAACCCTATCGTGGTCCTCAGAATATTCCATATATCTCATATATAAATTCTTATGTCTTTTGGACTCAATTCGTTATCTGTTTTAGGTCATCGAGACACATCGGTCATTTCTCATTTTATACGTTGACTGTTGCGGAGTCTTATTTAGCCCTTCGATTATCATAGTTATGCTTATGATAATTTATTAGATCAGATTGGCCTTTATTCGGCCTCTACTTTGCACTTGCCATGCTCAGGGGCATTTCGATCATTTTACATTTTGTGAAATTCTGACCCTGATTCATCATTTAATCATGTATACAGTTTCATGAGTGTCTGGGCTTCTATCAGTATCAATTTCGTCCTAATTGGACTTCATTTAGACTTCATATAGCATCAGGGGCATTTTGGTAATTTCACATGTTGTATGGCTAAACTTTTCGGGACCTCAATTCATAAAATGGACCTCACCATTAGGTCCAGAGTGTCCGACATAGTTAAATTGGAACTATCTTTTGTGTTTATTTGGTCCCTGGGTATCATTAGGGGCAATACAATCATTTATAATTTATATGTTTGTATTTTTCGGGACTTCGGTTCATTAAACGGACCCCACCATTGGGTTCAGAGTGTCCGACATAGTTAAATTGGACTATTTACTTATTTAATTTGGGCTTCGTTCGAGTCATTTAGTGTCCAAGGGTAAAATAGTAATTTTACCCAATTAATAAAATAATTAAAATAATTATTTTATTAATTATTTATTTTTCAGGGGCTTATTTGAATTAATTCTTTAAAATCTGGGCCAGAATAGAAATATTCAGAACAGTTAGGGTCATAGTGCAATTTAGAAAAATTATGGTTTATTTCCTTTCAATTAAGCCTTGGACCGTTGGGTTTACTAGGTCAAACCCTAGACCGAACCCAATAGTCCTTGAACCGACCGGTCCAAGCTAAGTCAGAGAACCGGAATAAGATAACTCCCTTAATCATCCACTATTTGGGCTATCTCAAACCTGATTTCGATTTCATACGACTGTAACCAAACAGCTCCAATTGAATTTTAAAATTAAAACATTTCGCCCTAAACGACATAGTTCCATTTGCCCTTTATATCCAGTCGGGTTCCGACCCGACCCAAATCCGATCCGACCCGTGTTCGACACTGTTCATCGTCTTCCTCATGACGATGAATAGTAACCCTAAAACTGAAAATCTTAAAAGCTGAATTCGTGGGTTTTTGGCCATGGATTTCCACTGCTATTCATTCTAAGGTGCTTCTGGAGGCTAAATAAATACTTTGACATTCGTTTGGGGGATTGGAACAAGCTCACAAGCTCGATTTCACCATTAATGGCTGACGGGATATTCCCCTTGTACACGCTCATTTCTCCACCAAAGTTGATGCTTTTTGGCTTGTGTAACTGTACTAGTTATAGGGATTATTATTTCATTCACAACACTGAGATTGAGGTTCTGTTTGAGATACCCTAAATTAGACCCGTGACCTACAACTCTAGTTTTAGGGCTCATTTTTTAGCCATTTCACTTGGTTTCTGTTGCGTCGTGAATCATTTCCTTTCTCGTTGAAGTCCTTATCCCTCAGTCGAGGTTTAGCCCCAGTTGAATCAGACCGGCTTTGTCAAGGTCTGTTAATGGCGATTTTTCCCTATTTAGGGTCTTTCAAGCCCTATTGGCCTTCTCAATTAATTTATAACAGTCCCTCGGTGTCCATTTAACTTATGCATGCAATCCAGATACTACACAAAGCTGAAACATAGAAGGAAAATAAAAGAGAATTTTTTGAGTTTTGATGCCTTATACCTTAAATCAGGCTTCTCCCTTTCTCCTAGGCTCAGTGTGAGGTCTACAATTATTGGCTCAGCTCAGATCCTCTCAACCTTCTCATGCTCTTCCCAATGGATACCTACACACATGCATCCTCACAATTTCTCACACACAATGCCTCTCTCCCTTTCTCACAATCTCACTTTCTCTCTCCAGGTTTGCATGAACACACACAGGGTTGCACACACACACACACACACATATCTGTTCTGATTTCACACACACACACCCCATATGCAGAACACATACATATATGCATATATTAACTCATATATGTATATAATTATTTCCCCTTTTTCCATCTTGCATGAAAGGAGATTGGTGGGGGGCAGTGGTCCAATGAGGGCTGCTTGTTGTTCCTAATTCAATCAAATCTGTACATATATATATATATACACATATAATTATATTTTATATTTTTTTGTTGGTTGCATGAAATCTCATTGGCCCATTTGGGAGGTGGCCTTGGTTGACTTAAGCTTATATACAATTTTGTTGTATATTTAGGCATAAAGTTGTTGGCAGCCCACTTGGTTTATTTTTGGGTGCCTAAAATCTTGCCCCACTTGGTCAAGGGTTTAAATCCCCTTAGCCTCACTTTTAGGCATTTTCCCCATTTGGGCTTAGGCCTTGTTTGGTTGGTGCAGAATTTCATTTTGGCTATTTCCTTCGTAATTTCTTTTCTATTACTCGTTTTACGAAGCGATTTCTTCTAATTGCTTCCTATCTCGGTTAGCTTCAATGTCAAAGGCATCGTGTTAGTTATTATTCATTTGTGGCCGTCATAGTTCGTTAATTCGAGTTTTTATAGTGTAAAAATGACATCATTTCACCTAATTAATTGGTAATTAGGTTCGGGTATTACACCCTCCTCTCTTATCGTGTTTAATTATTTTATTGGCCTATCGTAACCGTCGAGAGGTTCCCGATTAACTTCCTTGATTATTCTTTTTGTCAGTGCTAATTAATAATTAGCAAACTAATTATTAATTAATCAAGTCAGGGTGTTACATCCTACCCCCCTTAAAAGAAGTTTTGTCCTCAAAACTTAGTTGGTCATATCTAGGAGGCTCTGACCTCTCTTCATGCCAATACTGTCACACCCCGCACCCCACCCTACGCGGATGCTGAAGATGTGATGCCAGTTAGCTGCCTTACCAGTCTCCGACTGACAATGCGACCAACCAAAGGCAATTTTCTGAACCTTACGATGAATTGCATTCCAAATGTAGGGTCAAAATAGCGGAAATTAAAACCTTTCAAATCTCGAGAATGCAACTCTTCTATAAATACCACAGAGGTATGTACCACAGAACAAGTCTAAAACTAAACAACTAATAAGTGTAGCCCTAGAGTCACAATATATAACACAGAGCATATCCAATTTCTCTAAAGTACCATTACCATGAACCATATCCTTACACATCTATTGTATATGAATAAAGTCAACTATATCATCAGACTCACCTGAATAGCCAGAGTCAATCCATCAGAACCCAAGTCTCCACATTTTATTGCTATCAGATCCTCACTTGAGAATGCCTTTCAGTCTACACGTATCATGTCATTGTGCTTTCTAATCCAATGGAGATATATCCTGAAAAATGTTAAATAAATGGAATGAGCTTAAACAAGCTCAGTGAGTAACATAGGTTCCTGCCATGGGTTTCAAAACCAGTTCATATATACATGTATACTTCAAATGCAGCTCAAATAGAACAATGCAACTCATGTACAACAAATGCAGCTCAAATAGATCAGATTAGAACAGAATAGAACAGATCAAACAAACAGAACAGAACAGACAAAACAGATCGAAACTGAACATAACTGAATTGAACTGAATACCAATCAATCAAAGGCATAACATCAAATGCCTGAACCTTCCCCAGCTGCCCACAAGCGGATGACTCGCGGGGCCTTTACCCTCTGGGGTCAGTATCAGAGCGGAACAGAACAAAACTGAGCTGGACAGAAACGGAACAGAATGCCAATCATACAGATAAGTCTTTCCCAGCTGCCCATAAGCGGACGACTCGTGGGGCCTCTACCCTTTGGGTCAGACTTTGGCATAAAACCTGCTCAATCCTGTGGTGGGCCCAGAGTAAGACTCAACATATCAAACTGAATCAAATCAAACTCCAAAGCACGGGTGATAGAAAAACAGACCTGAACAGAATCAACAGGATATATCAGAAGGCAGAATAGAACAGAATCATGCTACACATAATGCAATACAAGGAATATGCATGAAAGCAGATGCATTAAAGCAGTATAGTGTATAAAACAGTTCAGCATATAAAGCAATACAGTATACAAAAAATATACACCAAGTCAGGAGTCCATGTTACTCACAACTTATGCTTATCTCCATTCACAGATATCCTCTAGACGCGTTAGGTACTTCCATGCATAACCTCAATAATCATCATCCTGATGTTGGTACCATTGGGTTCGAATTACTACATACATTCCTCATCGTGCCATCATAACAGATAACATCATCCCGAAGGATGGCCATTAAGTTTTTGAATAAAGTTCCAAGCTTAGTCAACACTCTAGATGAACGGACAATAACTTCTCTGCTTGAAATTGAGTGAGCCATCTCCACCTGAATTTGCATCATTAGACTCATCTGCTGCTTCCATAACTGCCGCAGCAGGTGCTGCAATAGCAGCTCCGATTACTGCTACAACAGCAACTCCGCTTGCTGCTACTTCTTCCCCTTCTAAAATTCCCTGCAACAATACTTGGATTCGCTGCAAGGACAGCAGTCCTTAACCAAGAAGATTCCCATAACATCAAGCTAATTGATTGCAGCTATGTTGGCACTCTCTTCAGGAATTGCCTTTACCTTGAAGCACCTATCTCTTAAATTGCCCTCAATAATCTCCTGCCAATAACTTGCCTGTTCCTTTGAAGGGCCAAATCAACTTGAAAAGGATACCCAAACACAATAAGCTTCCCCTGTGAACTTGCCCAACACCTAGTATTAATGCTCGCTTCAAAACATTCGCTCATTTGCAACAAATGTTCCATGTGCAGATCCCAAATCAATTACATAAATGCTCTCATTCTTGTGATGAACGATAATAGCCTGCTGCCGTGAAACAGATTGATGATCAAGCACAAAATCACAAGTATGAAACTGCCTCCCAAAAATCTGCTTTCTTAACATTAGATGCATGATCCTACCCTTCATCCAAGACATATTCTGTCACCAAATCAGCTATCTTCTTGTTAGCCATTAATTGCTGATCCGCAAACAAAAGCCTTCTCCCTTTCACAACAAGCTGCTCTGGTCGAAGCTGATTTGCCAACCAATAGAACATATAAGATCACCTCACATGACTAGATATCAGCTTTGGATTCTTCATAGCCTTTTCTATGATTCATTTCTGGAGCAACATAAGCAAGGGTCCCACTAGGTTGTGTGGAGTAGCCAATCTTGATGTTTAGATTTAGCAAGAGCACTCAATCCAAAGTCTGAAACCTTTATTTTTTTCCATTCTCACAGCAATCGTTATCAACAGAGATGGAAAAGTTCCAATTAGACGCACCTGAATCCGAGACCATCTAAAAAATCATCTGTTCAGCGTCTCATCATCTACTGCCGTGGCTTCCTCCGCTACTTCTTTTCTTGCTGTCGAAACATTTTTGTTGTTGTTGGTTTCTTTCCTTGAATTTCAAAATCCATGGCCACCCATATACATCATAGAACCCATCCACACGCAATTCCGAACCACAAATCTGAAATATTCACGCACTGGGTATTCTCTGCACGTCCGTCCTTCTGCTGCATCGCCACATCGCTACACACACATACATACCTCTATCAATCTCTAACAAGTCACAATAACAATAATAGAACAGCACCTCACTTCCTATCATCCCTCAGCTGCGCCGTTACTGCCGCTATCGCCACTCTCTCCCTGTTCACTTCCGTCCCCTCTACACCACTACACTTATACAATATATATATATATATATAGATCTCAATCTCTTTCGATTGAGACACTTTACTGCAGAAATAGCGACTTCTATTACGAACAAAGCAACCATAATAGAAAACAGGAAGAGGAAGACATGCACAGTGACAGTATCTCTGTACGTCGTTTCAGGAGTTCCTGTTTCCCTCTTTGTCTCACCTTTTCTCCATTTTTCTGTAACTGTCTGGAAGCTTTTGGGTTTCTCCATATGTTTCCATAAGAGATTACATAGATACACATATACATCTCACGTGCTTCAACTACTTCCAGCTTCTTCAAGAAGCTTCTCCTACTTTTTTTTTTTTATATGTCTTTATATATCTATATAATATAAGCCCCTTTTTATCACATGCTTCTAACAGCTTCTCCAAGCTGCCATATAAACACATCCATATATATATATATATATATATATATATTTCTTTTAATTCCAACAGCTTCCATGGGAAGCTTGCAAATTATAATATTCTATAATATATATATATATATATAATCTTATATATATATATATATTAAATTATCATAAGCCGATAAAATTGCCATAAAGTCGGGGCTCGGTTCATTATTATTTATTTTATTAATTTTGGGTCTCCATTAATAATTTATTTTATAGTCATATTATCTGGATAATTAATTTTCCCGTCGGTCCCATTTATCCATCTTGGCACTTGGTTAACCGGGTCATCTAATTCCTGAGCCTATATTATTTTAATGGTCTGGATTAATTCTTATATTTTCTAATAATTAATCCAATCATGGTTTATTGTATTTGAGCTATTTCAAATTATTAACGTCAGATAGTCTATTTTCCTTAAGTCGGGGTGCAGTCTCGGTTATGTCAGATTTTTGGGGTATTACAAATACTATCATCATAGTTTCACATAAATTTCATATCAGATACATGAATCCCCATTAAGTCTGATTTACAACCACAGTTGTATGATCTTATCAAGATGCGATTATCAGACCCATATCACATCAAATCAACTAGGACGATCATCCTCAAATAAGTAGAAATCACCCATTAAGATCATTTAATCATATGTGATCCCATAAGTGATTCATTTGATGTCCCCAATCATGGTTTATTGTATTTTGGGTTATTTCGAACTATTAATGTCACAAAATCTATTTTTTTATCAGGTCAGAATATAGTTTGGGTCATGTCGAATTTTCGGGGTATTACAATGTAACATATAGAAAGCTGAAGAATCGAAAATTTAGCACTGTTTCCCCTCTTTCCCTAACCACCAACGCCAGAATCCAAACTCAAAAGGAGCGTCCCTCGATGGCCTTGTAACACAGCTTCACTGCCAACCTTGCCGTCATCAACGAAACAACGCCTCACCATCATCAAACCTCTATTACCTCCAACCGTTTTCACACCGGTGACATAACCAACACAGTCCAGATCTGAGACTTCAAAGCCTCAACAGCCCCATCGAACTGATACAATAAACCATTGTCCGTTCCGATCAGATCGATGACCTTACCCTCACCACGAACTGTAGAGCTGCTGCGATTTAGTCGATCTTGCATCTATCAATTGGATTCGAGACCAAGGACTCGATCACGTCGTCAAGGAAGGAGGTAACCTCAAATCCATGCTCAACCTTAAGGACCTCATCATATCGGAGCCCTCCAAGTCCCTCACATTCGCTGTTATTAGCCAAAACAGGGGAAGCCTTCACATTCCCATCCGCCCCATGGATTCATAAGAAAATACCCCTCGATTTTGGAAGAATTCTTCCTCCGTGGAATCGGAATTTACCTGTAGTGTGTAGTGATGTGGCTTACCGCACCATCAACACTGAACAATGATTGTGGATTCTTGGGCTGCAAACTTGTTTGCAAGGAGTGTATTTGGTGAGGATAAGAGCACTGCCATTATTGTTATTCGGCGATGAAACGAATGATGATGACAAACCTTGTCACATCTCGAACTCCACCCTATGCGGGTGTCGAGGACGTGATGCCAGTTAGCCTGCTTTGCCGGTTTGCCGACCGACAATGCGACCAACCAAAGGTAATCTTATGAACTTACCGAGGAATTGCATTCCAATTGTAGGATCAGAGCAGCGGAATTTAAAACTTTTTCATCTCGGGAATGCAACTCGTTTATAAATACCATAGAGATATGTACCATAGAGCAAGTCTAAAACCAAACCGCTAATAAATCTAACTACAGAGCACATCTATAATTAGACATATAACACAGAGCACATCTAATATCTCTAGAGTACCATTACCATGAGCCATGTCTCAATATCTAGTGCATATAAATTACATCAATCAAATCATGTTACTCACTTGAATAACCAGATTCAATCCACAAGAGTCCTAAGTCTCCACCAATTAGTGCCATCAAATCTTTTACTTGGAATGCCACTCGGTCTATCTGTGTCATATCATAGTGCCTTCTAATCCAATGGAGATAAATCCTGAAAAATGTTAGGATAATGGGGTGAGCTTAAATAAGCCCAGTGAGTAACACAGGTTCCGTGTCATGGGTTTCAAAAACCAATTCTTGCTTACAAAGCACATGGAGGGTTTAGTTATTTCTGAAATAGCAGTTTTATAAATCCACTTAATGCAGATCGGTAGAATAAAACAGGACTGAACTAAATGGAACAACAGATTCAGAACAGATAGAAGGATGCCAGTATATCAATCACAGAACAAAAACATGCCACGTGTAATGCAAGTACAAAAGGGTATGCATTTAAGTATACGCATTTAAATAGTATAGCATATAAAACAGTACAGTGAATCAAAGTACAGTATCTAGACAGTGTAACTTATACACCAAGTTAGAAGTTCCAAAGTTATGTGTACAGTTTCACGAGTATCTGGGCTTCTATCGGTATTAATTTCGTCCCATTTGGACTTCATTTGGATTTCGTATAGCATTAGGGGCATTTTGTTAATTTCACATGTTGTGTAGCTAATTTTTCGGGATCCTCAGTTCATAAAATGGACCTCACCATTAGGTCCAGAGTGTCCGACATAGTTAAATTGGACTATCTTTTATGTTTAATTGGCCTTAGGCATCATTAGGGGCAATTCAGTCATTTATCATTTGCGTGTCTGTATTTTTCGGAACTTGGTTTCACAAATCGGACTCCATCGTTGAGTCTAGAATGCCCAACATAATCATAATGGACTATCTTTTATTTCTATTTGGCCTTAGGTATCATCAGGGGTAGTACAAGTCATTTATTATTTGCGTGTCTTTATTTTTCGGAAACTTAATTTCCCAAATCGGATTCCACCATTGAGTTCGGAATGCTCGTGATAGTAAAAATACATTATTTATTTATTTAATTTGGACTTCGTTTGAGTCATTTAGTGTCCAAGGGTAAAATAGTAATTTTACCCAATTAATAAAATAATTATTTATTTTTCAGGGGCTTATTTGAATTAAATTTCCATATCCAGGGCCAGAACACAAATACTCAGTACAGTTGGGGCTAAAATGAAATTTACAAAAGTTTTGATTTTTCTTTTAATTTTTAAATAGTGAACCAAAGGGTTTAATAACCTAAACCTTAAACCGACCTGACTAACCCCTCTACCAGCCGGTTCAAGCTCCTCCAGAAAATCGGAATACAATAAAACCCTTAATCCCCTTATCCACGGTCTGGGCTATCCTTAAACCAAATTTCAATTTTTTGTGGCTGTAACGAAATAATCCTGATTCAATTTAAAACGTAAAGCTTGAAACGGCGTAGTTTTGCTTAAATCATTTTGTAGTTGGGTCAGGGCCCGACCCGAGACTTGGTCCATGACCCGACCCTTTACTGTTCATCTTCCCCAACGCTAGGGTTACTGTAGCCCAAGTTGCAAAATTTTACTTTCGAATTTCGTGGAGTTTGAGAGGTTAAATCTCTCTGCTTTTGGTTCCAAATCATTTCTGGAAGTCAGGCCAACATCTTGGCATTCATTTTGTGGCTCGAATCTACGGATTGAGTTCAGTTCAACTCCATTATCGTGGGGCCTTGCAACTCGGTCATATACCTTCATTTCTTAACCAAATGTGATAATGTTTGGCTTGTTATAACCGTACAATCATAGGGATTAATATTGCATTCATAAAACTGAGATTGAGGTTCGGTTTGAGATACCCCAAATCAGACCCGTGACCTTGCAACTCTAGTTTTAGGGCTCATTTTTTAGGCATTTGGTCTGGTTTTCGTTGCAGTGCAAACCCTACATCATCTAGGTCAGGTCTAAGCAAGCCAAAATGAGTTTGGCTAGGGTTGAATCAGACCTGCTCCAATAGAGGTCATCAATGATGGTTTCTTTACTGGGTGGTGTGTTACGAGCCTCCTGGCTTCTCCCATTTTGCTTAAAAACCATCTCTTATTATTAAATTCACTTATGCATGCAGTCATGGGTACTCAAGGGACTGAAACAGTGAGCAAATGAAGAAAGGGAAAATTTATGAGTTTGGTATTTTATACCTTCTAGTAGACCACTGCTCCTCTATGGCTCACGACTGGGGCCTTCAATTGCCTCAGTTCCAGTCAGGTGCCTCTCAGTCCCTTCTCTTTTGTGCACCTCCAATGGAAACACCATGCACACATACACATCTTCACACGAGACTTCCACTTTCTCTCTCTAGACTCTCCCTCTCACTCAGTTTTCATGAACACACACACACACATATACAGAAAATCACTCATTCACAGTTTGAATGCAGCACACCTATTTTGGAGGGTCCCAAGGTGTACAGTTCTTATATATATAATATTGCATACCTATACATATACATATACTATATATATATATATATATATATATATATAGATGCAAGCATATCAGAGATTAGGTGGGATTGTATGGCTGATGGGTGATGATGTGAGCTCATGATGAAGGGGTTTGAATGTATGGCCATTGGCCAGCTTAGGAGGTAGCCTTGGTAAAATTGGGTTCATATACAATTATGTTGTATATTTAGACACAAAGTTGTGGCAGTTCACTTGGTTTATTTTTGGGTGCCTAAAATCTTATCCCACTTGGTCAAGGGTTCAAATCCCCTTGCCCTCACTTTTGCCCCTTTTTCCCTATTTTGTGCTTATGGCTTGTTTGGCTGGCATAATTTACCGTTTTAGCTTTTTCCCTTCTAATTTCTTTTCCAGTGCTCTTTTTACGAAACGGTTTCTTCTGAGGGTTTCGTATTTCAGTTAGCCTCGATTTCAAAGGCCTCATGTCAGTTATTATTCATTTGTGGCCGTCAAAGTTCGCTAATTCGAGTTTTTACAGTGTTAAGATGACATCATTTCACCTAATTAATTGATAATTAGGCTCGGGTATTACACCCTCCTCTCTTGACGTGTTTAATTATTTTATTGGTCTATCGTGACCATCGAGAGGTTCCTGATTAACTATCTTAATTATTCTTTATGTCGGTTCTAATTAATAATTAGCAAACTAATTATTAATTAATCAGGTCGGGGTGTTACAAACCTGATGTGGTCGACCCATCGTTTGGGCCGTTGCTGCGCAACCCCTTGATTGCCTGTGTAGATGCTGCAACTGCAGCTTGATTTCTGGTATTGTCCTTATCTTATTCCCTCCTGTTTCTAAGTTGCATCTTAAAAAGAAAATAAATAAATAAATAAAATACTCTCCCAAGCCCAAAGAATTACTAGCCCGCCTCTATTAAAAACAAGGCTAAGGCCCATCATTGATTAAGCCTAAAATCCTTTACGATCTGTAATATCCCGACCCGGGATACCGGGTCATATGTGTCACGACCCGAAACCCACCCTGTGCGGATCTCGGATCGCGACCGCCGCCTTCAGGCCCGGGAGCCTGAGGGCAAGGCAAAACTTGGGCGACGGTATCGAATAGCGGTGCGGCCTTGATTTGCGGAAGCGTGAAAACCCTTTTCTTTTTGTCTCTTTTTTTTTTTTTTTTTTTAAAAAATCCTTTAAAAACTTTCGCACAGCCGTCCGGTACTGTCGCTCTTCATAGCGGTACACATGAATAATCACATCAGAGCATACTAAAAATTAAAGTCTTATACATGACACATATTCGAATGCCTCAAGGGCTTAAGTACATATGTGGTTGCCTCTTGGGCTTAAATACATAATTGTCCAAAAGTACGACATCAAAATTCAACAAACCATAGGCCCTAATACTTCCCAAAAATATCTCCAGAATCCTAATGGAGCTGCCTATCATTTCTCCCCAAATTGGGCAAGGGTCCACCCATCGTCATCACCTGAAAAATGTTAGGGAATGGGGTGAGCTTCGAAAAGCCCAATGAGTAATTCTAACATCTGTCATGGGTTTCAATTGGTAGTGGTTTCGCACGTGAGAATTTTGTAAAATACTCACTACCAATTGCTCGTATACTTGGAACATAGAGTACATGTATTCTTTAAACAATGGCTTTGAAACATTACAGTATTCAAGCTAACTTGTACTTTCAGAATAAAGTATGTGAATTTCAAATCATGTAAATATGCATGGTGAAAATGAGGAAAAAGCCTGCTTCCATTTTCAACACACACCTTATCACTTTCATTAACAGAATCCGTTTCGAACCAGATTCCCATTTTACTTTTCGTGGAGATATCTCATATGCCTGGGGGATTAGATCCTGCTACCTGGCATTTATTCGTATCGTAGTTGGGTTCCTAAGAAACCCGATAGAAATCCGTGGTGCTTATGCACAATTTATCTTGCATTTAAAAGCATTTAACCCATAATTCCTTCGTGTGGATGCATTTAAAAGCATTCAAAACATACAGTTCATAATCTCATGATAGGGTATTGAAATACGTGAAACATGTAAATTCAGGATATATAATAACATTTGAAATCGAAATTTTAGACATGCAGAAGTATCTCTCAAAGAACAGTAGTAAGTTATTCAGGAAGCATGTCATAACAGAATATTTAAAACGGAATTGTGTAAAGACAGAATTTGATATTTAAAACATCATTCAAATCCGTGGAATTAAATCTCCACTTCAAATGTGAGGTTACTCACCTTGATTCCCCGGGTTTGCACTACTGGTGGGCTTTTCCCTTTCCTTTGTATTTCCTAAGAAAATTATAAAGAACTTGTTAACTTCACATTTACCTTAAATCGTTACCTATTCATGCTCTTTCATTTAATTTTAGGCCTGACGTATCCTAACTTCCTAGGATTGGTCTTACTAGTCAACTCGTGGTGACTTGATGAGTTTTATTTTATACGTGACTAAATTTTCAGTACCTATTTTGGTGTTATGGACTTCACCGTTGGGTTTGGAATGTCCGACATAGTCAAAATAGACTATCTTTTAGTTTCATTTGGGCTTCGGGTACCTTAGGGGTAGTTTGGTCATTTCGCACGTCATATTTTTCGGAGTCCCGTCTCGTGAATCGGACCTCACTGTTGATCTCAGAAGGCCCAAGAAAATAAGATTACACTAATAACTTGTCTTATTTGGACATCGGTTACATTAGGGGCAATTTAGTAATTTGTACTTTAACGTATCGTAATTTTTGAAGCCTCGTCTCGTAAAACGGACCACACCATTGAGTCCGGAACGTCCCAAATAGTCAAAAACTACTATTCGTTTACTTTATTCGGACTCCGTTTGACTTATTTATGACCTAGGGGTAATTTGGTCATTTTTATTTAATTAATAAATTAATTAAATAATTTAATTTATTATTTATTAATTTATCAGGGGTATAAATGGAATAAAATTCCAGAATCTGGGCCAGAGTTGAATTTCCTAAAACTGTTGGGGTCATTTTGTAAATACCAGAAAATTGTAACTGAACCAAACGGTTCAGTCAGCATGCGACTGAACCAGACCGGTCCAGTCCGGTTCAAGGCAATGTGCTGACGTCAGGATGACGTCAGCCCCACAATTTAAAAATTTGAAATAACAGCATCAAAACGACGCAGTACAGTTTATGGGTTTTATCCGTTTCTCGGTCGGGTCGGGGCCCGACCCGAACCCGGTCCATGCCCGACCCGTACTGTTCATCGTCCCCAACACCCCTGGTCACTGTTGCCCTAATTTTTTAAAATTTTCTCTTCATCTTCGTGGAGTTTCGTGCACCCATTTCCACTGTTTCTCATCCTAATCGACTTCTGGAAGTCGTATCATCAATCTAGCATCGTTTTAGAGCTTCGAATTCATCAATGGAGGTCTGTTTCAACCGATTATTGTGGGGAAATTCAGTTGGGTTATACGGCCTCATCTCTCCATCATTTTGCATGAGGTTTGATCCTCTGCAACCCTTACAACATGAGCTTCCATTACCAACTCATAAATTTCGGTTTAGGTGTCAAAATCAAAGAATCCATCTTTGGGCCGAAAAGAATAGCCTCGGTTTTGAGGGCTTAGACCTAGGTCTCTAGGTCGCGGGTGGTAGTTTTCTAGGTCCTACCATGGTCTATTTCATGTATTGACCACTAAAAGTCCATGTGGTTGAGGTCGGATCAGACCTGCAACTTCAAGCTCCATTAATGGCGGTTTAGCTACGGGTTCGTGGTTTGGGCAGTTTCGTAGGTCCATTTCAATCACAAGCAACCCAGTTTTTCAAGTTAAATTGTTACACATGCAATGACAGATCCTAAAGCTATAAAACAGTAGCTAAAATTCAAGGAGAAAATTTCTAGAAAGGTTTTGAATGACTCACCCGTACAGTGGTTCCCTCACTGGTTTGTGCTCAACAGAAGCTTCAAGGGTTGGATTTGGCCCTTCACGTGCAGTTCCTTGGCCCCTCAATCTCCTTGAATGGCTCCAAAGTATACACTTGTATGCACAACTTGTCTACTCTCTCTCTAGAATTCCTCTCTCTCTCTCAGCACTTTCTCTCTCTATAAAGTAGTATATCAACACTCTCTAATTTCAGATCTGCACATATGCATGGAGAATGCATATATGGAAATATACAAATCTCACATCTCTCTTGCCCTTTCATCTCCCTAGATGCATGATTATCTTGCATGCATTTTGGTTGGGAGAAGGGTTCCATCATGAGTCTATAGGTATGATAGCTCTAGCCATGATGCAATGCTGAGGTGTTGCATGTGTGGGTATTGGTCACTTTGGGGAGAGGTCAAATCTGATTGCTATTTATATATATATCTTTGCATATATATGCACAAAGGTGCTCTTAGCTTAGTTGGTAAATTTTTGGTAACCCAAATTCTGCCTAGGTTGGTCAAGGGATCAAATCCTCTTGGCCACAATTTTTGGTCCCTTTTCCATATTTCGAGCTTAGGCCCTGTTTGGCTGCGCATTAATGCAGTTTCCTTGTTTTTTCCCTAACTATCATTCTGTAGCTTATTTTTCGACGCGGTTTCTTCTGGTCAACTCCTAATTAGGTTAGCTTCTTAATTATTCTTTATGTTTAGTTCAGATAAATGATTACTAACTAATCATTACTTAATCAGGGTCGGGGTGTTACAATATGGTACGCCTTACGAAGCAACGAAAATTATGTAGAAATTTTACATTAAAAAGGATTAATTAATTAAATAATTAATTAATTTATTATATGAGAATAAAATTTATTATTAAAATTGATTTTTACATGAACACACATATACACACATTATGTGTATTATGTGTGTATGCTATCAAGTGTATATAGGCATGTATAAGTGGACAAGTGGGTATATGTGTATATATTATGTATATATATACCTAGATACATTGTATAAAGTATAAAGTATAAAATATAATAAACTATTATATATATATATATGTATGTATGCATGTATGTATATGGAAGCATGTAAGTATGCATGTATGTATATGATTAAATTAAATATATATAAGTGAAAATATCTAAAAGTAAGTGTGAAGAGGTGTGTGTGTGTCGGCTGTGTGTGTGAGTGTGTGTAGATAAGTTGTGTGTGTATATATAATATACATATAACACCCAAAATATCAAGGGCCATTTAATGTAAGTTGCCAAAGATGAAAAAGTAGAAATTATGGAGTGTAAGATGGGATGATAAGGTCAAGAATGAGGGCTCCAAACGTGTAGAGAGAGAGAGAGAGAAAGTGAGGAGAGAGAGAGGTCGGTTTCTTCTTTTATAAGACAAACCAAAACATGCAAAGCATGTTATTTTCTTGCAAAAGAAACCAAAGGAAGGGAAACTGAGGAGAAGGGAAGAAGATTCAGAACAAGAAAGAAGGAGAAAACAGTGTAGAAAAAAGGTAAACCCAAAAACAATTAAAATTCTCTCTCTAGAAGTTTTGGTTGAATATGAACTGTTTTGAGATATATATGATTATATAATGCTAGATAGACATGTACAATACTGTCAAGCATGATTTTAAGCTTTAAAAACACTAAAAAATGACAAGTCCAAGATCGGCTGCCATGGATGACCTTCAAAATAACAGGTCTGAAATGGGTGAAATTAAATGGGTTCTAACCTACCAAGACCTCAAGATAAAGTCATGAGGGTTATAAAAACCTATGTACGCGATCAAAAATCAAAGGGAAAGCCTTCCAAAAATGGAGTTGCAGGTACGGGTTACAAGACCCAGTCCTTGAACCCCACTATTAAACCGACCCTTATGAACGGATTATGAAACCTCTTAAGTAGAGGAACAAAACAAGCCAAGCCTCATCGAAAATGGTCAAGAAACGAGTATGAACCGAGGCTAACACAGGTTTAGCTATCGCGACCAAAACCGAAACTTTGAGCCATATTCGAAGCTTCAAATCAATGCTAAAACATGTATCTAGATGTTAGGAAGTGATTGGGAAGAAAAGCAGAAAAAATAGAAGAGTAAAACGTCACGAAATAGAAGAAAAAGGATTCGGAAATTAGTGTTTCAGTAGGGTTCTCTTGGGGAAGACGATGACGGGTTGACTCGTTTTTAAAAATGGGGCTGAGTCGACTCGGACAGGTGGCAGCCTCTGGGCTTGCCACCGATTAATTGGAACGGCGTCGTTTTGGACTGTCGGTTAATTTAAATGAGATCTAGGGCTGACGTCATCATGACGTCAGCCACATGTAAGCAGACCGGCTAAACCGGTTGGTTTATGACTAGACCGGACGGTTCACTTAAAATTAAACCAAACCCTTTGGTTTTCAAGTTTATTTAAAAATAAATAAACCATGACTTTCTATAATTACGGATTGGCCCCAACTGTTTAAAGAAATTCTACTGTTGCCCAAATTATGAAGTTTTTATGCATTTAGACCCCTGGAAAAATAATTAAATAATTAATTTAATTATTTAATAAATAAAGTAAAAAGACTATTTTGCCCTTGGGTCATAAATAGAGTAAACGAAGTCCAAATTAAGCATATGAATAGTGTATTTTTACTATTTTGGACTTTCTGAGATCAATGGTAGGGTCCGTTTTACGAGACGGAGCCCGGAAAATAAATACACGTAAGGGGTAAATGACCAAAATACCCCTTGACCAAAATTTAACAAGTTATTAGTGTACTCTTACTATCTCGGACCTTCTGAGTCCAATGGTGAGGTCCACGACACGAGACGGGGTCCCAAAAAATAAAGACACGTAAAGGGGTAAAATGACCAAAATACCCCTGGTACCCCTAAAGCCAAAATGAAATCAGAGAAGGTCTAAATTAACTTTCTTTGACACCCCGGACTCAAAAATGGAGTCCAAATTACGAAACGAAGTACAGAAAAATATGACACGTAAAACGGTAAATGACTATTTTGCCCTTTTACATATAACAGTCCGAATTAAATGTTACGAAAGCCTAAACCGACTTTCTTCGACACTCTGGACTCAATGGTAGAGTCTATTCGACCAAAAGAAATGTCTAAAATAAAAAGACATAAAATTTGATGAATAGCATCTGTTAGATGACTATGAACTGAAATAATGCCAAAGTACTAATACTAAGGCATGTACGAGAAACGAAATACGAAAAGACACGACACGTAAACATGTCAAATAAATAACTTTAAATTAAAGTTAATGGAACTCCCAGAAGAGTATAAATTGAAGTAGATTCAAATTCTAACACATTAAATTGTGTCATAGGTTAAGAATACGAGTTACGTTAAGTACATATGAATTTATGAAATCATTGTAGGATCAAATACGATTTAAGCATAAGTTAAGGAATATCGAAATGATATTACGATGAATATGAAGTTGATGAGATGTTTATGAATTGTTCTTAGGAACTACCAGGAAAGTGGGAAAGCGCATTATTAGCACTAACCCTAAAGAACCAAGGTGAGTAACCCTGTGTTTGAATTGGAGATTTGACTCCATGATTTAAAAATGGTTTTAAGTATAAGATATGAAGTATTTGAAGTTTCAAATTCAGTATTTACATGATTCAGTTTTTAATTGTTCTGTTTTAGAAATTTATTGTGACATGCTTAGTGATTGGTTTCTGCAACAGTTTTTCCTTCAAATATTTTTCAGCATGTCTAGTTAAAATGCAATTATTGTTAAATATTCTGAATTCGCTTATTTCAAGTATACGAATGTTTATTACGAATTTATGAAAAGTACCTATGAGACAAGTCACATGATAAAAGTTTTATAAGATGAATGGTGCATAAGCACTTAGACAGGATTCTGAGTTTTCAGTTGCCCTGTAAAATAGGCAGGATTTTGAGTTTTACGGAACTCAATTGCCCTGTAAAATGCCCGGAAGCAGGATCTAATCCCTCAGGCAGATGAGATATCTCCATTGATAAGTAATATGGGAGTCCGGTTCGAAACGGATTCCACTAATGGAAGTGATAAGATGATAAATGGTTTGAAAATGGAAGCAAGTTTTTACTCTCATTTTCAATATGCATAGGTTTGAGTTTTATATACTCTATTTAAGAAATACATGTTATGTTATATGTTTTGAAATTCATGAGTATAAGTATAGCTTGAATACTTTAAATGTTTCAAAGCTATTGTTTTACGAAATGTATATGTTTTGAGTTACATACTCTATTTGACGAAGTATAAGTATCGCTTGAATACTTTAATGTTTCAAAGCTATTGTTTTACGAAATGCATATGTTTGAGTATAAGTGTCGCTTGAATACTTTAATGTTTCAAAGCTATGGTTTTGCGAAATGCATATGTTTTGAGTTATATACTCTATTTGACAAAGTATGAGGTTAGCTTGAATACTTTAAATGTTTCAAGCTACATGATTTAAGGAATGCATATATTCTGTATTCAAAGTATACGAACAATTGGCGGTGATTATTTTACAAACTCTTATGTACTAAACCACTGCTAATTGAAAACCCCATGACGAATACTGGAATTGCTCACAAGCTTAGATTAGCTTACCCGGACTTTGTTCGGACCCCCCCTTTCAGGTAATTAGCAGCAGTCTTGACTTGAGGACGTTGATGATGAATCTGCTGATTTTGGGAAGATATGTTTAAGTAGTTTCTCTTGAGGAACCTATGAACTCTATTAGTACATTTGTATTAGTAGATAATGTAAGAATATGTATTAAGCCCTCAGGGCAATTGAACATGTATTGTATTAATGTTATAAGTTTTTAAGTTTTAGTTATACTCTGAATGTGTAACCATGTATGCTATGTATAGAGCGGCAGTATCGGACGGATGTGCGTAAATTTAAATAAGAAAAGAAAAGAAAAAGTTTTTCACGCTTCCGCAATACGCATGTCGCACGTCTATTCGATACCGTTGCATATGCAAGCCTTGTCTCGGGGCCCTTGGATCTCGGGGCGGCGATCGCGATCCGGCAATCCGCTTAGGGTGGGTTTCGGGTCGTGACACGATCCAGCCCAATGCAATTACCCAGCTCCAGCACATCTCTTTTTACCTAACCAGTTCAGTCATCTATCCAACCAATATATATATATATATATATATATATATATATATATATATGATGTTGCACTTTTTGGCCCACGTGAGATCCAAGCTCGGCTCCCTGCGAAACACTTGAAACAGAAGATTAGAGGACCACCGGGTTGGCTCCGGCGGTAGCCGCTCCGATGCTTAAGTTAATAAACTGAATTGAAAGACTTGCAATGAAAGCCAAAATAATGAGCATGAAAATAAAGCGTACCTTTAGGGTTGAATTTATAGGCAATGTCTCTCCTAAGTTGATTAGGATTTGGAGCCATGAATATAGGGATTGGATCTCCGGAGATATCAGTTACCTTGTTGAATATGGTAACTCAGTGTGGCAGTTTCCTTGTTGGAGATAGCTTCCTTATTTCCTGCTTGGTGCTCACTGAGGCGGTGATTAGGTCTGATCATCGATGTGTTGTACTGCAGGCTTGCATCTATACAAGTTAGTCTTTATGGGAGAGTAGTCCTGCTTTGATACTATGAGCTCGGCCCATGTAGGTTATGCCCTTGACTGACCGAGGATGAGATATATGACCGAGCGTGTACTGAATGACTGAGCACAGATTATTAGGCCGAACATGATCTAAGCGACCGAGCACAAGTTATATGGCCGAGCCTGAGCTGAGCGACCGAGCACAAGTTATATGACCGAACATGAGCTGTATTATTGGTCGTGAGCCGATCTTGCAGGTACACGTGTCATGCAGTGGTTGGTGTGTCACATAGTGGTATATCAGTTACTCCCCCCCAAGCCTTAGTTGGAGCTCGGGGGATAACTAAGGTTTTAAGAGTGCCCGAAAAGTCACGCGTTCTGTCTTCTCGTTTTCCTAGACGTCCGTTGGTACATCATTTATTGCGCAGCCAGTTTTTGGGTTTCTCAAATCATTATTGTTGCGATACTGTCGTGACGGTTCGCCTGGGTAGCCATTATTCTCCGAATGTATATAAAAGGGAGAAAGAGCCTTGTACGATTCTTTTACCGTCTTTTATTTTACGAAGAGAATACTCCGCCATTGTCGAACCAGCAAGCTATCCTGTGAAGATTTTCATTCATCCGCAGTCCCTTCCTTTTATTCAGGTTCGATTTTGGTACTTTTGTTCATCCTTTCCCTTTCTTCTCTTCTCCTTTTGGTTATTTTGGAATGTCGACTTCTTCGGCATCTTCTGGTGTTGGTGATGGGTCAGGGAGCCTCCCAGAAGCTTACTCCCTGTCGCAAACCCTAGTTAGGGGTAGTAGTTCCCTGGGGACCAGGCTAGAAGAGGCTCGTTCTAGCCCCTCAGTTAGGATTGTCGATGCCTTCTCGGAGTCTAGGGATAGAGAGGGTGAGGTCTCGGGTCGGTCTTCTCAGGGAGAAGAGACAGAGAGTACTGTAGCCCCCTCTTGGTTAGAGGTTATGAGGGAGAGGTACGACATCCCTTCAAATGTCACCCTTAGGGCTCCCGACGACATAGACTACCCTTGGGATGTTCGGGAAGGCGAAATTTGTGTTTATACTGCCTGGTTTGAGATTGGTCTTACGCCTTCCTTTCCCTAGACTGCTTAGGGACTTCTTTTGTTGGTTCAATCTTTGCCCAGCCGACCTGCTTTTGAACAGTTGGAGGCACCTATTAGGGTTTATGGCCTTGGGTCGTCTGGAACGGTGTTGAGGTCTCCTTAGATTTGATCCGTAGTAAAATGGACCTCAAGTACATGAAGGCGGAGGGCCTCTACTATATGTCGTTTGACAAGGGTTTCCGACCTTTGTCTTATGTACCGTCCTCCAATAAATTTTGGAAGGATCGGTATTTCTTTGTTAGTGGAGAATGGGAGGTGATCGACCCCGAAGACCAGTTCTCCACGTTCCCCCGAAGCACGGGGTTTATGGGTGAGATCCCCTTTTCTTTTGTAATTTTGCTCTGTGCTTGTTTCTGTGTTTCTTGACTAACCATTTGTTCAAAATTCTTTTGTTCAGACAAGAGCATCAAGAAGAGGCCTCACTTCACCCCTGCTCTGAAAGACCAGTATAGAAGGCTTCTTCAAACTCCGAACAGGGACTACCGGGCTATCCTCCACTCGGGCTCCACAATGCCTCCTAAGGACAAGGGTGTTGTTGACGACATCCTTAAGTCCATTGCTGGTAAATGGGGGTCGTCAAAGAAGAAGAGGGTGGCAAGCCAGCCTCCTCCCTCTGCGTCTTCTTCGAAGAAGACGAGGACGACTGACCCGTCCTCTTCGGTGCCTCCCAAGAAGGGGGCTGTCTCTTCTGCTTCTCCCTCTTCCCGACCTCCTCTGAGGGGTGTTGTGATCAGGGAGCCCTCCTCTGCCCCTCAAAAGGGGGTGGTGATTAGGGAGCCCTCTTTTGCCCCTCAGAGGGGTGTGGTGGCACCCAGGCCTGCCCCCTCTTCGGCTCAAAGATCTCAACCGAGGGGCAAGGCGAAAGTAGGTGCTGAACTGCCTGATGGATATAAGGCCGTCCATCAGGCCATTGAAGATTTCTGGACGGAGGCCCCTCGAACGGACTCCCCCTCCTGCAGTACCAGGAAGGGTACTGAGAAGACTGTGATTGGTGCCATGAGGGCCCATTTGAAGGTAACGACCGACCTTTCTTCTTTGGCGTTTTTCTTTCTTTTTCTCTTTACTGATGTGCCTTCTTGTTTTATTTTTGCAGACTTTGCATAATTTGGCCGCTTTGATGGAGGCCACAGTTGATCTTCAGGCCGTGGAAAGGCTGGAAGAAGAGCTAGATGAAGCTCGGTTGCAGCTCGGTACGGCTCAATCTCAGGCCACCACAGCCGAGGATGAGCTGAAGGAGGCGAGGAATTGCCTTTCAATTATGGAATCCGAAAGGGATTCTGTTAAGCTTGAGAGGGATTCTTTGCGCTCTGAACGGGACTCCCTTCTTCAGGACCTGACCAAGCTGAAGGAGGAGAGCAGTGCCCTTCAGTCTTCAATTGCTCAGAAGGTTGAGGAGGCCAAGGTTGAGACCGAGGCCAGGTTGAAGACCGAGCTTGAGAAGATGGGAGATACTATTACGCAGCTCGGTTACGACAACTTCAAGTCCAAGCTTCTCGCCAAGTTCCCGGATATTGACCTTGTCTGGGATTGACGACGACGATGAGAACGAAGATGGGGATGAGGACGATGGATCTGCAAGCCCTTTAGTTTAGGGAAAACTTTTGTAGTTCTGTTTCATCTTTTTGTAACCGAGCTCACATATTAATGAAAATATCTTCTCTTCAGTTTTTGTCTCTGTCTTTCTTTGGTTGTTGGCAATCTTTGAGTTCTGCTCTAAAAATGTATCAATGTTTTGTTGTGTGTGAACGGACTTCGGCCTGTGATGTCTGTATTATGACACTAAGTAAACCTGCTCGGTTTCCAGAGTACTGTCTTTACCGACCATGGGTAGTCTTCTGGACTAACTTATGATAACCCTGAAGTAATGTGCAGTAATAACCAACTTGTGCCGAACTCTTGATATTAGAAGGGTTTTGAGTCATGGACTTTCTTTTAAAAAAGGATAATTTGAATGATAATCAATCAATCTGATTACTAACCATCAATCGTAAAAACTGGCGTAAGACAGTGATTCTGACCCCTTGGAACAAAACCTGAGCTTGATTGCCTGATCAAAGGGACTTGTATTTGTAAGGATATTTTGATGGTTGGTATGACTGAGCACTTAGAGTTTATTCTTGTCTAGTTGATAACTTCTGACATGGAGCCTTTGTGTACATGTAATAAAACATCAGCCTCATATATCAAGACGGACCAGACTGAAGTCTGTACATTGAGATGGACCAGACCTGAGGTCTATGCATTGAGATGGACCAGACCTGAAGTCTGTGCATTGAGATGGACCAGACCTGAAGTCTGTTCATTGAGATGGACCAGACCTGAAGTCTGTGCATTGAGATGGAGCAGACCTGAAGTCTGTACATTGAGATGGACTAGACCTGAAGTCTGTACATTGTGATGGAGCAGACCTGATGTCTGTACATTGAGATGGAGCAGACCTGAAGTCTGTACGTTGAGATGGAGCAGACCTGAAATCTGTACATTGAGATGGAGCAGACCTGAAGTCTGTACGTTGAGATGGAGCAGACCTAAGGTCTGTACATTGAGATGGAGCAGACCTGAGGTCTGTACGTTGAGATGGACCAGACCTGAAGTCTGTACATTGAGATGGACCAGACCTGAAGTCTGTACGTTGAGATGGACCAGACCTGAGGTCTGTACATTGAGATGGACCAGACCTGAAGTCTGTGCATTGAGATACTTTACGGAATATGTTAAAAAATAAAAAGAAATTACTTTATTGATAATACTTTCGTAAATGTTCCATATTCCAAGGTCTGGGAACAGGTTTCCCATCCATGTTTTCCAACCAATATGTGGTCGGTCTTATTGTCTTGGTAATCTTGTAGGGGCCCTCCCAGTTCGGTGATAATTTCCCCATGGTGGGATCCTTGGTGTTCTAGAACACTCTTCTTAGGACGAGGTCCCCAACTTGGAAGCTGGCAGGCCTGAGGCCAATTTTTGAGCGGTTAACCATCCTGTGCTGATATGCTTCCATTCTTGTTACGGCCTGCTCTCTCCTCTCTTCGAGCAAGTCCAAGTTTTCCGTTAGTTGTTGGTCATTGGCCTCTTTATTGAAAGCTTCAGTCCTCAGGGTAGGCATGCCGATCTCAACAGGGATTACTGCCTCGGTTTCGTAGGTGAGAGAGAAGGGGGTTTCTGATGTTGGAGTTCTCCTGGTTGTTCGGTAGGCCCAAAGTGCCCCAGGGAGTTCTTTGACCCATTTCCCCTTAGCTTCTTCTAGTCTCTTTTTGAGAGCATCTAGGATTGTTCGGTTAGTGACTTCGGCCTGCCTGTTTGCTTGAGGATGACCAGGGGAGGAGAAGTGCTGGTTGATGTTTAGGTCTTGGCAGAATTTCTTGAAGATCTTCCTAGTAAACTGCGTGCCATTGTCTGAGACGATCACGTGAGGTATGCCGAACCTGCAGACTATATTTTTCCAAGTAAAACTCTGGACCTCCTTTTCAGTGATGCGAGTCAATGGCTCTGCTTCAGCCCATTTTGAGAAGTAATCAATAGCCACCAATAGGTATCTTCTGTTCGGTGTGGCTTTAGGTAATGGGCCTATGATGTCCATCCCCCATTGCGCAAAGGGCCATGGGCTAGTGATGGGGATGAGCTCATGTCGTGGCTGATGCTGATAAGGGGCGAACCTCTGGCATTTGTCACACTTTCGAGTGTATTCCTTTGCTTCCTTCAGCATTCCAGGCCAGTAGTAGCCTTGTGTTAGGGCTCGGTGGGCTATGGTTCTTCCTCCGTTATGATTTCCACAAATTCCTTCATGGATTTCTGCCAGGACGTACTGAGACTCCTCGGGTGCAAGGCATTTTAACAATGGCTGAGTGTAAGATCTTCAGTAGAGATTTCCGTTAAGGACAAGGTACCGAGCTGCTCTGATGCGGATTCTTTTTGCCTTATTTCTGTCTTCTGGGAGGAGTCCTTCTTCTAGGTACTGGAGTATAGGAGTCATCCAGTTCTGAGGCTGTTCTGTGATTTGGGCGACCTGGATCTCCTCGGTGCTAGGCCTCGGCTGGTGAGAGAACTTTATCGTTGAGTCCACCCCTGTCTTTATGTGAGATGCCATGTTCGCCAAGGCATCGGCTCTGCTATTTTGACTTCTTTCTATTTTTTGGATTGAGAATGTTCGGAAGGAATGTTTCAACAAATTGACTAACTCCGAATATCGAAGCATTCTCTCATCCTTGACAGCGTATTCTCCTTGAAATTGACTAACCACCAGTTGGGAGTCAGAAAATACCTCGAGGTTCTGCACCTCGCACTCTTGAGCTAGCTTCATCCCTAAGATAAGGGCCTCATACTCTACTTCGTTGTTGGAGGCTTTGAACCCCAAGCTAATTGCCCTTTCGGTCGTAAGTCCATCAAGAGAATGTAGTACTAGCCCGGCTCCAGCACCTCGGTCGGTAGATGACCCATCAGTATACAATTTCTAAGTTCCCATATCGTCAGAAAGTTGTGCTTTGCTCAGATGTGCGGGGGTGAATTCCGCGACGAAGTCTGCCAAGGCTTGCCCTTTAATTGAAACCCGTGGAACATAGGATAAATCGAACTCCCCTAGTTTTACTGACCACTTGACCAACCGTCCTGATACTTCTGGTTTTCTTAGAACGGTTTTTAGTGGGTAAGCAGTTGGTATTTCTATGGGATGTGCTTGGAAGTAGGGTCTGAGCTTTCGCGCCGATACTATGAGTGCCAAGGCTAGTTTTTTGATCTCGGGGTACCTCTTCTCTGTGTCCAATAATGCCTTGTTGACATAGAAGATGGGCCTCTGCATGCTCCTGTCCTGTCTGACCAGTACCGAACTGACAGCGTTCTCAGAGACTGCAAGGTAGAGAAGCAGTCTTTCCCCTTGGATCGGTTTTGATAAGAGCTCGGGCGAGGCTAGGTACCTTTTGAGTTCCTGAAAGGATTTTTCACATTCGTCAGCCCATTGTAAAGATTTGTTACCTTTCAGAGCCTTGAAGAATGGTAGGCAGCGGTCCGTGGACTTGGAGATAAATCTGCTAAGAGCTGCTATCTTGCCGTTCAGAGCTTGAATGTCCTTCCGGGTTCTTGGGGATTTCAGTTCGATCAGAGCCCCGATCTGGGTCGGGTCTGCTTCTATACCCCTCTGAGAGACTATATATCCCAAGAATTTCCCTTTGGTTACACCAAAGGTGCATTTCGAGGGATTGAGCTTCATCTTATACTGTCTGAGAATATCAAAGGTTTGTGCTAGGTGCTGGAGATGACTGCTCTTCCTTAGGCTTTTGACCAACATATCATCGATGTAGACTTCCATGGTGTTGCCGATTAGAGGGCTGAACATCTTGTTAACAAGACGTTGGTATGTGGCTTCGGCATTCTTCAGTCCGAACGGCATCACTCTATAGCAATAGAGACCTCGTTCGGTGATGAATGAAGTCTTCTCTTGGTCCGGAGGATGCATCTGTATTTGGTTGTACCCGGAATAGGCATCCATGAAGCTCATGAGCTCGTGCCCTGCAGTTGCATCGACTAACTGATCTATCCGTGGAAGGGGGAAACTATCTTTCGGGCATGCTTTGTTGAGATCTGTGTAGTCGACACAGACTCTCCACTTGCCGTTCTTCTTTTTGACCAGAACAGTGTTGGCCAGCCAATCAGGGTAAAATACCTCTTGTATCATGTTGGCGTCGAGCAGCCTCTGCACTTCATCGTTGACGACCTGATGTCGCTCTGGAGCGAGTGGCCTTCTCTTTTGTCTCACTGGTGGATGATCCGGATCTACCATTAGTCTGTGCGTGATAAGGTCGGGATCTATTCCCTCCATGTCCCTTGTTTCCTAGGCGAACACAGAGAGGTTTTTCTTTAAGAACTTGACCAGCTCATCCTGCTCGGTACGTGTCAGGTCGGGACCTATTTATAGGTAACGACCCTGATCTTCCGAGCTGACCAGGACTTTAATAGGTTCCCCTATAGGTTTGGCTCTGCTATCCCTTCCTTTGGGGCTTAATGGCTCGTCAATCCTGGAGGGACAGTCTTCTGCCTCGTGACAGCAAGGGTAGATTACATCCTTGCATTCACGAACGTGCAGTAATTGCTATTTAGGGGCCTTGGCCTTGAGTGCGAGGGCACGGCATTCTCGGGAGGTCGGTTGGCACCCTCTGATGGAGTAAACTGTCTGATTGTGAACGTATTTCAAGCATTGGTGGAGAGTCGAAGTGACTGCTCCGATCTCATGTAGCCAGGGCCTCCCAATTATGACGTTGTAGGGAGATTTGGCTTTTAGGACCATGTACTCAGCTATCGTGGTCTTTTGTCCGTCCACTTCACCTGCAGTCGTGGCCAGGTCGACCCTTCCCAGTGGAGTGTTAGTGTTTCCGTCGAAGCCCGCCATGATTATACCCATGGGTTTAACGTCATTGGGGTTGAGTTTCATATGCTTGAAAGGGTCGTAGAACAGTACATTAGTTGAGCACCCAGTGTCAATGAGGACTCTTCGGATCTCGAAGTTGGCGATCTTGAGGGAGATGACCAGGGCGTCACTATGAGGACAATGTACTCCTATAAGGTCATGATCAGTAAATTGGATTTTTGGCACGGGTTTTAACCTTTTCTCCAAGTTAGCGACCTGTACGATGTTGGGAGCAGACCTGGCCTCCCGAGCATAACGTTTTCTTGACCTGTTAGAGGTGCCTGTTACAGGGGAATCTGCGTGTAGGACAAAGATCACCTGGTTGTTCTGTCGTGGGGGCTCGTTCCTGCCCTCTTTCTGTTCTTGCCTCTGGTCGGCCTTTCTCTGTTGGGGTCGTTCGTCACGGGGGTTTTGCCCTCCGTCCTGCTTGACGAACTCCTGTAATCGTCCTCTCCTTATTAGCTGCTCAATCTCATGTTTGAGAGCTTTGCAGGTATTGGTTGTATGCCCTCGGTCCTTGTGAAAATCGCAGTATTTGGTTTGATCTCGGTAGCTGGGGTCTCCTTTCAAAGGTTCTGGCCACCTTAGATTTTCCTGAGATTTTACTTGCTTCAGTATGTTATATGGAGAGGCGTTCAGAGGAGTAAAGTGGTTGAATTCTCTCAGCCCTGGAATTGTAGGAGTTTCTTGGAGCCCCCTTTTTTTCTGGGCTTCTGGCTCTTTTCCTGGCCGAGCTGGTATCCTTCCTTTGGTCGTCCTTCTTCTGACTGTCTCTCTTCTGGTCGTCTTTCTGAGTTTGTTCTTTGACTTTCTAGAGGTGTCCCTGGCCTCCTCTAAGTTAATGTATTTCCTTGCCCGGTCCATAAGTGCCGCCATATCCGAGGGGAGATTTTTGGTCAGGGAGTCTCTAAAGCCTCCTTGTGCAAGACCGGCGGCCAGAGCAGCCACTAGGAAACCAGGAACTGCAGTCTGTCACCTCAGGTGAGCTCGGCGTTGAAACGTGCTATGTACCCCCTGAGTGATTCTTCCCTTGTTTGCTTTATGTTTAGCAGGAATTCTGGACCCTTTCTCAGCCTCCTACTAGTCATGAATCTGTCTAGGAATCTTCTGCCAAGCTCATAGAAGCTAGACACTGAGTTCGGCGGGAGGTGGTGGAACCACTTCAGGGCGGTACCATTGAGGCTGGTTACGAACGTTCGGCATAGGAAAGCATCAGAAGTACCGTGTAAAGCCATGGTGTGCTGGTAGTGAGAGAGGTGGTCCCCCGGGTCCCCAGTCCCATCATAAGGGGTGAACTTGGGGACGATAAACTTCTTGGGTCTTTCCTCAGCCATGATAGCATTGGTGAACGGGGTAGCCGACCTCCCGAGCAGTCTGGCCAGCTCGTCCTGTTCCGGATGCTGGGCCCCTCTTATGACGGCAGTACGGTCCATTGATTCGGCAACTTCTTCGGCTCTTACTGACCTCCTTGGCAAGATGGGCTGGTGTGAGGCAGGTCTCGTGACTTCGGGGCCTATATGAATAGGCTGATCTTGGCCCATTACTGGGGGGTTATTCTGATTCTCTTGTACTGGTGGTACAGGAACCACTCGAGGTGGTGACCCTTGTGGAACGTGGTTCACTCCCGAGGCCCCGGGGATGGGGATTCGGGTGGTGCTCCTATAATGGACCTCCGGGATAAAGGCGGGAACTCCTCAGGCCGGCCACCGTCGACGGCTGGGGATCTCTATGAATATCGGTAGCCATAGGAGGTTGTACCTCCTGAGCGTTTGCGGCAGCGGGTGGATTTTGTGGATTGGTTTCATGATTCTGGGTGAACATTGCCAGGGTCCTGGACATGGTCAGGAGCTGTTCCCGTAGCAACTGGTTCTGCGCCTAGTTTCGATCAGCTCTTGTTGTACGGGATTATTCACTTGCCCTCTTCCTCGTCCGGCAGTTGGTTGAGGATGAGGGTTTGGAGTATTCTTCCTGGGTCGCAGATTGGGAGCCATGATCCTTTGACAAACGGAAGATGAGCTTTGATCAAGTAGAGCACTTGGTGATTGTCGTTCCCACAGACGGCGCCAAACTGATGCTGCACTTTTTGGCCCACGTGAGATCCAAGCTCGGCTCCCTGCGAAACACTTGAAACAGAAGATTAGAGGACCACCGGGTTGGCTCCGGCGGTAGCCGCTCCGATGCTTAAGTTAATAAACTGAATTGAAAGACTTGCAATGAAAGCCAAAATAATGAGCATGAAAATAAAGCGTACCTTTAGGGTTGAATTTATAAGCAATGTCTCTCCTAAGTTGATTAGGATTTGGAGCCATGAATAGGGATTGGATCTCCGGAGATATCAGTTACCTTGTTGAATATGGTAACTCAGTGTGGTAGTTTCCTTGTTGGAGATAGCTTCCTTATTTCCTGCTTGGTGCTCACTGAGGCGGTGATTAGGTCTGATCATCGATGTGTTGTACTGCAGGCTTGCATCTATACAAGTTAGTCTTTATGGGAGAGCAGTCCTGCTTTGATACTATGAGCTCGGCCCATGTAGGTTATGCCCTTGACTGACCGAGGATGAGATATATGACTGAGCGTGTACTGAATGACTGAGCACAGATTATTAGGCCGAACATGATCTAAGCGACCGAGCACAAGTTATATGGCCGAGCCTGAGCTGAGCGACCGAGCACAAGTTATATGACCGAACATGAGCTGTATTATTGGTTGTGAGCCGATCTTGCAGTTACACGTGTCATGCTGTGGTTGGTGTGTCACATAGTGGTATATCAATATATATATATATTATAATTAGTAAATAAATAAATAAATAAATTATTATTTTAAATCTTGGTGTCTAGCAATGAATAGTGTAAATTTATTATCTTGGACCTTCTGGACCCAATGGTAAGATCCATTTCATGAGACGGAGTCCCAAAAAATAAAATACCTATAAAAGTGCCAAATGGCCAAAATGACCCTGAATTGAATATGAGTCAAACGGACTCCGATTAAACTGAATGAATAGTGAATCTTTATTATTTTAAACATTCTGGACTCAACGGTGAAGTCCTATTTGTGAAATTGGGTCTCGAAAAATAGAGACATGTAAAATAACCATTTTGCCCTTTTCAGTATAAAGGTCCAAATTGGAAACCGTGAAACCCTAAACCGACTTTCTTCAACATCTCGAACTAAATAGTAGAGTCTAAATTAGCAAGAGAAATACTTATAGTAATGAAGTACAAAATTTGATGAATATCATTAAAATTGAAATATGTCTACTGAATGATAGGGAACTCAAAGGCAAAGGAAAAGTTACGGGATACTGAGGTAGATCACACGGATAAAAAGTAAGTAAACTTCTATCTCTTATACGTCGTTTTTCAAGCCACATTCTTTCTATTACTGCCAAAATTTTGTACTTATGTACGCATCCACTGTTATTGTCCCACTATTAATATTGTCCTATCTAGTGGATGCTTATTGGCTGTTATCTCATGATTGCTTTATTGTACTGTGCCTTGAAAGGCCTATCACTCATGATTTCTTTGTTGTATTATGCCCTGAAAGGCCTATCATTGTATGTCTACTGCATGATATTCCATACTTTATGCATTTCTTATGGAATTACGATAGAATTCTGATTTATGATAAATACTGAATTTTGTGTTCAGTCACAATTTCCTTCTGATGTTATCTGTTGACAAGACCTACGGGTCGATGAATAGGGACCTACGGGTCGAGTCTGTGAATAGACACATGGCAATGATGCATGTTTTTACGCAGTGAGTTAAAATGGCATTTTATATGCATTCCTGTTAAGGAGGGAGTATGCCGGGCCCCCAAAAGACCAAGGGTTTGCCAAACCCTGAATAGAGTAAATGCATCACTCATGTTTGACTATTATGTTGACGTTTATTAGATTCATAGGTTGTTTTCATTTCCCTATGAATAGTTCTATGTTGACTGTTCCTTATTTATTGGACTTGATTGTGACCGATTTATTATGACAGTATATTTATGTTGATTGTGATTATTGAGCTTTTCCCATATTCATGTTACACCATTACTCATAATTGTTATTGTGCCTTACTGTTTATTGGCCATTGTGGCATTTTTACCGTTAACTGCAATTGTTTCCATGATTGGCTATCATGTTCACCTATGAGTTCACATGTTTCTCTGTTAACACTAACCCGTATTGGAGATAGGCTTTTATTTACTGAGCTTTGTTAGCTCACCCCACTTACTTATTTTTCAGGTGAGAATGCCGTAAGACCACAATAGGAGATCAGGAGCTTAGGGAGACAGTTGAGGAGCATGATAAAATAATGTAGTTTCTCCCATGTACTCATCACCTAAGAGTGGCTGTATGTTATGTTTATGTCGGTTTACGATTTTCTCAGTTGTTAAACAATATTTTGTATTAAGGCTTCCGCTAATTTACTGTTAAGTTACATTATATACTATTGTCATTGATACAAAGAAAGAAAAAAGTAGGGACGACCATTGGGTCGACCTCGCGACACGAGATTTGCATAGGGTGGGTTTCGAGTCGTGACAGAGTATCTAGTGGTAGGTCTCATAATTCGAGTCAAAGAACTATGTGGCGGGTCTCTTGAAAGAGTCGGGATGCCACACAGTAGGGCTCATAAAGTCAGGAGTGCCATGTAGATAGGCCTCATATAAGGACACAAGAATGAATTACACAAATCACTTCGAAGGATTGGATCACACAAAACATTTTCACATTGAAAGGGTGCCATGGTTTTCACAACCTTTATAGTGCATGGGCTGTTACTGACCCGACCCAGAACCCAAACCCGAACTGGGATCCGAGAACTTGGTTACCGTTCATCCTCTTCCTCACTACGTCCCATAGTAAAGCCATGAAACCTTAGTTTCCTAGGTTGGTTTTTCTCTATAGTTTTTAATCGTTTCTCACCCCAAATTATCTTAAAATATTAGTTACGTGATCTAGGTTAGTTTTCAATTCATCACGCTTATCAATCCTTCCCTAAATCGATATAAACTCAATTTTTTAGTGAACCTGCAAGTGACTTGTAAATGGCCACTTCTTGGCCAAAATACACGAGGTTTATTCCATTGTTTCTGTCTTTTAGTTTTCTACCGAGCCCCGTTCTCAAAATGAAGTTTGAGGATTTAATACAAAAGGTTGGGCTTTTAGACCTAAACCTAAAAGTCTAATTTTATCGCTCATTTGCACACCATTTTCTCTAATTTTTATTATCATGTGATCTTTGTTTTCCCTAGTTTAAGGCCTAATACTCTATCATGACCCCAAACCCACTTTATGTGGATTTAGAGCCGGTGACCGACACTGTCACTCGGACAGGCCGTACAGAATCAAATGAATTGCACAAGAGTGATATATGTATATTTTTTTATATTAATTATGGAAGCTACACGTGTGTAACTCATCTGATAACCATTTCAACACCATTTATTTATAAAGTATACTCAAAGTAAGATCATTGTTGTCACATCCCGCACCCCACCCTATGCGGATGCGAAAGATGTGATGCCAGTTAGCCTGCCTTGTCAGTCTCTGACTGACAATGCGACCAACCAAAGGCAAACTTCTGAACCTTACGATGAATTGCATTCCGAATGTAGGGTCAGAATAGCGGAATTTAAAACCTTTTTATCTCGGGAACACAACTCATCAATATACCACAATTAGAGGTATGTACCACTGAGCAAATCTATAACCAAGCATATAACACAGAGCATACCAAATCCTTATAGAGTATCATTACCATAAGCCATGTTGCTACACATCTATTGCATATAAATAAAATCAATTATATCATCACGCTCACCTGAATAGCCAGAGTCAATCCATTATAATCCTAAGTCTCCACAAATCTATGCCATCAGATCTGCATTTGAAATGCCTCATAGCCTACTAGTATCATCTCCTTATACCTTCTAGTCCAATGGAGTTATATCCTGAAAAATGTTAAATAAATGGAATGAGCTTAAACAAGCTCAGTGAGTAACATAGGTTCCTGCCATGGGTTTCAAATCTAGTTCATATATACATGTGTGCTCAAATGCAGCTCAAATAGAATAATGCAACTCATATAGAACAAATGCAGCTCAAACATATCATATCAGAACAGACTGATCAGACAAATCAGAACAGAGCCAAGACGGAACAAATCAGATCATAACAGAACAGAACATATCAGAACTGACCAGATCAGACAGATCAAACAGAATATATCAGGACAGAATAGGTCAGAACACAACAGATCAACAGATCAAAACTGAACAGATCAGGATAGAATAGGTCAGAACACAATAGATCAAAACTGAACAGATCAGGAGCAGCCGTCTGGTCCCTCTGGGGTAGGACTTATACTCACTCCTCATCAGGAGCAGCCAGCCTGGTCCCTCTGGGGTAGGACTTATACTCACTCCTCGTCAGGGTCAGCCGTCTGGTCCCTCTGGGGTAGGACTTATTCTCACCCCCTAACAGAACAGATCAGATCAAAACAGAGCCAAAACAGAACAGATTCCAAATGGCGTATAACAGAACAGGACAAACCTGAACAGAATCAAAACATGATACATCAAAAGGCAAGACAGAATGGAATCATGCCATGCGCAATGCAGTATAAAGAGTATGCATGAAAGCATATGCATTAAAACAGTACAGTGTATAAAATAGTTCAACATATAAAGCAGTATAGTATACAGAAAATATACACCAAGTCAGGAGTCCGAGTTACTCACCTGAATATTACGCTTATCTCCATTCACAGCTAATCTTTGGAGAATTTGCAGTCAAGCATGAATAAAATTCTCGTGCATCCAGAGTTTGAGGTTGATCTTCAGTCCACGGTTCAGCAGTTGAAGAAAATACACCAACAGGTTGATCGAGTCGGCCAACCATTTTAAATCCAGTTTCATTAGCTTCTTCAGCCTTTTTCCCCCAAGCAAATGATGATCCTGACAGATTCTGTCCCTTTATCATCCCATCCATCAGATATCGAAGAACTTTCCCTTCCTCTCATGAAAGCTCTATTGACGTACCAGGAAATTCTGATATAGCAACAACTTGTCATAAGTTGTATTTGGAGCATCAGCTCGTAATCCGACCTGAAAGATCTTGCTGATCTCATGAACAACAGAACATCAACTATGTCAAGACCATGGAAGAATTCAGCAACATCAATTCCTTCCTCCAATTCATCACAGAAATCACAACATCCAATAGTTACAGGTTCCCAACCTCCATCGCTGGACAGCAGCTCTGCTGCTTCTATTAGCCTGCTCCAATTTCATCAAGTTCCTTAATTCAAGCCACAAGTCTGACATATCCCCAACTTGAATCACAATGTCCCTGTCTACACCTGAACTATCACCCAAAACTGCAACACCCACACACTGTCTAAACCACAAAACCGTAACAGCCACACAGCTGCAGGCATCCCACCGCTACTGCTTCTACAAATCTCCCATAACTGTTCAAAAATCGCAGCGCAGCCACTATTCTATTCCATCCATTTCTGCCGCACCGTTGCATCCCACACATAAATATATTTAAATATATACACCACCTACTGCTTCTATCAAGTTATTTTAAACTCAAACAACCGGTTTTACAGTCGACCCTCAACATCCATGACAGCCGTATCGGGCCTTGGAGCATCAGGCCTTGCGTCTTTCTCTGTTCCAACATCAACGCCAAGTGTTCTGTCTAGAACTTCCAGGATATCCCCCAACTTTCTGCTCAAAAATCCAAAATCACTACTGCAACACGCTGCTGCTTCGTGCTCCTTTTACCCGGTCTCTATCCATCCAGGTCAGTCCCAATTTTCGCAGCAGGTGCTGTAACGACAACTCTTCCAATCAGCTCTCATACGGCATGTACAATCCTCACCAGCATTGACAATTAACCGGTCAAATATAGAGCAGCCCTAACGCACCGAACTCCAAATCTGCTCTATTAATTCATTCTAAATGTTCTTCATATCGAGAAATAATGCTACACTTCAATAAGAGACCCAACCAGAAACTCATCTTCAGTTTCATAAACAACTAGCATATCTAAGTACCTCTGCTGCTACACAATATATAAATATATACCTGTATTGACCTTCCTGCTCTAACGCTAGTCTTTTCCTTGATTATGGCCACCAAGTTCCAAGTGTTTGTTGCTGTGACTGCATTCGATGCAAGCGATTGGAGTTGCTTAGCTATTAACCGAGAGCGAGACACACTCCATGGGAGGGATCTCGAGTGACCTGATTGACGATGGTGATCCTCTATACTTAAATCATCGGTAGAGCTAGTTTCTGCTATCTTCAAATCATCCACTCCCCTGATTACGTGCTCAGCATATATCCTTCGTAAAAAAAATCAGTTTGTGCTGTGGAAGCAGGATCAAGAGTAAACTGAACGTCTATGACATCAACAGTGCGCTCTTCCTCCCCACTATTTCTGCGTATTGGCCCCTTTCTCTACTGACTTTTTCTCTCTTTGTCTCATTTTTCTACAAACCGAGCTATGCACACATACACGCATATATACGCATATATATATATATATATCACCTGTTGCTTCGTGTTTTTGCTGCTGTTGGAGCGCTGCAACTGTCGTTCTCTTCTTCCTCTGGTTCCAGCAGCTTTCGTTGGACACCGTCTCTCTATCTCTCCCTCCTTCTAGTGACTTTGGCGATTTTTCTCTCTTCTGGCTCTAGAAGCTTCAAGCTTCTTCTTTGCTTTTTCTCTTTTTTTCTTTCAATCGGTTCCCACCGACTCTCTCTTTCTCCATTTGTCTATAGATATCTAGAAGCTTCACGCTTCTTCCACTTTTGTTTTCTTGCTTTTGCGTATATATATATATATATATATTTATTTCTTTATTCAAGAATCTACCACTCTCCCTTTATTGTATATAAAATATACTTCCATATATTTTATATATATTCTTAGAGTTAGTGTCTTTGATCATTTTATTACAATTATATAAAATATAATTTCTATAAATTTTATATATATACTATTTCTATTCCAAAATATTAAAATATGGAACGCCGTCCAATTTGGCAAAAAATCGGGACTCGATATTATTAATATTTATTTTACCAATTTTAAGTCACCGTTCATATCTTATATTTTATGTATTTTATTCGCATGATAAATTTTTCTGTATCAATTCCATTTATCCGTTTCGGCACTCAATCGGCTTGGTTAATTAATTTCCCGAGCATTTGTTATTTTCAGTGGTCTGAATTAATTTTATATTTTCTAATAATTAATTCAATCATGGCTCATTGTACTTTGGGTTATTTCGAATCGTTATCGTCACGTAATTTATTTTTTATTAAATAGAGGTACAATCTTGGTTCATGTCGAATTTTCAGGATATTACAATTGTCACCATTATTATTGACACGACTCGAGACCCACCTTATGCGGATCTCGTATTGTGCACCTGATCCGACATTGGTTGCCGAACAAAGGGTTCTCAACTTGCTACACAATCAGTGCTATTAACATGCAACAACTAAATAATGAAAGTCTTAAATAAATATTTGCATAAAAGTTGCATGTCATACATAAAGTGTTCTCAAAATGCGGAATACAAAATTTCTTAATACAACTGGTCTTCCCCAAGACGTGGATTACATGGGAGAGCTATAAGACTGTCTGTACTAAGTATTACCCTACAACTTCAAAAGTATGTCCACTGCTATCTAGCTGACTGTTATTGCTACTGCTACTGCTCCTTCTACAACTTCTTTTCCTGAAAGGGGTGGTAAGTTTGGGGTGAGCTAACTAGCTCAGTAAGTAATTCTCCTTTGCTCTGTCATGTGTACAAGAATATAGAAGCATTATCCATAAAAGAACTAGGATAAATACAGATATGCTAGCCAGTCAGAAATACTGAACTCATCAATGAGAACCAACAATAAGAACTCGACTGACAATAATCATCAATGAATATCGAATGATAAGAAACTCAATAATAAAGCAATGAAAATCTGTCTGACAATGTAATCATATGTGCTGAATGAAAGCTGTGAAATCTCATGATCGTTTATAATGAAATAATATGATCAAGCTATGAATATCAACAATGTAAGGTAGTGATATCTAATAAATCTGAGATGCTCTGGTGCTGGTGGGGCCCGGCTACCCCCTGGGCTCACATTCGATGCTCTACGGCCTCGCCGAATGGTATTGCGCTGAGCTCGTATTCAGTGCCATAGGCCTCGCTGAATATTACTGCGCTGAGCTCGTATTCGGTGCTCTAAGGCCTCATTGAATACTGCTCTGTGTACACTCTATAATAATAAATATTTTGCTCGAAATTTGGACCCGAAGGTCATAACTGGAACCCGAAGGTCATATCTAGCATTAGATGGAAATGTGACTGATCACAAATTCGACACTTAAGATATATCAAGAGCATGCTATTTTCCACGAAGAATGAAGTAGAATCATAAGTTGTTCGAATGAAACTATCTGGCTCTCACGACCCTGGGTACAAGTGTACAATAAGAACTCAATGCACAAATATACAATCATGATCAAGATATCTATATGAAAATCACCAAATGCTTCCCACAATAAACACTGATAGCTGTGTAAAGAGTACAATAGGCAATGTATATACAAAGAACTATGACTCGGCTCGGAATGTAACACATACAGAGATCAGAGATTACTTACTCTTTACTGATCCTATCCTTGAAACTCAAGCTATTTCCTCCCTTTTATCTTTTGACGTGCCTATCATTGAAAAATATACTCAGTCTATAGCCATAACTGATCTATGCTATGATATGTATTTAATATGTCTATCATACTAATTTAGACTTTGTCATTGTGTCTAGAACGTCGAATCAAAGTGGTTTAGGCTTTCACGGATCTTAAATTGGACTCTTGGATTGAAAAGGGTAAAACTGTCTTTTGCACTTTACGTGTCTTTTATTTTTAGGACCTGTTTTCATAATTTTGACACCACCATTGGATTCAGAAGGCTCGAGATAATAAACATTGACTATTTATTTGTCTCGTTTGGAATTCATTTGAGCCATTTTTGAGTTAGGGTTATTTTTGAAATTTTCTTAAAATTAATATTTTATAAATTTTCCTATTTGGGCCTTAGTACAATTTTTTAAAACTTCTAGGGTCGGTTTATAGTTTCTAACAATTTCGGTCTGAACTAGTGCGTTCAGAGCTAAAAACCCTAAACCGGTTCGAATCCCCACTGAACCAGCCGGTTCAGTCTTCATTCAAGAACCGGAATAAGATATCCTTTATATCTACTTATCCACAGTTTAGTTAAACCAAACCCAATTTTGGATTTCCTATCTTTATAGCCAAACAGGCCAAATATCATTTAATTTCAATTACAAAATGACACAGTATTACCGCCCCATTTAGTTCCGGTCGGGTTCCGACCCAACCCGAACCCAAATCCGGTTCTGTCTTGACCCGATATGCCTCTCAAAAATCCGGTCGTCTTCTCCGACTGTTATTCTGATTACAGTTTTTTAGAACAGTAAAATTTCCTACTGATCTTGATGATTTCACCTTGAAATTTTACTATTTTTGCATCAATTGAATCCTAGGATTTTAAGAAACGTTTTAGGACTGATTTTGGCCCTCAACGTCACCGGTTTCCAACACCCATTTCCAGTTTTTCGGTGTTGCACCGGCGAAGAATAATTTGTTGTAGAACAGTTGTTTCTTAGCCGTTTTAAGTGATTCAAGATGCGTTGGACTCCTGGAAATGTTTCCTATTGATTTCTAATCTCAGAATCAAGGTTCGTTTGATGGATAGAATTTCACCATGGTTGACCATATCTAATAGTTCCAGTTTTCTTAATTTCCTTTCATGTTTTGTGCCTTGCACATTTAGTAATTGATTCTATAATAATATGAATTAAAATTAGAGAGATTTAAACGTAGTAGGTTACCTGTTCTTAGCCGAACTTTGTTTCCAATTTCCTCAAAAAGTCAGTTCTCTCTCTCTCTCTCTCTATGTCCAACTTTTTTCTTCTGTTCTTCCTTGTTTCTCTTCTGTCGCGCCACAATTTTTCTCTCTCTCAAAATTCATTTTCTCTCTAGTTCTTTCTCTCTCTTTCTCACTCCTTTTATCTCTCAATTGATCTAGCCGACCCTATGGTTAGTGGCTTGCCAACTGGTATACAAAAAATGTCACATACACACCTGGACACATGCAGCTCTTGAAGTTGCCACCTATTGCATGCAATCCTTGTTGCTTTACTTCTCACAAACCATGTGCTAGCCGCACATGGTTTCTACACCACTTGTTCCACTCACGTCCAACACACACACACACACACACATATATATATATATATATACTCTTTCCTTTTTTATACATATTACCTTATATTAATATATATATATATATTACATAATGTTACATTTATATATAAAATTATATATAACCGTATACATGCATATATATATATATAAAACTATATACATGCAATCTATATATATATATCTTTTATATATTTTAATATGTGTGCGTAGTTCCGTAAAATTAAGCTCTTGGTGCGACGGTACCCTGGATACTTGAGATTGCCTGCCTCTCTTACCTATACGTCGTAATTAACATAGCAGTCTAACGATGTCCAATTTTATTTATGTCTGATATTGGCTTACAGTTCGGGGTTACATTCCATGACTCGGTCCGATCCGGGTCGGGTACTGGCTAACTCGAGTCGGGGTATTACATTCTTACCCCCTTAAAAATTAGTTTGTCCTCAAACTTAGCACATACTAAGACAAAAATAACTGAGGGTACTTAGCTTGCATGCCATCCTCCCTCTCCCAAGTAGCCCCTTCAACTTGGTGATTCTTCCATAATACTTTGACTAAAGGAATCGTCTTATTCCGCAGCACTTGCTCCCGTTTGTCCAGAATTTGCACTGGCTGTTCGATGTACCTTAAATCCTCCTGGACTTCTTAGCTATATTTCATTTCATCCCGGACCACCAATAAGTATTTCTAACATTGTGGTTTATTTTGGTATTTTCTGAATAGTATGGCGAACCTTGAACTGTGTGCCTCATCTAAAATCTCTCTTCTAATTTTTAGTACGTCTGGCACACAGATTCGACCCTGATAATATAACACTCCATCTTGGATAGCAAATTTCGAAGTCTTACCTATCTCAACATCCTGACGAAGTCTGATCAACGTTGCATCCTAAGTCTGCAACTCTCTGATCCTGTCTATAATAGATAGACCAATTGCGACATTGGCACTTCGTGCCCCGAGCTAGGCAGAACCATCTCGATCTCCATTCAGCATCCTTCAGTAGCTCTATCAGATAAGCTAGACTTCCTGACGACTTTCGGCTAAGGCATCAGCTATCACATTTGCTTTTCCCGTTGGGTTCTCTGCCCTTGTCTAAGATTTAGTCAAGTGGTTTAAGCTTTCTAAATTCAATACTGCTCATAATTCCTTTACTGTTCACAGATCTTTACTTTCTTCTACACTTGTGAGTATTCTGGTAGTAGGTTCTTTCAATTTCATATATCATTTTATTTCATGATTCTGACTAAATGATTCACTACTCTCTCAGTCTCCTTATCATTATTTAGATTACCTTAATCTCTAAAAGTTACTCGGGTTATTTATCATATACTTTCCTTTAGCTTGACGGAGTACCATCCTTTATGCATGTCAATCTACTACTCAGATCATTTCTAAGATCCCTCAAATCTTTATATCGACATGTTCTCAGAATTATTTGGATTTCAAATGTCAACTTCTAGTAACCTCGTTTACTAAATAAGCGTCTTTAAACTCTACTCATCATTTACCTTGTCAGGGTCTGTCTATAACCTATTCAAGACTTTTCGCACTTCGGGTACGTCATCAATCTATTACTCAAATTGATAAGGTTTATCAACTCCCTTGTACTTACCCCCTTCAAGCTACCTTATTGCCTTTCAGAATGTAAGCATTCTACTTAGATGTTAACCATCATAGTTCTTACCTTTCATGGTATTATTACTCCGTCTAGGTGTCACTATTAATTTCTACTACCCTTCTAGGGTATCACTATTTTATTTAGATATTACTGTCAAATTTCTTGCTTTTTCAAGCCAATACGTTCTCCAACTCTATGCTGGCCTTCTATCTTTCAATGTGACTTAACTGTTACCCTATTCATTATGGAATGTCTGATTCTCACAATATAAAGCAATTATAACCATCAGGTTTTTATTCTAAATATAGAATTTCAATTCTCAACAGTTCCTTCACTATTGTCATGATTTCTCCAATTTCTTTTAAGTAGGACTACTATTTCTTACTCAAGCCTCACCTATCTGTCTATATCATTTATCGAAACCCCCTTCAATGTTTTCATTATCAAACTCAAGAATTCTTATCATTTACATTTACGTAGACTACTATTTTTTTAAAGATCGCTATCTATTTGCTTATTTTAGTTATTCAAGAATCATTAACTCCTATGATAACACAGCCTCCTTCTAACGACTAGTTAACCCTTAGTCTCTTAACTTACTTTCATCTTTTAGCAGTCACAAATCATTTAATTGTTTTTAAATCATCAATTTCTTCTCAGATCAGTTAATAACTGTCCACTTATGATCTGTACCTCCTATATCCTATGTATATTATTTATTACTAATGATATGTCTCATATATAACCTTCCTTTCTATTGACTCTTCCAAAAGTCACTATTCATTCCATTTCTTCCATCAAGTATTCAAATCTATAACAGTTTGTAGTTCAATCTAACGATTATAAATCATAGCTATAAGACTCATTAATGTCTTTAAAATTCAACAAGTATCTGATCGACTAATCATCATGTTTTTGTATTATGTACTCTACTTGTTTCATGCATAACATCTATCACCAATCATTCTCTTGGTAGAAATTGAACAGTTAACCTATAATTTAGAAGTTCTGTTTCTATGTTCTATTAGTTGTTCACTTTCTAAATCATGCTGGTAGGGGATGCGGGAAGCAAATCAATAAATAAAACTCGTATATGGCAATGTTATAACTAACTAGTAAAAATACCTGGAGCTACTAAGGTGGTAGCCTACATGTCTCCTACTAGCTGTAGAGGAATCGTGCTCGGAGCACTTCTGCTCCTTATTTCGTGTTTGGGATCTAGTCGTCTTAGGTGATAGGGGAACTATAGCACGAGCTGTGGATTCCTCTTTCTGGGACTCCTTCCTAACACTTTTCTAGGGACAATTTATCGCAAAATGTCCAGGTTGCTTGCAATGGTAGCAGAGATTGGTGTCTTTGAGGCAAATTCCTTTGTGGTACCTATGGCAATTAGAAACACTTAACCCTTACTTTTCTTGATCCTGTCCCAAGTTTAGAGAATGATGTTTCTTTCCTTTTGCTCTTGCTATCTCTGGACGGTTGATTTTGAGGAATTAGCTCAACGATTCTTTCTACAAGTCGTTCCATTCTCTTTAGTCTACTCGTAAAGTCCAAATCTCCCTGGATACTCCTTGTGATCTTTATTGCTGTAAAAGATCAACGGTTAAGATTTATATAATATTCTATCTATCATGTCAGAATTTATCTACTGACCGACTCTACTTGGACATTTGTAATACTAGTACCTTAGTCTTATCTCCCATGATCCACTGTGTTACCTAATGCTCTGATACCAAGCTGACACGACTCGAGACCCACCCTATGCGGATCTCATATTATGCACCCGATCCAACATTGGTTGCCGAACCAAGGGTTCTCAACTTGCTACACAATCAGTGCTACTAACATGCAACAACTAAATAGCGGAAGTCTTAAATAAATATTTACATAAAAGTTGCATGTCATACATAAAGTGTTCTCAAAATGCGGAATACAAAATTTCTTAATACAACTGGTCTTCTCCAAGACGTGGATTACATGGGAGAGTTATAAGACTGTCTGTACTAAATATTACCCTACAATTTCAAAAGTATGTCCACTGCTATCTAGCTAACTGTTACTGCTACCTGCTACTGCTCCTTCTACAGCTTCCTTTCCTGAAAGGGGTGGTAAGTTTGGGGTGAGCTAACTAAAGCTCAGTAAGTAATTCTCTTTTGCTCTGTTATGTGTACAAGAATATAGAAGCACTATCCATAAAAGAACTAGGATAAATGCAGATATGCTAGCCAGTCATAAATACTGAACTCATCAATGAGCACCAATGATAAGAACTTGACTGACAATAATCATCAATGAATATCGAATGATAAGAAACTCAATAATAAAGCAATGAAAATCTGTCTAACAATGTAATCATATGTGCTGAATGAAAGCTGTGAAATCTCATGATCGTTTATAATGAAATAATATGATCAAGCTATGAATATCAACAATATAAGGTAGTGATATCCAATAAATCTGAGATGCTCTGGTGCTGGTGGGGCCCGGCTACCCCCTGGGCTCACATTCGGTGCTCTAAGGCCTCGCCGAATGGTATTGCGCTGAGCTCGTATTCAGTGCCATAGGCTTCGCTGAATACTACTGCTCTGAGCTCGTATTCGGTGCTTTAAGGCCTCGCCGAATACTGCTTTGTGTACACTGTATAATAATAAATATTTTGCTCAAAATTTGGACCCGAAGGTCATAACTGGGACCCTGAAGGTCATATCCTAGCATCAGATGGAAATGTGACTGATCACAAATTCGGCACTTAAGATATATCAAGAGCATGCTATTTTTCACGAAAAATGAAGTGGAATCATAACTGGTTCGAATGAAACTATCTGGCTCTCACGACCTTGGGTACAAGTGTACAATAAGAACTCAATGCACAAATGTACAATCATGATCAAGATATCTATATGAAAATCACCAAATGCTTCCCACATGATAGGACAATATCGATGTGGCTCAATAAACACTGATAGTTGTGTAAAGAGTACAATAGGCAATGTATATACAAAGAACTATGACTTGGCTCGGAATGTAACACATACAGAGATTAGAGATTACTTACTTTTTACTGATCCTATCCTTGAAACTCAAGCTATTTCCTCCCCTTTTTCTTTTGACGTGCTTGTCATTGAAAAATATACTCAGCCTATAGCCATAACTGATCTATGCTATGATATGTATTTAATATGTCTATCATAGCTATCGGCATCTTAATTACTAATGTAGACTTCGTCATTGTGTCTAGAACGTCAAATAAAAGTGGTTGAGGCTTTCACGGATCTTAAATCGGACTCCTGGATTGAAAAAGGGTAAAACTGTCATTTTCACTTTCGTGTCTTTTATTTCTGGGACCTGTTTTCATAATTTTGACACCACCATTGGATTCAGAAGGCTCGAGATAATAAATATTGACTATTTATTTGTCTCCGTTTGGAATTCATTTGAGCCATTTTTGAGTTAGGGGTATTTTTGAAATTTTCTTAAAATTAATATTTTATAAATATTCCTGTTTGGGCCTTAGTACAATTTTTTAAAACTTCTGGGGTCGGTTTATAGTTTCTAACAATTCCGGTTTGAACTAGTGGGTTCAGAGCTAAAAACCCTAAACCGGTTTGAATCCCCACTGAACCAGCCGGTTCAGTCTTCCTTCAAGAACCGGAATAAGATATCCCTTATATCTACTTATCCACAGTTTAGTTAAACCAAACCCAATTTTGGATTTCCTATCTTTATAGCCAAACAAGCCAAATATCATTTAATTTCAATTAAAAAACAACACAGTATTACTGCCCCATTTACTTCTGGTCGGGTTCCGACCCAACCCGAACCCAGATCCGGTTCTGTCTTGACCCGATATGCCCTTCGAAAATCTGGTAGTCTTCTCCGACTGTTATTCCAACTACAGTTTGCCGGAACAGTAAAATTTCCTACTGATCTTGATGATTTCACCTTTAAATTTTACTATTTTTGCATCAATTGAATCCTAGGATTTTAAAAAACGTTTTAGGACTGATTTTGGCCCTTAAACGTCACCGGTTTCCAACACTCATTTCCAGTTTTTCGATGTTGCATCGACGAAGAATAATTTGTTGTAGAACAGTCGTTTCTTGACTGTTTTAAGTGATTCAAGATGCGTTAGACTCCTGGAGATGTTTCCTATTGATTTCTAATCTCAGAATCAAGGTTCGTTTGATGGATAGAATTTCACCATGGTTGACCATATCTAACAGTTCCAGTTTTCTTGATTTCCTTTCATGTTTTGTGCCTTGCACATTTAGTAATTGATTCTACAATAATATGAATTAAAATTAGAGAGATTTAAACGTAGTAGGTTACCTATTCTTAGCCGAACTTTGTTTCCAATTTCCTCCAAAAATCAATTGTCTCTCTTTCTCTCTGTCTCTCTCTCTATGTCCAACTTCTTTCTTCTGTTCTTCCTTGTTTCTCTTCTGTCACGCCATAGTTTTTTTCTCTCTCTCAAACTTCAGTTTCTTTCTAATTCTCCCTCTCTTTCTCACTTCTTTTATCTCTCAATTGATCTAACCGACCCTATGGTCGGTGGCTTGCCAGTTGGTATACGAAGAATGTAACATACACACACCTGGACACATGCAGCTCTTGAGGTTGCCACCTGTTGCATGAAATCCTTGTTGCTTTACTTCTCACAAATCATGTGCTAGCTGCACATGGTTTCTACACCACTGGTTCCACTCACGGCCAACACATACACACACACAGATATATATATATATATATATATATATACTCTTTCCTTTTTTTATACATATTACCTTATATTAATATATATATATATATATATATATAGTACATAATGTTACATTTATATATAAAACTATATATAACCGTATACATGCATATATATATATATATAAAACTATATACATGCAATCTATATATATATATATATCTTTTATATATTTTAATATGTGCACGTAGTCCCGTAAAATTAAGCTCATGGTGCGACGGTACCAGGGTACTTGGGACTGCCTGCCTCTTTTACCTTTGCATCGTAATTAACATAGCAGTCCAACGACGTACAATTTTATTTATGTCTTATATTAGCTTACAGTTCGGGGTTAGATTCCATGACTCAGTTCCGATCCGGGTTCGGTACAGGCTAACTCGGGGCGGGGTATTACAATTATCATCATGAGTCATCAACATTTATATATACATCACATACATATCCCCTAAAAGTACAAAACGTAAATATTCAAAAGTCTTGTCACATCCCGAACCCCACCCTACGCAGGATGTCGAGGACGTGATGCCAGTTAGCCGCCGCGCGACCAACCGAAGGCAATTTCTGAACTTTCCAGTGAATTGCACTCCAACTGTAGGGTCAGATGCAGCGGAATTTAAAACTTTTTTTTTTCTTTTCATCACGGGAATGCAACTCATGTATCCACCGTAGGATATGTATCACACAGAGCAAGTCTAAAATCCAACAGCTAACAACTCAACCTCAGAGCATATCTATAATTCGACATATAACAACAGAGCAGAACTATAATCTCTAGAGTACCGTTTAAATCCATGAGCCACGTCTATGTCTAGTACATATCAGTCAAGTCAGTCGTATTACATCACTCACCTGATTAAACAGATTCAATCCCCAATTATCCAGTCTCCACAGATCAGTGCCATCAGATCCAATAGATATCGTTCCTGAAAAATGTTAGGGAATGGGGTGAGCTTCGAAAAGCCCAATGAGTAACACAAGTTCCCTGTCAAGGGTTTCAAATCCATTTCTTGTTTACAAAGCACAAGGGTAGTTCAGTTGTTTCTGAAATAGCAGCTTTATAAATCTACTTTAAATACAGTTTCAGTAGAATAAAGCAGGACTGAACAAAATAAAACAATAGATCAGAACAGACAGAACATAACAGACCGTATCAAGCATAATCGTACAGAACAGAACACAACAGGTCAGGACGGAGCAGAACCGAGCAGAGCAGGACATAACAAATCAGAGCAGGATGAAACAAAGCACAACAAATCAGAACAAAGCAGGTCAGAATGGAACGGGTCAGAATAGAACAGATCGGAATAGAACAGGTCAGAACGGATCACAATAAAACATAATAGAACGGAATGGAACAGAACATAACAAGTCATAACCGAACAGGACAGAATAGGTCATAGCAAATCATAACCGAACAGAACGGAATAAAACATAACAAATCAGAATAAAACAGAACAGAACATAACAGAACGAAGTGGAAACAATATGTCAACCAGAGATACAAGTATATCATCGACGGAACGGAACAAGACAAAATTGAGTGGAAACAGTATATCAATCAAGGATACATGTATATCATCAACGGAACGGAACAAGACAAAACTGAGTGGAAACAGTATATCAATCAAGGATACATGTATATCATCAACGGGACGGAACAAGACAAAACTGAGTGGAAACAGTATATCAATCAAGGATACATGTATATCCTCAACGGAACAGAACAAGACAAAACTGAGCGGAAACAATACGTCAGTCAGAGATACAGGTACATCATCAAAGAACATGATAGGTCAGTATTGAGCAGAACAGGACGGGACAGAACAGAACGGAACAGATCGAAACAAAGCAAACAGGTTAGGACGGAACAGATCAAACATAACAAATCAGGACATACCAGAACTGAATGGATCAGGCAGATCAGACAAAGCAGGTCAGGACAGATCAAAACTGAACGGATCAAATAGATCAAACAGAATAGGTCAGACAGATCAAACAGAACAGATCAGGACAGATCAGACAGAACAAGTCAGACAGATCAAACAGAACAGATAAGAACAGATCAACAGAACGGGTCAGACAGATCAAACAGAACAGATCAGAACAGATCAACAGAACAGGTCAGACAGATCAAACAGAACAGGTCAGGACAGATTAAACAGAACAGGTCAGGACAGATCAAACAGAATAGGTCAGGACAGATCAAACAGAACGGGTCAGACAGATCAACAGAATAGGTCAGGACAGATCAGACAGAACGGGTCAGACAGATCAAACAGAACAGGTCGGGACAGATCAGACAGTACGGGTCAGACAGATCAAACAGAACAGGTCAGGACAGATTAAACAGAACAGGTCAGTTAAAACATCAGAGTAACAGAACAGATCAGTTAAAACATCAGTGTAACAGAACAGATCAGTTAAAACATCAGAGTAACAGAACAGATCAGTTAAAACTTCAGAATAACAGAACAGATCAGTTAAAACATCAGAATAACAGAACAGATCAGTGATGAGCAGAGCAGAACAGTATAACAGAATAAACAGTACAGTACGCACAGATTAAACAGTGCAGTATGCTCATATAGTGCTCAAGACTGAGATGGTACCAAGAATCAGTTGTTCTTTTCAGAACCAGTTAAAAAAATAGCGGTTTCTTTCAGTACAGAGCAGAGAAACCAGACAGAGTAAAAATCATGCATTAAGTAAAAGCATGAAATCAGTGAATCAGACAGAACAGTACAGTATAGTATTTTTAAAATACAGTAACTAGGCAGTGTACTTATACACCAAGTCAGGAGTCAAGGTTACTCACAACTGTTACAGTTATCTCCTTGCATAAACAATCTGATAACCTCTAAGTACGTGAGGCATCACCATATATATCCTGAACAATCATCATCAATTACAGACAGATCAGAATTTATCCATTCAGGTCTTATTCGTCATCTTAGGTGTCTATCGGATTACCTAAGATAACCTAGTAGCCTATCGCCCTCTCATCGGGTTTCATCCGGGGCTATTTTATTCTTAAATTAGGCTTAGCAGTCATCAGAATTATAACCTAAGTCATTAGACTTCAATCGTTATCAGTCAGTTACTTATTCAGTCTTAGGGGCAAAACGGTCATTTGTCACTTTTCCCTCGGACCCTGTCAAGGTCCTCAGAATGGTCTTTATATCTTAAATATAAAGTTATACGTCTTTTAGACTCCAATCAGTATCAGTTAGGTTCTTATTTTAACCATAGGGGCAAAATGGTAATTTTGCCATTCTTGTCCCGGACCCAGTCGTGGTCCTTGGAATATCCCATATATCCTATATATGAAGTTCTAAGTCTTTTAGACTTGAATCGCTATCAGTTAAGTGCTTATTTAGCCTTAGGGGTAAAATGGTAATTTGTCCATTCTTGTCCCGGACCCTATCGTGGTCCCCAGAATAGTCCACATATCTTAGATATAATTTTCTAAGTCATTTGGACTTCGTTTGGTATCTATTTTTGGTCATCGGGACACATTAGTCGTTTCTCGTTTTACGCGTTAACTGTTCCGGAGTCTTATTTAGCCCTTCAGTGTTCATAATTATCCTTATGATAATTTATCAGATCAGTTTGACCTTTATTTGACCCCTACTTTGCACTTACTGCGCTCAGGGGTATTTTGGTCATTTTACGTTTTGTAAGATTCTGACTCCGAATCATTATTTAATCATGTTTGCAGTTTCACCAGTATCTGGGCTTCTATCGGTATCAATTTCGTCCCAATCGGACTTCATTTGGGCTTCGTACAGTATCAGAGGTATTTTGGTAATTTCATACGTCATATTTTTCGGTGCCTCAGTTCACAGAATGGACCTCACCATTGGGTCCAGAGCGTCTGACATAATTGGAATAGACTGTCTTTTATTTTTATTTGGGCCTGGGTACCCTCAGGGGTAGTACAGTCATTTGTCACTTACAGGTCTGTATTTTTTTCGGTACATAATTTCCTAATTTGGACTGTACCATTGAGTCCAGAATATTTGAAATGGTGGAAATACACTATTTATTTGCTTTATTTGGACTCCGTTTGACATATTAAATGTCCAGGGGTAAAATCGTAATTTTACCTATTTAATAAAATAATTAAATAATTATTTTACTATTTAATTAATTTTCCAGGGGCTTAAATGAATAATTTCTCAATGTTCTGAGCCACAGTACAATTTCCTAATTTAGTGGGGGTTAATCCGTAATTTTCAGAAACATTTGGGGGGGTTAAATATAAATTCAGAAAATTAGGGTTCAGACCAGAGGGTTCAGGGGTTCAGAAATTGAACCGGTCCAATAATCTCAGAAGCCAACCGGTTCAGTGACTTTAAGAAAACCGGAATGAGATACTCCAGTTATCCCCAATTTCTTTCTTATTCTCGGTTTGGATAGGCCCCAAATTAATTTCCCAACTTCTGATTTATTAACCGTGTTGCCAACCAGTCAGATTTCAATTTAAAATCAAAACAGTAATTCGTAAAACGGTGCCGTTCTATTTAAATTAGTGGCACGCTCGTAGACCAACACGTGTCCGAGTCAACTCGCTAACTCGGTTGGAATCGCGAGTTGACTCCATCTTCCCCAACTGATCCACGTACTGTAGCCCTAATCTACAGTTCGGTTTTTCTCCATTTTCGTGCCATTTCAAGCACGACTTTCGACCTGTTTTGGTCCCAAACATCTTCTGGATGTCATGCCAACTCTTTGCCGTCGATTTCATGCTTCGAATCAAGCTCAACAGCTTGATATATGGGGGAATAGCCGAAACAATAATTTGGCTATCAAGCCTTCATTTCTCCACCAAATGACACAAGGTTTGGTCTGATGTGATCGTGCGTCCATGGGGATCAAACTACCATTCCAAAATCGTGGTCTAGAGGCCTAATGGTTTAGTTGGGTTCCATGGCCGAAAACAATAATCTCAATTTTGATGGCCTTCCAATGTGGTTTTGGGTCGCGGAAGGCGATATTTTAAACCCTCTTCGTGTCTAGATTAGTTCTAGACCATCAAAAGTCAGTTCGGTTGAGGTCATTTCAGACCTGCTACTCAAGGTCGTTAATGGCGGATTCTTCACGGTTTGGGTGTTTTCAGGGCTGTCCGACCTGCCCAATTGTTCTATAACAATCCTAGGCCCCTCAGTAGTGCATACATATAGTTTATATGGCTCAAAAATCATCAGAGCAGTACCAATAAATCAAAACAGAAAATTTGACGGTTTTGTAGTTTGAGGTGTTTACCTCTCAAGCAGTGGCTGCTTCCTGCTCTTCGATGGTCCAGTTCGGATCCTTGGCACCCCAGGTGTGCCTCAGTCCCAGCCGTGCAGCACATAGCCTCCTTAGTTCCTCCTTCTTTGGGCACCTCCATGGCCACACACACATGGACATGCATATACACATACACTTGGTTTGGCAGTCTCTCTCTTAACAGATCAGTTCTCACACAGTTTTCTGATTTTCTGAATATTCAGCTCACACACTTGGTGTTATAGAGATCCCAAGCTCATGTGTATATTAGTGCACACTTATACACATACATAATCATACATGTAGGCCTTAGGTCTAATTGTAGGCACTGAGATGTGATGATGAGGCTGAGGTGTAGGGGTTCAGGTCATGATGGAGGTTTTGCATGTAACCTCATTGGTCAGTTTGGAAGGTGGCCCCACCAGAATTCTGGGTTATATACCTTTCATTGTATATTTGTACACAAAGACAGTAGTAGCCCAGTTGGTAATTTTTGGATGAGGTTTCTTTTCACTCAAAGGTCAAGGGTTCAATTCCCTTGGCCTCCCATTTGGCCATTTTTCCCATATTTTCGGTTAAGGCCACGTTTGGTTGCGCAGTAATTCAGTTTCAGTGTTTCCTTCGTAACTTTCATTCCGTAACTCATTTTTCGACGCGGTTTGTTCCGAGAGTTCCGTATTTCAGTATTCTTCAGTGTCAGAGGTTCCGTGTCATTTATTAAACATTCGGGATTTTCCGGGTTAGCTAATTCGGATTTCGTTAGTGTTAAAGCGGTGTTATTTCGCCGAATTAATCAGTAATTGGGTTCGGGTAGAGTACCCTTTCCTCCAGACATTTTTAATTATTTAATCGGTCTATCATGACCGCCGGGATTATGATTAATTCCCTAGATCATTCTATAAGCCAGTATTAATTGATAATTAATAACTAATTATTAATTACGCAAAGTCGGGGTGTTACAAGTCTAGGCTGTTATCAAGTCCAAAAATAAACATCATATGATTACCAAAAAATTCATATCACATCTAACCAAAATCCTGGTACAAGAAGTCCATCACGTTCACGCTTTAGCCATACGGTGTGGACTTTGCTACTTTATGCCAATTCAATTACCTGAAATATATTGGATAAATCCATATGAGCTTCACTAAAATCGTGAGTAATTCCTGCATCCTATCATAGGTTTTGCAAGACATAGTTTTGCACAAAATACTATGAGCACCAAGTTTCTTTAAACAAATTGCATATACATAAGGATACCTTAAAACATGCTTTCAAAACGGATCATGTATAAAACATACTGAAGATTCAAGCAGATATAACAGAAACATTTCTAAAGCACGTTATTTTTCGATAACATAGTTCAAATATCGAATCACAAAGTAGATAGTAAAGAGTTGTTCACAAATCGTATATTAGCATATGCATTTCTTAAAACATGATTCAGATAATTAGTTACGAAACAGATAACATGATAACGAATGACAAATACACATGAGAGGATGCTTTTAAAATTTGATTTTGAAAAACGGGTAACACGAGATGGATAATAGACACATATTACACACATCAAAGATTTACATAATGAGTCGGAGCACTATGTGGGTAAGTCTCATTAAGAGTCGAAGCGCTACGTAGGTAAGTCTTATACATGAATTCCACAACGAGTCAGAACACCATGTGGGTAAGTCTCATCAAGAGTCAGAGCGCCACATGGACAAACCTCGTGTAGACACAGGAATCGAGTCAAAGCGTCATATGGGTAAGTCTTATAAAGAGTCGGAGTGCCACATGGGTAGGCATCGAATAAACACCTTATCGGATTCAAAACAAGTATAATTCAGGTTGCGTAGTCAATTTGGTTCACACAAATAATTTATTTTTCATTAAAGGGGTGCCATGGTTCGTAGAAATTTTTTAAATCGATACATATGAATGTCATTTCAAAATCTAGACATGAAGATCATAGTTTCTGAATATTTCACAAAGTACAGATAGACATTTGAACGTGATATAAAAGCACTGATCTAGGGTACAAGATTACTCACCTCAAACTTTTAGTCAGCTATGCTAATCCCCTTTCCCTTATCTTTAGTTCCTAGATCATAAGCCAAATATACATAACTATGCATTAGAACATAACTGAGGCAATTACTATTGGCCATTTATTATTTTTGTAGCTAAATCTTCTTTAACGAATTTTGTTTGTTGGTTTGGTAGTCTCAGACTTAAAGTTAGGTCCCGCCTTCTTTTTCTAAATTCATTTTATAGCTAAATTAGTGCTTGGGACATAATGGGTATTACCTCATTTGTTGTTTCATATTTTTCAAAATTTATTTGGGCTTAATGGGCCTCATCATTGAGTCTGGAACGTTCGAAATAGTCAAGTTAGACTACCTTTTATATTTTATTGACTCTGGGCATTATTAGGGGTAAAATGGTAATTTTATATTTTACATGTCTTAATTTTTCGGGACTTAATTTCACAAATCGGACTTTGCCGTTGAGTCAATAATGCCCAAAAATGTTAGGTTGCACTATCTTTTTATTTTATTTAGGCATCGAAACCATTTTACCAAATTAAATTAATTTAATTTCTTTAATTCTTTTATTTTATATTATATATATATATATATTCAGTCCATAATATTCACATGTCTGAAGTTGGCACAGTGGCCACACACTTGGGTTTAAGTTGCACACATGTACACGGTCAAGGGTTCGAAACTTGGGGACTGCAGCTCTTCCTATTTTTTTGATTTTTCGTTAGCCAAATAGCGGACAAGAGTCCAAACAGGGATAAGATATCCCTATTCCGCATGGGTTTATTAAGTCAATTTCTTAACCTCGTAGCCAAATAGTGCCATTTTGTTTTAATTAAAAACTCAAAACGACATAGTTTTGAAATAACCTCATCTACACCTGAACGGGTTCTGACTTGAACCCGAAACCGACTTGATAACTTGACCCACTATTGTTCGTTTTCCCTACTTCTCCGGTGAGGGTTCGGGTGGCCTTCTTTGGTGCCAGCAACCGTTACTGGTTGAATTCCAACCACATGTTCAACGTGGTCTGATCCCATTTTTCATGAGGGTTCCATTTTTATACTTGATTTCTGGATTTGAAGGCTCCACTGTCACGAAATAGGGGGGTTATAGCCGCAGCTCTGGTGACCCTCGATTTTTCATCGAGGTATTCATCTTCTATTTCATGGTTTTTTTGCCACTATTTTTGCCCCAAATTTTTCCTACATGCTTCTAGAACCCTAGGAAACACTTTCTTGTTCCTAAAACCCAATGACTCAAACCTTTTCACTTTCATTTAATTTTTCCCTCTCTAAATTGAAACTCGCTGTTTCTCAATGGTTCCTTAACCATTTTTAGTGATTCAAGTTGTTGCATGTTCCAATTTTAATGCTCTTTTGAGTTATGTAGTTTGTTTGAAGTTTTAATCAAGTTTGATCAAAAACTCAATTTTTCACATATTCGGGTCTAAGAGTTTTTAGGGTTTCTTAGCTTAAACCTCACCATTTTTCTTCTATTTTCATTCCTCAACAATATAAAACACATGCATGCATATTTTAGGCTATAAACAAGCTTGTAATTAAATTTTTCTGGAGAGAGAAAATTTACCTCTCTCTCTCTCTCTCTTCAGTTTTCTTCTCTTTCTCTACTGCTTTCTCTCTCTCCCTCATTGCTTCTGATTTTTTCTTTCTTCTTCTTCTTCACTTTCTCTCAGCAAGTTCATATATAACATACACATAATATATATTTCAAATCTGCATGAAATTTAATTGGCGGGGAGAGTGGCCCAATGGGGTGTTGACACCTCAATTTTGAGCATGCAAATTTGACATTTTATGTAACTTATATATATATATATATCTTGTGAGATATATAGCACAAAAGTGCTATAGCCAAGTTGGTTTACTTTTTAGGTATAAGTTTCTTCTTAATTTTTGGTCTTGGGTTCAAGTCCCATGGCCAACACGTTTGGCATATTTTTCCAATCTTTTTTGTCTTATGCCTTGTTTGGCATTTGGCATATTTTATCCCTTTCTTCCTTTTTGCTTTGTTTTAATTTTCTTCTTGGTACTTGTATTCTTTGTAGTCTTTATCATCTTAGTTTAATTTTCCATAATTTTCATTGTGTCTAATATTAAATTAGTGACTTAATTCTTGATAATCGGATTAGGGTGTTATATACTCAAAATGAAGTTAGATCAAGGTTGGTTTCTAGGAAAGCTTCTAAGCTTGTTAATAGCGGCTTGTTTGGGTTTTATGGTTTCTGTCACGACCCGAAACCCACCCTACGCGGATCCCGAGGGCGTGATGCCATATTCAAAATTTATACACGTTTTTTCAGCTGTTGCTCCGGCGTCGGTCGCCGGAGCTGCAACCTTTTTCTCTATTTTTCTCATGATTTACACGTCCATTTTTGTAGATTTTTTTACTGTTTTACTCCTAAGACCCTAAACAATCGTTTCAAATTATTTTGGATCTCAAATAGCCCAAATTCTAACACCCAAATTAGTTTCCCGGCCAGATTATTTTTCGCTTTAACATGGTCATTTCTTGACCGTTTGTTCTAATTCAAATTGTTTTGGATTCCTAGAAGGATTGTCTACGTGGCTTTAGTCACAAAACTGAGCTTGGTTTCAGTTAAAAATTTTACACGTTTTGGCCGTGACTTACAGAGACAAGTTCTTATATTTTTCTTTCAGTTTTTCCTACTGATTTTGGTTCCAAGTGGTCTGAAAAATACAAAAGAGAGAATTTGAGCACATACCATAATCCTATGCTCGACTTCCTGAAGCTTTCCTTCCTTCATCCATGGCAGCTTCTTGTACTGTTGTAACAGTCATCTCTCTCTCTCTCTCTTTAGTCTCTCTATTACTCTCTTTCTTATTTTCTTATGTTTGTTTGCTCTGAAAATAGTTATAAATAAGGGGTGAACTAACAAAACTCAGTAAGGAAATTCCCAGCTTTGCCATGGGTCAGGGTTAGTCCACAAGAATAATAGAATAAAGAGATATCAGATAGATACATAGCCAATCACTAATTATAACAATAGTGACCCGAGGGTCCAAAAATACTTATTCCCACAAGGAATAATACAAGAGAGAATCAATCAAAGAGATTCAGCTCAACACAATAAATTACTGCCACCAATAATATGCCAGCTAATCAAAAGTATTCCATGCTTGCAAATAATATGATCATTCATAGGCTATAAAATATGATCATCCAACAATGGAAAAATGTCATGATCGAATTCTAACAGAATATATGCGTAAATAGAACGGGGCTCGACATACCCCCAGAACACGCATATTCATCTCCGCCTCAATTCCTCGGACTTGCTGAAAAGCGCCAGAGCTCTTTTACTACAGGTCCCGAAGGACACAACATGTCTTGAAGGACACAACAGACCCCAAAGGGTCCTCCCCGCATCTGGGAACAGATGGGTCATTGTGACTGAGCACAACCGCGAGTACATACCAAATATCATGATCAATAAATTTCCACACAAGATGTACAATTATGTGAAATAGCCGAAATCTCAATCAACAAGACATAAATGTGTGGATCAACAAAATTTTCTATCAACAAGATATATCACCAGATCATGATGGTTCAAATATACTCAAACATTAGCAGACCAAAGATCACAAAAGATATAGGCAAATAAGTCAAATCCGAAGTACAGACATGAATAATTGATCACAAATCGATTGGCTTCAAAATGGAGAAATCAAGTTCAATAGGTAGTGATAGAGTAGCAAATTTGGCAGCATAAGAAGATAAATGTGACTTGGCTGGGAATAACCCATAGTAAAGCATAAGAGTTACTTACCTCGGCTTCTTAGTATTGCATTCTCCATTTACAACTACACTAATAATCTCACGATACTTCAGGCATATCCTTATATAGGCCTGAATAATCATCATTAATCAAAGAAGTATAAGGATTCACCCAATCATGTTTTATTCATCATCTTAGGAATCTATCTGATCTCTTAATTAGGTCCATTGGCCTATTACCCACTCATTGGGTTTCAACTTATGCTATTAAATTCCTTAAATAGGCTTATTACCTGTCAGGATTGTAATCTAACTCATTTGGACTCCAGTTATTATCATGTTAACAACTTATTTAACCTTAGGGCAAAATGGTAATTTTATTATTCTTGCCCCGGACCCTATCGTGGTCCTCCGAATATTCTCGATAGCTTATATGTAAGGTTCTAAGTCTTTTGAACTTCATTTGGTATCTGCTTTTGATCATCGAGACACGTTGGTCATTTCTCATTTTATAATCTAACTGTTTCGGAGTCCTAGTTAGTCCTATAATTATGCTTAGGACAATTAATTAGATTAGATTGGTCTTCATTCGACCTTTACTTTGCATGTACCGTGCTTAAGGGTATTTTGGTTATTTCATCTTTGATGATATTCTGACCCCGAATTATTAGTTAATCATTCATTCAGGTTTACAATTATTGGTGCATTCATTGGTATCAATTTTGTCCAATTTGGACTTTATTCAGGCTTCATACTGTATTAGGGGCATTTTGATAATTTTATATTTTCATGCGTCACATTTTTCGGTACTTCGTTTGTTAATACGGACCTCACCGTTGAGTCCAGAGTGTCCGACATAATTAAAATGGACTATTTTTTTATTTTTAATTTGCCCTGGGTATCGTTAGGGGTAATACAGTCATTTACCATTTGCGTGTCTATATTTTTTGGGACTTAATTTCACAAATTGGACTCCACCGTTGAGTCTGGAATGCCCAAAATAGTAAAAATATACTATTCATCCACTTTATTTAGACTTTGTTTAGCTTATTTTTAGCCTAAGGGTATTTTGGTAATTTTTTATTTAATATGGGGATTTAAAATAAATATTTAATTTATTACTTGGGCCTTCTCGTAATTCGTCTAAACTATTGGGGGTGCATTTCTAATTAACCACAAGTTTTGGGGCCCTTTTTCAATTTTTGAAACTTTGTAAATAAACCCATTGGTTTATTTAATTTTTAAGTGGATCGGTCTAGGGTTTCACTGGACCAACCGGTTTGGCCGGTTTAACATGTAATGCTGACGTCAGCCCTAATTTTGAATTTTAAATTCTCTTAATTAAAACGTCGTAGTTTCGGGTGACCCAAATCCTAATTAAGACATCGGGTCAGGACTCGACCCGAGGTTCGACCCATGATCGGTCACTATTCATCATCCCTACCAAATTAGGGTTCACTGTGCATCTTCTCCACAGTCGTCTTTTCCGACGACGGTGAGGAAATTTCGGTGACGTTTTTGGTTCAGTCCAACATGTTTTGAAGGGAAATTTTGTTAGGATTTCATATCTGCCTTTGGATTTTTGGTTGGACTGCATCTTGGCCGTCAAACAACCAGTTACAGTGGCTGCTACCCAGATTTCGGCGACCACAGTTTGCTTTTATTTCAAGGGCTACGAGCATTGTTTTCGCCCCATTTTCATTCTTTGAACTCCTAAAATCTATTAGACCATTTTATTGTTGTCTAAACCTCACAAAATGGCCGAAATCCGATCATCTATCCATTTTTTGATTGTACCTGCAACTGCCATTATCTCCATGGTCTCTTGACCATTTTGGCCCATTTAATTTGTTAAATGCTCCATTTTCTCCCTAGTTTTCAGTCACATAAGTGGTTTTAAGCTCTCTCGTGTGTTTACCAAAAATTAGTTTTCCTAGGTTTCGGGTTCATGGTCATCTTAGGGTTTACTTGCTCTAAAACCATGATTTCTCTTCCATTTTATTCCACCTATAGTATATTCCACATGAGTGCAAAAATAAAGCTCTAAAATAATTTGTATAGAAGGAAAATTTAGAGAGAGAATTTTTATCTTCTCAGTTTCTCTCTACATCACTTTCTTTCTCTCTCTAGCCTCAGCTCTTGTGTCTCTCTTTATTGCTCACAAACTTCTTCCTTCTGACCTTGTTTCTCCCTTTGGATCTTGATGCATGTAGATGTGAGAATCCTCCTCCTCTTTCTCTCTTTACAAACCTCCCTCTCTCTCTCTCTACATGAACACACAAGCACACTGCCATACACACTCTCACACAGTTGCACCCACACACATATCAATTATGATTTCTGAATTTCCATACCACACACGCAAACTGATATATATATATATATGTATCATATATTTTATTTATATGTTTGATTTGATCTGCATGAAACCTAATTGGTGGGTGTGATGGTCCAATGAGGGGCTACCACCTCATTCTGAGCAAATCAGAAATTTAGCATTATATGATATACATATATATATATATATATCCTTTGTAAAATAAAGCACAAAAGTGCTTGTGGGCCAAGTGGTAAATTTTGGGACTTTAAAACCTTGCCTCACTTGGTTAAGGGTTCAAATCCCCTTGGCCTCACATTTTAACGTTTTTCCCTCATTTTGGGCTTATGCCTCGCTTGGTTGGCATAGATTTCTATTTTAGCTATTTCCTCCATGATTTCTTTCCCATTGCTCTTTTTACGAAGCAGTTTCTTCTGATCATTCCCCATTTAGGTTAGCTTCAACGTTAAAGGCCTCGCGCCGGTCATTATTTTTTTGGTGGTCGTCATAGTTCGCTAATTCGAGTTTCCATAGTGTTAAAATGACATCATTTCACCTAATTAATTGGTAATTAGGGTCGGGTATTACACCAGCCTCTCTTGACATGTTTAATTATTTTATCGGCTTATCGGAACCTTCGAGAAATTCTTGATTAACTTTCTTGATTATTCTTTATGTTGTGTCTAATTAATGATTAGCAGACTAATTATTAATTAATTAGGTCGGGGTGTTACAGTTTCCTTAACCATTTTTTAATGCCAATTTAAAAATTCACTTGTCCAATTTTTGCAATACTTAATAATGATTAAGGTTATCACTTCAATTAAGTAACAATAATGTTCATGTGCCTGCAATAAAAAATCAATGGCATGCATCAATATATCAATAATGAAAAGCAAAGAGACGAACAAATGGATTTTCGTTGATGAGAAAACCGTTATAGATCAATTGTATCTGCTTTGGAAAGCCCTGCGACATTTACCCAGATGCACTAAATCCACTAGATTAGCTTTGATGATTACAGACACGGTATGAACAACAACTTAGTTTCTCAAGCCTTGGTTTTTTTATTTGAATCTCCTCAATCTTGAATCTTCAAGCGTTATCACATCCCAAACTCCACCCTCTACGGAATTTGGGACGCAATCGTTTAAAAAGGCCTTCAGAAAGGAATCAAATGGGTTGTATGAGAATTTTTTTTTATATTGTGGAAGCGTCATTTATACAACTTTAAAATAACAAATACAATCACATTAGATTAGAGCATATCCCAATTCCCTTACAGTAAGACTACTAATAAATTGCTTGTCGTTCTCTCGGCAAGACACAAGTGATCATTATGTGTTTATATACCAATTCTATAGTTGTACCCTTGCTTCAATTTTCTTCATCGGTAGCAGTAACCTTTCTTGTCATCTCTTAGATCAACATCCTAGATAAGCATTTTTACTGATCTTGGTAGGCTTTGAGACTATTTATCTCGCCTCTCCAAATTCTACATATGTTGCATCATTTCTTAATTTTTCACTAGCATTATTTTTGGATTATTAGGCTTCATTCCCTTTCAAGCTTTGATAAGCTTTACTCTATTTCTATCTTTCCTTATCCTACAAAACCTGGGAGGTTGGGGGGAATGGGATGAGCTAAACCACTAAGCTCAGTGAGTAAGTGTCACGACCTGAAACCCATCCTATGTGGATCTCGTGTTGCGGGGTTGGCCCAATGGCCGTCTCTACTTTTTTCATTCTTAGCATCAATGATAACAATAAATAATGTAACATAACATTAAAGTGTAGAAGCCTTATTACAAATATTGTTCAGAGACTGAAAATAAAACTGACAATAAACCAAACATAAACCACTTTTAGGTGGTGAGTACATGGGAGAGACTATATCATTCTATTGTGCTCCTCAACTGTCTCCCTATGCTCCTAACCTTCTACTGTGGTTCTGTAGCATTCTCACCTAAAAATATAATAAGTGGGGTGAGCTAACAAAGCTCAGTAAGTAAAAGCCTATCTCTAATATGGGTTAGGGATTACATAAAAGAATATAAATTCAAAGGTAACATGATAGGCAGACATGACAACGGTTGCAGTTAACAGTAAAATGCCACAATGACCAATGAATGATAAGGCACAATAACAATTGTGAGTAACGGTGTAGCATGAATATGGCTAAGGCACAATAATCACAATCAACATGAATACTGCCACAATAAAACGGTTACATTCAAGTCCAATAAATAAGGAACTATCAACATGGAATTATTCATAGGGAATAAAGACATCCTATGAATCTAATAAACGTCTACATAACAATCAACATAAGAGATGCATTTACTTTATTCAGGGTTTGACAGACCCTCGGTCTTTTGGGGGCCTGGCATTCCCCCCTTAACATGAATGCATATAAAATGCCCATTTAACTTACTATGTAAAAATGCCATCATTGCCATGTGTCTGTTCAAGGACTCGACTCGTAGGTCCCAAAATCGACCCGTAGGTCCTATCAATCAGATAACATCGGATGGATGATGTGATTGAGCACAAAATTCGACATTTATCATAAATCAAGATTCTATCACAATTTTATAAGAAATGTATGAGATATGGAATATCATGACATAGACATACAATGAAGCAAACCATGAGATAACAGTCAATAAACATCCTCTAGATAGGACAATATCAATGGTGGGACATAACAGTGGCTACGTACATGAGTATAAAATTTGGCAGTAATAGAAGAATGTGGCTTGGAAAACCACGTATAAGAGATAGGAATTCACTTACCTTATTAGTGTGTCTTAGTATTCCGTGACCTTCCCCTTTCCTTTCGAGTCTCCTATATATCAGTAAATACATTTTAGTTTTAATGCCATTTATCGGTTTGAACACCTCGCTACTCTAAGTATCTCTTTTACTAATTTAGGCTTTTACGATTTCAAATTTGAACTAATTTACCCAAGGGCAAAATAGTCATTTACGTGTCTCTATTTTTTGGGTTCTATTTTCACAAATTAGATTTCACCGTTGAGTCCAGAAGGTTTGAAATAATAAAAATTCACTATTTATTTAATTCAATCGAAGTCCGTTTGACTCATCTTTGACTTATGTGCATTTTGGTTATTTTGGCATTTCCACGGGTATTTTATTTTTTGGGACTCCGTCTCAGTAAAACAAACCTCACCATTGGATCTAGAAGGTTCAAAATAGTAAGTTGACACTATTTACTTGACTAATTTGCACATTGGGAATTATTTAAATAATTATTAATTAATTATTTAAATTAATTAAATAGAACTAATATATATATATATATATATATTATTTAGTGTAAAACAGATCACATGTGCCTTAGTGCCACAGTGGTCCGTTCCTTGAGACTTTCCCCCCCACGTTGTGAGTTCAAGTCGTAGGGTCTGCAGCCCATGCGCATTTTTCTCTCTAATATCCTATGCCAAACAACGGCTAGGGGATTAAAATAGGGATAGGCTATTCCTATTTCGATTTCAATTCCTTAAACCCCCAATCAAACAGTCTCGTATATATATATATATATACATATGAATTAAAATTAGGACCCTTTAAAATGATGCAGCTTCAATATAAGCTAACATAACACGGTGCCATTTTGGGCACTGTTCATCATCTTGCCCCACGGTTATCCGGCGAATCTCCGGTAGGGTTCTAGCGTCTTCTCCGGCGCCGGTGACCCTTTTTTCGATCGATTTTCCAACCAAACTCGATGTCGTTCCCTTCCAAATTTCATGGGGATTCCATATCCAACCTTAGTTTTTAGATTGGTTCATTTAATCTTCAAGAAATAAAGAGAAATCGTAGCTCCGGCCAACTGGTTTTCTCTTTATTTCATGTTGTTGTCTTTATTGTTTTGAGCCCTAAAATTACCACATAGTTTCAGCACTTAATAGGAATATTTTCTAAGCATTCAAACCGAGGTTCATGCATAAAATCTCAAAACTCGATCCTATTGTCCTAACTTGCAACTAGGTTTTTCTCACTTGTTTCTGGGCCTTTTCACTTGATTTAAATTGCAGTAAACACTATTTTTCACACTCTTGAAGTTCTTAGATCCAAAACTAACTTTCATGCTTTAAATCAAAAAACAAAACTTGATTTTTTTTTTCTTACCTTTTCCTGATTTCCTAGTTGCAGTGTTTCCTCCTGAGTCACCCCAACTGTCACATCCCGAACCCCACCCTACGCAGATGTCGAGGACGTGATGCCAATTAGCCGCCTTGCCGGTTTTCTGACTGACAATGCGACTAACCAAAGGCAAACTTCTGAACTTACCGATGAATTGTATTCCAAATATAGGGTCAGAGCAGTGAAATTTAAAACTTTTTTCATCTTGGGAATGCAACTCCTTTATAAATACCATATAGGTATGTGCCACAGAGCAAGTCTAAAACCAGATAGCTAATAATTCTAACCATAGGGCACATCTATAATCAGTCATATAACACAGAGTACATCTAACATTTCTAGAGTACCATTACCGTGAGCCATGTCCCAACATCAGTAAATTTAATCATATCATAACACTCACCTAAATAACCAGATTCAATCCAGAAGAGTCCAAGTCTCCACAAATCAGTGCCATCAGATCTTTTACTTGGAATGCTACTCGGCCTATCCATGTCATATCATGGTGCCTTCTAATCCAATGGAAATAAATCCTAAAAAATGTTAGGATAATGGGGTGAGCTTAAATAAGCCCAGTGAGTAACACAGGTTCCCTGTCATGGGTTTCAAACTCAGTTCTTGCTTACAAAGCATATGGATAGTTAGTCATATTCAGAAATAACAGTTTCATAAATCCACTTTAAATGCAGTTTAAATAGAATAAAACAGAACCGAACCAAACAATACAAACAGATCAGAACAGAACAGAACATAACATAACATAACATAACAAATCAGATCAAAACAGTAAACGGTGTCAATATATCAATCAGAAACACATGCATATCATCAACGGAATGGAACATAACAGAATTGAGCGAAAAAAATATATCAATCCAAGACACAAGCATATCATAGCGGAACGGAGCATAACGGACTTGAGCGGAAACAATATATCAATCAAAGACACAGACATATCATCAACGGAACGGAACATAACGGACTTGAGCGGAAACAATACATCAATCAAAGACACAGTCATATCATCAGTGGAACGGAACATAACGGAATTGAGCGGAAATAATACATCAATCAAAGACACAGGCATATCATCAACGGAACGGAACATAACGAAATTGAGCGGAAACAATATATCAATCAAAGACATAGGCATATCATCAATGGAACAGAACATAACGGAATTGAGCGAAAATAATATATCAATCAAAGACACAGGCATATCATCAACGGAACGGAACATAACGGAATTGAGCGGAAACAATATATCAATCAAAGACATATGCATATCATCAACGGAATGGAACATAACGGAATTGAGCGGAAACAATATATCAATCAAAGACACAGGCATATCATCAACGGAACGGAACATAACAGAATTGAGTGAAAACAATATATCAATCAAAGGCACAGGCATATCATCAACGGAACGGAACATAACGGAATTGAGCAAAAATAATATATCAATCAAAGACACAGGCATATCATCAATAGAACGGAATATAACGAAATTGAGCGAAAACAATATATCAATCAAAGACACAAACATATCATCAACGGAACGGAACATAACGGAATTGAGCGGAAACAATATATCAATCAAAGACACAGGCATATCATCAACGGAATGGAATATAACGAAATTGAGTATATCAATCGGGGACGTAGGCATATCATTAACGAATAGAACAGGTTAGTATTGAGCGGAACAGGACAAAACAAAATAGGACAAGACGCTAATTAGGCGGGACAAAACAAAATCATGCCATGTGTAATGCAGTACAAAAGGGTATGCATTTAAATTTACGCATTTAAACAATATAGCATATAAAATGGTACAGTGTATGAAGATACAATATCTAGACAGTGTAACTTATACACCAAGTTAGAAGTTTTAAGTTACTCACAAACTGTTACGCTTATCTCTTTGTACAAATAATCTGATAACCTCCAGATACGTTAGGCACCTCCATGCATATCCTAAATAATCATCATCAATCACAGACAGATCAGAATTTAACTATTCTTGTCTTATTCATCATCTTAGGTATCTATCGGATTACCTATGATAGCCTAATAGCCTATTGCCCTTTCATTGGGTTTCATCCAAGGCTATTTCATTCTTTAATTAGGCCTAGTAGTTATCAGGATTATAATCTAAGTCATCTAGACTTTAATCGTTATTAGTTAAGTACTTATTTAACCTTAGGGGTAAAATAGAAATTTTACCATTCCTGTCCCGGACCCTGTCGTGGTCCTCAGAATAGTCCATATATCTTAAATATAAAGTTCTAAGTCTTTTGGACTCAAATCATTATTAGTTAAGTACTTATTTAACCTTAGGGGCAAAATGGTAATTTTTTCATTCTTGCCCTGGACCCTATCGTGGTCCTTGGAATAGTCCACATACCTTAAATATAAAGTTCTAAGTCTTTTGGACTTCATTTGGTGCCTGCTTTTGATCATCGGTGTAATACCCCGACCCTAATTAGGGACTATTAAGCTGTTGTGTTAAAATTAGAAATCGACGCCTTTAGTAACGAGGTCGGTGTCAACTCCGACGCGCGAACTTTTAAGTAAATGTCCTAAAAAGTCAGGACGACTGTACATCACTTTCGTTGCAATCACCAACATGTCGATTCTATGATAATTATATTTTCACGTCAACTACCGATTGTTGATACGAGTATGAGAATTGGGCACGTATTACGAGGATACGAAGATTAGTACCAAGATGATACATTTAAGAAAATAATTAATTTTTAAAGTAATTAATTATTTTAAATATTATTATAACAACTAATATATATAATTAAATGCAAAATATATATATATATATATATATATATATATATATACTATACAAATGATTATAACCTTAAATATATATATGAGTATGTGTATGCATGCATGCATGTATGTCAAAATATGAAATGTATGTATGGGATAAGAGGGCATGCTATTGTCCAAAGTGTACAAAGGTGAGTGTGTGTCAAAGAGAGGTGTGTGTATTACCCAAAGTGTATTAGGTTTAAACCATGTATATATACATATATATATATATATATGTGAGTCAAACACCACACACACACACAACCGGCCACTCAATGTGTCACGACCCGAAACCCACCCTATGCGGATCTCGTGTCGCGGGGCCGACCCGAAGGCCGTCCCTACTTTTTCCATTTCTGTATCATAGTACTAATATGCAATGTACTAAAAATTTTAAACAATAAACAGCGGAAGTCATTTATCAGTTACAGTAATCCAGCGGAAGTCTTTTTAAATACATTAAACAGCGGAAGTCTTATTAATACATGACATAGTTCTACAAAATTCAAAATGAGAACTAAACCGTAACCAGCACCCGGGGGTGGTGAATACATGGGAGAACTAACATAGACTGATACAATACTTCAAAATGCCCCCCTACGCTTTCAGACTCCTACTGGGGTCTCGCAGCGTCATCACCTGAAATGGGGTAAATGGGGTGGAATGAGCTACAAAGCTCAGTAAGTAAAACAGATCTCCAACACTGGTATCGATGATCAATGTGTATCCATGAATAGATAATGATAGCCAATCATAAGGAAGGAGATGCTGTGATAGCCAATGAAACATGATTGCCACGAGGGCCAATGAAAGGTAATCACAATACACAATCAGAAGTAATAGTGTAAAATGAAAGTATAACAACAATGAAGTACTGCCACAATGAACCGATCTCAATCAAATCAATCAATGCAAGTCTTTCGAGACTTGAAGAATTATAAGGAAATAGTGCCATTCAACAATCAATTCTGTTAATCATAAGAGATGCTGTTATTCTGTTTCAGGGCTTGGCAGACCCTCGATCTTTTGGGGCCCGGCATACCCCCCAGTCAATTCCAATAATTTGCCATTTGTCCGTTCACGGACTCGACCCGTAGGTCCTATTTAATCAGATAGCATCAGATGGTTGTTGTGACTGAGCACAACTCCCGTGTCCATAAACATGTCATGATCATAGTAATTCCATAGAATATAAAAATGGAATATCATTCATTCAATGAGGATACAGTAGTAGGCCTTTCAAGGCATGGTTCAACATGATAACAATGATATAGTCAATCAATCAAGGTCCACTAGATAGAACAATATCACAAAGTGGATATCAATAACATAGGTGCTTTCAAAGCACAGAAAAACATGATACAGTGATACATCAGTCAATAATATGTCCACAAGATAGAAAATATCGAAAAGTGGAACACAAGGATATCAATACTTTCAAGAGTACGAGTTTGGCAGTAAAAGAATAAACTTGGCTTGTGGGAACACCACATGTAAGAGAAAGTGATCCACTTACCTCTATCGTGCTTCTATCTTAGAAATCCGTGAGTATACCCTTGCCTTTTGAGTTCCCTATATATTAGTGAATACGTTTCAGAATAAATGCTATTCATCAAATTTTATGCTTTTCTATCATAAGTACTTCAAATACTATTTTAGACTTTACCATTGAGTCCGGAATGCCGAAGAAAGTCGGTTTAGGCTTCCGCGGAATTCCATTTGGACTTTTGTACTAAAAAGGGCAAAATAGTCATTTTGCACTTTTACGGTATTTTATCCTTCGGGGTTCCGTCTCGTAAAACGGACCCCACCATTGGACTCAGAACGTCCGAGATAATAGGTTTTGACTATTCATTTGTGTCGTTTGGACTTCGTTTGACCTCTTTTTGGAATAGGGGCATTATTGTAAAATTAACATTTAATTAATTTTTTATACTTGGGCAACAGTGAAATTTTCCCAAACTATTGGGGCCGGTTCACAATTATTAAAAGCTGCGGTCTGAACCAGTGGGTTCAGACCTAAAAACCCTAGACCGGTCCACCCTTGCCCTGAACCAAACGGTTCACCTTCATTCAAGAACCGGATTCCAATAACCCAATTCCCTATCCTTATCCCTGTTTCGGTTAACCCCAAAACCCAATTTCTATTTATTATTCCTGCAACCAAACATGCCCAAATCCATTTAATTAAAGACCCAAAACGACACAGCTTCGGTTCGTTTCATATCCGGTCGGGTACCGACCCGATCCGAACCCGGATCCATCCCAGTTTTGACCCGATAGCCCCACGCTTTTCCGATCGTCTTCCCCACGTCTCCGGTAGGGTTCCGGCGTGTACAGTCACCTTCTCCGGCGACGGTGACTCATTTTCCGGTGAGATTTCGACCCTTTTTAAATGTCATTCTCTTCCCCTTCTCCTAAGGATTTCAAATCCATTTTCCATTTCCTTTAAATCCCTACATAACTTCACGAAATAGAGCCTAAGTATCTCCGGCCGATTCTCCGGTGACCCATATCCTTCCTATTTCGTGACTATTTGTACACTGTTTTGACCCTAATCCATTAGAAATGGTTTCCTGCACCTCTAAGGACTATTTTCATAAACAAACATCAAGCTTTTAAGCATGAATTCATGGAACCCGAAATTATCCATGAAACCTGCAACTTGGAATATCTCCATGGTTTCTCAACCGTTTTCCATGATTCTTTTTGCATTAAAACCTATATTTCATGCTTGTTTAGACTATATAATTACATACAAGCTTCATGCTTTAAATTGTAAAAACAGAATTAAAACCACTCACCTGGGTGTTCGGATTTAGCCCACTGTGACCCTCCAACTTTCCTATTTATGCTTCTGAATTCCTTGCCAAGATGTTCTCTCAACTTTGGTCTTGTTTGTGCCTTTAAACCCACACCCGTAGGCTTATATTTGTAGAGAGAGTTTCCACCGCCTCTCTCTCTTTTCTCTCTCTCTCTCTCGGTTCCTCCCCCTTCTATGGCCTCTTTCCTTGACCCAGAACATGTGCTTTCTCTGCCAAATGCAACCTTTGCATTAAATGGCTTGGAGACTTGTTGGGCACTTATGTATATATATATATCATATTATATATATATATATATAACACACACATTTTTCACATAACCGACACACACACACTCTCCTTGGTGCTTGCATACTGCCCAAGGCAGTTCCCCTTTTTCCTTTTTCCTTCTTTTTGTTTCTTATGTAAATATACATATATACATAATTACATCATACATGTATAATACATTATATCTTATACATATATACACATGAAATACACTCCTTTTATACATGTATATACACATATATGTGGGGGTCAAATTCTATTTTAAATCATATTTGCATACACTGATTTCAATCAAGCTACGTATCTACGTTCACGTATGCATGCATGGGAATGCGTGCATGCACGCATTTCAATGCAATGCCCTGTGATGCTCGGGTGTTACCCAGCCTTGGTCATTCATTTCCGTGATTACAGTCTCCAGTCTTTCATTTCCATGAGAATACTATGACATTCATATCTTATCGTTTAAGTTACATGTTTTAACCGACCTACCTCGGTATACGTGACGTATCCCGGGTCGGGATATTACATTCTTACCTCCTTAAAAATAAGTTTGTCCTCAAACTTAGCATATACTACTATGAAAATAAATGCGGGTACTTGGCGCGCATATCATCTTCTCGCTCCCAAGTAGCCTCTTCCATTCGGTGATTCCTCCACAGAACTTTGACTAATGAAATAGTCTTGTTCCGTAGCACCTGATCTCGACGATCCAAAATCTGAACTGGATGCTCTATGTAACTCAGATTTTCCTGGACGTCTAGCGGTTCGTGCTCGATCACCTGATCTGCACTCTTTATACACTTCCTTAGCATCGAGACATGAAACACATTGTGAACATGTGCTAACTCCGATGGTAAGGCAAGCTCGTAAGCTACGGGTCCAACCCTCTTCGTGATCCTGAATGGCCCAATGTATCTGGGGCCAAGCTTTCCCCTCTTGCCAAACCTGACCACCCCTTTCATGGGTGACACTTTCAAGTACACATAATCGTCTTTCGCAAACTCTAAGTCTCGTCGGTGAACATTTGCATAGCTTTTCTGTCGACTTTGAGTTGCTAGTAAACGCTGTCGGATCAGTTGTATCTTTTGTGCGGTCTGTTCCACTATCTCCGGCCCATAGAGTCTCCTTTCTCCCACCTCTGTCCAACATAGTGGTGATCGGCACTTCCTGCCGTATAATGCCTCATATGGTGCCATACCAATACTAGCTTGATAGCTATTATTGTACGTGAACTCGACCAATGGCAACTGATCTTCCCAACTTCCTTCAAAGTCTATGACACAAAAACGCAGTAAGTCTTCTAAAGTCTGTATCGTCCTCTCCGACTGGCCGTCGGTCTCGGGATGATACGCAGTGCTAAGACTCAGTTCCGTGCCCATAGCTTGTTGTAGTCCTTTCCAGAATCGTGATACGAACCGGGGGTCCCTATCAGAAACAATCGATACTGGAACTCCGTGAAGTCTAACTATTTCTCTGATGTATAGCTCAGCTAGTCGCTGAAGAGATTGTGTCGTCTTGGTTGCCAGGAAGTGAGCTGTCTTTGTTAATCTGTCCACGATAACCCAGATAGAGTCACTCCCCCTGACTGTCTTTGGCAATCCCGACACAAAGTCCATCGTGATGTGTTCCCACTTCCATTCAGGAATGGGCAGTGACTGCAGAAGTCCTCCAGGCTTCTGATGTTCCACCTTAATTTGCTGGCACTTGGCACATCGTGCTATGTACTCAGCTATATGACGTTTCATCCCGGACCACCAATAAGTATCCTTAACATTGTGATACATTTTGGTGCCTCCTGGATGTAAGGCAAATTTCGAACTGTGTGCTTCATCGAGAATCTCTTTCTTGATCTCAGGCACATCGGGTACGCAGATCCTATCCTGATAATACAATATCCCATCTCTCACTGTGTACTCGGAATCTATGCCTGTCTTGATTCCTTGAAGAAGCTTAGCCAACTTCTCATCCTGAGTCTGCTGTCCCCTGATCTTGTCCAAAATCGACAACCCGACTGTGACGTTGGCACATAGTGCCTTGGAACTGGGCAGAACTATTTCTATTTCCATGTCGTCCAATTCCTTCAGTAATTCCGTCTGTGTTGTCAACAGGAAAGCTAAACTTCCTGATGACTTCCGACTCAGAGCGTCAGCTACCACATTCGCCTTTCCTGGGTGGTACTGTATGTTGACCTCATAGTCTTTTAATAACTCCAACCAACGGCGTTGTCTCATATTGAGCTCCTTCTGTGTAAACAGATACTTGAGGCTCTTATGATCGGTGAAGATTTCGCACGTGGTTCCATATAGATAGTGCCTCCATATCTTCAAAGCGAAGACAATGGCTGCTAGCTCAAGGTCATGTGTCGGATAATTCCCCTCGTGGGGTCTCAACTGTCGGGAAGCATAAGCTACCACTTTTCCGTTCTGCATTAACACACACCCTAAGCCCTTGTATGAAGCATCACTATAAATCACAAAACCATCAGTTCCTTCTGGCACTGTCAATATAGGAGCCGTAACCAGACGCTTCTTCAGCTCTTGGAAACTCTTTTCTTGCTCCTCTGTCCATACAAAAGGAACACTTTTCCGGGTCAGTTTGGTAATAGGCGTAGCTATCTTGGAGAAGTCCTGGACAAATCTCCTATAGTAGCCTGCTAACCCCATGAAACTTCGCACCTCCGTGACACTCGTAGGTTGAGGCCAATTCATGATTGCCTCGATCTTCTGGGAATCAACAGAGATTCCCTCTTTACTGATCACGTGTCCCAGAAATGCTATACTAGGAAGCCAGAATTCGCATTTCTTCAGCTTAGCATACAACTTCTGCTCCCCTAACTTCTGTAGCACTCTCCTCAGATGTACCTCGTGTTCTTCCTGGTTCTTAGAGTAAACCAAGATGTCGTCTATAAACACAATCACGAAGTCATCCAAGTACGGCTTGAACACACGGTTCATCATATCCATGAATGCAGCTGGGGCATTGGTCACCCCAAATGGCATAACAAGGAACTCGTAGTGTCCATACCGTGTCCTAAATGCCGTCTTCTGAATGTCAGTGGGCCTGACCTTCAGCTGATGATAACCGGACCTCAGATCGATCTTCGAGAACACCTGGGCCCCTTTCAACTGGTCGAACAAATCATCCACTCTGGGCAGTGGATATCTGTTCCGGATGGTAACTTTGTTCAACTCACGATAGTCGATACACAGTCTCATAGTTCCATCCTTTTTCTTTACGAACAATACAGGTGCACCCCATGGTGACGAGCTGGGTCGTATGAAACCCTTGTCCAATAATTCCTGCAACTGGAGCTTCAGCTCCTTCAGCTCTGTCGGTGCCATCCTATATGGAGTCTTGGATATCGGAGTAGTGCCCGGCAATATGTCGATACAAAACTCGATCTCTCTGTCTATGGGCATTCCTGGAAGATCATCCAAGAACACTTCGGAAAATTCCCTAGCAATGGGAATATTTTCTAACTCAGGCTGCTGAGAGTTAGTGTCTTGAACACTACATAAGAATCCGTGACATCCCTTTCGAAGCAGACGCCTCGCTTGGATAGAGGAAACAAAGTAGGGTGGGGAAGCCACTCCTGTCCCCTCAAAGTCAACTGTCGGAAACTGTGGATTCCGTATGAGAACTCGTTTGGCCATACAGTCTATCGTAGCATAATTGGCAGCCAGCCAATCCATTCCAAGGATAACTTCGAATCCACAAATTTCCAAAGGTATAAGGTCAGCCAATAAGTGTGTATCCCCAATCTGTATCCCACAATTCCTATACATGGTATCCCCCAACAATGATTTCCCCGATGGTATAGAAACATTCAGTAAATACCCTAAGGGTTCTGTTACTAGGTTCAGTCTAGCAGCATATGTAGGGGATATAAATGAATGTGTAGATCCAGTGTCAAATAAAACATGAGCAGGCTGTGAGCATACTAAAAGAGTACCTGCGACTACAGAGGTTGTAGCCTGCACGTCTCCTGGTAAAAGGGAGAAAACCCGTCCTGCCTGCTGCTGGACGTTCCCCTGTCCACTCCTTTGGGCTGGAGGTCTAGGTGGTGCTGTTCCAGTGGTTGGTGCCTTTACTGAAGCAATACTGGGCATGGCCTGATCCTTCTGAGGACATTCTCTTGCAAAATGTCCCTCCTGACCACAGTAGTAACAAGCGTTGCTGTCCTTGAGACATTGGCCCTTATGGATCTTATTGCAACGAGAGCACTTGGCTGCCCCCTTTTTGTTGCCTTGTTTCTTCTGACCCGATCCTGTCGCCTGTGATGTGGCTCCAGGTCTGGTAAATGTAGATCCATGTTCTGAAGTAGAAAGCCCTTGCCTCTTTTTCTGATTGCCGCCCTGCTTCAAGTTTCCTTTTCTCTTGGCGAATTCCTCGCCGCTCCTTTCTATGACTCGAGCCGTCTCCACTACATCATCATAAGTAGTCAGTCGATGGGACACCAGTCTATCTTTAATAGGCCACCTCAGTCCTTCCTCAAATTTGCGAGCCTTCATGTCCTCGGTACTGATAGCACCAGGGGCAAATCTGGCCAACTCAGTAAATTTGGCCTCATATTGCTCTACTGTCATTCCCCCCTGTTGCAGTACCATGAACTCTGCAACCCTTCGATTTCTTACTTCTTGGGAGAAGTACTTCTTGTTGAAGATATCAGTGAATCGTTGCCAGTTCATGTTTGGCTCTTTATCTTCCTCTATCATCCACCATTTGTGTGCCATTCCTTTGAGCATATATGTGGCATAGGCCACTTTTTGAACTTCAGTGCATATCAGGATTTTAAAGATCCTGTTCATTTCTAGTAACCACTCCTCAGCTACAGTGGCTCCGCCTGTACCGTCGAAAGTCGGGGGTTTCATTTTCTGAAACCGCTCATATAAGTATGCAGCGTCTCGCTCGTTTCCTTGGCGATTCCCTGCATTGTCGCCTGCATTGACAGGCTGCTCCTGTTGTACTGGCTGTGCTGGTTGGTTAGCACCAGCCTGAATCTGTGGCAGACTTTCAATGATAGTCCGCATCATTCTTTCTAGCTGTTCTAAACGTTCCATAGGCAACGGACCTTGCCTCGTGTTTACCATGACTGTGAATAGAATCAATGAAGCTAACCAATGAGATAACCAATGAAATAACCAATGAAATAACCAGTGAAAGAATCAATGAAGTAACCAGTCAATGTGTAAGACAAAAATAATGTCAGTCATATCTAGCAGTCTTAACTCTAGTCCTATCTCCCATGACTCACAATCGAACCTATAGCTCTGATACCAAGCTGTCACGACCCGAAACCCACCCTATGCGGATCTCGTGTCGCGGGGCCGACCCGAAGGCCGTCCCTACTTTTTCCATTTCTGTATCATAGTACTAATATGCAATGTACTAAAAATTTTAAACAATAAACAGCGGAAGTCATTTATCAGTTACAGTAATCCAGCGGAAGTCTTTTTAAATACATTAAACAGCGGAAGTCTTATTAATACATGACATAGTTCTACAAAATTCAAAATGAGAACTAAACCGTAACCAGCACCCGGGGGTGGTGAATACATGGGAGAACTAACATAGACTGATACAATACTTCAAAATGCCCCCCTACGCTTTCAGACTCCTACTGGGGTCTCGCAGCGTCATCACCTGAAATGGGGTAAATGGGGTGGAATGAGCTACAAAGCTCAGTAAGTAAAACAGATCTCCAACACTGGTATCGATGATCAATGTGTATCCATGAATAGATAATGATAGCCAATCATAAGGAAGGAGATGCTGTGATAGCCAATGAAACATGATTGCCACGAGGGCCAATGAAAGGTAATCACAATACACAATCAGAAGTAATAGTGTAAAATGAAAGTATAACAACAATGAAGTACTGCCACAATGAACCGATCTCAATCAAATCAATCAATGCAAGTCTTTCGAGACTTGAAGAATTATAAGGAAATAGTGCCATTCAACAATCAATTCTGTTAATCATAAGAGATGCTGTTATTCTGTTTCAGGGCTTGGCAGACCCTCGATCTTTTGGGGCCCGGCATACCCCCCAGTCAATTCCAATAATTTGCCATTTGTCCGTTCACGGACTCGACCCGTAGGTCCTATTTAATCAGATAGCATCAGATGGTTGTTGTGACTGAGCACAACTCCCGTGTCCATAAACATGTCATGATCATAGTAATTCCATAGAATATAAAAATGGAATATCATTCATTCAATGAGGATACAGTAGTAGGCCTTTCAAGGCATGGTTCAACATGATAACAATGATATAGTCAATCAATCAAGGTCCACTAGATAGAACAATATCACAAAGTGGATATCAATAACATAGGTGCTTTCAAAGCACAGTAAAACATGATACAGTGATACATCAGTCAATAATATGTCCACAAGATAGAAAATATCGAAAAGTGGAACACAAGGATATCAATACTTTCAAGAGTACGAGTTTGGCAGTAAAAGAATAAACTTGGCTTGTGGGAACACCACATGTAAGAGAAAGTGATCCACTTACCTCTATCGTGCTTCTATCTTAGAAATCCGTGAGTATACCCTTGCCTTTTGAGTTCCCTATATATCAGTGAATACGTTTCAGAATAAATGCTATTCATCAAATTTTATGCTTTTCTATCATAAGTACTTCAAATACTATTTTAGACTTTACCATTGAGTCCGGAATGCCGAAGAAAGTCGGTTTAGGCTTCCGCGGAATTCCATTTGGACTTTTGTACTAAAAAGGGCAAAATAGTCATTTTGCACTTTTACGGTATTTTATCCTTCGGGGTTCCGTCTCGTAAAACGGACCCCACCATTGGACTCAGAACGTCCGAGATAATAGGTTTTGACTATTCATTTGTGTCGTTTGGACTTCGTTTGACCTCTTTTTGGAATAGGGGCATTATTGTAAAATTAACATTTAATTAATTTTTTATACTTGGGCAACAGTGAAATTTTCCCAAACTATTGGGGCCGGTTCACAATTATTAAAAGCTGCGGTCTGAACCAGTGGGTTCAGACCTAAAAACCCTAGACCGGTCCACCCTTGCCCTGAACCAAACGGTTCACCTTCATTCAAGAACCGGATTCCAATAACCCAATTCCCTATCCTTATCCCTGTTTCGGTTAACCCCAAAACCCAATTTCTATTTATTATTCCTGCAACCAAACATGCCCAAATCCATTTAATTAAAGACCCAAAACGACACAGCTTCGGTTCGTTTCATATCCGGTCGGGTACCGACCCGATCCGAACCCGGATCCATCCCAGTTTTGACCCGATAGCCCCACGCTTTTCCGATCGTCTTCCCCACGTCTCCGGTAGGGTTCCGGCGTGTACAGTCACCTTCTCCGGCGACGGTGACTCATTTTCCGGTGAGATTTCGACCCTTTTTAAATGTCATTCTCTTCCCCTTCTCCTAAGGATTTCAAATCCATTTTCCATTTCCTTTAAATCCCTACATAACTTCACGAAATAGAGCCTAAGTATCTCCGGCCGATTCTCCGGTGACCCATATCCTTCCTATTTCGTGACTATTTGTACACTGTTTTGACCCTAATCCATTAGAAATGGTTTCCTGCACCTCTAAGGACTATTTTCATAAACAAACATCAAGCTTTTAAGCATGAATTCATGGAACCCGAAATTATCCATGAAACCTGCAACTTGGAATATCTCCATGGTTTCTCAACCGTTTTCCATGATTCTTTTTGCATTAAAACCTATATTTCATGCTTGTTTAGACTATATAATTACATACAAGCTTCATGCTTTAAATTGTAAAAACAGAATTAAAACCACTCACCTGGGTGTTCGGATTTAGCCCACTGTGACCCTCCAACTTTCCTATTTATGCTTCTGAATTCCTTGCCAAGATGTTCTCTCAACTTTGGTCTTGTTTGTGCCTTTAAACCCACACCCGTAGGCTTATATTTGTAGAGAGAGTTTCCACCGCCTCTCTCTCTTTTCTCTCTCTCTCTCTCGGTTCCTCCCCCTTCTATGGCCTCTTTCCTTGACCCAGAACATGTGCTTTCTCTGCCAAATGCAACCTTTGCATTAAATGGCTTGGAGACTTGTTGGGCACTTATGTATATATATATATATCATATTATATATATATATATATAACACACACATTTTTCACATAACCGACACACACACACTCTCCTTGGTGCTTGCATACTGCCCAAGGCAGTTCCCCTTTTTCCTTTTTCCTTCTTTTTGTTTCTTATGTAAATATACATATATACATAATTACATCATACATGTATAATACATTATATCTTATACATATATACACATGAAATACACTCCTTTTATACATGTATATACACATATATGTGGGGGTCAAATTCTATTTTAAATCATATTTGCATACACTGATTTCAATCAAGCTACGTATCTACGTTCACGTATGCATGCATGGGAATGCGTGCATGCACGCATTTCAATGCAATGCCCTGTGATGCTCGGGTGTTACCCAGCCTTGGTCATTCATTTCCGTGATTACAGTCTCCAGTCTTTCATTTCCATGAGAATACTATGACATTCATATCTTATCGTTTAAGTTACATGTTTTAACCGACCTACCTCGGTATACGTGACGTATCCCGGGTCGGGATATTACACAATGGCCTGCCCAACAGTGGCAATTCAGACCCACTCATGAAGAAGCCTGAAATTGGCTAACCCAAATGGAGGGACAATCAGAATTTGCCATGATTTACTCTCCTTATACAATATGCATGGTGTTTGTACACACACAAACACAACCATCCGAGAGTGAGGGAGAGATTGAAGGAGTTTCTAGGACATTCAGAAGTGGGAAGCAAGGAGCAAAGGGGAGAGAAACAGTTGGAACAAGGTAAACCCACAAACACTTGAATTTCTCTCTCTAGAATTTTTATATGTATGAATCTGTTTTAAGCCTTTGATTTAGTATATATGATGATTAAGATGAATATACATGAACTAGACATGATTATTTGAACCTAAAACACCTTAGAAACATCAGCCGTACACAAGGCAGCCATGGATGGACCTTGCTAAAAGCAGGTCTGAAATCATGTGAACAAAACTTTGTTTGGATTATTGGAACCTCAACTAGACTCTAAGAGAATGTTAAAAACACTTAACCGCGATCAAGAAACCTAAGAACAACCCTCCAAAAATGGAGTTACAGTTTCGGGTTTCCAAAACAAACCCCACAAACTCACGACTAAACCTACTATTATGAATGAGAATGGGATCCCCATGAAGATAGGATCACAACAGAACAAACCCCATCGAGTTTGGCTCAAAAATGGGCATATACGACCGAGACACAGTTTGGATTATCCAGTCTAAAACCGAACATATGAAGAGGTTTTAAAGTCTAAAATGAATGCCAAGCTGGTCATTTATACCATAGAATCGATTTGGGACCAAAACAGAGGGATTTAGTTGAGTAAGAAGCCACGAAATAGAAGAAACATGGAAACTGTAACTAGGGCAACAGTAGGAGTCGAATGAAGAAGGTGACAGTGAGTCAACTCGGTTTTAAAAGCTCTGACCGAGTCGACTCGGACGCGTGGCAGCCTCTGGGCTTGCCACCGCATTAATGCAACGACGTCGTTTAGGGGCCTGATACTTATATATATAAGACGGTTTAAGTTTAAAAGAAAAAGGAAAGGATTTGCAGCTCCTGGGGTTCGAACCCCTGACCTCACGCACCCACGCGCATTCCTTCCACTCGGCCATGCACTCGCGTGTGCCATACATGCGAACGAAATATATATGTAATAAATCAGAAAAAAATAAAAGGTGCATTTTGCACCTGGTGGGACTCGAACTCGGGCATATGGGGAGGGAGGTGACACGCTGGCCAGCGTGCCACCCTATTCAACCTGTCACTTATTCCCCTTTAAAAATATATATATTACATTTATAATTTAATTTAATTAAATGAAATTAATTAAATTAAATACTCCGAAATGGCCTGTTGTGCAAAAATTACAAGTTATATATGTAACCTTACTATCTTGGACCCCCTGAGCCCATTGGTGAGGTCCTCGACATGAGATGAGGTCCCGAAAAATTAAAGACCCCTAAAAATGTCAAAATGACCAAAATGCCCCTGCCCCATAAATAAGTCAAACGAAGTCCAAATAAAATAATTAAATAGTGGATTCTAACTATTTCAAACATTCTGAAGCCAATGGTAGGGTCCGTTTCACGAGACGGGACTCCGAAAAATTTAGACACGTTAAGGTATAAATTACCAAATTGCCCCTAACATGTCCTGAGCCGAAGTAAATTCTAAGAAAGCCTAAACTGACTTTCTTCAACGCTCCGGACTCAATGGTAGAGTCTATTCGACCAAAAGAAATGTCTAAAATAAAAATACATAAAATTTGATGAATAGCATCTGTCAGATGACTATAAATTAAAGTAATGCCAAAGTACTAATCTACGGCATACACGAGGACATGACAACACATCAACCTTAGAATAAAATTTCTAACTCATAAATTGATCTTAGGTGAATTATGGAAGAACAACGACCCAAGTACAGGATCATGACCAAGGCCCAAAGGGCCAAGGACCCAAAGCAACAGGCCTTCATGCAAGAACTGTTGCATCGTCAGAGAGTGATCGACAGGTTCGTCAGGATAGCCAAGGCGACAGAAGTCATCTCGGTGAGCCCCTTCATTTTCAAATCACCCACCAAGGCAATGGTGGCAGAAGCTAAGAAAAAGAAGGAGGAGAAAAGGAAATTGGAAGAGGAAAGAGAGAACACGGAAACCTTAGCCGAATGGCGTCGCAGGTAATATTATTATCATTAAGTACATAAGTTACCAGATCTATAATACAGCTATAAGTCAGACCGGTATAAGAATTTAGGCTTCTCACAGTCTACATTTAGTGAGTTATGAAGTTGATTTAGCACATATGAAATTTATGAAATCTTCATAAATCTTGATAGGCTAAGGAAAGAGAAAGGTAAAGGGAAGGCGCCTCTGTAGAGCTAACCCTAAAGGACCGAGGTGAGTAATCTTGCATTTGAAGTGGAGGCTTTAACTCCACGGATTTCAACGGATGTTTTTAAGTTCAAAATATTTACCGCATTGATATATCAAATTCAGTATTCATGATTTTTGTTTTTTTAAATATTCTGCCATGACATGCTTCACGATTATTTACATATTATATTCATAAATGTTTCCTTTTCAAAATAGTTAGCATTTCCTCAAATATTCTGAATTTGATTATTACAAGTATTGAAGCATCATTGCAAAAGTTATACGTTACATATTTTAAATACTCATGAAAAGTATCAATATGAAGAAGTCATATGACAAATGTTTTACAAGATAATAATAAGCACATAGGTAGGTCTTGGGGTGTACGGAACTCAATGGGCCTATCGTGTGCATCAACACATAGTCAGGATTTTGGGTTATACGGAACTCAATTGACCTGTCATGTGAAATGCCTGGTAGCAGGATTTAATCCCACAGGTAATGAGATATCTCCACGTATACGTAAAATGGGAGTCTGGTTCGAAACAGATTCCACCTAATTAGAGGGAAAATATGACAAACGATTTTGGAAATGGAAGCAGGTTTTATCCCCCATTTTCACTATACATGTTTACATGATTTTAAGTTACATGTTCTGAAATACACATACTCTTTTATGGAAATATATGTTCTAGCTTGAATACCTTGAATGTTTCAAAGCTACATATTTTAAGAATGCATGTTCTCTATGTTCAAGTATACGACCAATTGGTAGTTGAGTATTTTATAAACTCTCATGTACGAAACCTCTGCCAATTGAAAACCCATGACAGATGTAGGAATTACTCATTGGGCTTTTCGAAGCTCACCCCACTCCCTAACATTTTTCAGGTGATGATCAAGGTTGGACACTTGCTCAATTTGGGGAGCAATGAATGGCAACTCCAATAGGTCCTTGGAGATATTTTGGTAGTAGTAGGACCCATTATCAGTCAAACTTTTGTAATGGAAATCTTGGACAATGATGTACTTAAGCCCGAGGGGCATATGGATATGTACTATGTAGAACCTTTAGTTATTATTATTATGCTCTGATTATTATATTTATGTGTACCGCTATGAAGAGCGGCAGTATCAGACGGATATGCGGCAGATGTTTTATTCTAAAAGAAAAGAAAAAGTTTTTCACGCTTCCGCAACCACAGGTCGCATCGCTGTCTGATATTGTTGCTTATGTATGAGCCTTGTCCCGAGGCCTTCGGGTCTCGGGGCGGCGGTCGCGATCCGATAATTCGCGCAGGGTGGGTTTCGGGTCGTGACAATCGGGACACATCAGTCATTTCTCATTTTATACGTTGACTGTTCCAGAGTCTTATTTAACCCTTCAATGTTCATAGTTATGCTTATGACAATTTATCAGATCAGATTGGCCTTTATTCGGCCTCTACTTGCACTTACCATGCTCAGGGGTATTTTGATCATTTTACGTTTTGTGAAATTCTAACCCTAATTCGTCATTTAATCATGTGTATAATTTCACGAGTATCTGGGCTTCTATCGATATCAATTCCGTCCCATTTGGACTTCATTTAGACTTCGTATAGCATCAAGGGCATTTTGGTAATTTTACATTTTGTGAAATTCTGACCCTGATTCGTCATTTAATCTTGTGTACAGTTTCATGAGTATCTGGGTTTCTATCGGAATCAATTTCATCCCATTTGAACTTCATTTGGACTTCGTATAGCATCAGGGGCATTTTGATAATTTCACATGTTGTATGGCTAAACTTTTCGGGACCTCGGTTCATAAAATGGACCTCACTATTAGGTCCAGAATGTCCAACATAGTTAAATTGGAATATCTTTTATGCTTAATTGGCCCTAGGTATCATTAGAGACAGTACAGTCATTTACAATTTATATGTCTGTATTTTTTAGGACTTCGGTTCATTAAACAGACCCCATCATTGAGTTCAGAATGCCCAACATAATCAAAATGGGCTATCTTTTATTTTTTTTGGCCCTAGGTATCATTAGGGGCAGTACAATCATTTATCATTTGCGTGTCTTTATTTTTCGAGACTTAATTTGGCAAACCGGACTCCACCATTGAGTCCAAGATGCTCGAAATAGTAAAGATACACTATTTATTTATTTAATTTGGACTTCGTTTGAGTTATTTAGTGTCCAAGGGTAAAATAATAATTTTACCCAATTAATAAAATAATTAAAACAATTATTATTTAATTATTTTTTTAGGGGCTTATATGCATAAATTTCTTTAGAAGCTGGGCCAGAGTACGAATATTCAGAACTGTTGGGGTCAAAGTACAATTTACTAAACTTCCAGTTTTTCTTTATTTAATTAAATTACTGAACTGTTGGGTTTACCTTAGTAAACCCTAGACTAAACTGACTAACCCCTGAACCAGTCGGTTTAAGCTCCTTCAGAAAACCGGGATAGGATACTCTTACTATCCACCTTATCCTTGGTTTGACTATCCTCAAACTTGATTTCAATTTAAATTCCAATTTCTTATTCCTGTAACCAAACAGGGCTATAGTGTTTAGAATTTTAATTCAAACGACGTCGGTGCAGTAACCCTATTCATATGTTGTCGAGTCCCGACCCGACCCAAATCCGATCCGACCCGTGTTCGGTACTGTTCATTGTCTTCCCCATGACAATCCAGTTTTCATTTTCTCCAATTTCGTGGATTTTCAAGTGCGGATTCTCTCTGCTTTTGGTTCCAAATCATTTCTGGGAGTCAGGCCAACATCTTGGCATTCATTTTGTGGCTCGAATCTACGGATGGAGTTCAGTTTAACCCCAGTATCGTGGTCTGCAACAAGCTCCATTCGAGCTTGTTTTCTGAACCATTTCGGCTAAGACTTGGCCTGTTGCAACCGTACAATTATAGGGATCATTATTTCATTCAAAGAACTGAGATTGAGGTTCGATTTGAAATACTCCAAATCAGACCCATGACTTGCAACTCGACGGTTCTGTCTGGTTTTAGGGCCATTTCCTTTGGTTTTTGTTGCATTGTGATCCTTATCTTTTCTAGTTTTGCTCATTATCCCTCAATTGAGGTTTTGCCCTAGTCGAATCAGACCTGCTTATCAAGGTCTGTTAATGGCGGTTTTTCCTTGTTTAGGGTCTTTCGATCCCTAGTGGCCTTCTCAATTAATTTATAACAGTTACTAAATGTCACAGTAACACATGCATGCAGTTTATAGGGCTCAAAAGGCTGAAATAGTAACCTGAAACTAAAAAGGAAAAATTCAGGGTTTTTGGTATTTATTCCTTGGTCAACCCCTTCTTTCTCCTAAGCTCGATTCTACTCCTTCATGGCTCACCACTGAGCTTCTTTGTTGACCCAGCCATGCAGGTAGTCCAGCCCCCTTCCTCTTTGTGCACTCCATGTGGAAACACCATGCACACACCCACTTTCATTCACACATGCAAGGCCTCACACACTCACATGGCCATGGCTCTCACTCAAAACTGTTGGTCTCTCTTTCCCTCGGTAGAGGATGCAACATACACACTTGGTGTTTTAAAAATGCTAGACTCCTATGTATATGAGTGCACACCTTTACATACACACATATATGATTATACATGTGGGGCTGATGTAGGAGCTGAGGTGGGATGATGTGGGCTGACTCAGGTGATAATGGCCAGCTTGGGAGGTGGCTTTAGATAAATGAGGTTCATATACAATTATGTTGTATATTTAGACACAAAGTTGTTGGCAGCCCACTTGGTTTATTTTTCGTGCCTAAAATCTTATCCCACTTGGTCAAGGGTTCAAATCCCCTTGGCCTCACTTTTGCCCATTTTTTCACATTTTGGGCTTATGCCTTGTTTGGTTGGTGCAGAATTTTGTTTTGGCTATTTCCGTTATATTTTCTTTTCCAGTGCTCTTTTTACGAAACGGTTTCTGCTGAGGGTTTCATATTTTAGTTAGCTTCGATGTCAAAGACCTCGTGTCGGTTTTTATTTCTTTGTGGCCGTCATAGTTCACTAATTTGAGTTTCCACAGTGTTAAAATGACATCATTTCACCTAATTAATTAGTAATTAGGTCTGGGTATTACACCCTCTTCTCCAAACATGTTTAATTATTTTATTGGTCTATTGTGACCGTTGAGAGTTTCCCGGTTAACTTTCTTAATTATTCTTTATGTCGGTTCTAATTAATGACTAGCAATCTAATTATTAATTAATCAGGTCAGGGTGTTACACCAACTTCACCCTCTGAATCTCAAGCCTTAATCTCGATCCTTTTTCCTTGTTCTACTCCTCCCTTTTCTAGCTTGCTTTCAACTCACGTGTAGGCATACATATATCAGTCGCCCCTCTCCTTCAACGCCTAACAGTTTCTCTCTCTTTCTCTCTCATATCTCTTCTGCTCTGCATCTTTATCACCTCATCTCTTTTTGTTTTTGAATTAAAATCTCCTAATCCTTTAACCACGCCCCCTTCCCCTATCTCATATATATTTATCACAAAATATATATATATATATATAAATGTATATATATAGTAACCGTATGTGTATGTACAAATATACATATATATATATATAAGTATGTATGTATGTATGTATCCCACTTCCGTATACACTATGATACATACATATATATATATATATTGATACACTTACACATATTCACATACATACCCATCTTCATGTATACATATATTTCCATTTACTCTTATTTTATTATTAAATTTTATTTTCCTTTATTTTTATTTTTATTCTATTTTACTTTATTTTATTTTATTTACTTTATTTTGTTATTTTATTTCGGTACCTGTTCATGGCTTGCTTGGGCATTGCTCGGGCATTATCCATATTTTTGAACTTTTGAGTTTCTAACCGTCCATTTTATTTAATATTAAACAGAAAGCCCTAATGGCTCAGGTTTACATGGCTCGATCGGTTACAATTTGGGTTAAGGTATTACAGTAAGTCTAGCATTTATCATAGGTTTTCATAATAAAGCATTCATATAAACTATGGATAGTAGAGAAGACAAACATAACTTTTGAAATCATAACAGTTATTAGGACCATGGGGTCCGATATTATAATTAGCTAATCCAGTTTGACAAAACGTGCTTTGTGTGTAATCCTTACACAAGTCCTACGAGTGAATACCTCAATGCCCATTCTTCTCCAAGTTCATCCAAGAGATATTATTGTGTATCACTACCACTCGACTTGGCTCTTGAAGGGTATATTAGATTTTTTTTTATTTAATTTGGATCCCATACACTCACATCATGCATGCATTGCATATAGTTTATATCATAATATCATGTATGTGATTGACTTGTGGTTGTGAATTAATTTTCCCAAAATATATCTTTAAAATCTTAAAGGGAAAAATTCAGTTCACAAGACAAGCAAGAATGAGCAACTCTTTGTTTCTCGTTCGAGTGAACAACAGAAAAGTTCATTTTCATTCATTTTCATTTGTTCGAAGGTTCTGTATCAAACGAATAACTGCAACCTTAGAGTTGTGCTCATTTGATATTCATTCCTTGTTTGTTCGAACAAACTAATGCTCTTTCGAACAAATGAGGGTTCATTGGAACCAATTCTGGACGGAAAACAAATTTATAATCTGTTTTCAAGATCATTTGGGATTGAACAAGCTTTTTGTGAAAATACACAAAAATACAATTGAGAGCAGTTAAAACCAGAGTGAGAGAGCCTCAAATTGTGAGAGTTAAATTGTTGAGAGATCATAAAGCTCTTATGAGAGATTATTCATACATGTCATTCATACATTTCTCTACTCTTGTTCATTGATCGACTTAGATCATCTACTAGATCCAAATCAGATTTAAGAGCCATTATTCACGTTAATTTCACTATTGACGAAAGATGGAGTTCAAGCTTGAGGATTCGGCATTCAGCGATCGGTGGACACTAAGGTTGTGAGGATTCGCAATTGTTGAGTGACTTGATTAGAGGATTCCGAGACCGTCGAGGATTTTGGTTGTTTGAAAGTTCGGGCAATGAGATGCTTGAGGATTCAAGAGGAACTTGAAGACATGATTGGAGAGAACAGAGCTTGAGGTACTAAGCTCAAGCTTGAGGTATTTCATTTTCCATCATAGTGGACGTATTCCTTAAGCATTGGCCCTGCTCCAGAGTTTTACTCCAAGGATTGTTATCCTTGGTGGTTTCTCTTGTCAGGATATAAACTCTCACATCCAAGACATTTTGCTATTATTTAATAAATTTGATTTATTATTCTTGTGTTTCATATTATCATACACGTGGATGTTGTTATTTTATACCATGAGATAGTTAGTCCTTGAATTGTTATTGGAAATAGTTCATGTATCTAAATGAGATTTATGTACAGGAGATATGAACTTTGGAATTCAATTCCTCCTTTTCAACCTCACAAGCAACTGGAGAAGCCTTAAGTCCACCTACCTCAACAACCAATGAATTTCTCTCATTTTCTAAGGATTCAACTTCCTTTAAGAGAGATAATTTATCCTCATTTAGTTGATTCAATAAGGATTGATCAACCATTGAAGCACTTTTCTCCTTCTCACAAGACTTGAGCTTAGTGATAAGCTTCGTGTTAGATTTCTTAAGATTTATAGATTCACTGAATAGTCTTTTAAAAGCAATCTCTATGTTGTCTTCATCATCGCTTTCATCATCACTAGACATAAGGTTTTTGATGTTCTCATGATCTCCATCTTCAATAAAAGATGATCTTTGATAGTCATTGGTGACACTTGTGAAAGCCAAGAATTGACTTTCATCACCATCTACTTCTTCCTCCTCATCTCTATCCCTTTCCTCCTCTTCATCCTCTTCGGAGAGAGATGATTTCATAGCCTTCCTATTTCGAGAATTTCCCTCTCTCTTATTAGGATAATTGGCCGCTATATGCCCAAAATTATGGCAATCATAACATTCAATAGGCTTAGGGGAGGATTGTGAAGAGCATTTTCTTCTATCACCACTAGAAGAAGGTGTTTGGACTTGGCATCTTGAAGAGTTAAAATTTTCAAAGGATCTTTTACTTGATCTTTGAGATCCCTTGGAGTTAGGCATTTTACCTTTGAGGTATTTGTTAAGCCTTCTAACAAATAGAGCTAAGTCCTCATCATTCATGAACTTGGGGTTAATTTCAAGATCCCCTTCACTTTCTCCCTATGTTGATTTCGAGGCAAGACTTTTAGTCTTCTTTGCTTGTCTTAAAGTTAGTTCAAAAATTTGAAGTGATCCAACTAACTAATCAACAAAGAGAGAGTCCACGTTCTTACTCTTCTCAATAGTGGTTATCTTAGGTTGAAATCTCTCAGAAAGAGATCTCAATATTTTCCTTACAATATTGGTCCTCTCTAACTTTTCTCCAAGGTTGAATGATGAGTTGACAATGTCACTCAATTTAACATAGAACTCGGAAAAGGCTTTTGATTCTTCCATTCTTAAGGCTTCAAACCTAGAAGTCAATATTTGGAATTTTGACATTTTTACTACTGATTTACCCTCATGGGTAGTCTTGAGGATGTCCCAAGCCTCCTTGGATATGTCACAAGTCATGATGCGGAGAAACTCATCGGGAGTTACTGTGTTAAAGATGGCATTCAACCCTTTAGTGTTGTAGCCACTCATCCTTAACTCTAACTCATTCCAAGTGTTTGAAGGCTTGACTATGGAAGGAATTACCGTGGTTGCGATTGTGACTAGAGGGGTCCAACTTTCTTAGACGGTGAGCTAAATTTGCTCATCCACGGCTTTTAAGAATGATCTCATATAAGCTTTTCAATAAGCATAATTTGAGCCTTCAAATAGAGGTGGTCGTGAGATCGATCCGCCCTCTCTTAACCCTTCCATGGTTTTCACTACTTATGATATTAATCAAATGCCTTAAAGAGAAGGCTTTGATACCACTTTGTTTCGGAGGGATATCACTTAGATATAACACAAGGTCCCAAAGCTTGAATATCACCTAGAAGGGAGGGTTGAATAGGTAGGTCTTAGAATAAAATTTTATCCTATGTTAATTTCAATTCTTATCTATAACAAAAGATGACACAACAACCAAATTACTTAATGTGATGAATCCTACATTTATGCCCATCCACTAATGAAATAGCCAAGAATCATTCAAATACACCAACATATCAACATTCACTAAAATGATCAATCTAGCTTAATTTGATATGCAATTTTATCAATTCAAAGTAAAATTTAAATAAGTGATTGATATACCACAAAATGACAGACCAATCCTCAAATGACACGTGTGTCAACAGGTCAATTAGAGGCTCGGTCATCCAAAGCATGCCAAGCATTCAGAACAAGACCTACAAAACTTAAAGGGCTGAGCACACGCCTCTATAGCAGAGCTACATTCTTACGGAGCCTACAGGTCCGAGCACGGACCTCTAGAGCACTTTCCGCTATGCAGAGCCTATCACCGCCTTAATATCTGCCGAGCAGAGAATAAGGAAACAGTCTTCTACAAGGAAACTGCCACACATAGTTATCTCTATTTTGATACAATAACCAACAGGGGAACTACTATATCCGATGATCGAATCCCTACTTTCATGGCTCCAAATCCTAATCGACTTAGGAAAGCCGCCATCTATATATTAAACCCTAGAGGTACGCCTTATTTCTTATGCTCATTCTTTGGCTTACATTATAGTCTTTTTAATTCAATTTATTGACTTAAGCATCGGAGTGGCTACCGCCGGAGCCAATCCGATGGTCCTCTGATCATCTTCTTGAGTGTTCTTCAGGTCGCAGAAGGTCCAAATCGGCTATAGCCAAAAAGTACAGCATCAGTTTGGTGCTGTCTATGGGAAACGACAACAATCTACAAGTGCTCTACCTATTTATAAACCTTATTCTCCTTGTTACCGGAGAATGATGGCACCCAATCTCCGACCAAGGAAGAACGTCCCAAAACACTCAAAACCCTCAACGTCGATCGCCTGCCGGACGAGGAAGAGGACAGACAGCCGATCCCGTGCGGCGGGAGCTTGAGTCAGTCAAGCGACATAACCAGTTCATAAAGGAACAACTTTTAGCCATGTCTAGAACTTTGGCAATGCTTACGCAAAATCAGGGGACGAATCCTCCAAACCTGCCGATCAACATTGTTGTTCAGGGGACTCAACCCCCTATTATCACTACGGAAGAAGGGCCCCATGAAGAGGCTCCCAACCATCGGCCTGTACACCCCCAAGGAGCTACTCACATCGGCAGAGATCCTCAACCGTCGGCGGCCACAGGCTGGGGAACGCTAGCCTTTGTTCCAGATGTCCATTATCGGAGCACCACCAGGGCTTCAACTCTTGGGGCTTCAGGAGAAAACCCAGCACTTTCGGAGACTCAACCTTATGCGGCTCCTAGTTTTCCCAGCACAAGAGCACCAGAACCCTCATCCATCTGAGGGATATGCCCATCCCGTTCACATTGGGGCTGAAGCTGTAAGGAAAAATTCTTTGGGAGTCCCACCTAGGGACCCACGTAGAGCTGAAGAGGTGGAGGAATCCATGGACCGAACTATTGTTATAAGAGGTGCTCAAAATCCTCTAGAGCAGGACGAGCTGGGTAGGGTACTCGGAAGGCTTGCCTATGCCATTCACTCCTGTCATTATGTCAGAGGAAAGACCGAGAAAGTTTGTTGTACCGAAGTTCACCCATATGATGGGACTACTAATCCAGGGGACCATCTGTCACATTACCAGCACACGATGGCACTACATGGGGCCTCAGATGCCTTCATGTGCCGTACCTTCATTACCAGCTTGAAAGGCACGGCTCTGAAGTGGTTCCACCACCTCCCACTGAACTCAATCATCAGCTTTTATGAGCTCAGTAGATGATTCATGGAGAAGTTCATGACTAGCAGAAGGGCTGAGGAAGGGACCTGAGTTCCTGTTGAACGTCAAGCAGACGAAGGAGGAGACCCTCAGAGCTTACATCGCGCGCTTCAATGCCGAATTGACTGAAGTCACGGATTGTAGTTCGGGCTTCCTAGTAGCCGCTTTGACCGCTGGCCTTGCTCAAGGAGGTTTCAGGGATTCTCTGACGAAAAGTCCCCCTGCCGACATGGCAGCTCTCATGGATCGAGCTAAGAAAAACATCAACTTGGAGGAAGCAAAGAGTACCTCCCAAAATATTAAAGAGCAAACCCAGAAGGATGACACAAAGAAAGATGGCCAGAAAAAGGACGACCAAAGGAAGGTGTCACGACCCGAAACCCACCCTATGCGGATCTTGTGTCGTAGGGCCGGCCTAATGGCCGTCCCTACTTTTTCCATTCTTTTACCAATGATATCAGTAAATAATATAAACATGACATTAAAGTGCGGAAGCTTTATTACAATTATTGTTCAAATACTAAACTTAAACTAACAATAAACTGATCATGAACCACTCTTAGGTGGTGAGTACATGGGAGAGACTTCATTCACTACTATCATGCACCTTGACTGTCACCTTAAGCTCCTGATCTCCTACTGTGATTCTGTAACATTCTCACCTGAACAATTTGTAAGAGGGGGGTGAGCTAATAAAGCCTATTAAGTAAAAGCCTATCTCAAATACAGGTTATGGATTACATAGGAAAACATAAATTCAAGATAACATGATAGCCAGTCATGACAACGATTTTAGTTAGCAGTAAAGTGCCACAAGGCTAATGAACAGTAAAGCCCAATAATCGCAATCAACATGAATACTGCCACAAATAAATGGTCACAGTCAAATACAATTAATGAGTGAACAGTTAACATTAATGCATATAAAATGTCCTAACAACTCCATATGTCCGATTACGGATTCGACCCATAGGTCCCATTAATCGGCCCGTAGGTCCATTCAATCAATAAAAACACCCCCATCGCCATTTGTCCATTTACAGTCTGAACATTCAATTATAAACCAAAATTCTATAGTGTATAAGATATGACATAACATGACATGCACACAATGATAGGCATAAGTACAATGAATTAAATCATGAGATATCAGTCAATAGGCCTCCACCAGATAGGACAATATCAAAGGTGGGAACAATAACGGTAGATACATACATGAGTACAAGTTTCGGCAGTAATAGAAAGACCATGGCTTGGAAACCACGTATAAGAGATAGGAATCCACTTACCTTATCAGTGTCCTAGTATCCTGTGACTTTCTCCTTTCCTTTTGACTTTCCTATACATCAATAAATATGTTTCAGCTTTTATGTCATTTATTGAATTTATGCCTCGCTATTCTAAATATCTCTTTTACTATTTTATGCTCTTGAACTCAATTTACCCAATGGTAAAATGGTCATTTACGTGTCTCTACTTTTCGGGTTCTGTTTTCACAATTTGGACTTCATCATTGAGTCCAATAGGTTGGAAATAATAAAAATCCACTATTTACTTAACTCAATCGGAGTCCATTTGACTCACCTTCGACGTAGGGGCATTTTGGTCATTTTGTCATTCTACGGTATTTTATTTTTCGAGACTCCGTCTCGTGAAACTGACCTCACCATTAAATCTAGAAGGTCCAAAACAATAAATTTTCATTATTCATTCGATTAATTTACGCGTCGGAATTTAATTCAAATTTGTTTAATTTTCTTAATTATTTAATTTATTTAATTGGGTCTAATATACATATATTATTTGAAGCAAAATAAATCGCATGTGGCACAGTGATTCAAGCTTTTCACCCTTTCCTCCTTGGTCACAGGTATTCTCTGCCCAAACCATTTTTCCCCATTTTTTTTTTTTTTTTCAGTTTTCCATTTCCTTCCATTTCTTGTACATGTTTAAACCAACCATTGGATAGCTTTTCCTTTTCGACCAAACACCCTCCAAACTCAAATTTAAAAATTTACCCATAAAGTAATATTGTTGGGCAGTCATCTGAATGGGTAGGTCTGGTCGGATCTGACCTGGTTTGGCCCAAATAAAATCACAAAAACCCCAGCCGCGCAACACCATTTCCAACATGCTGGTTGTCTTCTCCATCAATGGCGACTCGCCGGCGACAGATTTTCTTGCGTTTTTCAGTGGGGTTCATACCTACAGGTCACGAGCAACCCAATTCTACCCTCGGTTTTCCGATCGGAGTGTCGGATGGCCCCTAAAACCAGGAAAACCGAAACCTCACCGGGGCTGTGCGATTTTCCGACAGTCCCTTTTCTCCTCCATTTTCCCACCTTTTCTCCTACTGGTTCAACACAAAATGATCCCTACAATGTTCCTACACCTTTAACACATAATTCCCTAGCATTCAAATTGAATTTCAAGCAACAAAATCGCAAAATAAATTTTTAAACCTCTCTCTGTAATTTCTGTTTTCTTACTCGTTTTTGGTCGATTTTTCTTGATTCAAAGTGAAACACAAACCAATTTACATACTTAATGAGATCCTACAATCAATTTAATCATTCATGCTTTTACAAATTTAAAACAGAAACTCAGTTCTTACTCGTTGATTTTCCTATTGCGCGCCTCCGAGTTTCTCCTTTTTTCCCCCTTCTGATTCTTCTCTTCAATTCTCAATCCAGTTTTCTTGTTCCACCCTCCTCTGTTAGCACTTACGAATCAATATATCAATTGCCCTTCCATCACTTGCGCCCAACCATTTCTCTTCCTCTCCTCTCTTTCTTTTCTTTTTTTTTTTTCTTTGGTTCTAACATGCCTGGCCATGGTTTTTAATTGAAACTGCCCCGCCCCTTTAATTCTTGTGCTCTCTTTCTCTCTCTCTCTCTCTCTCTCTCTCTCTCTCTCCCATCTGTTCACTTCCCTGCGCCTATCTCTCTTCATCTGTTTTCCTCTCTTTTAATTCTTCAGTTACTGAAATATCAACACTTCCACACCTTCACATATATTTATATATTTTTATACCTATATACACACACACACACACACACACACACATATATATATATATATATATATATATATATATATCGTGTCACGACCCGAAACCCACCCTGTACGGATCTCGAGTCGGGACGGCCACCCTTCGGCCCGGAGGCCTTGGGGCAAGGCTCGTACATAAGCAACAGTATCGGAACAGTGATGTGACCTGTGGTTGCGGAAGCGTGGAAAAACTTTTTCTTTTCTTCAAAAAAAAAAAAACATCTGTCGCATATCTGCCTGATACTGCCGCTCTTCATAGCGGTACACATAAATATAATAATCAGAGCATAATAATAATAACTAAAGATTTTATATAATACATATCCATGTGCCCCTCGGGCTTAAGTACATAATTGTCCCAAAATTACAACTACAAAAGTTTGACTAACGATGGGTCCTAATACTTCCAAAATATCTCCAGATCCTAATGGAGCTGCTAATCATTGCTCCCCAAATTGGGCAAGGGTCCACCCATCATCATCACCTGAAAAATGTTGGGGAATGGGGTGAGCTTCGAGAAGCCCAATGAGTAATTCCTACATCTGTCATGGGTTTTCAATTGGTAGAGGTGTCATGCATGAGAGTTTATAAAATACTCAACTACCAATTGGTCGTACACTTGAACATAGAGGACATGCATTCTTAAAATATGTAGCTTTGAAACATTCAAGGTATTCAAGCTAAAACATATATTTCCGTAAAAGAGCATATGTATTTCACAACATGTAACTTAAAATCATGTAAACATGCATAGTGAAAATGGGGGTAAAACCTGCTTCCATTTCCAAAATCGTTTGTCATATTTTCTCTCTAATTAGGTGGAATCGGTTTCGAACCAAACTCCCGTTTTACGTATACGTGGAGATATCTCATTACCTGTGGGATTAGATCCTGCTACTAGGCATTTCACATGACAGGTCAATTGAGTTCCGTACAACCCAAAATCCTGACAATGTGTTGATGCACACGATAGGCCCATTGAGTTCCGTACAACCCAAGACCTACCTATGTGCTTATTATTATCTTGCAAAACATTTGTCATATAACTTCTTCATATTGATACTTTTCATTAGTATTTAAAACATACAACATATAACTTTTGCAGTGATACTTCAATACTTGTAATAATCAAATTCAGAATATTTAAGGAAATCAGACATGCTAACTATTTTGAAAAGGAAACATTTATGGATATAAATATGTAAATACTCGTGGAGCATGTCATAGCAAAATATTTCAGAAAACAGAAATCATGAATACTGAATTTGATATATCAATGCTGTAAATATCTTGAACTTAAAAACATCCGTTGAAATCCGTGGAGTTAAAGCCTCCACTTCAAATGCAAGATTACTCACCTTGGTCCTTTAGGGTTAGTGCTAATAATGCGCTTTCTCACTTTCCTTGTAGTTCCTAAGAACAATTCATAAACATTTCATCAACTTCACATTCATTGTAATATCATCTCGATATTCCTTAACTTATGCTTAAATCGTATTAGATCCTAAAACGATTTCATAATTTCATATGTACTTAACTTAACTCGTACTCTCAACCTATGACACAATTAATGTGTTAGGAATTGAATTTATTTCAATTTATACTCTTCTGGTAGCTCCATAAACTTTAATTTAAATTTATTTACTTCACATATTTACGTGTCGTGTCCTTTCGTAATTCATTTCCTTGTATACGCCTCAGATTAGTGCTTTGGCATTACTTTAATTTATAGTCATCTGACAGATGCTATTCAAAAAATTTTATGTTTTTTTATTTTAGACATTTCTTTGGTCGAATAGACTCTACCATTGAGTCCGGAATGTCGAAAAAGTAAGTTTAGGCTTTCTTAGAATTTAATTTGGACTTTTGTATGTAAAAGGACAAAATGGTCATTTACCGTTTTACGTGTCATATTTTCTGTACTTCGTTTTGTAATTTGGACTCCATTATTGAGTCCGGAAGGTCGAGGAAAGTCAATTTAGGCCTTCTTTGGTTTCATTTTGGCTTTAGGGGTACCAGGGGTATTTTGGTCATTTTACTCCCTTACGTATCGTTATTTTTCGGGGTCTCGTCTCGTGTTGTGGACCTCACCATTGGACTCAGAAGGCAGATAGTAAGAATACACTAATAACTTGTTAATTTTGGACAAGGGGTATTTTGGTCATTTACCCCTTTACGTATCTTTATTTTTCAGGGTCTCGTCTCGTGTTGTGGACCTCACCATTGGACTCAGAAGGCCCAAGATAGTAAGAATACACTAATAGCTTGTTAATTTTGGTCATGGGGTATTTTGGTCATTTACCCCTTTACGTGTCTTTATTTTTTCAGGTCCTGTCTCGTAAAACGGACCCTTCCATTTGTCTCAGAATATCCAAAATAGTAAGGATACACTATTCATATGTTTAATTTGGACTTCATTTGACTCATTTATGGGGCAGGGGCATTTTGGTCATTTTGACATTTTTAGGGGTCTTTAATTTTTTGGGACCTCATCTCATGTCATGGACCTCACCAATGGACTCAGGAGGTCTGAGATAGTAAGAATACATATATATAACTTATCTTAATTGGACACCGGGCATTTTGGGTCTATTTAATTTAATTAAATAAATTTTTTATTAAATTAAATTCATTTAATATGAGATATATTTATTTTCTTTGCCATATACTAATGGTCGAATAGGGTGGCACGCTAGCCAGCGTGTCACCTCCCTCCCAAAAGATACCACGTTCGAGTCCTATAAGGTGTAAAATGCACCTTTTAATTTTTCTATTTTTATTAAACATATAATATATATATATATATATAATTTGCCACATGTTCGTCACACGCGTGCGCGTGGCCGAGTGGTAAGAGAGGCAGTTATCTGTGGATAGGATAGCCTATCTCCGTGTGGGTTATCCAATTAGGGTTCATGACCGTGTAACCAAACGGGTAAGTCAGGGTTTTAAACCCTTAGGCCTAAATGACTGCGTTTCATTTATGCGGTGGCAGCTTTATGTGCTGCCACGTGCACGAGTCGACCCATTCTTTTTAAAACGAGTTATGAGTCAACTCGGTTGTCTTCCCCAACGATCTCCATTGTTGCCCTAATTACAGTTTTCCTTTCTCTTCAATTTCGTGGACTTTGGTTCAATCATTTGCTGCTGTTTTCAACCTAAAGTGTTTCAAATATCTTAAGGATCATCTTGGCATTCATTTTAGGAATTAAAAAGGTTCGGTTTGCTCGTTTGAGGGTTTGATAATCAAACCTGAAACTCGTTCGTAAATGCTCATTTTTGAGCCAAAACCCTTGGGGTTTGTTCCGTTTTGATCCTATCTTCATGGGGATTTAGTTTTCGTTCTTTTATTTAGGTTTTGATGCGAGTTGGTAAGGTTTGTTTTGAGAACCCGTACCTGCAACTCACCATATAGGGTTCGTTTCTTTTGATTTTTGATCGCGTATAAGTGTTTTAATGATGCTTGTGATACCTACTTGAAGCCTTGATACACCAAAAATGGTTTAGAAGAAGTCGGTTCAGACCTGCTGTGAGCAAGGTCTTCAATGTGACCTCTGTTGGGTTACATGTTTTTTGGTGTTTTCATAGTCTGATTTCATGCTAAATCAACTCTAAAACACATATCTAACATTATACATGCATAACTAAGCTTCAAACAGTTTCTATTCATGAATATTTCTAGAGAGAGAAAATGTTAAGTTTTTGATGTTTTACCTCTAACAGTGACTCTTTCTTCTTCCTCCTTCCTCCGAGGTCTCCTTTCTCTTCTTCTGAACTCTCTCTCTCTCTCTCTCTCTCTCTCTCTCTCTCTCTCTCTCTTTTCGTGTGTTCCAAATGAGGTGTATATATAAAATGTATTTAAGTGTATATGTATATTTCTCTCACTCAAATCTGATTTGCCCCTTCATAACTCCTTCTGATTCACCTTTCATTTCACTCCCATACTGTCACAACCCGAAACCCACCCTATGCGGATTACCGGATCGCGACCGCCGCCCTTAGGCCCGAGGGCCTCGGGCAAGGCTCTCATGAGCAACGGTATCGGATGGACGTGCTACATGTGGTTGCGGAAGCGTGAAAGGCTTTTTTTTTTTCTTTTTTTTCTTATTTTAAAATTGCACATCCGTCCGGTACTGCCGCTCTTCATAGCGGTACACATAAACATAAAATCAGAGCATAATAAAAACTTAAAGACTTCATACAAATCCATGTCTAGTTGTCCCTCGGGACTTAATTACATAACATCAATTGTTTTTTGCCTAAAATAACTAACTAAATTTCATAATGTCTCCCAAAAAGAAAACTACTCGTCCTGCACTTAGTTGTTCATGCCCTTCATCAAAATGGGCAAGACTCTAATCATCATTCCCATCAGCCACGACTGCTATCGGTCACCTGAAAGAGGGGTGGATAAAATTCGGGTAAGCTAATCAAAGCTTGTGAGTAATTCCTGCATTCGTCTTGGGGTTTTCAACTGGTAGTGGTTTAGCACATGAGAGTTTATGAAATACGCACCACCAATTGTTCGTATATTTTAGAATACAGAGTATATGCATTCTTAAAACAGATAACTTTGAACATTTAAAGTATTCAAGCTGAATATACATTTCTTCAAATAGAGCATATGCATTTTAAAAGCATATATAAACATGTGTAATAGAATAGGGTAAAACTTGTTTCTATTTCCAAAATCGTTTATCATCTTTTCTCTTTGATTAGGTGGAATCTGTTTCGAACCAGACTCCCTTTTTACTGCCAATACTGTCGATCTCATTTGCCTGGGGGATTAGATCCTGCTACCGGGCATTTACTGTTGAATCCCAAAGGAGTTCAACCATCATAGGGGGTGCTTTAAACACCATTTATCTTGTAAAACATTTATAACAAGGCTTCTTTAATAGATACTTTCATGAGTATTTAAAACATGAAATGTATAACTTCTACAATAGAGCTTCAAATACATGTGATAATCAAATTCAGAATATTTAAAGAGATTTGCATTTGATTTAGACATGCTAAATATTTTCAAGAAAATAGCTGAATATAAAACATTCATCAAGCATGTCGTAACAGAATATTTAAAAAAAACAGAATCATATGAAGACTGAATTTGATATTCAAAGGCTGCAATAACTTGAACTTAAAACTTCTTCAAATTCATGCAGTTAAATCTCCATTTCAAATACAGGGTTACTCACCTTGGTCCTTTAGGGTTAGTGCTAATAATGCGCTTTCCCACTTTCCTTGTAGTTCCTAAGAACAATTCATAAATATCTCATCAACTTCACATTCATTGAAAATCATCTCAATGTTTTTTAACTTATGCTTAAATCGTACTAGATCCTAAAAGATTTCATAAATTCATATGTACTTAACTTAACTCGTATTCTTAACCTATGACACAATTTAACGTGTTAGAAATTTAATTTATTTCAATTTATACTCTTCTGGTAGCTCCATTAACTTTGAATTAAAGTTATTTATTTGACATGTTTACGTGTCGTGTCTTTTCGTATTTCATTTCCCGTACTTGCCTCAGTTTAGTTCTTTGGCAATATTTCAGTTCATAGTCATCTAACAGATGCTATTCATCAAATTTTATGTCTTTTTATTTAGACATTTCTTTTTGGTCGAATAGATTCTACCACTGAGTTCGGAGCGTCGAAGAAAGTCAGTTTAGGCTTTCCTAAAAGTTAATTTGGACTTTTGCATGCAAAAGGACAAAATGGTCATTTATCGTTTTACGTGTCACATTTTTCCGTACTTCATTTCATAATTTGGACTCCATTTTTGAGTCCGAGATGTCAAAGAAAGTTAATTTAGACCTTCCCTGGTTTTAATTTGGCTTTTGAGGTACTAGGGGTATTTTGGTCTTTTTACCCCCTTAAGTGTCTTTATGTTCGGGACCTCATCTCGTGTCGTGGACCTCACCATTGGACTCAGAAGGTCCGAGATAGTAAGAATACACTAATAACTTGTTAATTTTGGACAAGGGGTATTTTGGTCCTTTACACCTTTACGTGTCTTTATTTTTCGGGCCCCATCTCGTAAAACGGACCCTACCATTGGCTTCAGAATATCCGAAATAGTAAGGATACACTATTCATATGTTTAATTTGGACTTCATTTGCCTCATTTATGACCTAGGGGCAAAATAGTAATTTTGTTTTATTTATTAAATAATTATTTAATTATTTTTTCAGGGGCTTAATTGCATAAATTTTCCAAAAATTGGGCCACAGTATAAATCAGTAAAACAGTTGGGGTCAAAATCTAATTTCCATAAGTTTCGGTCTGAACCAGTTGGTTCAGTTGGGATTTAAATGAACCGGTCCGGTCTCCCATTGAACCAACCGGTTTAGTCGGTTTGCCACGTAATGCTGATGTAATATCCTGACCCAGATGTAACCAAGCCGATGAGTTTTACGTGTTATAATGAAGTAACAATTTGGATTTTTAAATCGCTTGAATAGGTGAATAAAAAATAATAATAAAGTAAATAAATACAAAGAAAAAAAAAAGTAATGGGAAAGGAAATTAAAAAGTAATGGGAAAGGAAATTAAAACAAAATAAAATCAAAATAAAGATAAAAATAAGAATTGGAAAGAAATAAATAAAAATGAAAAAAAATGAAATACATGCATATATTATATCTATGTATATTTATATATAGGTATAAATATATAAGGAGTTATATATATGTGTGTGTGGTGTAACGGAAAACCAAAACAAAGAGAAAAGAGAAACAGGGAAACGGCATAAGCAGAAAAACAAAAAGGAAGAAAAATAAAAGGAGGAGAAATGAGGGGGCTTGAAACGGATGGGAGAGGAAGAGAAGAGGGAAGGAGAAATAAAGAAGGAGCGGTTCAGCCGTCTCTTGGTTGTATATACAGCCGTAGAAGCAGAGAAAGAAGAGAAGAAAGAAGAAAAAAAAAACAGAGGAAAACCAAAAACAGAGCAAGCGGCTAGACTCTAGAACAGGGAGAAGAAAAAGAAGAAAAAAAGAGAGGAGGAAGAAGGGAGAGGCAGGTCGGGCACCGTGCGTGAGTTGAGAAAGAAGCGGAGGAGGAAACGAGCCAAGACAAATCAGATTGAGCAATGGATTCGGAAGAGAAATCAGAGATCGCTCTGTACGCGCGATTGGGTGAGTGCGTTTAAATTTCTGTGTTTGATTCTGTTCAAAGCACGAATTATTGTTTGATATATATATTGTGAAGCATGGGAATTTATTTGATATGCATGGATATAGTTGGTGTTGGAATTGAATCAAGAAAAAACAAAAAGAGAAAAAAACGAACAGAACCGAACGTGGGAAACGGTAGAAAACAGAGGTGAAAAACCGATCGGATGGGTTGATTTTGTTGCGATCAATTGGGATAGATCATGGGTAATTGATTCTCTTGGGTGTAGGTAAATTTTAGAATCAAATTGGGATTGAAACTGTAGGAGAAAATGGGAAAAAACGGAAGGGAAAGAGGCTGCCGGAAAAACCGCACAGCCCCAGGTGCGCCACTGTTCCGGCCATTTTGGGAGTGCTCCGGCACTCCGATTTGAAATCCGACGATAGATTTGAGTTGCCCATAACTTGTAGGTGTTAACCCCATTGAAAAACGCAAGAAACCCGTCACCGGCGAGTCGCCGTTGACGAAGAAGACAACTTGTACGCAGGCATAGGCTGCTGCGCGGCTGCTGTTTTGCAATTTTATTTTGGCCAAACCGGGTCGGGTCTGACCCGACCCACCCATTCAGATGACTGCCCAACACTTGTACTTCATGGGTAAATTTTTAAATTCGAGTTTAGATAGTGTTTGGTTAGAAAGGAGAAGCTATCCAATGGATGGCATATATTGGTATACAGGAATTGGAAAACAGAAAAAAGAAAATTTGAAAAAATGGGTTGGACAGAGAATTGAACCTATGACCAATCGGGAAATGATGAAAATTCATGAACCACTGTGCCACTAATGCACATATGATTTATTTTACTTAAAATAAATATATATTAGACCCAAGTCAATAAATTAAATAATTTAAGAAATTAAATAAATTCGAATTAAATTTCGACGCTTAAATTAGTCGAATGAATAATGAAAACCTACTGTTTTGGACCTTTTGGATTTAATGGTAAGGTCCGTTTCATGAGACAGAGTCTCGAAAAATAAAGTACCCGTAGAAACGTCAAAATGACCAAAATGCCCCTACGTCAAAGGTAAGTCAAACGGACTCCGATTTAGTTAAGTAAATAGTGAATTTTTATCAATTCAAACCTACTGGACTTAACGGTGAAGTCCAAATTATGAAAATAGAACCCAAAAAGTAGAGACACGTAAATGACCATTTTGCCCTTGGGCAAATTAAGTCCAAACTGGAAACCGTAGAAACGTAAATGAGTAAAAGAGATATTTAGAGTAGCTATGTGTACAATTGATAAATGAAAGTAAAACTGAGACGTGTTTATTGATGTATAGGCCAGTCAACGGGAAAGGAGAAAGTCCCAGAGTACTAAGACACAGATATGTAAGTAATATCTGACCTCTGCATGTTGTACACTCAGCCATGTCACAGTTCTTGCTATACGCATTTGTACTCTATTTATCATATCAGATCCTTTATGATTCCACTTGTGTGATTTTACTTTTTCGTGGAATAGCTTAGTTATGATGCGTAGTATGTCCTGAGCATGGGGACCAGCCTTATATTATTGACCCGAGTATGGGGTCCTGTCCCGAGTATGGGGACCAGATTTACATGATTGAGCTCAGTGCTATGCACACAGGGGGTAGCCGGGCCCCATAGTTTATAGCATCCTCCAGTTTTGACATCACCATCTATCTATTGAGATTCATAGTGAAATCATGTTCCAGCTTTGTTCGAGTACTTTCTATGATCTTGTATGTGACACTTTGGTCTATAGCTTGTGATGTCATCAGTCAGACTTGATGTTCCTTTATTGTGATATTCACTGACGAGTTTTGATTATTGTTACGATATTGACTGGCTATCATATCTTTATTATTATTTAGTTCTTTCCAAATCTTGTACACATGACAGAGTAGGGGACTTACTTATTGGGCTTTGTTTAGCTCACCCCCCCTTACCACATTTCAGGGATTGACGCAGAGGTCGGACATTAGGAGGCTTGTGGCTATAGGATGGACATTTTGACAAGTATTGGTAATAGTAGTACGGTCTTGTAGAACTCCCGTGTATTCACGTCTTGGGGACGAGATGATCTATTAGAGATGTTACAGGCTGTGTGTTTTTTTTAATTGCAGAACGATTTGTATTTAGAACAATTCAGTTAATGTTTTCCGCTATGTTTGCATATGATGATTCATGTGGTTATCTATTAGTACATTGATGTGAATGAACATGATGATTAGGTCCGATTCGGCCAAAGGGTCGGGTCGGATGGTTGCGGTCCACTAATCCGTAGAGGGTGGGTTACGGGTCGTGACAGCTGATGTCATGATGATGTCAGCCCTAATGGTTAAAATTTAAAATGTTTAACCCCCCTAAACGTCACCGTTTAAATAACCCATAATTGGATTTGACCCGGACCCATAACCGACCCGTAGCCCGACCCGAACAGTGTCATTTTCCCCACGAGGGTCAACACTGTTCATCCGAAACCCTAATTTTTTTACAGTTTAGTTTCATGATGTTTTACAACTCCATTTTCTCTGTTTTTTTTTTTCTAATAAACTCCTAAGGTCGTAAGGCATTGTTTTGCATTGATTTAGAGGCTCGAATTAGGCTCAGTTGCTTCGTCCAAGTTTCAATAACCAGAACTGCAACTCAACTATTCACACTCATTTCTCGATCATTTTTCATGGGGTTTAGCTTGTTTTGATCCCCTATTCATGGGGGTTTTGTTCTCATTCATAAGAGTGGATTTAATCACGAGTTTAAAGGTTTGGGTTGTAAACTCGTAACCTGCAAGTCAATTTTTGGAGGGCTTTTCTTGAGTTCTGTGATCGCGTATAAGTGTTTTTGGAATACCCTTAGGGTCTTCTTGAGGTCTCATGATACCAAATAGAGTTTGGTTGCCATTGATTCAGACCTGCTATAAGCAAGGTCCTCCAAAGGCCATTTGGTGTACGGCTTGTGTTTCTTAGGTGTTTTAGGTCGAAATTTTCATGCTTATACATGTTTATTTACCTTAAACCTCATACATACAAAAATCAGAAGCTAAAACAGTTCATTCATATGAAAATTTTTAGAGAGAGAAACCAAGGTGTTTTGTGGATTTACCTCTAACAGTGACTTTCTCTCCCCTTTCCTTCCAGTTTCCTTCCCTTTTTCTCCTCTTCAGCTTTCTTCTTCCTCTTTCCAAAACTCTCTCTCTCTCTTTCTCTCTCTCTCTCTCTCTCTCTCTATCCGTGTGTCATGGGTGTATATATCATATATGTATATTTCTCTCACTCCTATACTCCATCTCAATCACAACCATACCTCCCATACTTTCTGATTTTTGCCCATGCTTCCTTTCATTTCACGATACCTAATGACCTGCTCATGTATAAAATATGCATATATGTACTTTTACCACCTTACCTCCATGTCATTATGTATATATATATATACATATATATAATATATATCACACACACAGCCGTCCCATATGTATATATATATATATATATTATATTTATTTTATTTTATTTTTCCTATATCTAAGTATTACATATATAAATACTTACACATGCTTGATCACACAATACACTTTTATGTGTGTATTTTTTATTTATTTTAATTAATAATCAATTTCATAAACTTAATTAATTAATTATTTTAAATTAATTAATTGCTTTCCTTAAGTGTAGACATGTTTACACTTATTTTTCATAACTTCAAAATGCGTGCCATATGACCCGATATTTTTGGGTCGGGGTATTACACATACTCCTTTTCAAATCAGGCCTTACCCCCCCTTACTTCCTACCATACTTCCCCACCTACTTGATTATAATATACATATATAGGTAACTCCCACCTTACCTCCCATGTCTCCATGTATATATACACATATATATATATATATTATACACACAGCCGTCCCATATAGATATATATATATTATATTTATTTTATTTTATTTTTTCCTATATCCAAGTATTTCATGTATATATATATATAATTATACATATATAAATACTTACACATGCTTGGTCACATAATACACTTTTATGTGTGTATTTTCTATTTATTTTAATTAATAATTAATTTCATAAACTTAATTAATTGATTATTTTAAATTAATTAATTATTTTCCTTAAGTGTAGACATCTTTACTCTTATTCTTCATAACTTCGAAATGCGTACCCTATGACCCGATATTTTTGGGTCGGGGTATTACATATCGTCCCATATCCAGTTTCTCCCTTTTTTTTTTTTTTCTTATTTTATTTTATCTTTTTTTTTTAATTTTATTTTTCTTTATTTTATTTTACCTCCTTTTAAATCTTATTTTTATTTCTTTTTATTTCTTTTTTTTTTTCGATATTCGTTCCTGGCTTGTTCGGGCATAACCCAGGCATCCTCCGTACATTCGAAACAATTTCAAATCCAAATTCGTCCATTTCATGTGACATCATAACATAAAGCCTATCGATTTGGTTTGCTCGGTTACAATTTGGGTCGGGGTATTACAGAAGGAGTCGAATACGGCCAGGACAAGGGACAGAAGCCCCGAAAAGAGAGGGGTGCCCAGAGCCCCGCTCAATGCTGCCCCTAGGGGATTCACCAGCTTCACTCCATTGAACACCTCTCCGAATCAGATACTTCGGCAGGTCCGATCTCGGGAGAATCTAAGGTGGCCGAAACCTCTGAGAGGGGATCCAAACCTCCGAGATTAGACCAAATACTGTGACTTCCACAAAGACCGTGGGCATATGACTAATACATGCCAGGCCCTCAGACATGAAATTGAGCATCTCTTAAGGAGGGGTCGTTTGCAGGAATACATCAGACAAGATGGAGGGCAGAACCCTGGCAATGAAAGGCCCCAACAGGGGAGACCTAACCAAAAGCCTGAACAGAGACAGGAACAAGGACGGAACGAACCTTAGCGACAGAATAATGAGGTTATCTTTGTCCTTCATGCTGACATCTCGACAACAGGGACCTCTAACAGAGCACGAAAATGGTATGTTCGGGAGGCCAGAACTGCTCCCACCATCCTACCAATCTCCCATATCGAGAAGACGATGAAACCAGTGCTTGAAATCCAGTTCACGGAGCAAGATCGTGCTGGGGTACACTGTCCTCACAGTGATGCCCTCGTCATCTCTCTCAAAATTGCCAACTTCGAGATCTGAAGAGTTTTAGTGGACATTGGGAACTCTGCAAAAGTTTTATTCTACGAGCCCCTCAAACTGATGAAGCTTAATCCCAGTGACGTTAAACCCACAGTCGTGATCATGGTTGGATTTGATGGGAATCTCAACACCCCTCTAGGAAGGATTGACCTCCCCACTACACTAGGAGAAGGAGACGGACAAAAGACCACTATGATAGAGTACATGGTCCTGAACACCAATTCCCCTTACAATGTCATAATTGGAAGACCATGGCTGCACCAGATGGGAGCAGTCACTTCAACCCTCCACCAGTGCCTAAAGTACGTCCACAATCAGGCCGTCTATTCTGTTAGAGGGTGCCAACCGACCTCTAGGGAGTGTCATGCTCTCGCTCTCAAAGAGAAGGCTCCCAAATAGCAATTACAGCATGCTCGTGAGTGCATGGACCTAATCCATTCCCACCTTCACGAGGTAGAAGATTGCCCTTCCGGAATCGACGAGCCATTAAGCCCTAGAGGAAGGGACAGCAAGGCCAAGCCCATAGGGGAACCCATCAAAGTATTAGTCAGCTCGGAATCGTTAGGACGATATTTGCAAATCAGTCCAGACCTAACATCTACCGAGTATGATGAAATAATCAAGTTCCTGAAAAACAACCTCTCCGTGTTTGCTTGGGAAACAAAGGATATGGAGGGAATAGACCCAGGTCTCATCACCCATAAACTGATGGTGGATCCAGACCACCCACTAGTGAGACAGAAAAGGAGACCACTAGTTCCAGAACGACACCGGGTCATCAATGAGGAGGTCTAAAGGCTGCTTGAGGCCAAGATGATACGAGATGTATTCTACCCTGATTGGTTGGCCAATACCGTTCTGGTCAAGAAGAAAAATGGCAAGTGGAGAGTTTGTGTCGACTACACAGACCTCAACAAAGCCTGTCCCAAGGATAACTTCCCTCTACCGAGGATAGATCAGCTAGTCGATGCTACTACAGGGCATGAACTCATGAGCTTTATGGATGCCTATTCAGGATATAACCAAATCCAGATTTACCCTCCAGATCAGGAGAAAACAACATTCATAACCGAGCGAGGTCTTTATTGCTACAGAGTAATGCCGTTCGGTCTAAAGAATGCTGGGGCCACATATCAACGTCTTGTCAATAAGATGTTCAGCCCTCTGCTCGGAAGCACCATGAAAGTCTATATTGACGACATGCTAGTCAAAAGCTTACAAAAGGGGAGCCACCTCCAGCACTTAGCTCAGACGTTTGACATCTTGAAACAGCATAAGATGAAACTGAATCCCTCAAAGTGTACGTTCGGAGTGACGAAGGGAAAGTTTTTGGGGTATATTATTTCACAAAGGGGCATTGAAGTAGACCCCACTCAGATCAGAGCTTTAACTGAGCTGAAGACACCAAAAACTAAGAAGGACATTCAGGCTCTGAATGACAGAATTGTAGCCTTCAGCAGATTTATTTCCAAGTCCACTGACCGCTGTCTACCATTCTTCAAAGCCTTAAAGGGCAACAGGGCTCTACAGTGGACTAAGGAGTACGAGAAGGCCTTCCAAGAGCTGAAGGAATATCTAGCCTCGCCTGAACTCCTATCAAAACCAGTACACGGAGAAAAATTGCTTATCTACCTTGCAGTCTCTGAAAATGCTGTTAGTTCAGTATTGGTTAGGCAGCACAAGGGAGTTCAGAAGCCTATATTTTATGTCAGCAGAGCATTATTAGACATAGAAAAGAGGTAACCTGAAATTGAAAAGCTGGCTCTTGCACTAATAATCTCAGCACGAAAGCTCAGACCTTACTTTCAAGCCCATCCTATCGAGATCCCCACTGCTTATCCCCTGAAATCCGTACTAAGGAAACTGGAGGTACCAGGGCGATTGGTCAAATGGTCAGTAGAACTGGGGGAATTCGACATATCTTACGTCTCATGAATTTTTGTCAAAGATCAAGCCTTGGCCGATTTGGTCGCTGAATTCACCCTAACACTACAGAATAAGGCTCAGCTCCTTGAAAACTCAGAAACATGGCAGCTCTATACTGATGGATCTTCTACCGACCACGGTTCTGGTGTGGGCCTGGTATTACAATCACCTGATGGACTCGTAGCAGAGAAGGCAGTTAGCCTAGGGTTCAGAGCCTCTAACAATGAAGCAGAATACGAAGCCCTTATCCTGGGAATGAAGCTGGCTCTAGAATGTGAGGCTCAGAACCTCGAAGTTTTCTCTGATTCCTAACTGGTGGTAAGCCAAGTCCTGGGAGAATTTGCCGTTAAAGACGACCGGATGCTTCGATATTCAGAATTCGTCAACTCATTGAAACAATCTTTCCAAACATTTTCCATCCAGAAAATAGAAAGAGGCTAGAACTGCAGAGCTGACGCTTTGGCAAACATGGCATCTCGCCTAGACTTAGGAGATGATTCTATGATAAAAATCTCCCATCAGCCAAAACCAAGCATTGATGAGGTCCAAGTCGCCCAAATTACCGAACAGCCTTAAAACTAGATGACCCTCATTTTCCAATACTTAGAAGGAGGACTCCTCCCCGAGGACAAAAACAAAGCCAGACGAATTTGAATTAAGGTGGCTCGGTATCTGATCCTGAATGGCAGGCTTTACAGAAGGTCATACTCTCAACCTCTGCTGAGGTGTCTTGCTCCATATGAATCTCAGTATGTCCTGGCGAAAATACATGAGGGAATCTGCGAAAATCATAACGGGGGCAGAACCATAGCCCACCAAGCTCTAACACAGGGCTACTACTAGCCTGGCATGTTGAAGCAGGTTAAGGAGCACGTCCGAAAGTGTGAAAAATGCCAAAGGTTCTCTCTCTACCAGCACCATCCCTACCACGAGCTCATTCCTATTGCCAGCCCATGACCCTTTGTTCAATAGGGAATGGATATCGTAGGCCTATTACCTTAGGCCACACCGAACAGGAAGTATCTTCTGGTGGCCATCGACTATTTCTCCAAATGGGCAGAAGCAGAGCCTCTAACATGCATTACTGAGAAGGAAGTCAAGAGCTTCGTCTAGAAAAGCATCGTCTGCAGGTTCGGCATACCGCGTGTAATCATTTCAGATAATGGTACAAAATTTACTGGCAAAGCCCTCAAGAAGTTCTGCCAAGATTTGGGTATCAGTCAGCATTTCTCCTCTCCTGGTCATCCCTAAGCTAATGGGCAAGCAGAAGTCACCAATCGGATAATCCTTGATGCCCTTAAGAAGAGGTTAGAAGAAGCCAAGGGAAGATGGGTCGAAGAACTCCCTGGTGTGCTCTGGGCTTATAGAACAACTAGAAGAACTCTAACCTCTGAAACTCTCTTTTCACTCGCTTACGAAACCGTGGCGGTTATTCCAGTAGAGATCGGCATGCTAACCTTGAGGACTGAAGCTTTCGACCAAGAATCCAATCACCAGCAGCTGGCAGAAAATTTAGACTTACTTGAGTAAAAGAGGGATCAAGCCAGAATCAAGATGGAGGCGTACCAGCAAAGGATGGCTAACAACTCTAAATTGGGGCTCAAGGCTGTCAGCTTTCAAGTTGGAGACCTCATTTTAAGAAGGGTTTTTCCAAACACCAAGGATCTTGCAATGGGAAAATTATCGCCCAATTGGGAAGGCCTCTACAGAGTGACAAAAATTATTAGGCCTACCACTTACTAGTTGGAAGATATTAATGGGAAACCTGTTCCCAGACCTTGGAACATAGAACATTTGTGGAAGTATTATCAATAAAGAAATTTTTTCCTTCGAAAGACCCTTTGAAGTACTGCCATCAAATATACAGACTTCTAGTATGGTCCATCAAATGTACAGACTTCTAGTCTGGTCCATCAAATGTACATACCTCTAGTCTGGTCCATCAAATGTACAGATCTCATGGTCTGGTCCATCAAATGTACAGACTTCTAGTCTGGTCCATCAAATGTACAGACCTCATGGTTTGGTCCATCAAATGTACAGACTTTTAGTCTAGTCCATCAAATGTACAGATCTCACGGTCTGGTCCATCAAATGTACAGACTTCTAGTCTGGTCCATCAAATGTACAGATCTCACGGTCTGGTCCATCAAATGTACAGACTTTGTAACACCCCAGACTTAATTATTAAATTATGTAATGAAAACTCTTTCTGAAATCTGATCTAGCATTTAACTGTTTAACACTGGCAAAACCCATGTTAGCTGATTTCAAAATTCTGAGAAACTGATTACTGACACTGAACCCTTGGACACTGAAGCTAACCTAACTAGGAGTTGACCGGAAGAAACCGCGTCAAAAAATAAGCTACAGAATGAAAGTTAGGTAGGAAACAGTGAAACTGCATTAATGCGCAGCCAAACAAGGCCTAAGCCCGAAGTATGGAAAATAACCAAAAAAATGTGGCCAAGAGGATTTGATCCCTTGACCAAATTGGGTAGAATTTGGTTTACCAAAAAATAACCAACTAGGCTAATGGCACCTTTGTGTACAAACATACAAAGAAATGTATATCAACACAAATCTGATTAGACCACCTCCCAAGTGACCAATAGCCAAGCATGCAACACATCAGCCATGCATCACCCTACACCCTTAGACTATCATGCCTATACACCACATGATGACCTCTCCTCCAACCAAAATACATGCAAATTAATCATGAGGTTGGGAGATGTATTGGCCAAGAGAAATCTGATTTCATATACATGTCTCCATATATGCATTGGAGGGAAATCAGACCTGTAGATATCCTGTGTACTGATACATAGAGAGAGAAAGCTAGAGAGAGATAGAGAGATAAGTGTGTACATACATGATGGTGCACAAGAGAATCAAGAGGAGGAAGAAAGGAACTGAGGGAGGCACACGACTGGGACTGTGAGGCTCTGAGGTGCCAAGGAACTGAACCAACAAAGATAGGAAGGAAGATCACTATTTCAGAGGTAACCCCAAAACTGTTTAGTTGCCGTTTAGATTTCTACTACTGTTTTTAATACCTTGAGGCCATATAAACTGCCTATATGAACTACTGTGAGGTCTAGGGTTGTTATGAATTAACTGGGAAGGGCGGTTAGACTGAAAAACCCAAAAACTGTAGAAAACCGCCATTAATGACCTCAAAACTGCAGGTCTGAAACGACTGCCATGAAACTGATTTTTGACCCTTGGGACCTGATCCAGACCTTTCTAGGATCCCAAAAACTGTTATCCGCGACCCTAAAACCCTAGGAAAGGCCTTCAAACCTGAACTTTCAGGTCACAGGTCCATGACCCATTTTTATTAAAAAGGCTTTAAAACTTGTTTGAAACATATGCACTGAACCGCCATGACCTAGGGATCAGAAGGAACCAAATCTCACGAGATTTGGTTGAGAAACGAGGCCACACGACTGAACTGAATCTCCTCACAATAATCGGCTGAACAGAGCTCCATATACGGATTTGAAGCTCTAAATTCATGCCAAAAGGTTGGAATGACTCCCAGAAATGTTTTAGAATCAAAACATATCGAAAACAGCCCTTGAAAACCTACGAAATTGAAGAAGAAAATCTGTAGAAACTAGGGCGACACTGTTGGAGGAAATGGGGAAGATGGAGTCGACTCGGCCGAGTTGGCCGAGTCATGCCTAACCGACTCATACACGTGGCAACGCATGAGCGTGCCATTATTTTATTGAAACTGCGCCGTTTCGGTGTTAAAGGTTTTAAATTGAAACCTGAATCCTGCCTGTTTGGTAACATGGTTAATAAATTGAAACTGGATTGAGGACTGTCCAAATCGAGGATAAGGGCCAAATTGGGGTTAATTGGATTATGCCATTCCGGTTCTGTGAGGTCTAGTGAACCGGTTGGTTCACCACATGCCCAATCCGGTCTAGGGTTTTGAATTAAAAACCCAATGGTCCACTGTTTGAAATTGAATAACTGAACCAAAACTTTTGTAAATTAGTTTTTGACCCCAACAGTTTTGGATATTGTACTGTGGCCCAAATTTTGGAAAAATTGTTCAACTAAGCCCCTGAAGAAATTAATTAAATAATAAAATAATTATTTTATTAAATGGGAAAAATTACAATTTTACCCATGGACATTATATATGTCAAACAGAGTCCAAATAAATTAAATAAATAGTGTATTTTCACTATTTCAAATATTCTGGACTCAATGGAACAATCCAAATTGGGAAATTATGTACCGAAAAATACAGACCTGCAAGTGACAAATGACTGTACTGCCCCTGAAGGTACCCAGGCCTAAATAAAAATAAAAGACAGTCTATTTTGACTATGTCAGGCATTCTGAACTCAACGGTGAGGTCAGTTTAATGAACTGAAACTCCGAAAAATGCAGACACATAAATTATAAAATGACTGAACTGCCCCTAGTGATACCCAGGGCCAATTAAACATAGAAGATAGTCCAAGTTGACTATGTCGGACATTCTGGACCCAATGGTAAGGTTCATTTTATGAACTGAGGTGTCGAAACTATGACGCATGAAGTTACCAAAATACCCCTGATATTGTACGAAGCCCACTTAAAGTCCGAATTGGGCAAAAATAATATTAATTGAAGCCCAATTACTTATTGGCTCATATATACGATTACAATATGATTCAGAGTCAGAACATCAGGAAATGTAAAATTACCAAACTGCCCCTGATGCTATACGAAATCTAAATGAGGTCTGATTTAAACGAAATTGATACCGATAGAAGCCCAGATACCTGTGATACTATATAGATGATAAAATTACGATTCGGAGTCAGAATCTTACAAAACGTAAAATGACCAAAATACCCCTGAGCACAATAAGTGCAAAGTAGAGGTCAAATAAAGGTCAAACTGATCCCATAAATTATCAAAGGGATAATTATGAACACTGAAGGGCTAAATAAGACTGGGAAACAGTCAACGCGTAAAATGAGAAATGACCGATGTGTCCCAATGATCAAAAGCAGATACCAAACGAAGTCCCAAGGACTTAGAAAATTATATACCAGATATATGGGACATCCTGAGGACCACGATAGGGTCCGGGACAAGAATGGCAAAATTACCATTTTGCCCCTGAAGTTGAATAAGTAACTGACTGATAATGATTGAAGTCTAAATGACTAGGTTATAATTCGGATAACTGCTAAGCCTAATTTAAGAATAAAATAACCCCGGATAAAACCCGATGAGAGGGCGATAGGCTACTAGGTTATCTGAGGTAATCCGATAGACACCTAAGATGACGAATAAGACCTGAATGGATAAATTCTGATCTGTCTGTGATATCCCGACCCAGGATACGACGCGTTTACCGAGGCAAGTCGACCGAATAGCATAACCTGAGCTGCCTTAAACCTTAAGTCACAATAATTATGGAACTGAACCTAATTTCAAAAGATAAATGTTTTGCTTAGTAAGGCCAGTGTCGGATAGTACCCGAGCAACTCGGAACCTTACCTCGAAAAATGTGCATGCATGCAACCCATGCATGCATATGTACGTACACAGGCATAGTTCACGGAATATTAGTGTATGTGTACGTGACTAAAAACATCGTTATACGTATGTATATGATTATAATGACATGTATAAAACTATGTATTTCATATATATATATATATATGTATAATGTAAATGTATTATGTATATAAATTAAGATAAAGAGAAAAAGGAAGGGAAGCTTCCAAACAAATATCAGTGTGTGTGTGTATCACTGTGTGTGTGTGTGTGCATCACTGTGTGTGTGTGTGTTTGGGAAACCCACCAACCGACTTGGTGAGGTGGTGGGTGTATATATGTAATATATGTGTATATATGTATATTGGAGGGTACGGGGATGGCTACAAGTGAGGGGGCAGTTCTCTGCAGTCAAGGATGACTGCAAGAGAGAGAGAGATAGGGTAGAGAGAGAAAGGGGCGGTGGTGTTCATGTATATATATATACGGGTCTTGTGGGTTGAGAAGAATAGAAACAAACTGAAGGAACTAAGAGGCTTAGAGTGAGAAGAGTATTATCAAGGATTCAGAACAGAAGCAAAAAGGGGTTCAAGGGCATAACAACCGTGAGCAAAACAAGCAAAAACAAGTAAGTGATATTGTTTCTGTTTTTAAGATTCTAAGCATGAATGTTTGATTTAGAGTTAGGGTCTTAATAAGCATGATATTAGCTTTTAAATGCAAAAAGAATCATGTTAAATGGTGTAGAACCGAGAGAGAAAAACAGAGTTGCAGGTTGATGAATAATCTCGGGTTCCATGAATTTTATGTTTCAAACTTGTTTTAAAGCTTCTAAAAATGATCTAATGAGGTGCAAAAACATGCTAGAAGAATTCTAGGACCAAAACCGTGCCTTAACAGTCACGAAATGAAAAATGTCACTTGGCCGGAAAGTCGGCCGGAGACATTTAGGCTCTATTTCGTGAAGATGGGAAGGGATTCAATGGAAATGGAGAGTGGAATTAGAATCCTTGAGGAAAGGGGAAGAGAATGGCATTCAAATGGGGGGGAAAAACCATCGAAAATTGGTTGCCGTCACCGGAGAAGGTGACGGAACCCTAATACAGGCTCACCGGAGCCTTGAGGGAGATGATCGAAAAATCGGGGAAGCTACCGGGTTAAGTCTAGACGAAATCGGGTTGGATCCGGGTCGGGACCCGACCGGATATGAGACGGGACCGAAACTGTGTCGTTTGGCTTTTTAATTTAAATGGGTTTTGGGTTGTTTGGTTGCAGGGACAATAAATAGAAATGGGGTTTGGGGGTTATCCAAACCACGGATAAGGATAGGGACTGGATTATTGAAATTCGGTTCTTGAATGAAACTGAACCGTTTGGTTCAGGAGAAGGACTGACCGGTTTAGGGTTTTTAGGTCTGAACCAACTGGTTCAGACCGTAGCTTTTGGAAATTGTGAACCGGCCCCAAATGTTTTGAAAAATTTCACTGTTGCCCAAATATAAAAATTAATTAAATATTAATTTTTACAATAATGCCCCTATTTCAAAATTGGGTCAAACGAAGTCCAAACGATACGAATGAATAGTCAAAACTTATTATCTCGGACGTTCTGAGTCCAATGGTGGGGTCTGTTTTACGAGACGGAACTCTGAAGGATAAAATACCGTAAAAATGCAAAATGACTATTTTGCCCTTTTTAGTACAAAGGTCCAAATGGAATTCCGCGAAAGCCTAAACCGACTTTCTCCGGCATTCCGGACTCAATGGTAAAGTCTAAAATAGTATTTGAGATACTTATGATAGAAAGGCATAAAATTTGATGAATAGCATTTATTCTGAAACGTATTCACTGATATATAGAGAACTCAAAAGGCAAGGGTATACTCACGGATTTCTGAGGTAGAATCGCGATAGAGGTAAGTGGATCACTTTCTCTTCCATGTGGTGTTTCTAAAGCCAAGTTTATTCTCTTTACTGCCAAACTTGTACTCTTGAAAGTACTTCATGTTATTGCTATCCACAATGAGATATTGTTCTATCTTGTGGACATTGATTGACTATTGTGCCATTGTTATCATATTGAACCGTGCCTCGAAAGGCTTACTGTTACGCTTTACTGTATATATGATATTCCATTTTCATACTCCTTATGGAATCACAAATGATCATGCTATGTTTATAAATGCTGGAATTGTGCTCAGTCACAATATCCATCCGATGCTTCTGTGACGAACTAGTCCGTGAACGGACGTGTAACAAAAGATGTGAGTTTAACTGAGAGGTATGCCGGGCCTCGAATTACACAGAGGGGTTGCCATTCCCTACTACAGATTATAAGCATCTCCATTGGATTATTGTTATGGATATATTGTTGAATGGCTACTGTACCTTATGGATTACTATTTCTTATGGATTATCTTACGTTGTTCATTGGTTTGATTGAAATCGTTTTATTGTGGCTGTACTTTTATTGTGACAGGTTATTGTTGAGAAATCTTATCACTGCTTATTCATTACTTCTGATTGTATATTGTGCCCCACTATTTATTGGCCATCATGGCAACTGTTCTCATTGGCTATCACAGCATCTCCTTTCTTATGATTGGCTATCATATTTTTATTCATGGATTCATGTTCTTATAATCATCGATACCAGTGTTGGAGATCTGGTTTACTTGCTGAGCTTCATAGCTCATTCTACCCCACTTACCCCCCATTTCAGGTGATGACGCTGCGAGACCCCAGTAGGAGTCCGAGAGCGTAGGGGGACATTTTGAAGTACTGTTCAGTCTATGTTAGTTCTCCCATGTATTCACCACCCCCGGGTGCTGGTTACGTTTTAGTTCTCATTTTGAATTATGTAGAACTATGTCATGTATTTAATAGACTTTCGCTGTTTAATTTATATAAAAGACTTCCGCTGGATTAATGTAATTGATAAAGGCTTCTGCTGTTCATTGTTTTAAATTTTTAGTACATTGCATATTAGTACTATGATACAGGAATGGAAAAAGTAGGGACGGCCTTCGGGTCGGCCCCCGCGACACGAGATCCGCATAGGGTGGATTTCGGGTCGTGACACTGTCTGTGATTGATGATGATTGTTCAGGATATACATGGTGATGCCTGACGTACTTGGAGGTTTTCGGATTGTTTGTGCAAGGAGATAACCGTAACAGTTTGTGAGTAACTTGGAACTTCTGGCTTGGTGTATAAGTACACTGTTTAGTTACTGTATTTTGATTCACTGTACTATTTTATCTGCCATACTGTTTAGATGCATGTTTTTTAATGCATACTCTTTTATAATGTATTACACGTGACATGATTTTGTACTGTCCTGCTCTCCTGTTCAGTTCGGGTCTGTCCTGTTCTGTTGTATGGTCTGTCCTGGTTTTGTTCTGTACTGTTACGTCTTGTGAGTAACCTTGACTCCTGAATTGGTGTATTAGTACACTGTCTAGTTACTGTATTTTAAAATACTGTACTGTACTGTTTTATCTGATACATTGATTTCATGCTCTTACCCAAATGCATGATCTTTACTCTGTCTGGCTTCTCTGTTCTGTACTGAAATCACTGTTTTTAACTGGTTCTGAAAGAACAACTGACTCTTGGTACCATTTCAGTCTTGAGCGCTATACGAGCATACCGTACTGTTTAATCTGTGCATATTGTACTGTTTATCCTGTTATACTGTTCTGCTCTGCTCATTACTGACCTGTTCTGTTACTCTGATGTTTCAACTGACCTGTTCTGTTACTCTGATGTTTTAACTGATCTGTTCTGTTACTCTGATGTTTCAACTGACCTGTTCTGTTACTCTGATGTTTTAACTGATCTGTTCTGTTACTCTGATGTTTTAACTGATCTGTTCTGTTACTCTGATGTTTTAACTGATCTGTTCTGTTACCTTGATGTTTTAACTGTACTCATGTTTTAGTACTGTTTCAAATGAACATAGTTAACTTTCTGTTATGTTTGACCCGTTCTGCCCTGACCTATTCTGTTTGATCTGTCTGATCTGTTCAGTCCTGATCCGTCCTGATTTGTTATGTTTGATCTGTTCCATTCAGACCTGTTTGCTCTGTTTCGATCTGTTCCGCTCTGTTCTGTCCCGTCCTGTTCTGCTCAATACTGATCTATCATGTTCTTTGATGATGTACCTGTATCTCTGACTGACATAGTGTTTCCGCTCAGTTCTGTCTTGTTCCGTTTCGCTGATGATATACCTGTATCTCTGGTTGACATATTGTTTCCGCTCTGTTCTGTTATGTTTTGTTCGGTTCTGATTGTTATGTTCTGTCTGTTCTGATCTGTTGTTTTATTTTGTTCAGTCCTACTTTATTCTACTGAAACTGCATTTAAAGTAGATTTATAAAACTGCTATTTCAGAAACAACTGAACTACCCTTGTGCTTTGTAAACAACAATGGTTTGAAACCCTTGACAGGGCACCTGTGTTACTCATTGGGCTTTTCGAAGCTCACCCCATTCCCTAACATTTTTCAGGAATGATATCTATTGGATCTGATGGCACTGATCTGTGGAGACTGGATTATTGAGGATTGAATCTGTTTAATCAGGTGAGTGATGTAATACGACTGACTTGACTGTTATGTACTAGATATAGACATGGCTCATGGATTTAAACGGTACTCTAAAGGTTATAGTTTTACTCTATTGTTATATGTCGGATTATAGATATGCTCTGAGGTTAGAATTGTTAGCTGTTGGATTTTAGACTTGCTCTGTGTGATACATATCCTACAGTGGATACATGAGTTGCATTCCCTTGACAAAAAGTTTTTAAATTCCGCTGCATCTGACCCTACAATCGGAGTGCAATTCACTGGAAAGTTCAGAAATTGCCTTCGGTTGGTCGCGTGGCGGCTGACTGGCATCACGTCCTCGACATCCGCATAGGGTGGGGTTCGGGATGTGACAGACTTCTAGTCTGGTCCATCAAATGTACAGACCTCATGGTCTAGTCCATCAAATGTACAGACTTCTAGTCTGGTCCATCAAATGTACAGACCTCATAGTCTGGTTCATCAAATGTACAGACATCATGGTCTGGTCCATCAAATGTACAGATCTTCGATCTGGTCCACCAAATGTATAGACCATCGGTTTGGTCCACCAAATGTATAGACCTTCAATTTAGTCCACCAAATGTACAGACCATCGGGTTTGGTTCAAAACAAAAAATTCGATTTACTCAACTGATTGCCAGATATTCTCAATCTAATTATTTACACAAGTCTCTGGGCTCGGCAGGCTTAATTATTTACTCAAATTATCGCAGGTTATTACACTCGAAAAGACTACTCTACAGAGCTGATCTAAATAGAGTATGAACAACTCGAATTTCATCAAGGACAAACTCACGCACTACCGTGCAGCCGTAACTTGATATATCCCTAAGAGAACTTAGCTCGCAGAGGTCGCCGGGTATTTCAATTTGGAGGAGGCACAGATATTGTGAAAATCTATCTATGCAAATGAAACCATTGACAGAAAGCAGTTGGCAGCAGTGCTTGGAAGAATGTGCTAAACTCGAAAAGAACACAGTTTATTGAAAGGAAAGGAACTCAGTTTTATTGATAATCTATGAAAAAGTTACATCAAAACGAATGAATCAAAAGAGATACAAACTACGAGTCTAAAGCTATAACAATTTTGGACAAGGCATATTCCGGTTTTCATGCCATCATGGCCTTCTTCCTCTAGCTTCTTTAAAGTCAAGGGTCCAGGGTCCCAAGGCACTATTACCGTCGCCACCGGTTCCCATTCGAAAGGAAGGAACCCTAAACCCCAATCTGCATCGCCACCTGCCCTGGTACCAATACAGAAGGATGACTCCGGGGCTCACGACACCTTCATTCTCCGCCTTCACTCTTCTCAAATTCAGTATGGCATTTTGGCTGGCTTGTGTAAGGGTCTCTGCCTAAGGAAGAAAGGGAGGAGGCATCTCCCTGTCATCTTCATCATCAACGCTCCAAGCCCCAGTTGAATCAAGGAGGGCCTTCCTCTATGAGGGGAAATCCTTATCGGATGATAAGATAGACGAAGAGATCTTCGTCTCCTTTAGTCTTTCCATAAGAGCCAAGGTAAAAGGGTGGGCTACCCTTAGCCACAGTTTGATCACACCCAACTCAGGTTGGGGATCGTCAATCACTCCCGGATGACAAAAGCTTCGATAATAACTCAAATTCCCTTAATAGGAAAGCATCATGAAAACAGACAATAAGAAGAATGGGCGTGTAAGCTCCCCTTCTCTCCCCTATATATTGATCCCTGAAGACAAAGAGTCGTCAGTCCAAACTGTCGCGATAGTTTGGGAAAAGAGTGGCCTCGAAAGCCCCAAATGAAGGGTGCATAAGAAATGATGTAATAAACCGTCATGTTGTAAAAATAAAAAGATGGAACGCTTAATCTTCTTGAGCCTATAGCCTAAGTTACGCACTGAAGCTGTAACTAAGGCTTGGGGGGGGAGTAGCTGATATACCACAAAACGACAGACCAATCCTCAAGTGACACGTGTGTCAACAGGTCAATTAGAGGCTCGGTCATCCAAAGCATGCCAAGCATTCAGAACAAGACCTACAAAACTTAAAGGGCCGAGCACATGCCTCCAGAGTAGAGCTACATTCTTACGGAGCCTATAGGCCCGAGCACAGACCTCTAGAGCACTCTCCGCTATGCAGAGCCTATCACCGCCTTAATATCTGCCGAGCAGAGAATTAGGAAACAGTCTTCTACAAAGAAACTGCCACACATAGTTATCTCTATTTTGATACAATGACCAACAGGGGAACTACTGTATCTGATGATCGAATCCCTACTTTCATGGCTCCAAATCCTAATCAACTTAGGAAAGCCACCATCTATATATTAAACCCTAGAGGTACGCCTTATTTCTTATGCTCATTCTTTGGCTTACATTACAGTCTTTTCAATTCAGTTTATTGACTTAAGCATCGGAGCGGCTACTGTTAGAGCCAATCCGGTGGTCCTCTGATCATCTTCTTGAGCGTTCTTCAGGTTGTAGAAGGTCAAAATCGGCTACAACCAAAAACTGCAGCATCAGTGATCAATTTATGATTTTATTCAATTTATTCAATCAAGTTTTCAATTAATCAAATTAAAGAACAATTATGAATTTTATGGAAACTCAATTTCAATATTCTAGCGAAAGCATTCAATGAAAGAAATTAGTAAATTAAAAGAGGTTGAGAGATTAAGAGATTTGCAAACTGATTAATGACGTAGATGTTGGATTCGTAACCACAGCAAAAGTGATTTCAAAAATTAAATCTATTTGGATCTTTTTCTTTACATAAATCATACAATTTTGAAAATAGGGGTTAGAATCACATTATTCTTGATAATCTTGATTGTTGAAGAAGCCTTCTTGAAGATATTGATGCAATCTTCCTTCTCTTACTCCTCTAAGTCTTCTCATCGTTTTCCTCTATGCAAGTCGTACACTAAAGAGGAGAGTGGGATCCTCTTTTACTCTCTCGTCGAAAAATAATATTTTAATTGTTGTCATCGGCTATGTAACACCCTGACCCAATTAAGCAAAGCAATTAACAATAATGAAAATTATCATAAGTTAATTTTCTTAATAACCATGGACAATGCTAGATATGACTAGCAACCCGAAAATACGGAACTAAAGGTATAAATGTTGAAAATGATTAATTCTAAATTAGAGACGACTAATGTGAGAATGCAATTTAAGTTCGAGGGTCATGATTTGATAAGAAATTATGACTAGTGTTGCTCGATGATTAACACACAAGTGAATATAAAAAATTAGTGCACGAAATGCACTTGAGCAAAATTAGTATAACGCACGATGGGAGCGCGCTTAATCAGAATTATTATGATAATTATGATGGACTATTAGAATAATTAAAATACATTTAAATACATCAAATGTCATGCCCCGAATTTTCAAAACTTGGGGAGTGAATGAAAATGAACTAAAAAGAATTAATAAAAGACAATTAAATGGATTTAGTTGATTACACATTAATTTTCCCATGTTTCCCAAATTAAGAATGAAATTTGCTAACTAGACTCACCCAAGATGGGTTTCAAATAGCAGTCAAATACCTCCCCCAACCAATGGTCAAAAATAGTTTAAGTCATGTCCAAGCATGACTTTCAAGATGGCCCCAAAATCTTATCTAATGTGCCTTGAAACAATGGCCCAAAATGGCCCCAAATATTGTCTAAAAAAAACTTAGAAGGTTGATAAAAAATGGGCCATGACATGGGTAAAAACTAGCCAAAAATGTATGCCTATGGTGGCTCAAATTGATGGCTAAAGTAGGCTAAAAATGCTCTAAGGCATAGACCAAAGATAGGTGAAAAATTCTACCTAAAGTGGCCTAAGGAAGTGGCCAAACATGGCCTTGAATAATGACTAAAATATATCCCAATAAGGTGCCCAACAGGCTTGGTATAATGGTCAAAAGTGACCTAAAATGGGCTCCAAAAAGTGGTGTCTAACATAGGGGTATATAGCCTTGAAATGGCCTTAGAAGGCAAGTTATGGCTTGTTAATGGCATGCGCAGGCATAAGGTTGTAGAGCAGCGCGCGGGGGAGGGGGGGAAGTGCAAAGCGCGCAAGCATGTGGGCAGGTAGGCGCAGGCGCACCGGGGCAGGCGCGCGAGGGCGTGCGGGCTGACTGGTCTGCTGGTCTGGCTGGTCTACTGTTCATTGCTACAGTATTCCAGTAGCTAAAATGCTACAGTACCAAAATTTTAACCTTTATCCAAAAATCTTGGTTTTGACATTTTTATATCCATTTCAATTTATTTCATTACCAAACTAGGTGTGGGACCCTATAACATGTAAAATGACCATTTTACCCATTTTTTCATTTTTTTTTACCTTAAGTGTAATAACCTAACCCAGGTTAGCACGTAAACCGAAGTAGACCGGGTTGAGTAGTGTACCATTAGTTTTAACTTGAGTTGTTAAAGCTCTATATCATAATATCATATGTACTGTACGATTTTGGAGTGTGAATAATATCAGTTATACGGTCAATGTCGGGGCAACACCCGAGCAACCCAAAACTATGCCTCGTAATACGTGCATGCATGTATTCCTATGCATACATATGTATAAGCCATGGAATATTAGTGTATGTATACGTGATTAAAAACTTGCATATACGTATATATATGAGTATATACATATGTATAAAATGTGTATAAATTAGGTAGTTATATATGTGTATGTGTATAATATGGTATATTATATATATATATATATATCTATACATGTATTTAAATATAATGTAAGTAAAAAGAAAGAAAAGAAAGAAAGGAAAAAGGGAAAGCAGCATGCAAGCATACATGCAGGGTGTGTGTGCAAGTGTGTGTGTGTCGGTTGGTGTGTATTATATATATGGTGTATATACATATATATATATATATATGAGATATTATGCAAGGAAAAGAGAAAGAAGAAAAAATCAGAAAAGATCAAGGGAGGAAGTCAACAAAGTCTGCAGAAATAAGGGGTCGAGAGAGATTTGAGGAGGTTTGTGTGGGCTATACATATGTAGGTGTGCGTTAAAAAGGAAAATAGAAAGAAAAGATTGATTAAAGAGACTATGAACATTGGGAGAAGATTTAGAAACTTGAATCAAGAAGGAAACAGAAGAAAAGAGGGACTGCAACTTTGGAAAAATCAGAAATAGGTATGTAGTGTTGAATTTTGTTTTTAGTTTTTGAGGCATGATAATTAGTTTTAAAAGTAGAATCATATTAAGCATGAAATGAGGATCATTTTACAAAAGAATCAGTGAAAATGGTCAAGAACTGAGTTAGGAATCAACAGTTGCAGGTTTGAAAAATAATTCAACTTTTCATATTTATGTGCTTAAAACTTGAAACAAACTATGAGGAACTGATCCTCTATAGTTTAGGAAGAAAAATGAAAAAAGAAAGAAGGTAAAACAGTGAAAGAAAAGCTTCGAAATTAGAAAATTTCAGTTGGCCGAAGCGACTATTTTTACCCATTTCGTGATGATCTAATGAACTAAAACCTAGACATAGAGTCCCCATAGAAAAATTAGGAGAATAGCATTCACAAAACATTGAAAAAACCACAAGAAAAGGTTGCCGTCGCCGGAGATGGCGACGGAACACTACCGGGCCTTCATCGAAAAACCGAGAGAGACAATGAATAGTGCCAGACGAGATGGTGCCGTTTGGGTTTTATTTTGATCAATGCTGCATGATTTTAAACAAGGTTATTTTAAATTAAAAGGGAATTAGGATCGTTTGGTTCCAAGGGTAAGCAATCGAATTGGGATTAAATTGGGGACTGGAATAACCTATCCTTAAGTTAGGTTTTTGTTCGTTGTTTGGCTTCAGGAGTTTTAAAAAAAAATTAGGGGGATTACTGTCCCCATGGTTCAAATGAGGGATTGAGAGAAGAAAGGGTTCAACCCAACCCACTGGGACAGGCAAGCCCGTGGTAACCTTGGCGCCAATATATATATATATATAATATAGATATTTAATAGTTAAGAAAAAAAATAATAATAAAGGGGCACAACCCTTGGGAATTGAACCCCTAACCTCATGGAAGGATGCCCAAGCCCAAACCATTTTTGACAGGCAAGCCCGTGCTTCTTCTGTGCCAAAATATATATATATATATATATATATATTATATAAATGTAATATTAAATTAATTTAATAAATAGAGAAATAATGCGAAGCCCAAATTAAACAAGTAATTAGTGTATTTTGATTATCTCGGACATTCTGAGACCAATGGAGGGGTTCGTTTCATGAGGCAGGGTCCTGAAAAATAAAAGACACGTAAAAGTGCAAAATGACCATTTTTCCCTTTTTAGCACAGATGTCCGAATTGAATTCTGCAAAGCCTAAATTGATTTTTTCTGATGCTCCAGATTCAATAGTAGAGTCTATTTTAGTAAAAGAGAAACTTATAGCATAGAGGCATAAAATTTGATGAATAATATAATTCATGTTTGCGATAAACTGAGACGTATTTTATGAATCTTAGGAACACCGAAGGGCAAGGAGAAGGCGATCTAGATCCTTCTACTTTATAGACAGTAAAAGGTAAGTAGAATCTGATCTCTATACGTGGCAAAGGCCTAGCTGTATTATGCATGTGTTCTTGTTATTGCCATATTGTGTTTATGCTTTCGGATGCAATTGGATTACATTGATGCTTGTTCTAGTTTGTGAATATTGTTGTATTTTGAGCATGTATATACAGTCTGGTTTATGATGCTTGAATGATATACAGTCATATGTTATACTCTAATGAGAGCCATGAACATTTCATACATCATTGATTAAATACTACAGTCCACTATTATTATGAGTAGGCTGGGTGTGCATGAGCAAGGCAGATAAAGGGATCTAATTGCAAAAGGGTTCACCGAGTCTTACTGTAGGCTGGGTATGCATGAGTAAGTCAGGTGGTCGGGCCTGTTTGCAAAAGGGTATGCCGAGTCCTACTATAGACTGAGTATACATGAGCAAGTCAAGTAGTGAGATCTGTTTGCAAAAGGGTATGCTAAGTTCTACTTATATATATATATATATATATATATATATATATCAGACCATGGGAAGTATTCTATACATTGTTGTTATTACTATGTGATATAACTTACTGTTGGTGATATCATGTCTTCTTGATTGGATACCATGTGAGCCTCTTTATGTTGACGTGCCCCTGATAGAGCAAAGGAATTTCTTACTGAGTTTTCATAGCTCATACAAATACTACTTATTTGACTATTTCAGGTAGGACGCCACAGTTTGAAAGTAGGGATCAGGATCCCGAACAGGTGTAGGGTTGCTGCAGATATATGTACTGTAGGGATTTTTGGTAGTAAAGTGTAGTACTTGTCTTATGTTCTCCTATCACCCCACGTCACGGGGGTAGTTATATTTGAAAATTTTGGGTCTGTAAAACTATATGAACTTTAGTATTATAAATGAATAAAAATTTTATCAAGTCTTCAGTTGTTTATTTAAATTTCTGATTGCACGTTAAATAACACACATATAAATGTTAAGTTAAAGTAAAAAGGAAAAATCTGGTTCGACAATTGGGTTGGATCGGTATCGCGATGCCAGATCCGCACAGGGTGGGTTCTGGGTCGTGACATTAAGTGATTTTCGGGCTAATCACCCCTATTTTTCATTTCTTTACCTTTCTTCTTTTTTCTTAAGTCATTTAATCCCTTACTTAGAAAATCTAGGCATGCTCTCCCGCTCCACTTAACCTAATTACCATTTTTGAAAAATTCCACCATAGTTTCTTTTATTTATTGACCATTTTCCCTCATCCCATTCCTCCTCATCATCTTCCTCAATACTAACAACACCTAATAGAACATTTATTTATATAACTTTATATTTCTAATATTCATAAGCATATTTTAAAAACAAGCAACTACATGGAGCTCCATGCTCCTCATTTATATTCAATACACAATTACATACAATCCATTATAAAATTAAGTTCATAACTTACACAAGGTCTAAGTTTTAAACATGAAATAAACTTCATGGGACTTATGCCCTTATATATAAAATATATCCCTTAGGCCAAATATACATCAAAGTTCATTTCACTCTCCATACTTCAAGACTTTATCAAGTCTCATATGCTGGGAGTCTCATCTGAAAAATGTAGTCCCATGTATGATAAGCGCGATGACTTGTATGATATGATGCTAAATAAAGAATAAAGTTAAGGTGTGGTGTAAAGATCTGAAAAATCAGGATAAACTTTTCATTTTTGCTGGTAGGGCACTATTCATGCATCATTTAGACATAGTCATATTTAGAAGCATAATTGGAGTATTCCATAGAAGGTAAATATGCTTAGAATGTTAAAATACACCTCTTATGAGAATTTGAGCCTAATCAGAGATAGTTTGAAAAATTGGACTAAAAGGCATCCTAGGTGGCCCGGGTGGACCCGGCCGCACCCGCCAATAGGAGAAAATAAATTTTTTGAAAAAATATCATTTAAAATAATTTTAAGAAATTTGGTTAAAGGAGAATATCGAATTGAGGCGTTTCGGGACGGGTTGTAGTGTAATAGGGTCCCACGGCTCATTAAGAGCAAAATGGTCTTTCCACCCTTTGACCCCTTTACTATAAATATGACCCTTGGGATCTAAAAACTATTAGAATTGGTATGAGAATATACAACAAGTCATGCTTGGAGAGAAAAGGTGAGGAGAACCTAGGTTTTTCAACTTTCCACCTTCTAAAACTCATCTCTAGCCTTGGAATTTCACAAGACACCCTTCTAATAAATTGTTCCCCACATCAAGGGCTACATTCTTACTTATTGGTTCAGCTGTATAGCAAGTACAACTCCCTAAGGTTGAGAAAAACCCTTTTAGATATGATATTTTGCTAAGTAAAAAATACGGTTCAGTTCAATAGTGTTTTTATGTGTTGATTATATGACTTATATGCTTACTTGTTGTTAGAAAACCACCTAGCATATAGTTACTTTAAAAACCTAGGGTTGGTACCTTGTGTACTTATGTATTATTTGGGATTTTGGTGAAGTGATGAACATGTAACTTGAATATATGTATAGTTTATTGCTTTCTAGCATACATGTAGACAAAGTCTTGTAGTTTGAAAGTTATAGTTTGCTCAATGTATTGGTACTTTGTGTACTTGTGTAATCTTTGAGAATTTGGTAAGGTTGTGAATATGTAACATGATTATATGTATAATTGATTAGATTATATGCTATGTTCATGTAGAAAAATTTTTGTGGTTTAAAAGTTATACCTTGTTTTATGTATGATGCATTAATTAAGGCACACTCCATGGGTTTGATAAATGCCTTATTGAAATTGCATAGAAAAATCAAGGCATCTTGGCATACGTGAATCTTTGGAAACATGGCGTGTGTTGAGCACTTCGGTGCTATGGATTATGAGGGTGTAAATCGTGTGGTGAAAAACTCGAAATCTGGCCAAGGACTGGTACTCGCTAATCCAATAGGAGTGGACCATGAAACGAGACATGGGTTGGCATAGAATTGCATGCGTATGTCATGCATATTGCCATTGCATTGCATTGATGAATTGGAAGGCATATAGATTATAAATGTACACTTTGCACATGCCACGCCTTAATTTTGTTCCTTATATTAGCATTATGTCATACTAGGCCGTTGTGCTTAACCTATACGGGATTACATATTACAAATGAGACTCCCGGCACATGAGAGTTGATGAATGTAACACCCCGACCCCGTGAAATTAATAATTAATTAATTATTATTAATTAATACCGACTTACAGAATGATTTAGGGAATTAATCAAAATCCCGACGGTCGCCATAGACCGATTAAATAAAGAAAATCTCTGGAGGGAAGGGTACTTTACCCGAACCCAAATTACTGATTAAATCGATAAAATAATGCCGTTTTAACACCAACGGAACCCGAATTAGCTAACCCGAAAAAATCCCGAATGTTTAATAAATGACACGGAACCTCTGACACTGAAGATAACTGAAATATGAAACTCCCGGAACAAACCGTGTCGAAAAAGGAGTTACGGAATGAAAGTTAAGAAGGAAATACTGAAACTGAATTTCTGCGCAACCAAACGTGGCCTTAACCGAAAATATGGGAAAAATGGCCAAATGGGAGGCCAAGGGAATTGAACCCTTGACCTTTGAGTGAAAAGAAACCTCATCCAAAAAAATAACCAACTGGGCTAGTGGCATCTTTGTGACCATATATACAATGAAATGTATATACATACAGATCTGAATAGGCCACCTCCCAAGTGACCAATGAACAAGCATGCAACACATCAGCATGCATCACCCTATGCCCCCTAGGCTATCATGCCTACACACCACATGATGACCTCTCCTCCAACCAAAATACATGCAAATTAATCATGAGGTTGAGAGGTGTATTGAACAAGGAAAATCTGATTTTATTTTTGATAATCTCCATATATGCATGGAGGGAAATCAGAACTGTAGAGGCCTTGTATACTGACTCTTAGAGAGAGAGACTCTTAGAAAGTGAGTGTGTTGTGTGTAACCATTGAAGGAGCTTAGAAGGAAGCTAAGGACTGAGAACTAAAGGGCTGGACTGGACCTGCTCCATTGGGAGGCTTCTGCTTGAATACGAACCCTAGGAGAGACCACTGTTCGAAGGTAAGCAAGCCAAAATTTTAAATTTTCTCTTTGGATTTTTGGCTACTGTTTTATTTCCTTTAGGACTGTAAATGCATGTATAAGGGTTAGACATTGAAACCTGGAGTGTTTGTGCATACTTGGACCCATAAAACGGCCCCAAAAACTCAAACCCATAGCAAACCGCCATTGATGGACCTCGGGTTGCAGGTCTGAATCGACCTCCATGAAACTGGAATCTGATGGTCTAGAAATGATCTAGACCCTTCTAGGACCCCATAAATACTAACCCACGAATTAGAAACACATGGGAAGACCCTCAAAACCGAACCTATTGTCTCGGCCATTGGAACCCAAACTCGTAAATAAGCTTGTAAACTGAAATCTAAAAATGGGATGTTGATCCCTATTGAATTACGGTCACAACAAGCCAAACCTCGTGCGATTTGGTTGAGAAATGAAGGCGCACGACCGAGTTGCAGGTCTGCGGGATAATGGAGTGAACCGAGCCTTTGAGCTTCGTTCGATCCAAAAAATGAATGCCAAATTGATGGCTTGACTCCCAGGAATCGATCGGAACCAAAAACAGTAGGAATCCGCACCTGAAATGGCACGAAATAGAGAAAAATGGGGACGGGGAACTAGGGCAACAGTACACTGGTTGGTGAAGAAGACGACGAGTCGACCGAGTCGACTCGTCCAACACGCCTAAACCCACTGAACCGATTCGGACACGTGTCTGTCCACGAACGTGCCACCGTTTTAATGGAACGGCACCGTTTGGCTTACCTGATTTGTTTTAAATCAAATTCGACCTGTTTGGGTACGGTGATAACAAATTAAAATTGGGAACTAGATAACCTAACCGTGGATAGGGGCCAAATTGGGGATAAAGGGGATATGTAATTCCGGTTCTCTGGCCTAACTGAACCGGTTGGTTTTGGAGGTTTTGGACTGGTTCAATTTTTGAACCCAAAAACCAAAGGGTTTGAACCCTAATTTAATGAAATTATATTTTGACCTTGAAACTTTCTGAAAATTACGGATCTGCCCCAAAAGTTCTGAATATTGCACAGTGGCCCAGATTTTGGGAAAATTATACATTTAAGCCCTTGCCAAATTAATTAAATAATAAAATAATTATTTAATTATTTTATTAATTAGGTAAAATTACGATTTTACCCCTGGACATTAATCATGTCAAACGGAGTCCAAATAAAGCAAATAAATAGTGTATTTTCACTATTTCAAGTATTCTGGACTCAATGGTACAGTCCAAATTGGGAAATTATGTACTGAAAAATACAGACACGTAGGTGTAAATTACTGTACTGCCCCTGATGGTACCCGAACCCAACTAAAAATAAAAGACAGCCTATTTTGACTATGTCGGGCGTTCTGAACTCAACGGTGAGGTCCGTTTAACGAACTGAAGTCCCGAAAAATACAGACACATAAAGTGTAAATGACCATACTGCCCTTGATGCTTCCCAGGGTCAATTGAACATAACAGATAGTCCAACTTAATTATGTCGAACACTCTGGACCCAATGGTGAGGTCCATTTTATGAACTGACGTGCCGAAAAATATGACACGTAAAATTACCAAATTACCCCTAATACTGTACGAAGCCCAAATGAAGTCCGATTGGGACGAAACTGATACCTATAGAAACCCGAATACTGGTGAGACTGTATACCTGAATAAATGACGAACCGGGATCAGAATCTTACGAAGCGTAAAATGACCAAAATACCCCTGAGCACTGTAAGTGCAAGATAAAGGTCAATCTGATCTGATGAATTATCGTAAGTATAATTATGAACACTGAAGGGCTACGTAAGACTCCGGAACTATCAACGCGTAAAACGAGAAATGACCGATGTGTCCCGATGATCAAAAGCAGATACCAAACGAAGTCCAAAGGACTTAAGAATTTACATATGAGATATATGGGACATTCTGAGGACCACGACAGGGTCCGGGGCAAGAATGACAAAATTACCATTTTGCCCCTATGGTTAAAACAAGAACCTAACTGATACCGATTGGAGTCTAAAAGACGTAGAACTTTATATTTAAGATATAAAGACTATTCGGAGGGCCTTGACAGGGCCCGGGGCAAGAGTGATAAAATGACCGTTTTGCCCCTAAGGCTGAAGAAGTAACTGACTGATAACGATTGAAGTCTAAATGACTTGGGTTATAATCCTGATGACTGCTGAGCCTAATTTAAGAATAAAATAGCCCCGGATGAAACCCGATGAGAGGGCGATAGGTTACTAGGCTACCTTAGGTAAACCGATAGATACCTAAGATGACAAATGAGACCTGAATGGATGAGTTCTGATCTGTATATGATTGATGATTATTGTTCAGGATATACATGGAGATGCCTGACGTATCTGGAGGTTATCGGATTGTTTGCGCAAGGAGATAACCATAACAGTTTGTGAGTAACCTGGAACTTCTGACTTGGTGTATAAGTACACCGTCTAGTTACTGTATTTTGATTTACTGTACTGTTTTGTATACTGTACTGTCTGAATGCATACTTTTTATACTGCATTACACGTAACATGATTTTGTACTGTCCTGCTCTCCTGTTCAGTTCGGGTCTGTCTTGTTCTGTTGTATGGTCTGTCCTGGTTTTATTCTGTACTGTTGCGTCTTGCGAGTAAACCTGACTCCTGAATTGGTGTATAAGTTCTGTCTAGATACTGTATTTTGAAGCACTGTACTGTTTTGAACGTTATACTGTTTAAAAAGAAAGCATATATTTAAAGTAGCATATGCCTTGTCCTGATTGATATTGTACCAGTTTGTTCCGTCCTGTTCAATTCCGATATGTCTTGTTCTGATAGATGTATTGTTCCGTTTTGTTCCGACATGTTCAGTTTCGATATGTCTTGATCTGATTGATGTATTGTTTCGTTTTGTTCCGACATGTTCAGTTTCGATATGTCTTGATCTGATTGATGTATTGTTCGTTTGTTCCGTCCTATTCAGTTCCGATATGTCTTGTTCTGATAGATGTATTGTTCCGTTTTGTTCCGACATGTTCAGTTTCGATATGTCTTGATCTGATTGATGTATTGTTTCGTTTGTTTCCGTCATATTCAGCTCCGATATGACTTGTCCTGATTGATATTGTTTCATTTTGTTCCGTCATGTTCAGTTCCGATATGACTTGTCCTGATTGATATCGTTTCATTTTGTTCCGTCATATTCAGTTCCGATATGACTGGTCCTGATTGACATTGTTTCATTTTGTTCCGTCATGTTCAGTTCCGACATGACTTGTCCTGATTGATATCGTTTCATTTTGTTCCGTCATATTCAGTTCCGACATGACTTGTTCTGATTGACATTGTTTCATTTTGTTCCGTCAAGTTCAGTTCTGACATGACTTGTCCTGATTGATATTGTTTCATTTTGTTCCGTCATGTTCAGTTCCGATACGACTTGTCCTGATTGATATCGTTTCGTTTTGTTCCGTCATGTTCAGTTCCGATATGACTTGTCCTGATTAATATCGTTTCATTTTGTTCCGTCATGTTCAGTTCCGATATGACTTGTCTTGATTGATATTGTTTCGTTTTGTTCCGTCATGTTCAGTTCCGATATGACTTGACCTGATTGATATTGTACCGTTTTGATCCGCCATGTTCAGCTCCGATATGTCTTGTTCTGATTGATGTATTGCTCTACTTTGTTCCGTTATGATCCGTCCTGTTATGCCTCTGTCCTTGATTATGCCTGTGACTTGAACTGGTGTTTTGTTCCGTCTGATCCCGTTATGTACCGTCCGTCAATAATCTGTCTGTCTTGATTGATATATGGTCCAGTTCCGTTATGATCTGTCCGAATTCTTGACTTGGTATATAAGTTACTGCATAGATACTGTATTTTGATGCACTGTACGATTTTAAAAGTTAAACTGTCTGAATGCATGTTTTAAATGCAAACTTTTATACTGTATTGTACGCGGCATGATTTTGTCCCGTCCTACTATTATTTTGTTCGGTCTGTCTTGTTCCATTTTATGGTCTATCTGATTTTGTTCTGCTATGATGTGTCTGACTCTGGGTACCATTCTGATTATGAGCGGTCTGGCATAAGTAGGCTTGATTACGCGCCTAACTGATATACTATTGTTATGCCCTGTTATGTTCCGCCCAGTACTGATCTGTTCTGATATTTGAATTAATTGCCTATACTCTCATTGATATTGGCATCATGCACTGTTCCGTCTATTTTGATTTGTTGTTCCGTTTAGTTCAGTCCTGTTTTATTCTACTGAAACTGCATTTAAAGTAGATTTATAAAACTGCTATTTCAGAAACAACTAAACTACCCTTGTGCTTTGTAAACAAGAAATGGTTTTGAAACCCTTGACAGGGAACCTGTGTTACTCATTGGGCTTTTCGAAGCTCACCCCATTCCCTAACATTTTTCAGGAATGATACCTGTTGGATCTGATGGCACTGATCAGTGGAGACTGGATTATTGAGGATTGAATCTGTTTAATCAGGTGAGTGATGTAATACGACTGACTCGACTGGTATGTACTAGATATAGACATGGCTCATGGATTTAAACGGTACTCTAGAGATTATAGTTCTGCTCTGTTGTTATATGTCGGATTATAGATATGCTCTGAGGTTAGAATTGTTAGCTGTTGGATTTTAGACTTGCTCTGTGTGATACATATCCTACGGTGGATACATGAGTTGCATTCCCTTGACAAAAAGTTTTTAAATTCTGCTGCATCTGACCCTACGGTCGGAGTGCAATTCACTGAAAAGTTCAGAAATTTGCCTTCGGTTGGTCGCGTGGCTTCTGACTGGCATCACGTCCTCGACATCCGTGTAGGGTGGGGTTCGGGATGTGACAATGAAGTCATTGGAGCACGGAGGGGAAAATGGATTTTGAAGTTTAGTTAGCCTAAGGGCTACATTTTGTATGTATGGGCATAAGCCCAAATAACTTGTGTTTAATTTGAATAACGATGAACTATAGGCCTTGGGCCATTTTGTGATGTAAGGGCTTAAACCCAAATGACAAATTGAGTATTGAATGTAAATGAGGAGCATGGAGCTCCATGTAGTTACTTGTTTTTAAAATATGCTTGTGAATGTTAGAATTACATAATTATATAAATAATTGTTCATTAGGTGTTATGTTGGTATTGAGGAGGATGATGAGGAGGAATAAGATGAGGAAAATAGGTTAATGGACAAAGGAGACCATGCCAAAATTTTGTGAATTAAAAAGAATCATTGGATGTGTAAAATACCCCATATATAGGTGGGAAGAGTGCCAAAAAGTGGGGGTTAAAAACCTGAGGAAGTAGGTTAAAAATTAAAAAAATTAGCTTGCAGCACTTTGGAAAAAAATTCAAAAAATGAAGGAATAGGTTGTAAAAATTACACTGTAGCTACAGGAATAGTAGCTCAGCAGCCAGCCAGCCCACGCCTGCGCGCGTGCCTGGGCCCTGTGGTCGCCCAGCTCCCTGCACCCTTTGCCACCAGCTTGGCCACTTACCTTAGGCCATGTTTGGCCACCCTTTTGGGTCATGTTTGGTCACCTCCTTAGACAAATTTTGGTAGACTTTTTGACCTATTCTTGGCTTACGTCCTAGGGCATTTGGGGCCTATTTGGGCCATTGTTTCAAGTCATATTTAAAGACATTTTGGGCTACCTTGGAGACCATGCTTGAACATGACTTAGACTAATTTTGACTATTTGTTGGGCGAGATATTTGATTGGCATTTGAAACCCATCTTGGGTAAGTCTAGTAGCAAATTTTCATTCTTAATTTTGGGAAACATGAGAAAATAAACATGTAATCAACTAAACCCCTTTAATTGCCTTTAATTAATTTCTTCAGTTCATTTTCACTCACTCCTCAAGTTTTTGGAAATTCGGGGCGTTACAACGTGGTATCAGAGCTTTAGGTTTTGAATACCTAGGGACAGTGGGAGAGGTTAGACCTAAGGTTAATTGGGCTAGTTTGGAGTACATGTTTATGTGTGTGCTTGTTGCTTTAGTATGTGCAATTGTAAAATGTGATTGTTTTCCTAATTTGCTGAGGGTATGTGATGTGCTTGATTATTAATCAATTGGGGTTAGATGTTTATATCTATGTAGTAGACCAAATGATTTATGAGATAGACTATATGCTTAGTTATCTATAAGATAAGCTATAAGCCTAGATATCCATAGGATTGGTTGTGTGCCTAGTTACCTATGTGGTAAGTTGTAAGCTCATTTATGTACATTTATATTCTTATGATGGATTCTATACTTAAGTGTTTATGTGGTAGGCTATGTGTTAGCTATTGACTGTTGTTTGTTGATTCTATATATGTATGCTAGGTTAACCGAATATTCATAGGTTACAGTGCTACGACTATGATATTTATACAGATTAGATTGGTCTCAAGTCTTGCGTTACAGTTGATGGATGGCGCCTTATCAGCCAGTAACAAAAGGAGTTGTGATCCATGAAGGGTTATCATCTAGTTATATATAGGAAAAAGGTAAAAGATACCTATAAGACGATTGAAGGCAGGAAGGAAAAGAAATTAACTAATGCAAACTTGCATGAGTATGTACTAAATAGATGATGGAACCGTAAGGCATATTTAGTATATGCATGAAAAAAAAAAATTAATATTTATGGTATAATAAGTTTGTCATGGCTTGGTTGGTTTATTGTATGTGTTAAGTATAAGATTTTTACTTAATGTATATATAAGGTATGTGGATATAAATAAAGTATGTCTTATATCAATATTGTTGACGAAAGTGGAAACATATCATGTTTATATATATATATATATATGTAAATATATGTTTATTAGGTATGAATACCTAGAGATGAATTGATTATATGGTTTGGTTATCGCCTAGGTACCTCGTAAGGATAAATCATGTGAGTTTACTTGTAGTGCATGAAATGCGTCTATTGCATGTTTTCTTTTCTTGATACATGTGATGAGAATATGGTGCTTAAGAGCATGAATTGCTAGAAATGTGTTAATTAGATGACATGTGTATTGCCTGGCTATTGTGTTGATAGAATATGTTAAAATATTTGATGTATAAGACACATATAGTGCATATGGTTATATTGCACTATATGTTGTTTTCATAACACTTATGAGTTGGGTACATGTGTGCTTGTATGGTTATATTGCATTTTGAAGCATATCATTGGATAATGCATGAAATTGAAAGCTTGAAAGCTTAAAAAAATGAAGATGGAAAAACTTTTAACAATATGTGGTATAAATGGAAAGGAATTATACAAAGATGAAATAGCTGAGATGAATAAGAAAAAAAAATAAAAAAAAATAAACGCTTGGCGTTACTTTGTATGTGTGAGAGTGTATATAAAATATACCTTGGATACAAAGTAAAAGACTTTAATCATCTTTTAATGAATTAGATTGTTGAATTATTAGTAGATTGAAAAAAAAATAAAACAAAAAACCAAAAACAAAAATAAAAAAAAAATTGATGAATTAGATTGTTGAATTATTGGTAGATTGGAAAAACAAAATATAATAATAATAATAATAATAATAATAATAATAATAATAATAATAATAATAATAATAATAATAAATAAATAAATAAATAAATAAATAAATAAATAAAGAAATGATCGTGTTGTTTGACATAAAGAATGAATTGTGAATGGAATGGTTAGGTCAAGTTTGTGGGAAGTATGATTTCAAATTTTTGTTTAACATGTAATTAGGAATAGATTGATTATTTACTTTCTAGGCGAGTCTAGACTGCTATAGGGGGAGAATGACAGTGTGTATTCCTAAGGGCAATAGTTTTTATTTCATGGGGTATCTATTGATCCTTTTAGGATTGACCTTATTATGATTCGGAGTTTCTTAGGATTGGCCGGATACTACAGTCAATTTGTAGAGGGATTTTCTCGTCTTGTCGCGCCGATGACTCGTCTGACACGCAAGGGCATTAGATTTAAATGGAGTGATGACTGTGAGCAGTCATTTTAGGAGCTAAAGAGGAGACTGACTTCAGCACTTGTTCTAATCATACCTGAGGGAGGTATTGGCTATACAGTCTATTGCAATGTGTCGCGAGAGGGACTAGGTTATGTATTGATGCAGGAGGGTAGGGTGGTAGCTTATGGCTCTCGTCGGTTGAAGAATCATGAGCATAACTATCCTACAGATGATTTGGAGTTAGCTGCTGTCATCTTTGCACTTAAGAGTTGGTGACACTACTTATACGGGGAGAGGTTCGAGGTGTTCTCAGATCACAAAAGCCTTAGATACATTTTCAAGCAGAAGGACTTGAACCTTTGACAGAGGAAATGGATGGAGTATATGGAAGACCATGATTTACGCCGCCAGTTTTGGTGAATGGGGATGAAGGGAGATGTTGTACAGTTTGTATCGAGTTGTCTCACATGCCAGCAGGTTAAGGCTGAACACCAGAGACCTGGGGGTTTATTATAGCCATTTCCAGTAGTTGAGTGGAAGTGGGAGTTTATTATTATGGATTTTGTGATGGGTCTTCCGAGGTCACCTAGAGGTCACGATGTAGTTTGGGTTATTGTAGACAGGTTGATGAAGTCTGCATATTTCCTACCAATTAGAGCGACTGATTCAGTGGATGTTCTCAATAGGTTGTATATCTAAGAGATAGTATGACTACATGGGATTCCTGTTTCCATTGTTACAGACCGAGATCCATATTTCACTGCACGGTTTTGGCAGAGTCTTCAGACAGCTTTGGGGACTCAGCTATTGTTTAGTACTGCTTTCCATCCTCAGACTGACGGTCAGTCAGAGTGTACTATCCAGATACTTGAGGATATGCTTAGGGCGTGTGTTATGGATTTCAGGGGTAGTTGGGGGGATCATCTTGCTTTAGTAGAGTTTGGCCACAACAACAACTATCAGTCTAGTATCGAGATGGCACCTTTTGAGGCATTGTGTGACAGGCCGTGTCATTCATCGATATGTTGGATCGAGGTAGGGGAGACGACTGCTTTGGGGCTTGACATAGTCCGTGAGACCATGGAGAAGATACAGATGATTCGACAGCTTCTGTTGACGGCGCAGAGCTGCCAAAAGGCGACGACCTCTATCATTTGATGTTGGAGGACATGTATTCCTCAAGGTAGCCCCACGACGGGGATTGGGGAGATTTGGGCGTAGCGGGAAACTATCGCACCATGGTTTATAAGGCCATTTGAGATCCTTGAGATGATTGGTGAAGTGGCCTATTGGTTGGCATTACCGCCACAGTTATCTGGGGTTCATGATGTCTTTTATGTATCAATGTTGAGGAAGTATGAGCCTGACCCTTTACATGTGCTCAATTGAGTCAATCTTCAAGTGGAGGGTGATGTTTCTAATGATGAGAGGCCTGTAGAGATATTGGACTCAAGGGACCAGGTTTTGCGGGGCAAGACCATCCCTTTGGTCAAGGTTCTTTGGAGCCATCACGGGGTCGAGGAGGCCATTTAGGAGCGCGAGGCTGAGGTTCGCGCTAGGTATCCAGAGTTGTTTGTTCATAGAGGTACATTTCTAAATTTTGGGATGAAATTTCTTTAAGCGGGGAAGGATGTAAAGATTTGAAAAATCAGGATAAATTTTTTGTTTTTGCCGGTAGGGCACTATTCATGCACTATTTGCTGGTAAGGCACTATACATGCATCATTTAGACATAAGTCATGTTTAGAAGCATAATTTGAGTGTGACATAGATGGAAAATATGGTTAGAATGTTAAAATACACCTCCTGTGAGAATTTGAACCTAATCGGAGATAGTTTGAACAATTAGACCAAAAGGGCATCCCGGGTGGACCCTGTCGCACCCGCCAAAAGGTGAAAATAATTTTTTTAGAAAAATATCATTTAAAATAATTTTAAGAACTTTGGATAAAGCAAAATATCGAATTGAGGCGTTTCGAGACGGGTTGTAGTGTAACGGGGTCCCGCGGCTCATTAAGGGCAAAATGGTTTTTTCACCCCTTGACCCCTTTACTATAAATATGACCCTTGGGATCTAAAAATTCTCAGAATTGGTATGAGAATATAAAGAAAGCCGTGCTTGGAGAGAAAAGGTGAGAAAAATCTAGGTTTTTCAACTTTCCACCTTCCAAAACTCATCTCTAGCCTTGGAATTTCACAAGATACCCTTCTAGGAAGTTGTTCCCCACATCAAGGGCTACATTCTTATCAATTGGTTCGGTTGCACAATGAGCATAACTCCCTAGGGTTGAGAAAAACCCTTTTAAGTATGATATTTTGCTAAGTAAAGAATAAGGTTAAGTTTAGTAGTGTTTTTATGTGCTGATTGTATGACTTATATGCTTACTTGTTAGAAAACCACCTAGCATTTAGTTACTTTGAAAACCTAGGGTTGGTACCTTGTGTACTTATGTATTCTTTAGAATTTTGGTGAAGTGATGAACATGTAACTTGAATATATGCATAATTCATTATTTTTTAGCTTATGTTCATGTAGACAAAGTCTTGTAGTTTGAAAGTGTAGATCTAAAAAATTAGGGAAAATTTTTTGTTTTTGCCTGTAGGACATTATTTATGCACTATTTGCTGGTAGGGCGTTATACATGCATCATTTAGGCATAAGTCATGTTTAGAAGCATATTTTGAGTTTGCCATAGAAGAGAAATATGCTTAGAATGTTAAAACTCCTATAAAAATTTGAGCCTAATTAGAGATAGTTTAAAAAATGGACCATAAAGGGCATCCCGGGTGGCCCAGGTGGACCCGGCCACCAGCGAAAATAATTTTTTTGGAAAAATATCATTTAAAATAATTTTAAGAACTTTGGTTAAAGCAAAATGTCGAATTGAGGCATTTCAGGATGGGTTGTAGTGTAACGGGGTCTCGAACTCATTAAGGGCAAAAGGGTCATTTTGCCCCTTTGCCCCTTTACTATAAATATAGCCCCTTAGAGATAAGACTTCATTATTTGGTTTGAGAATACGGCAGCAGCTCGTGCATGGGAGAAAAGTGAAGAAAAACTTAGGGTTTTCCAAGTTTCAAGCCACCAAAACACATCTCTAGGCTGGGATTCTCACAAGATTTCCTTCTAGAAAGTTGTTCCCCATATCAAAGACTATATTCTCACCTATTGGTTTGGCTACATAGTGAACACAACTCCCTAGGGTTGAGAAAAATCCTTTTAGGTATGATATTTTGCTAATTAAGGAATAGGGTTAAGTTTAGGAGTGTTTTATAAGTTGATTGAATGATTTATATATTTATTTTCTCTTAGAAAGCCACTTAGTATGTAGTTGCTTTGAAAACCTAGAGTTGGTTGTTTATGTACTTGTGTTTTCTCTGTATTCTTTAGGAATTTGGTAAAGTGATAAACATGAACCATGACTATATGTATGTTTCATTATATTCTAGCTTATGTTCATGTAGACAAAATCTTGTAGTTGGGAAGTTATGATTTATTCAATGTGTTGGTACTTTATGTATTTTGTAATCTTTGAGAATTTGTCAAAATGATGAACGTGTAACTTGAATATATGTTTGATTCATTACATTATGGCTTATGTTCATGTGAATAGACCTTGTGGTTTGGAAGATATGGTTGTTTAATGCATTGATGCTTTGTGCAATTATGTGTTCTTTGAGAATTGGTAATATAGCAAACATGTAACATGAGCATGTGTTTTAATTGATTGTATAAAGCATTTGTTCATGCGAAAGATGTTGTGTGGTTTGAAAGTTATAATTCACTCTATGGATGATGCATGATTTAAGGTGTATGCCATGTATTTAAAAAATGCCTTATTGAAATTGCATAAAAAAATCAAGGCATATTGGCATATGGTGATCCTTTGAAAACATAGTGTAGGTTGAGCACTTGGTGCTATGAATTATGAGGGTGTAGATCCTATGGTGAAAAACCCAAAATTGGCCATTACATTGGTGCCCAGTATCCAACGGGAGCGATCCGTGAATGGGTGTTGGTGCTTGATTGACCTAACGGGAGCGATCCGTGAAACGAGACATAGGTGTGTCATAGAGTTTGCATGGGTGTGTCACACATATTGCCTTTGCATTGTGTTAATGAATTGGAAGGCATGTAGAATATAAATGTACACTTGCACATGCCACGCCTTAACTTTGTTCCTTGCATTAGCATTATGTCATACCAGTAGTTGAGCTGACCCCTCGTGGGATATCATATTATAGATGGGGCTCTTGGTACTTGAGACTTGATGAAGTCTTGAAGAGCGGAGGTGAAATGGACCACGAAGGATATTTAGCCTTTGGGCAAGATTTTTGAGTTGTATAAGGGCATAAGCCCTAAGTAATATGAAATAAACTTGTAGAACTTTTGTATATTATGAAAACTGTAACGACCCACATCCACCCAATAACATATTGTCCGCTTTGGGCCTTTGGCCCACACGGCTTTGTTCTCCCTGAGCTTGCCCTAGGAAGAGGCCTGTTACTAGGGTGAGGTGTAGCCCTACTTATGAATACCTTTACTTCTTCCCCCCCAGGCGATGTGGGATACCTTGAAGTAAAGGTATCAATAAGTAGGGCTACACCTCTCCTTAGTAACAGGCCTTTTCCTGGGGCAAGCCCAGGGAGAACAAAGTCGTGTGGGCCGAAGTCCCAAAGTAGACAATATGTTGTTGGGTGGATGTGGGTAGTTATAGATGGTATTAGAGCCAAGGCCCAGCCAGAAGTGTGAGGAACCAAAACCTCGTTGCGGACAGCGATCCAAAAGAGGGGAGAGGTATCCCACATCGCCTAGGGGGGAAGAAGTAAAGGTATTCATAAGTAGGGCTACACCTCTCCTTAGTAACAGGCCTTTTCCTGGGGCAAGCCCAGGGAAAACAAAACCGTGTAGGCCGAAGGCCTAAAGCGGACAATATCTTATTGGGTGCATGTGGGTTGTTACAAAAACAATAGGCAATACCTTATATTTGTAATGAACATGAAGTTTGTAACATTTAAATTTCAAGTACATGAGTACATATAGTGGATTGTATCTTTAAATGATGTGTGTTTAATTTCTACGAAATTGTGGCCATCGAGTGAGGATGGAATATATAACTTCTTATTGATATAAAGTATTATGAATATTAGATGGGAAAAGACTTAGAAAACAAAGGGGACTATGATGAAATTTTATGAAATTAAAAGATTTGTTAGGTGTGTAAAACACCCTATAAATAGGTGGGAAAAGTGCCAAAAAGTGAGGGTTAAAAACCTTGAGAAAATAGGCTAAAGAAATGGAAAAAGTAGCTTGCAAAACTTGGGAAAAAATTTTACAAAATAGAGAAAATCAGTGCAGCAAACAGAGAAATTCAGCTGCAGTAAATACACTGTTGCTACAGGAAAATAGCCCCAGCCTAGGAAAGCCCCTGCCTATACGCCTAGGCTGCCGCGCTCCTACGCGCCCCCGTGCCATGTCTTGCGTACGCGCGCCCTACCCACCTGTGTGCATCCTGCGTGCCACCGCCCTGCCTACGCGTGCTGCCCTGTCGCGCAGCTGCTGCCCAAGGCATGTCATGGCATGCCATGACCTACCTTTCAAGGCCATTTTTAGGCCATTTGGTCCCATGTTTGATGCCATCTTTTGGAGTCCATTTTGGGCCACTTTTGGCCATTCTACTAAGCCATGTTGGGCACCTTTTTGAGACACATTTTAGCCATATTTTAAGGCCATGTTTGGCCATTTATTTGGACCACTTTAGGTAGGAATTTTAACCTATTCTTGGCCCATGTCTTAGGGCATTTTGGGCCTATTTGGGTCATTATTCCAAGACATTTTTAGAGACGTTTTGGGGCTATTTTGGAGGCTATTTTTGAATATGACTTGGACTAATCTTGAATATTGTTTGGGGGAAATATTTGAATGACATTAGAAGACCATTTTGGTTAAGTCAAATAATAAGTCTTCATTTCTAATTTTGGAGAAACATGGGGAATGAATGCATAATCAACTAAATCCACCTTAATGGCCTTTTATTTACTTTTCTTATTTCATTTCACTCACTCTCCGGGTTTGTGGAAATTCGGGGTGTGACAACGTGGTATCAGAGCTTAGGTTCGAATACTTAGGGATCGTGGGGTGTTGTTAGACACAATAGGACCACGACACATGATTTGAAATTTTGGTAAGCATTGTGTAATGTGTAAGAACTTGCTATGTGTATGTTATGATGTGTTATACTTGTTGCTTGTGAAGTGTAAATTGTTGACAAGAACATGCTTAATATTCTTTTAATACTTATGTCTAATGTGATCCATGAAGGTTATTACCTAGCTATAAAAGTGAGAAATGATGAAAGAATTATAAAATTTTAAATGAACAAATGCCAATAAGGTAGTAAATCGTAAATTAAAAGACACATGAGACCTTAGAATGTTAAGATAAGAATTGAGACTTGTGGAGATCCTTATGTATGGACTGGATAGTGGATGCTCAGAGTATTTGTACATACAATTTTAGGGACACTCTTGTGTTAAACTCTCGTGTGGAGAGATGTATTATTTTAGGATAGCATTCACTTAGGGTTGAGTATTGGTAGGCTAGTTGGACACTAGCATAACTTGAGTATGTGTATATTGTATTGTTTAAATGATTTTTTCCTTGTGAAAGGCTATGTTAGAACTTGGTGTTATTTGTTTATTGTAAACAATGGGTAGGGATGGTAGACATGACTTATATAAGTGTTGATTAGGCAAGTGTGTCATAACATATTATATTTGTTGCTTAGGGTTAGAAATAGATAGGCTAAATCCACCATTGCATGTTGACACACCGGTTGGGGATAGTATGACACTGACTAGGATCTGTAGAGATTGCTTGATAGAGATTGTAGATCGTATCCTTTTTTCTTACTTCATTCTAGTTGACATGTCTGGTTTTGATATTATATTAGGGATGAATTGGTTGTTTGCTTTTTAGGTGAGTATAGACTGTTACAGGGGGAGAGTGACAGTGTGTACTCTTGAGGGAGGTAGTTTTATTTCATGGGGGATCATGGAAATTTCTTAGTTCCACCCTTGTATGACTCAAGGAGTTTGGGGGGCCATAGCTATTTGTTGGCTAGTTTGATAGCAAATGGAAGTGGGACTACAGAGAGTATATTACTACCAGTAGTGGATGAGTTTCTAGATGTCTTTCCGGATGACTTGACTAATCTACCGCCGAGACGAGAGATAGAGTTCAAGATAGAGCTTATCCCAGGCACTGTGCCTATTTCCATTCCACCTTACCGTATAGCTCCAGCTAAGTTGAGGGAGCATCATTTGTTTGCTAAGCTCTCGAAGTGTGAGTTTTGGCTTCAGGAGGTACATTTTCTAGGCCATGTTGAATCAAGTAGTGGGGTGTCCATGGATCCTTCTAGGATTGACTCTGTCATGAGTTGGGAGATGTTAGACCTTAAGTTAATTGGACTGGTTTGGATTACATGATTATGTGTGTGCTTGTTATTTTAGTATGTATAATTGTACAATGTGCTTATTTTCTAGATTTGTTGGGAGGTATGTGGTATGCTTGATTATTGATCAACTGTGGCTAGATGCTTATATCCATGTAGTAGGCCTAGTGATTTATGAGATAGGCTATATGTTTAGTTATCTATAAGATAGGCTATAAGCCTGGATATCCATAGGATCAGTTGTGTGCCTAGTTACCTATATGATAAGTTGTATGCTTATTTATATATAAGTATATTCTTATGATGGATCCCATGCTTAAGTGTTTGTAATATCTCGACCCGGGATACCGGGTCATCTGGCACGCATTACAAGATTAAGGAAAAAAATTGTGTAAATTCTTAAGACTCGAGAGCATAATTAATTAATTTAATTAATAATTAATTATATGAAATAATTATTTTAATTATAATAAATATTTTAATCAATTGTTTACATTACATGTGGGGTGTGTATCATGTATGTATATGTGACCAAGCATGTATGTATGCATGTATATAGGTAAATATATATATATATATATATATATATATATATATAAGAAGTGTGAACAGTGTGTAGTGTGAAGAGTATGGGTGTCGGCAGTGGGTGTCTCCCAACATGTGTAAGTGTATGTGTATTATATATATATATAATATACCAACTATCAAGCAAACAATAAATGTAAAGCAACAAGAGGAAAAGAGAAATTTATGAGATGGGATGGTAGCCAAAATTAGGGACCGAAAGAGGGCTATGGAGTAGGGTTATGAGGTGTAGAGAGAGAGAGAAATTAGAGAGAGAAAGAGGTCGGTCACTTTCTCTTTAAAATCCAAAACATGCAAGGCATGTTGTTTCCTTACGAAAGAAACCAAAAGAAAAGAAACTAAGCAGAATACAAGAAGAATCAGAGGAAGAAGGAAGGGGAAACCAACTCAAAAAGGTAAACCCATGAAAACATTCTTATTCTCTCTCTAGAAATTTTCTATGCATAAACTGTTTTTAAGCCTTAAATTTATATATATGACATGAAGAACATGTTTAGATCAGTTTAAGAATGGAATTTTAGCTTTAAAACACTTAAAAACGTGGAACCCAGAAGCTATGGCCATTGATGACCTTGCTTGAAGCAGGTCTGGTCCAATGTTCACCAAACTGGTTTTGGTTTATCAAAACCTAAACTAGACACTAGGAGCAACTTAAAAACCTATACCCGCGATAAAAAATCATAAGAAATGGACCTCCCATGGTGAGTTGCAGGTTTCGGATTTTAAACCCAACACCTGAACTGCACCCCAAAACTTGTTTTAAAGGCCAAAATGTAAAACCCCATGGAAAGGGGATCACAACAGACAAAACCTCATTGAATTTGGCTCAGAAATGAGCAAGAACGAGCAGATTATTGGTTTGAATTATAAAACCCAAAATCTAACAAATGAGCCAGTTTTGAACGTCCAAATGAATGCCAAACTAGTTGTTTCTGTTCTAGGAACGATTTAAGATGAAAATAGGAAGAAAACAGTGAACAAAAGTCCACGAAATTGAAGAAATAGAACTGAAAATAATTAGGGTTCCAAGTGAACAGTGTCGGCTTCAATGGGGAAGACGACACTGTTCGGGTCAGGTCGGACAACGGGTCGGTTACGGGTCCGGGTCAAATCCGATTATGGGTTTATTTAAACGGTGACGTTTAGAGGTTAAACATTTTAAATTTTAACCATTAGGGTTGGCATCATTATGACGTCAGCATCACGTGGCAAACCGGCTAAACCGGTTGGTTTACAAGTGAACCGGACCGGTTCACTTGGATTTGGACCGAACCCATTGGTTTTCAAATTTAATTAAAAAAAAAAAAAACTAAATAAACCCATACTTTCACTATTTGCGGATTGACCCAGAATTTCTAGAAAATTGTACTGTGGCCCAACTTTTGAGAATTTTGTTCAATTACACCCCTGGAAAAATATTAAATAATTATTTAATTATTTTATAATTAAGGTAAAATTACTATTTTACCCCTGAATCATAAATGGAGCAAATAAAGTCCAAATTAAACATATGAATAGTGAATTTTAACTATTTTGAACATTCTGAAGTCAATGGTAGGGTCCGTTTTACGAGACGGGGCCCGAAAAATAAAGACACGCAAAGGGGTAAATGATCAAAATACCCCTTTGTCCAAAATTAATAAGTTATTAGTGTATTCCTACTATCTCGGACCTTCTGAGTCCAATGGTGAAGTCCAAATAATGAAACGAAGTACGAAAAAATGTGACACGTAAAACGATAAATTACCATTTTGTCCTTTTGTATACAAAAGTCCGAATTAAATTCTAGGAAAGCCTAAACCGACTTTCTTCGACGCTTCAGACTCAATGGTAGAGTCTATTTGACCAAAAGAGATGTAAAAAATAAAGAGACATAAAATTTGTTGAATAGCATCTGTCGGATGACTATAAATTAAAGTAACGCCAAAGTACTAATCTAAGGCGTATACGAGGAAAGGAAATACGAAAAGACACGACATGTAAACATATGAAATAAATAACTTTAATTTAAAGTTAATGGAGCTACCAGAAGAGTATAAATTGAAATAAATTAAATTTCTAACACATTAAATTGTGTCATAGGTTAAGGGTACGAGTTACGAGTTAAGTTAAGTACATATGAATTTATGAAATCGTTTTAGGATCTAATACGATTTAAGCATAAGTTAAGGAACATTGAGATGATTTACAATGAATGTGAAGTTGATGAGATATTTATGAATTTGTTCTTAGGAACTACAAGGAAAGTGGGAAAGCGCATTATTAGCACTAACCCTAAAGGACCAAGGTGAGTAACCTAGTATTTGAAGTGGAGATTTAACTCCGTGGATTTGAAAAGGTTTTAAGTTCAAAGATATGAAGTGTTTGAATTCCAAATTCAGTATTTACATGATTCAGTTTTAAATTTTTCCATCTTTATAAACTCTATTATGACATGCTTAGTGAATGGTTTCTATCACAGTTTTCTTAAAACATATTTCAGCATGTCTAAAGTTTTAAATGCCAAATTATGTAAAGTGTTCTGAATTTGTTATATCAAATGTGTTAAAGGAATTGTTATGAAATTATGTACATGATGTTTTAAATGTTCATGAGAAGTACCTATTTGAAGAAACCCTATCTGTTCTGTTAGGGAGTGAGTATAAGTCCTACCTATTAGGGACCATGCAGCTGCTTTTGATCGGTTCAGTTGGGTTAAAGTTTTACAAGATAAACGATACTAAGTACCACCCCCTATGATGGTTGAAATCCTTCGGGATTCAATAGTAAATGCCCGGTAGCAGGATCTAATCCCCCAAGCAAATGAGATCGACAGTATTGGCAGTAAAATGGGAGTCTGGTTCGAAACAGATTCCACCTAATTAAAGAGAAAAGATGACAAAGTAATTTTGAAAATGAAAGCAGGTTTTACCCTCATTTTCACAATACATATTTATGTGTTTTAAAGTTTATATACTTTATCTGATGAAGTATGAGTTTAGCTTGAATACTTTAAATGTTTCAAAGCTATTTGTTTTATGAAATGCATATGTTTCGAGTTATATACTCCATTTGACGAAGTACGAGTTTAGCTTGAATACTTTAAATGTTTCAAAGCTATCTGTTTTATGAAATGCATATGTTTTGAGTTTTATATACTCTATTTAAGAAGTACATGTTATGTTATATGTTTTGAAGTCCATAAGTATAAGTATAGCTTGAATACTTTAAATGTTTCAAAGCTATCTGCTTTAAGAATGCATATACTTTGTATTCTCAAATGTACAAGCAATTGGCAGTGAATGTTTTACAAACTCTTATGTACTAAAAACCACTGCTAATTGAAAATCCCATGACGAATGCTGGAATTACTCACAAGCTTAAATTAGCTTATCCGGACTTTGTTCGGATCCCCCTTTCAGGTGACTTGTGGCAGTATTGACTTTGAGGACGATGATGATGAAGTCTGCCATTTTTGAAAGATTGGTTTAAGTAGTTATTTTCTCCAGCACTTAGATAGTTTCTGTTAGAAGACTCTATCAGCTTTAATAGTATTTTGTACTAAAACAATATGATGTAATGTGTATAACCCTACGGGGTAATTGATGTAGATGGTTATGTAATATAAGTCTGTAATATTTTAGTTATACTCTGAATGTGTAACCATGTATGCTATGTATAGAGCGGCAGTATCGGACAGATGTGCGTAATTTTAAAAAAAAAGAAAAAAAAAAGAAAAGAAAAAGTTTTCACGCTTCCGCAATCATGTGTCGCACATCTATTCGATACCGCTGCTTATGTGAGCCTTCGCCCAAGGGTCCTCGGGCCTGAGGGTGGCGGTTGCGATGCGAGATTCGCACATGGTGGGTTTCGGGTCGTGACAGTGTTTATGGGATAGGCTATGTGTTAGCTGTTGAATGTTGCTTGTTGATTCCATATATCTATGCTAGGTTAGTACCCAATATTCTTAGGTTACAGTATTACGACTATGATATCTATACAGATTGGATTGATATTAATGCATGTATAAGGGTATGCTTAACCATGTAGTATGTAAGTGTGTTGTGATACATGTGTTAAAATTGGTAAAGAGTTTCACTAAGAATCTCATTTATTTTGATACCTTATTTGATATATTGATTAGAATGGTGATTGTCACGACCCGAAATCCACCCTGTGCGGATCCCCGGATCGCGACCCGCCCCCCTTAGGCCTGGGGGCCATTGGGCGGAACGGTCCTGTGAGCAACGGTATCGGACGGCGGTGCAACTTGTGTTTTGCGGAAGCGTGAAAACTTTTTCTTTTCTCATTTAAAATTTAGGCACTCCGCCCGATACTGCCGCTCTACTCATATGCATACACATGGTTATACAATCAAAGCATAACTAAAATATTGTAGACTTATATTACATAACCATCTACATCAGTTACCCCATAGGGTTATACACATTACATTATATTGTTTTAGTACAAAACACTATTAAAGCTTGTAGAGTCTTCTAACAGAAACTATTTAAGTGCTGGTCTCCAAAAGCTAGTCAAGGCACCATCTTCCATCTCAACCATCATCAGTCACCTGAAAGGGGGGTCCGAACAAAGTCCGGGTAAGCTAATCTAAGCTTGTGAGCAATTCCAACATTCGTCATAGGGTTTCAATCAATAGTGGTTTTAGCTCATAAAGGTTTATAAATCAATCACTGTCAATTGTTCGTATCTTTTGAACACAGGATATATGCATTCATAAAACTCATAGCTTTGAAACATTTAAAATATTCAACTAACATATGCTTTTTCATATAAAACTTGTAACTCTGAATACATAATATATATATTCCATAAAACTCATAGCTCTAAAACATACAAAATGCTCAAGCTAAAAATGTGTTCTTCTTTAAATGGAGTACATATAAACTCAAACATGTAAATATGAAAATGAGGATTTAAAATCAGCTTTCATTTTCAATTATCTCTTCTTCTCACTTTAACTCTTGGAATCTATTTCAAACCAGACTCCCGTTTTACTTCTGTCGAGATATCTCTTTGCCTGTGGGATTAGATCCTGCTACCAGGCATTTGACAATCCATTGAATTCTATAGAACCCAAAAGCTTGTCAGCTCCACAGGATAATGGAGTCCCTTGCGAACCCCAATACCCTGTCTCGTGCTTATGCACAGTTATCTTGTATTTCAAGAAATTACTTTTAACTCATGACTTCTTCTCATGCATACTATTTAAGAGTATTCAAACACAAGGTATATAACTGTATAATAGAACTTTCAATTCTCAGAATATACGAATTCAGAATATATCTCAAAGATTTTGCAATTTAAAAAAAACTCAAACATGCCAAGGCATATTTAAAGGAACTATAAGTAAGTCTATTATCTGAACAGAGTAATTTAAAATAGAAGGCGTATGAAAACTGAATTCGATATTCAAATAATTTTCATGACTTGAACTCAAAACTTCTTTGAAATTCGTGGAATTAAATCTCCACTTCGAATACAGGGTTACTCACCTTGGTCCTTTAGGGTTAGTGCTAATAATACGCTTTCCCACTTCCTTCGTAGTTCCTAAGAACAATTCATAATAACCTTATTAACTTTACATTCACCATAATAACACCTATGGATGTTGCTTAACTTATGCTTAGTTCGTATTAGATCCTAAAACGATTTCATAAATTCATATGTATTTACCTTAACTCGTACTCTTATCCTATGACACAATTTAATGTGTTAGGAATTTAATTCATTTTAATTTATACTCTTATGGTAGCTCCATTAACTTTAAATTAAAGTTATTTACTTTACATGTTAACGCGTCGCGTCTTTTCGTACTTTACTTCACATGTTTACGTGTCGTGTCTTTCGTATTTCATTTCCTCGTATATGCCTTAGATTAGCACTTTGTCATTACTTTAATTTATAGTCATCTGACAGATGCTATTCAACAAATTTTATGTCTTTTTATTTTAGACATTTCTTTTGGTCAAATAGACTCTAACATTGAGTCCAGAGCGTCGAAGAAAGTCAGTTTAGGCTTTCCTAAAAGTTAATTTGGACTTTTGTATGTAAAAGGGCAAAATGGTCATTTTATCTATTTACGTGTCATATTTTTTCTTACTTCATTTTGTAATTTGGACCTCACCATTGAGTCCGGCATGTCGAAGAAAGTCAATTTAGACCTTCCCCGGTTTTAATTTGGCTTTAGGGGTACTAAGGGTAATTTGGTCATTTTTCCCCTTATGTGTTTTAAATTTTTGGGGCCTCGTCTCGTGTCGTGGACCTCACCATTGGACTCAGAAGGTCCGAGATAGTAAGAATACATTAATGACTTGTTAATTTTGGACAAGGGGTATTTTGGTCATTTCACCCCTTTACGTGTCTTTATTTTTTGGGGTCTCATCTCATAAAACAGACCTCGCCATTGGTCTCAGAATATCCAAAATAGTTAAAATTCACTATTAATATGTTCAATTTGGATTTCATTTGCTCTATTTATGACCCAGGGGCAAAATGGTAATTTAACTTTATTTATTAAATAATTAAATTAATTATTTAATTATTTTTCCAGGGGTTTAATTGCATAAAATTTCCCTCAGTTGGGCTATAGTAGAATTTCTTAGAAATTCTGGGGTCAATCCGTAAATAACAAAAGGTTTGGTTTATTTAATTTTAAAAAAATTAGAAAACCAGTGGGTTCGGTTTAAACCCAAGTGAACCGGTCCGGTCCGGTCGTAAGCCAAACGGTTTAGCCGGTTTTATACGTGATGCTGACGTCATGATGACGTTAGCCCTAGTGTTTAAAATTTTAAAACAAAACGTTGCCGTTTTGCTAAAACCCGTAACCTGTTGGGTTCGGTTATAACCCAGACCCGTAACCGATCCGAAGTCCGACCCGAATAGTGTCGTCTTCCACACGAGGGTCGACACTGTTCATCCGAAACCCTAAGTTTTTTACAGTTCAGTTTCGTGATGTTTTGAGAGTCTATTTCCTCTGTTTTCTTTTCCAAACACTTCCTAATACTTTATGGCATATTTTTACATCGATTTAGAGCTTCGAATATAGCTCAGAGGCTCGGTTTAGGTCGCGATAACCAGACTTGTAATACCCACAGTTCATGCTCATTTCTCGATCATTTTCAATGAGGTTAGGCTTGTTTTATTCCTTAGTTAAAGGGGTTTCATATTCCATTCATAAAGGTAGGTTTAATCTCATGTTTTTGAGATTTGTTTTGAAAACTCGAAACTGAAATTTGATTTTTGGAGGGTTTCCTTTAGGATTCTTGATCACGGGTAAGTGTTTTTGGAATGCTTATAAGGTCCACATGAAGTCTCTATACACCAAACACAGTTTGGTGATGATGAAATCAGACCTGCTGTAAGCAAGGTCTTCAATGGCGGTTGTTCATGGGTTCCTTGTTTTTAACTGTTTTTAAGCTTAAACTTCATGCGTGAACAAATCTAAAAATGTTCTACATATCAGATATACAAAATGAAAACTTAAAACAGTTTATACAAAGAGAAAATCTAGAGAGAGAAAAATGATAGTTTCATGTATTCTTACCTTTCTCCTTCAGTTTCTCTCTTCTTTTCCCTTTGCTTTCCACCATTGAGTACCTCAGAACTCTTCCTCTCTCTCTTTCTCTCCTTTTCGTGTGTTGCAAATGAGGTGTGTATATAAAATGTATTTAAGTGTATATGTATAATTCTCTCACTCAATTTTGATTTGCCCCTTCATAACTACCTTTGATTCACCTTTCATTTCTCTCCCATACTCCTTTTCAAATCAGGCCTTACCCCCCTTACTTCCTACCATACTTCCCCACCTACTTGATTATAATATACATATATAGGTAACTCCCACCTTACCTCCATGTCTCCATGTGTGTATATATATATATATATATATATATATAAATGTATATTATACACACAGTCGTCCCATATATATATATATATATATCTATATATTATATTTATTTTATTTTATTTTTCCTATATCCAAGTATTATATGCATATAATTATACATATATAAATACTTACACATGCTTGATCACATAATACACTTTTATGTGTGTATTTTCTATTTATTTTAATTAATAATCAATTTCATAGACTTAATTAATTAATTATCTTAAATTAATTAATTGTTTTCGTTAAGTGTAGACATCTTTACACCTATTTTTTTCATAACCTCGAAATACGTGCCCTATGACCCGATATTTTGGGTCGGGGTATTACAGTGATGAATTAGAATAACCTTAGATGAAATTGGGATTTTTTTTTTTAACCTTTTCTAATGTTTTGAGTTTTTGAACCTTGATATATTGCCTTAGGTGTCATGTTTGGAATATATAGACTATATTGTTTACGTTCGGATATCTAATTGATATGTATATGATTGAAATCAATAGGCGAATCTTTATAAATATATGCTTGATGTTTAGTCTCAGGTATATATATAGACTAAGGTAGATGTTAGTGACTTTACTTTAAGATTATGTTGTTGATGTCTTGTGGATAGTTATAGTACTTGGAGAATATTGGATTATTAAATTACATTGAGGTGCAAGTGATGGATTGATGGCATTGTGATGGATTATTTAGATGATCGAATAACTTAATTTGTGGTTAGTTAAATAGCCATCACATATGTTGAGAGATTTTAAGGTATCCTTGTGGGCATTGAGAATTTTATATTTTAATTATGTTGCATTATTCCGGTGGGTCATGATGCTGGGATGGATTTGAACAAATTGGCATTGATAGGCCATTATGTTTGAAGATTTCATTATACGTTGTGCCATGTGGAGTGGGCCGTTACAAATGGTATCAGAACCAGACCCTAGCAGGGAGTGTGGACATGTCTGCACGCCCGCCCAAGTGGACAAGGTTTTTTTTGGGGGGGAAAGGGTAATGGGAGGGGGTAATGCATTCCACATTGCCTGGGGAGGGGAGAGGTGAAGGATCCATAGGTGTAAGGCTGCACGTCTCCATGTTACAACGCATTTTGTATTGATTTTTTTTTTCTAAATTTTGTCGAAGAGGTACATTTCTAAACTTCGGGACAAAATTTCTTTAAGGGGGGAAGGATGTAAAGATCTAAAAAATCAGGATAAATTTTTCGTTTTTGCCGGTAGGGTAAATCGACTTGCAAGTCACGGGTTTAGAACCTAACCTCTAAGATAAACCCCTATTCTCTGTTTTAGAATGGGGATCGAATCCTCTTGCCACGATGGTCAAAACAAGCCAAACCACGCTTAAAACAGTGATGAAATGGCCATTTACAAGCCAGTTGCAAGTTGTGACTATCCTCTTCACTGTAGCTTCTAGGGCCTGATTTGAGACTTGAAACCAATGCCAAAAAGTTTCCTAGACCTTCAGTGACCGATACCCTTCAAAACAGAAAGAAGAAGCATCCCAAAAAGCCACGAAATTGGAAAACTTGAAAACCAGAAACTAGGGCAATAGTAGCCCTAGGTGATGAGGAAGACGACGAGTCGACTCGCCCAACTCGTTCAGACCGAACATGTCGACTCAGACAAGTGTTGAATTGCGGGATAGCCACCACATTAATGAAACGGCGATGTTGGGTTTTAAATTAAAAACTAAAGTTGGCCTGTTTGGTTACAGCTATATGAAATGGGAATTAGGAATGGGGATAACCCAAACCGTGAATAAGGCAAATAACTGGGATATGCTGTAACGGTTTTCTGAACTGACTTGAAGTGGTTGGTTGAGTGAGTATTGGACCGGTTTAGGGTTTTTAAGCCCAGAACCCACTGGTTCAGACTGAAATTTTGAGAATTTGTAATCTGACCCCAAAAATTTTGAATAATTTCACTAGGGCTCAAACAGTAAAATAATTAAAATATTATTTTAATATTTTAAATAGGAAAAATTATGAAAATGTCTCTAAGTCAAAAATGGGTCAAACAAAGTCCAAATAAAATAAATAAATAGTGTATTTTGACTATTTTGGACGTTCTGGACCCAATGGTGGGGTCCGTTTCACAAGACGGGACTCCAAAAAATTAAGACGCGTTAAAGTATAAATTACCAAATTGCCCCTAATATGCCGAAGTCCAAATAAGACGAGTTATTAGTGTATTCTTATTATCTTGGACCTTCTGAGACCAACGGTGAGGTTCGTTTCATGATGAGGGACCCCAAAAAATAAAGACACGTAAAAATGTAAAATGATCAAATTACCCCAAGTGCCCCTAAAGCCAAATGGGAACTCGAGAAGGTCTAAATCGACTTTCTTCGACGTTCCAGACCCAATGATGAGGTCCATATTATGAAATTAAGTACGAAAAAATATGACATAGAATTAAACCCTATGATCTTATGAAGCTACTAGAAGAGTGATGAATTAAAATGAATTCCTAACACGTTAATTGTGTTTTAGGTAGTAATTATCATGGATAAGCAAAAAGCCTTCATGGAGGAGCTTTTATGGGAAAGCAAAGTAGTAAAAAGAAAAAAAAAAGGATTGCCAAGGCGTGTGAGATTGTCTCGGTTAGGCCCTTTATATAAAGCCCCTATCGTCCCAGTGGGATGATTTATGAAGGAAGTAGCGGCAAGGAAACTTGCTGAAGCAAAATTGAAGGAAGAAGAAGAGGAGCGAGAAAACACCGAAACATTAAGTGAAATGCTACGGAGATTGAAAAAGGGCAAAGGAAAGGTAGAGCAGTAGCACCAACCCAAGTGTATAAGGTGAGTAATCTTGTACTTTGAAGTGGAGGTTTTAATCTCTATGGATTTTGAAGAAGTTTAAGTTCAAATATTCTGAAGTGTTTTTATATCTGCTGTATTTCAAATTCTAAACTCTCGTATTTATATGCTTTATATTCCAACGTTCTATCGTAATTATTTATAAATTCTAACATGGCATGCAAATTTTGTAACACCCCGACCTTGACTAATTAATAATTAGTTTGCTAATTATTAATTAGAACCGACATAAAGAATAATCAAGAAAGTAAATCGGGAATCTCCCGACGGTCACGATAGACTGATAAAATAATTAAACAGTCCAGAGAGCAGGGTGTAATACCCGAGCCTAATTGTCAATTAATTAGGTGAAATGATGTCATTTTAACCCTACAAGAATTCGAATTAGCTAACCACGGAAATCACAAAGAAGTAATAACCGACACGGGGCCCTTGGCATCGAAACTAACTGAAATAAAAAACCCTAAGAAGAAACCATTTCGTAAAAAGAGCAATAGAAAAGAAATTATGAAGGAAAAAGCTAAAACAAAAATTTGTGCTAGCTAAACAAGGCATAAGCCCAAAATGTGGAAAAAAGAGGGGGCAAAAGTAAGGCCAAGGGGATTTGAACCCTTGACCAAGTAAGGCAAGGTTTTAAAGTCCTAAAAATATTTCCACCTGGCCGACAAGCACTTTTGTGCTTTGTTATGCATAAGATATGTATATATGTATCATATAATGCATAAATTCTGATTATCAAAATGAAGTGGCAGCCCCCCATTGGACCACCACACCCACCAATTAAATTTCATGAAAATCAAATCAAATATATGAAAAATATAATATATGATGTATATATGTATTTGAGCTTGCGTATGTGAGATGGGGAATTCAGAATTCAGAAGTGCTCAGATAGAGAGAGAGAAAGAGTCCATGTGAGAGACTTTGTGTACAAGTGTGTGTATGCTTGTGTGTGCATGTGCGTGTGTATGGAGGAACTACGGATCAGGAAGAAGAAGAAGAGGGGGCTTGGGAGAATCTGAGTCGAGCTTAGAATCAAAGAGAGAGGGAGGGTTGAAGAAGAAGGTAAAAATATTTCTCTCATTATCTTTCATTCTTTGGTACTGTTTTTGGGTTTTAAGGACATGCATGCTCAAAAGATTAATATTTCATGAGGTTAGGCTCAAAACAGTAGGTAAAAACCCAACTGCCATGTTTGGGCCATGAAAGAGACCTTGCCATGGCAAGTTGAAAAATGTCAGATTAAATGCACTTTTGAGAATGGGAATAGATGGAGCATCATTTCAGAATTCTAAATCACTTTGAATCAAGTAAAATGGTCAAGAAATGACCATGATAGAGCTAGGAATAATCCGGTCAAAAACTTGATTTGGGTGTGTGAATAGAGGCTATTTGAGGCCCAAAATGCTGCCAAATGATTCCTTGATGTCTTAGAATTAAATTGGTGTAAAAATCACGAAAAACTGACATGAAAAACGTGAGAAAATAAGACAAATTCCCTACAGATTCCGGCACCGGCGCCAGAGACGGCGCATGAACAGTGGCCGGAAAGTCGGGTGGGGAAGACGGGTTATGTTGAACTGGATCTGGGTCGGGCTGGATCGGAACCCAACCAAACACAAAAATGGTACTAGAACGACGTCGTTTAGGTGTTCCAATTTAAGTTGATTTTCCCTGTTTGGCTGCAGGAATATAAAATCAGGAATTGGATAAAGGTTAGCCTAAAACCGGAATAAGGTGAATAACTGGGATATGCTGTACCGGTTCTCTAGACTAGCCTGAATTGGTTGGTTCAGGGGTTAGTCAATTCAGTCTAGGGTTTACTAAGGTAAACCCAATGGTTCAATGAGTTTATTAAAATAAAGAAAATTGAAAGTTTAGTAAATTATACTTTGACCCCAATAGTCCTAAATAATGCTATTTTGGCCCAGCTTCTGAAAACTTTATGCATTAAGCCCTTGGAAAATGATTAAATAATAAAATGATTATTTTAATTATTTTATTAATTGGGTAAAATGACTATTTTACCCCTGAACATTAAATAGGTCAAACGAAGCCCAAATTAAATAAGTAAATAGTGCATTTTTACTATTTCAGGCATTCTGGACTTAACGGTGAAGTCCAACTTGAGAAATTAAGTCCTGAAAAATAAAGACATGTAAATAATAAATGACTTTACTGCCCCTGATGATACCTAGGGCCAAATAAAAATAAAAGATAGTCCATTTTGATTATGTTGGGTATTCTGGACTCAACGGTGGAGTCCGATTTGTGAAACTAAGTTTCGAAAAATATAGACATATAAATTATAAATGACTGTATTGCCCCTAATGATCCCCAAGGCCAAATAAACACAAAAGATAGTCCAATTTAACTATGTCGGACACTGTAGACTTAATGGTGAGGTCCATTTTATGAACTGAGGTCCCGAAAAGTTTAGTCATATAATATGTGAAATTACCAAAATGCCCTTGATGCTATACGGAGTCCAAATGAAGTCCGAATGGGACGAAATTGATACTGATAGAAGCCCAGATACCCATGAAACTATATACATGATTAAATGACGAATCAAGGTCAGAATTTCACAAAATGTAAAATTACCAAAATGCCCCTGATGCTATACGAAGACCAAATGGGACGAAATTGATACTGATAGAAGTTCGGATACTCGTGAAACTATACACATGATTAAATGATGAATTAGGGTCAGAATCTCACGAAATGTAAAATGACCAAAATACCCCTGAGCATGGTAAGTGCAAAGTGGAGGTCGAATAAAGGCCAATCTAATCTGATAAATTGTCATAAGCATAATTATGAAATTGAAGGGCTAACTAAGACTTCAGAATAGTCGATGTATAAAATGAGAAATGACCGATGTGTCTTGATGATCAAAAGCAGATACCAAATAAAGTCTAAAAGACTTAGAAAATTATATATAAGAAATATGGGATATTCTGAGGACCACGACAGAGTCTGGGACAAGAATGGTAAAATTACCATTTTGCCCCTAAAGTTAAATAAGTACTTAATTGATAACAATTTGAGTCCAAAAGACTTAGAACTTTATGTTTAAGATATGTGGACTATTCTGAAGACCACGATAGGGTCCGGGAAAAGAATGGAAAAATTACCATTTTGCCCCTAAGGTTAAATAAGTACTTAACTGATAACGATTGAAGTCTAAATGACTTAGATCATAATCCTGATAGCTACTAAGTCTAATTAAAGAATAAAATAGCCTTAGATGAAACCCAATGAAAGGGGTAATAGGATACTAGGCTATTTTAGGTAATCCGATAAATGCCTAAGATGATGAATAAGACATGAATGGTTAAATTCTGACCTGTCTGTGATTGATGATGATTATTCAGGATATGCAAGGAGGTGCCTGACATATCTGGAAATTATCAAATTTTTCATGAATGGAGATAAGCGAACAATTTGTGAGTAACTTGGAACTTCTGACTTGGTGTATAAGTTACACTGTCTAGATTTTGTATCTTGATACAATGTACCATTTTATATACTGTACTGTTTAAATGCATATACTTAAATGCATACCCTTTGTACTGTATTACACATGGCATGATTTTGTTCTCTCCTATTTTTTTGTTCTGTTCGGGTCTGTTTTGTTATGTTATATGATCTGTTCTGATTCTGTTTTGTTATGTTGTGTCTTACTCTTGGGCCCACTCTAGTTTTGAGCAGTATGGCATAAGTAGGCTAGAGTGGTACCCAAAGGGTAGAGGCCCCACGAGTAGTCCGCGATGGGCAGTTGAGGAAGCTCGAATATACTTAATTAGGTGCCTAATTGGCATCCTGTTATGTTCTATTCTGTTCTGTTCCGCTCAATACTGATCTGTTTTGTTTTTGGATTTATTTGCCTATACTTCTGATTGACATACTGTTCCGCTCTGATCTGACCCTAGAGGGTAGAGGCCCCACGAGTGGTCCGCTTATGGGCAGCTGGGGAAGGTTCAGGAACATTTGATGATATGTCATGGTTTGATCGGTACTCAGTTCTATTTTGATCCGTTATGTTTTGGCTCTACTCTGTTTTGATCTGTCTGATCTATTCTGTTCTGATCTGATCCGTTTGAGCTGCATTGTTCTACTTGAGATGCATTTGAGCATACATTTCATGATTATGTGCCTAATTGGCATCCTATTCTGTTCTATTTCATTCCGCTCAACTCTGTTATGTTCCATTCCATTGATGATATGCCTATGTCTCTGATTGATATACTCAATTTTGTTATGTTCCATTCTGTTGATGATATGCCTATGTCTCTGATTGATATACTCAATTCTGTTCTGTTCCATTCCATTGATGATACGCCTATGTCTCTAATTGATGTACTCAATTCTGTTCTGTTCCATTCCGTTGATGATATGCCTATGTCTCTGATTGATATACTCAATTTTGTTCTGTTTCATTCCATTGATGATACGCCTATGTCTCTGATTGATGTACTCAATTCTGTTCTGTTCCATTTCGTTGATGATATGCCAATGTCTCTGATTGATATATTGGCATCATGTACTATTCTGTTCTGATTTGTTATGTTCTGTTCAGTTCTATTCTGTTATGTTTTGTTGTGTTCTGTTCTGTTCCGTTCCGTTCTAATTTGTTATGTTATGATTCTGTTCTATTTTGTTCTGTTCTATTTGTTTTATTTAGTTCGGTTCTCTATTTATTCTACTTAAACTGCATTTCAAGTGGATTTATAAAACTGTTATTTCTGAAATGACTGAACTATCCATGTGCTTTATAAGCAAGAACTGGTTTTGAAACCCATGACAGGGAACCTCTGTTACTCACTGGGCTTATTTAAGCTCACCCCCATTATCCTAACATTTTTCAAGATTTATCTCCGATGGATTAGAAGGCACAATGGGATGATAAGGGTCGACATCCCGAGCAAGGATCTGTTTAGCACTATTTGTGGAAACTTGGACTCTTATGGATTGAATCTAGTTATTCAAGTGAGTGACATGATTTGATTGATGTGATTGATATGCACTAGATATTGAGACATGGCTCATGGTAATGGTACTCTAGAGAGATTAGATGTGCTCTGTGTTATATGTCTGATTATAGACGTGCTCTGTGGCTAGAGTTATTAGTTGTTTGGTTTTATACTTGCTATGTGGTACGTACCTTTGTGGTATATAACTGAGTTGCATTCCCAAGATAAAAAAGTTTTAAATTCTGCTGCTCTGACCCTACATTTGGAATGTAATTCATCAGTAAGTTCAGAAACTCGCCTTTGGTTGGTCACATTGTCGGTCGGCAAACCGGCAAGGCGGCTAACTGGCATCATATCCTCGACATCTGCGTAGGGTGGGGTTCAGGATGTGACAAATTTACTTCTTGATATTTCTGACAAATGATACGTTTATTTTCTGCATGTCCATGTAATTGTCAGTTTTATTAAATGCTTCTTAAATTAAATGTTTTTATTCTGTATATGCTTTAATAAATTCTTATGCATCGTGATTTAAATTCCTGAAGCTCTTATGTTAAATGTTTCAAGTATTGTCCTCCAAATATTTAAAAACCTTGTTAAATTGTCCGTGTTTTGAATACACATGAAAACTCTTTCTCTTATTGAAGCCACATTTTTAATTGTACATGAAAAACAATTATTGAAGAAGCCATTTTTTTTTAAATGCTCATAAAAAGCATTTCATGAAGAAGTCATGTTTTTGCAAGATAATTGTGCATAAGCACCAAGTAATGATATTGGGATTCCTGCGAAACTCAATTGACATGAAGAATGCCCGGTAGCAAGATCTGATCCCCCAGGTATGAGATATCTCCACGAGAAGTAAAATTGGAATCTGGTTCGAAATAGATTTTCACCTAATGAAAGTGAAAAAAATGACAATGTTTTCAGAAATGGTAACAGGTTTTTAAACCTCCATATATCTGAATTGGGTTTTACATAACCCCATGTTTTAAAGAAGAAGAAGTTCGCATCCTCCTATTTTCATGGAAAGGATTTCAAATCATTCCCTTGGCTTTCAAATGGCCATTCACACATGTTTATAAATTCTATTGCATATTAAATGCTTTATTGAATGCTTTAAAAATGCATCATGCTATATGATTTGAAGAATTCTTGTATTCTACGATCATTGAAATACGTGCCAAGCTTGAATGCCTTGTATACTTCATGCTATCTTTTTAAAGAATTCTATTTTATGTATCTGAAGTATATGTACAATTGGTAGTGTATGTTTATATGAACCATCTCTTATAACTAACCCACTACCAGTTGAAACCCATGACAAAGTACTGAAATTACTCACTGGGCTTTTTTCAAGCTCACCCTATTCCCCAACATTTTTCAGGTGATGATGATGGGTGGGAGCCTTGCCCAATTTGAGGATTGGTGATTGGCAGCTCCATTTTGATCAGGAATTTTGGAAGTACTAGGATCCGTAGTTGGTCAAATTTTGATGTAGTAAATTTTGGACAAATATGTACTTAAGCCCGAAAGGCAACAAATATGTAATATGTATAACTTTAAAATTTTTAGTATGCTCTGATTTTTATATCATTTGTCTACCGTTCTGAAGAAGAAGAAGAAGAAGTAACGGTACTGGGCGGGCGTGCAAAAAGAAAAAGTTTTTCACGCTTCCGTAATTTGCCAGTTCTGGCCTTATCACACAGTCGTTCGGCGTCGTTACTCATGTGAAGCCTGACCCGACGGCCCATGGGTTGAAGGGTGGCGGTCGCGATTCCCTCGATCATGATAGGCCGGATTTGGGGTCGTGACACCAGTTTTACTTCAATGGAGAAATCTCATGCCTAGGGGATAAATCCTACTACTTGGCATTTCTTAATGTCATGATTGAGTTCCAAAGGAACCCAACGTCATAAATAGTGCTTATGCACACTTAACTTGTATTACTAGTGGCAACAAGAGGTATAAAACACTTACAAATAGATGCTATTTAAAAGCATTAAAACATGGCCTCCCTGTAGTTTCATTTAAAAGTATTTATCACATGACTTCTTCAAATGGATGTGTTTCATGAGCATTTAAAATATGACTTCTTCAAATATATGCATTTAAGAGCATTTGAAATATGACTTCTTCAAATAGATGCTTTTATGAGCATTCAAAACATAATGTTCATGACTTCATGATAGAATCATCAAATACTTGGAATATGAAAATTCAGAATATTTTAAAGAGATTTGGTATTTTAAACTTAGACATGCTAAAACATATTTTTAAGGAAAACTGTAGTAGAAATCATACACTGAGCATGTCACAGTAGGGTTTATAAGAACATAAATATTTTAAAATAGAAATCAAGTGAATACTGAAGTTGACATTCAAATGCTTCATATATTTTGAACTTAAAACTTCTTCAAATCCATGGAGTTAAATCTCCACTTCAAATACAGGATTACTCATCTCTGTCTTTAGGGTCAGTGCTTTTAGTGCGCTTTCCCTTTCTTCTGTAGTTCCTAAGAACAATTCATAAAGAGTCTATTAACTTCACATTCACTTCAAATATCTCCTATTGATGCTCTTAACTTATGCTTAGATCATATTTAAATCCTAATATCTATGCTAGGCGTTGTATTCTTAAAGTATACTCTTCTAGTAGCTTCATTAAATTTTAGGGTTGATTTAACAACTTCACATATTTACGTATCATATTTTTTCATACTTTATTTCATAATATGGACCTCACCATTGAGTTCAAAATGTCGAAGAAAGTTAATTTAGACCATCTCGGACTTCCATTTGGCTTTAACGGCACTAGGGGCAAATTGATCATTTTACACTTTTACGTGTCTTTTATTTTTTGGGGTCCCGTCTCACAAAACGGACCCTTCCATTGGTTTTAGAATATTCCTTACGTAAAGAAAACACTAATTACTTGTCCAATTTGGACATCAAGAATTACGTTAATATTTAATTAATTTTAACAATTTAATTAATTAATTGTATATTTTAACAATTTAATATTTAATTAATTTTGACATTCAAATGCTTCAGATATTTTGAACTTAAAACTTCTTCAAATTCATGGAGTTAAATCTCCGCTTCAAATACAGGATTACTCCCCTCTGTCTTTAGGGTCAGTGCTACTAATGCAATTTCCCTCTTTCTCTATAGTTCCTAAGAACAATTCATAAAGAGTCTATTAACTTCACATTCACTTCAAATATCTCCTATTGATGCTCTTAACTTATTCTTAGATCGTGTTAAATCCTAATTTCCATTTTAGGCGTTATACTTTTTAAGTATACTTTTCTGGTAGCTTCATTAATTTTAGGTTTGATTCTATAGCTTCATATGTTTACGTGTCATATTTTTTTGTACTTTATTTCATAATATAGACCTCACCATTGGGTCCAGAACGTCGAAAAAAGTCAATTTAGACCCTCTCGGATATCTATTTGGCTTTAGGGGCACTAGGGGCAACATGGTCATTTTTACACTTTTACGTGTCTTTATTTTTCAAAGTCTCGTCTCACAAAATGGGCCCTACCATTGGGTCCAGAAGGCCCAAGATAATAAACCTACACTGTCACATCCCCCAACCCACCCTGTGCGGATTTGGGGCACGTGACAAAGGCCAGTTAGGCACCCATCGGGTTTTATCAGTTTTTTTTTTTGAAAACAAAACCCCGACGGTAATCCTAACCACAGGCCATTCCGATCTAAATCCCAAGCATAATGCATTCAACATATATAATTTAAGCAGCGGAATTTTCACAAGAGAATGCATACATATATACTTGGCAGAGCATTCAGGATACATCATAGTCAGTCCTATCTTAATCAAGCTTACAAAACAGTTTCACCACAAAATGTCATAATCTGTTCAGTTACACAAAAAGTACAAAAATGGTATAGATTCACAAAAATGGGTTATCATTTTATCTAGGGGTCTCCAACATTTTTCCCCTAAGTTCTGGACCTGCTAAACCTATCCATCTGAGAGTTTCCCTGAAATTATTAAAATAATGGAATGAGCTTTAAAAAGCCCAGTGAGTAACACAGATATCCAGGCAAGAGTTTTGAATTCAATCTTTGCTTAAATCACATGGTAATTAAATCAGTTTGGAATTAATAGTTCAATAAATCCAAGTTAAGTTCAATAGACCAAAACAGATAAACGGTTCAGAGTGCTAGCATATCAATCAGAAGTATAGTTAATCATTTGAGAAACTAAAAACCATGTCATCGGTGATAAAAGCATGCATTTAAAACAATTGCATTTAAAACATATGGTATTCGAAACAATTTAGCAGATCAAGGAGCAGTAACTAAACAGTGTGAGAAGTTACTCACCTTCAATATTTGAGTTTGAAGCTATGAACGGAGTCTTCCTCTTTTTCTCCTTAAGCCTAAAACAATTTATAAAGAGTTATCAACTCATGACCTTAGGCTGAGTAAGTCTACCCTATGATGGGTTTCATGGAACTAACTTATAGTGGCTAGTTCATAGGTCTTACCTCTTAAGCATTTGGCTTAGGGTTTCAGTATCTTCACACATTTATCGGTTCTGATTTTCATATTATGGACCTAACCATTGAGTTCGGAAGGTCGAAGAAAGTCAATTTAGACTCTCTCGGCTTTTAAATCTGGGTTCGGGTATATCAGGGGTATTTTGGTCATTTTTGCCGTCACATAATTTCTGTCTCGGGTTCGTCATCTAATCATGTATACAGTCTTACAAGTGTCAGGTCTACTACTGGTATCAGTTCCGTTGAAATCGGATTTCATTTGGGCCTTGTACAGGGTCAGGGGTATTATGGTAATTTCATACATCATATTTTTTTGGTACCTCATTTGCAGTCACGGACCTCACCATTGGACTCAGGAGGTCCGAGACAGTAGGAATACATATATAACTTATGATTTTTGGACAACGGACTAATTTGCAGTATTTAATTTAATTAAATGATTTTAATTAAATTAATTTCGGAATATATATAATATATATATTATTTTTGGCAGAAAAATGAACGGTCGAATAGGGTGGCACAGCGGACGCGTGCCACCTCCCTCTCCAATAGACACCACGTTCGAGTCCCATAAGGCGCAAAATGCGTCTTTTATTTTTCTGATATAATTAAATATATAATATATATATATTATGCCCCATAGGTGACACACGCAAGAGCGTGGCCGAGTGGTAAGGGCGTGGTGTTGGGCGCGTGCGGTCGGGGGTTCGAAACCCCGTAGCCCCTGTTTCTTCCTTCCCTTTCTTTTCTTTTTAAACATATCAGTTTAACATATAAACGACCAAAACGACACCGTTCTATTTATTCGGTGGCAGTCCCATTGTTTGACACATGTCCGAGTCAACCCGCCAACTCGGTTTAAAAGACACGGAGTCGACTCAGCGTCGTCTCCTTCATCAAAACCCTTCACAGTGTTGCCCTAAAATCTGTAGATTTTCTCTTTCTATTTCGTGAGTTTTTAGGCTGTTTTGGTCTCTGTTTCTGGGTGGTATCGACTCCTGATGGTCACACCAATACTTTGGCATCGATTTTGAGCTTCGAATTAACCTAACAGGTTCTGTTTTCAAAAGGATAGCCGTGACCTGCAACTCGATACTACTCCCTCGATTCTTCACCATTTCATGTGATTTTTGAAGCTATGTGATCTAAAAATCATAAGGATCAAGACCTTATTTTTATTTTTCAGTTTGGTCTCGGTTTTAGAAGAATTGGGTTTCAAACCCGTAGCTTCATTTTCAAATTCGTGGGGCTACAGTGAGTTCTGGAGTCGCGTAGGTATATATATGAGATACTATTAGGGTCTATTTCAGGTCTCGACATGCAAAATCTCAAATGGTTATGGTCGAATCAGACTTGGTGTTTCCAAGCTTCATCAATGGAGGTTAGTCTCGGGTTTCATGGTTCTTGACCTATCCGAGACCTCCAACACACACAGTATGCTCCAAACTAGTTCTTAGGGTAAAAAATAACCATGCATGCAGCCCATTTCTATCAAACAGTTCCAAAAATCTACAAAACAAGAATTGAAGATAATTTAGAATTTTTACCTTCACAGTGCTGTCCCTCTCGGTTATGGCTCGACCCAGACCTCTCACAGTGTCCTCAAGTTCCTCAGGTCATGCATGCAACCTCAAGCCTTTACTTCAATTGCCAATCCCCTCTCTCACTTGCATGCACAATCTCCCTTCTCTCTCTCCCTCTCCACACTTCACCTTCACTCTCTCTCTATCACGTTTGCACACACCCACCAACTAGTTGTATCAGATTTCTAAAAGGGCCTCTTTTCATGTGAGATTAAATATATGTATATATATATATATATATATATCTCAAGACTTGTGCACATATATGGTTATACATATACACATATGTGAGTGTATCTCTGCCCTTAGTGGGGTTAGTGGCTGTTGACCTGATGGAGGTGATGGAGGGTCATGATGAAGGGAATGCATGCAAGGCCATTGGCCAATTTGGGTGGTGGCTTGGGCAAGATTATAGGTTATATACATATATTGCTGTATAAATGCACAAAGTAACCAACAGCCTAGTTGGTAACTTTTTGGGACAGATTTTACCTACCTTGGTAGGTCAAGGGTTCAATTCCCCTTGGCCTCCCAAGTGACCATTTTCTCCTATTTTTCTGGTTAAGGCCCTGTTTGGTTGTCGCAGAATTCCAGTTTCACTGTTTTGGCCTTAACTCCCAATCCGTAACTCCTTTTTCAGTGCGGTTTCTTTCTGTCACTTCCTACTCAGAATATCTTTCATTAACCAAGGTCCAATGTCAGTTTTTATTTTTTTTGAGTTTCCCATAATTAACTAATTCGAGTTTTATCACTATTAAAAATAGACATTAAATTAGCTAAACCCGACATTTCATTTCCAAAACAGTTTTCAATACACAAAACATGCCAGTCAAGCAATTGGGGTGTTACATACACTATTTATTCGTTTAATTTGGACATCGGAAGCTATTTTAGATAAATAATTAATTTCATTAATTTAATTAATTAAGTGTATGTTAAATATATATATTATTTCCATATATGTACACATGTGCTCATGTGGCATGATGGTAGCATGCTCCCTTCACAAGTTACGGCTCCCAGGTTCAATACCTAGCTGCCACACTTCTTCAAATTTTTTTCCCACAAATGGTTTAAGTGAGACGACGTCGTGTGAGGGTTGTGTTATAATTTAAAAACTGAAGCTGGGTTGATTGGTTACAAGGGTAGGAAATTTAAATCAGAATTGGGGGGTTAGACTAGAACATGGATAAGGAGGATAGCAGGGTTATGTTATCCAGGTTCTCTGGCCTAGCCTGAACTGGCTGGTTCACTGTATCTATGGACCAGTTTAGGGTTATACGCTAAGAACCCTTTGGTTCAATCGTTTAATGGAAATAAATAAACCAAAACCTTGTTTATTTATAGTTTGACCCCAACAGTTTTGAAAAACTCTATTTTGGCCCAACTTTTGAGAAATTAATTCAAATAAACCCCTAGAAAAATAATTTAAATTATTTTATAAATAGAGTAAAATGACTATTTTACCCCTAGGCCATAAATAAAGCGAATAAAGTCCAAATTGAGATCCAGAAAAGGCTATCTTAACATTTTTTAGCATTCCGAACACAATGAAAATGTCAGATTGGACATTCGGGGACTCCGGGGTGGTCCCACCACAAGAGGTAAAATTATCAAAATGCCCTTAATACAATACGAAGCCCAAATGAAGTCCAAATTGGACAAAATTGATATCAATAGAAGCTCACATAATTATGAGCTCATATATGTGACTAAATAATGATTCGGGGTCAGAATGTCATAAAATATGAATGACCAAAATACCTCTGAGTACGAGAGATACAAGTAAAAGCCAAAAATTAATTGTCATAGGCATAATTATGAAAATTTAAGAGCTAAATAAGACTCCAGAACAGTCAGCTTACAAAATGAGAAATGACCGATGTGTCCCTATAATCAAAAGCAGACACCAAATGAAGTCCAAAAGACCTTAAAATTTATTTATAAGATAAGTGGAATATTTTGAGGACCACGATAGGGTCCCGGGACGAGAATAATAAATTACCATTTTGCCCCTGAATATGCCGAAGCTAAATAAAAATTCGAAAAGGTCTAAATTAACTTTCTTCAACGTTTTGAATCCAACGGTGAGGTCCAAAATACTAAAATAGGTACTAAAAAATAAGACACGTGAAAAATAAAAATTTATTAAGTGATCACAAATAGACCGGTAATACCAATCCTAAGAAATTAGGATACGTCGGGTCTAAGATTTAATGAAGAGCATCAATTTAGAGATGATTTGAAGTAAATGAAGAATTAATTGAAGTCTTGATGAATTTGTTTTTTAGGAATTTCAAAGGGAAAGGGAAAGCCCACCAGTAGTGTTGACCCAAGAGAACAAGGTGAGTAATCCTGTACTTTGAAGTGGAGGTTTTTAATCTCCATGGATTCTGAAGAAATTTGAAGTTCAAATATTCTGAAGTGTTTTTTCGAAAATATCTGCAATACTTCTAAATTTAAATTCTCATATTTATATGCTTTATATTTCAATGTTCTATCATTTTATTTATAAATTCTAACATGGCATGCAAAATTCACTTCTTGATATTGCTGACAATTGATACGTTTATCTTCTGCATGTCCATGTAAATGTCAATTTTATTAAATGTCTCTTGAAATACATGCTTTTATTCCATTTTTGCTTTAATAAATCCTTGTCCACCATGATTTAAATTCCTGAAGCTCATGTGTTAAATGTTTCAAGTATGGTCCTCCAAGTATTTAAAAACTCTGTTAAAGTGTCCATGTTTTAAATACTCATGAAAATTCATCCTTTTTATTGAAGCCATATTTTTGTACTCATGAAAAGTATATATTTAAAGAAGTCGTGTTTTTAAATGCTCATAAAAAGCATTTCTTAAATAAGCCATGTTTTAAATGCTCACAAAAAGCATTTCTTGAAGAAGCTATATTTTTGCAAGATAATGATGCATAAGCATAAAAAATTATTGAGCTCCCGTCGGTTCTCAATTTCGCAGATGCTTGGTAGAAGGTTTATCCCCAGGCATGAGATCTCTTTGAAGTAAAATTAGGGTCTGGTTCGAAATGGATCCTTTAGTTAGAAAGGGAAGAGATGAAAAGGTTTTTTCAGAAATGGTAGTAGGTTTTAAACCCCCTTCATCTGAAACGGGTTTTTATATAACCGTTGAAGTTTTGAAGAAGAAGAAATTTACATCCTTCTATTTTCATGGAAAGGATTTCAAATTATTTCCTTGGTCTTCAAATGGCCACTCTGCACATGTTTATAAATCCTGTTACATATTAAATGCTTTATTGAATGCTCTAAAAATGTATCATGCTACATGATTTGAAGATTCTTGTATTCTGTGATTATTGAAGTACGTGCCTAGTTTGAATGTCTTGTATGCTTCATGCTATCTTTTTGAAGAATTTAGTTTTCTGTATCTGAAGTATATGTACAATTGGTAGTGTATGTCTATATGAACCTTTTCTTATAACTAACCTACTACCAGTTGAAACCCATGACAAAGTACTGGAATTACTCACTAGGCTTTTTGAAGCTCACCCCATTCCTTAACATTTTTCAGGTGATGATGATGGATGGGAGCCTTTCCCAATTTGAGGATTGGTGATTGGCAGCTCCATTTTGATCAAGAATTTTTGGAAGTACTAGGGCTCGTAGTTGGTCAAATTTTGATGTAGTAAATTTTGGACAAATATGTACTTAAGCCCGAGAGGCAACGGATATGTAATATGTATAACTTTAAAATTTTTAGTATGCTCTGAATTGTATATCATTTGTCTACCACTCCAAAGAAGAAGAAGAAGCGACGGTACCGAGCGGGCGTGCAAAAAGAAAAAGTTTTTCACTCTTTCGCAATTTGCTAGTTCTGGCCCTATCGCAAAGCCGTACGGCGCCGTTGCTCACGTGAAGCCTCACCCGATGGCCCACGGGCCGAAGGGTGGCGGTCGCAATTCCCTTGATCTGTAGAGGCCGGGTTGGCAGGTCGTGACACTTTCCCTCCTTTCCGTCTCTCTTCATCCCTTCCTTGACTTTCTCTCTGATTTTTCATAAATGCTTACAAGATATTTCACACAAAATATTCCTATATACTTTGCAGCATAAGGCTTTCATATATATTATATACATATATATGTTACAGCTCATAAGGCTTTACAAAAAACACACATTGTTTACACATAATGGGTTGCCGACAGCCCACTCTCTTTATTTCCCTCATCTTTTCATTTTACATATATATACATATATATATATATATACTTAATTCTTATATATATATATATATTTGCTTATTTCTTATTCACACATATACATACTTTAATGTGTATATTTTAATATACCTATATATATAGATATATTTAATAATATATACATACATACACATATTTATATATAAGCGTGCCCTTACGTATATGTTTACTCGTAGGTGCATATGCCCGTACATTGTTTGGGTATTATACCCGACATATATTTTTTTCCTAGTTTATTCTAAACTAGAAAATTCAAATCTCGAGATAGGAGTCAGATTACCCGGTTATTTTAGGTCAGGGTGTTACATAGGGCATTTTCGTAATTACACTTTCATGCGTCACATTTTTGGTATTTCGTTTACTAATACGGACTCCACCGTTGATTCCAAAGTGCCTAAAACAGTCAGACTATGTCCCCCTTGACATTTAGCTAGCTTTTGGGATACTAAGGGTAAAATTGTTATTTTGAATTTTCCCGTGTCTATTGTTTCGAGACTTCATTTCACAAAATGAATCTAGCCATTGGGTCCGGAATGTCCTAAAATGTTAAGGTACATAATTTTATAATTATCGGGATCCATTTGATCACATAATTGATCATCAGGGCGTATTTGAAATTGTCCTAGTTTATCTGTTCATATTTTTTAGGATTTATTTAGGCTTCATGGATCTCACCATTTGGTCTAGAATGTCTGACATAATTAAAATAAACTATCTTTTATGTTTAATTGGCCCTGGGTATCATTAGGGACAATATAGCCATTTATAATTTTCGTGTCTATATTTTTTGAGACTTAATTTCACCAATTGGAGTCCACCATTGAGTCCGGAATGCCCAAAATAGTAAAAGTACACTATTTATTTATTTTGTTTGGGCTTCGTTTGACTTATTTAATGTCTAAGGGTGAAATGGTCATTTTATCCTATTAATAAAATAATTAAATAAATTATTTTATTACTTTATTATTTTTCAAGGGTTTATTTGAATTAATTCTTTAAAATCTGGGCCTCAATATCATTATTCATAACTGTTAGGGTCTAAATAAAATTTCCTAAAGTTTCGGTTTATTTATTTTTCATTTAAACACTGAACTAGTGGGTTTATTATTCAAAACCCTAGACTGGTCTAAAGAGACTGTGAACCAACCGGTTCAGGCTACGCATATGAACTAGAATAGCATATCCCTGATATGTGACTTATCCATGTTATGGGTTATTCTGTTTTAAAATTTTAATTTATTATGCCTGTACCCAATTAGGGTCAATTCATTTAAATCAAGTTCAAAATGACACGGTTTTAAATAACCATCCTTGCATTTGGTTAGATCCCAACCCGACCTGGCCTGGCCCAAAACTCGATCCATGACTCGACCCATGAGCAGTCATCATCCCCAAAAGTCCAATGAGGGTTCCAGCGTCACCTTAGTCGCCGGCGACCTGCCGCCGGTGACTTTTCCGGCCATTTTCAACGTGGTTTAAACTATTTTTTTGTGAGTGTTCCATATCTACCTTTAGATTTTTATTTGAGCCTAATCTTGGCCGTCGAATGGCTAATTACAACGGCTGCTCCGAAAAGAGCTGCTTTTTCGGTGAGTTCGTTGTTTTTCTATTTCGGGTTGTTTCAGACCACCGTTTTCCTTCCTTTTTGTTGCTATAAGTTTCTGAAATCTCAAGGATCATTTTCCCATTCACAATAATATGTAAATCAACCAAAATCTCAACTATACAAATTGTTTGACCAAACCTGTAACTATGATTTTCTTCATGGTCTCTTAACCATTTTGGTTCATTCCACTTGCAGAATGACCTAAATTTTGTTTCCTTTTAACCCTTCAAATCAGTTTCAAGCTTTAGTTAAGTGAGATCAAAACTCAATTTTCAATTTTGGGTTTTAAGTCTCCTAGGGTTTCTAAGCTTCAAACCTCACAATTTTGCTCCTATTTTCTTAGCCCTACAAAATACTCTACATGTATGCAACAATTAGACCATAGACAAGCTTGCACATGAATAAATTTTTAGAGAGAGAAATTTTTTTTTACCTTTTTCTCTCTCTTTAGATTTCTCCCCTCTCGGTTGCTTCTCTCTTCCTTTAAGGTGGGACAACCATGCATGCAGCCTTGCATGAAACAGGCAGCTTCACATTCCATCTTCTCATTCTTTTTCTTCTTCCTTCTTCCATTTTCTCTCTCTAACTTACTCTCATTCTCTCACTAGCCATACACAAAACACACAACACATGCACACACACAAGGGTCTACACTATGTATACATATATACACATATTTTTAAAATATAGATGAAGTGTTGCATGAATGGCTATTGGCCAATTTGAGAAGTGGAGGAAAATTTTTTACTACACACACACACACACACACACACACACACATATATATATATATTACATGTAATATATATCACAAAATGGTTGGTAGCCCAAGTGATAATTTTTTGGGACTTTAGTGCTTGCTTATTTAGGTCAAGGGTTTAAAACCCATTGGCCTCAATTTTGGCTTATTTTTCCTATTTTTATGCTTATGCCTCGTTTGGCATGCACAGTTTATCATTTTGGCTTTTTCCCTTCTATTTTATTTTCTATTCCTCTTTTTACGAAACGGTTTGTTCTGGTTGTTTCCTAATTGGGTTGGCTTCGAGGTTTAGTCATTTATCATTTCCTCGTGGTCTTCGTGGCTTGCTAATTCGAATTTTTGTAGTGTTAAAATCAAGCTAAGATGAATAAATTAATGCATTAAATTCCAAAAGACATCATTACATTAATTAATCGATAAACTAGGTTTGGAGTATTACGTCCTTCCCTCTTGACGTATTTAATTATTTTATTGGTCTATCGTAACTATTGAGAAATCTCGATTAATTTTCTTAATTATTCTTTATGTTATTTCTAATTAATAATTAGCGAACTAATAATAAATTAATCGGGGTCAGGGTGTTACAGTACCTATATAGATGGTTTCAAGATCTAAAGCCATCGACGTTTGATGGCATGGGAAGCCCCACAACAGTTGAGGAGTGGCTACTAGAAATGAATAGAATCTTCTAGATCATGACCTATTCAAAAGAACAGAAAGTGGTTTATGCCACCTACATGTTCAAAGGAGTAACTCATAAGTGGTGGCTACTAGAGGAAGCCTGAGAGCCCTGTATGAGCTGGCAGTGATTCACCAAAATCTTCAATGAGAAATACTTTCCCTAAGAGGCAAGAGATAAGAAGATTGCCAAGTTTTTAGTTCTTCAACAAGGGGGCATGATGGTTGATGAGTATAAGGCTAGAGTTGGTTAGGTTTGCCCCAATTGTTATCAATATAGAAAGCCTGAAGGCCCGCAAGTTCGAGGGAGGTTTGAGGTGGGCCATCAAAGACAGAATCAGGCCTCAGCGACTAGCCACTTACAATGAAGTAGTGGCGACAACAAGAATTATAGAGCGCAGCGGGGAAGAGTATGCGAAGAGAAAAGGGAACCAGACGTCAAGTGGCAGCAGAGACAGAGGACGGGGATCCTCGCTTTTCAAGCCAGGTGCAAGTTCGCCTAGTACAAGGACATGGCCTAGTTAGTGAAAGGCCAACTATAACAATGGGGGCGTACCTAAATGCCCCGCTTGTCAGAGATTCCATAGGGAACCATGCCGTAAGAACACCAATGTCTATTTCAGTTGCGGCTAGACTAGACATTTCATGAGGGATTGTCCCAAGAGTGGCAAGATTACGATCAGCTCCACACCTGCTGCATCAGCCTCTATCGCACGACCTCAGACCAGGAATGAGGGACCAAGGAATGACCACCAATGCCCGGGAAGAATCTTCTCCATCATACCGAGGGATGTTTAGGCTATCACCTTAGTGGTCACAAGTATTCTTTCAGTTTGTTCCTAACCTACACATATACTGTTTGATACTGGCTCTACACACTCATTCATATCTCCCACATTCTTTGCTAAGTTGAACTTAGAAGTTGAACCCCTAGGCTACATGTTGATTGTTTCAATTCCTTCGGGGGGATCACTATTGGGAACGGTAATACATAGATCGTGTGAGATAGTAGTCTTCGGTACCCAGTTAGTTGCTTATTTAATACCTTTAGAGATTTGTGGATTTGATGTGATCCTCGGCATAGATTGGCTAGCTACGAATCATGCTACCATCGATTTTGTAGCCAAGAGTGTCCTTATTCAAAATCCAAGGTAGCCAAGTATTGTGTTTGAAGGGATGGAAGTAGCCTTTCTACCTTATTTTGTTTCATCCATCCAGGGTAAACGTATGCTTCGCAAGGGATGCCATGGTTTCTTGTGTAGCGTCATTGACACCCGCTCATAAGAATCCATACTAGATCAGATTCCTGTTGCTAGAGAGTTTCTTGATGTATTCTTGGATGATATGCTTGGGATGCTTGTTGATCAGGAATTTGAGTTTAACATTGATGTACTTCCTAGCACTTCACCTGTATCTAAGGCCCTTACCGAATGGCACTAATAGAGCTAAAGGAACTAAACTGCAATTGCAAGAGTTCCTAGATAAGGATTTTCTACGACCTAGCTCTTCGCCATTGGGTGCCTTAATGTTATTTGTTAAGAAGAAGGATAGGACTATGAAATTGTGCATCGACTATAGAGAGTTGAACAAAGTCACCATCAAGAACAAGTACCCTCTACCAAGGGTAGATGATTTATTTGATCAGTTGAAAGGGGCACAGGTCTTCTCAAAGATTGACTTGAGGTCAAGGTACCATTAGTTGAAAGTCAGGCCTGCAGACGTAGAAAAGACGACATTCAGAACTCGACATGTACACTATGAGTTCCTATTGATGCCTTTTGGGGTGACAAATGCCCCAATTGCATTCATGGATTTAATGTTGGGTTTTTAAGCCCTATCTAGATGACTTCGTGATTGTGTTCATTGATGATATCTTAGTTTATTCTAAGATCTCAGAAGAACATGAAGTACATTTAAGAAAAGCTTTATAGAAGCTACGGGAGTAGAAGATGTATGCCAAGCTGAAGAAGTGTGAGTTTTGGCTCCCCAACATCTTATTTCTTAGACATGTGATCATCAAAGATGGAATCTCAATGGATTCTCGAAAGATAGAAGCCATTTTAAATTGGCCTCGACCAACTAACGTCACAAATGTCTATAGTTTCATGGGGTTGGCTTGCTATTACAGAAAGTTTGTCAAAGACTTTTCCAAGATAGCAACACCAATCACCTAGCTAACTCGGAAGAATACTCCTTTTGTGTGGATTAAAGAAAGGGAGAAGAGTTTCCAAAAGCTAAAGAACCGTCTAGTGTCAGCTTCGATTCTGACGGTACTAGAGGGAATAGAAGGCTTTATGATATATAATGATGCATCATATAAAGGCTTGGGTTATGTTCTAATGTAGAAGGGCAAGGTAATGGCCTATGCTTCCCGATAATTGAGAACACATGAGAATAACTACCCAACTCATGACCTTGAACTCCTAACCATTGTGTTTGTACTAAAGATTTGGAGGCAATATCTTTATGGAGCGACATGTGAGATTTTTACAGACCACAAGAGCCTCAAGTATCTGTTTACACAAAAAGATCTTAACATGCGACAACGTCGATGGCTGGAGTTGATCAAGGACTATGAGCTCAATATACAGTACCACTTGGGAAAGGCTAATGTGGTGGTAGATGCTCTTAGCAGGAAGTCATCAGGGAGTCTTGCTGGCCTGTTGACTACACAAAGAAAGCTGTTAAAGGAGTTAGAGATGATAAAGATAGAAGTGGTTATACCAGACTCCAGAGTAGTGCTTGCCAATATGACAGTCGGATTGACGATAGTGGATAAGATTAAGGAGTTGCAGTCCCAAGATGAAAAGTTAATCAAATTCTGAAAAGATGCTGAAGCAGGTAGAAATTCAGAATTTGTTGTCCAGGATGGGGTGTTATGTTGTCGAGACAGAATCTGTGTGCTAGATGTGCCCGGGATTAGAGAGGAGATCCTTGATGGGGCACACAACTCAAAGTTTTCCATACACCTAGGGAACACTAAGATGTACCACAATGTCCGAGGTACTTATTTGTGGTCAGGCATGAAGAGGGACATTACCGAGTATATAACACGATGTGCTAAGTTCCAGCAAGTCAAAGTTGAACATCAGAAGCCTAGTGGAATTTTGCAACCACTCTCGATACCTGAGGGGTTGCCCAGGACACCGCAGAGGAGTGATTCATATGGGTGATTGTGGACAGATTGATAAAGGCGACTCATTTCCTTGCGACCAAGATGACTCAGACACTAGAGTGATTGGCAGCATTTTATATCCGAGAGATCGTCCGATTACATGGATGCATTTAAGAATGACAATGAAAATTGAAATCCTTTTGGAACAAGAGGAATAATATAAATTTTAGCAACCAAAAGTCTTTTCGAAATCATGCTGGATACTATATATATAGTCTTACGGTAGAAAGAGTAGTTTCCTAAATAAAACTGGTGACTGTTAGCACAAATTTTTGAAAGTTCATTCAAATGAGGCTTATTTAATCGAACGAGCACTACATATCAAACGAGTGAAGTGCTTAGCTTAATACTCTATTCGTTCGATAGACATTTGGTATCCCCGTAGGGCAAAGGGCAACTTGTTATGCCAATTTTTGTTGGTATCTATTACTTTTCTCAAAATATTCTTTAAGGTCTTGTTGGATACTTCAACTACTCCATTTGTTTGCAGTCTATAAGGTGTGGACTTGTGATGGGTGATTCTGAATTCTTCCACCACTTTTCTAACCTTTCTTCAAAGTGTAGGCCATTGTGGGAGATCAATTTGTGAGGTATCCCATATCGGCAAATGATATGAGTACGAATGAATTAGGCCACTCTCTTGGCATTGAGGATGGCATATGAAGTTGCCTCCACCCACTTGGTAAAGAAGTCAATAGCCATCATGATGTATTTGTGGCCATTTGTAGCTTTCGGCGTGATCCTGCCAATGATATCAATTCGCCACATGGAAAATAGCCATGGAAATGTTAAGTTGTACAACTCCCTAGGAACGAGTCTATTTGGCATTTTTATCACTTTTTCACGAAAGTGGTACAATCCTCATCCATGGTGTTCCAATAATACCCTAGACATATTACTTTCTTGTCTAGCATGTGTGCATTCATGTGTGGTCTGCAGATACCTTCATGGACTTCTGTCATGACATGCTCTACTTATTTCTTGTCCAAACATAGGAAGTGAATCCTATTGAATGACCTTTTGCATAGGCACTCTCCGCATATGATGAATTGGGTGGCCCAATGTCTTAGGGCGACCTTGTCCTCTTTGGTGTATCCTTTAGGGTATTGTGAATGTTTGATGAATGACCAAACATTGGTGTACCAAGTAGGGGTTTTTGGCCTGCTTCTGACCTCATTGATGTTGCAACAGTATACTGTCACGACCCGAGACCCCACCCTATGCGGATCTCGTGTCGCGCACTCGATCCGATGCTGCTTGTTAAACCAAAGGTCTCAAGTTGCTACACAATCAGTGCTATTAACATGCAACGACTAAAATGCAAAATAAAATAATAAAAATTGCATATGATATATATAATGTTTACAAGAATGTGGAATACAAAATTTCTTAATACAGTTCATCCCCAAGACGTGGATAACATGGGAGAGCTATAAGACTGTCTGTACTAAGTATTACACTGCAACTTCAAAAATAAATGTCCACCTCCTAGTTGTCAGGCCCTATGGTTTGTTCTCGAGATCTGTGCCTACAAAATGTTGTGTAGTATCTGATGAGCTATGAAAACTCAGTAAGTAGTCCTTTACTCTACCATGTGTACAAGGTATAAAGAATGCTAGCCAGTCAATGAATATATAACTCAATATCAGATGATGGAGGTCAAATGATAAGGAAATAAAACTGTTATGCCAACAATGTCATACTGGTATAGTCATGAGCTATATCAAGTATGAAATGTAAGCACTGTACTGGAACTGTAAAATCTCATGATCATTCAATAAGAATATAACATGATCAAGCTATGAATATCAACAATAAAGGATGGTGATATCAACTAAAACTGAGATGCTCTCGTGGGGCCCGGAAATCCCCCTGAGCTCGTATTCAGTTCCACTCGGGCTCTCTGAATAATACTGTTCTCTGTACACTGTAACTCCACGTCCTATGCCTCGCACATCAACGGGTAAACGTTCCACTCGGAACCTAGACCCGAAGGTCATAAATAGCATCAGAATGGAGATGTGACTGAGCATAAATTCGGCACTAATAATATATCAAGATCATGCTATCTTCCATGAAGAGTATAGTGGAATCATAACTGGTTCTAGGCAATCTGACGTAACAGTAGTTTTCGAGGCTACGGTTACTAGACTGCTTCGAATAAAACTGTCTGGCCCTCACGGCCCTAGGTATAAGTGTACATAAGGAAATCTGTGCACAAGTGTACAATCATGATCGAGATATATATAGAAATCAATAATTGCCTCCTATATGATAGAGCAATATCAATGTGGCTAAATAAATACTGGTGTGTATGTATAGAGTACAATAGGCAATATATATACAAAAACTATGACATGGCTTGGAATGTAACACATGCAGAGATCGGATTTTACTTACCTCTTTCTGTATCTGTCTAGAAGGTCAAACCGTCTTCTTCTTGTATCTCGGTATTCCTATGATTTAGGAAACTCAATCTCAGTCTAGGTATATATATTTAACTTATGCTATTCATCAAATTTTATGTCTCTTTACTATCGATATCTGTTTTACTTGGATAGACTCTACTATTGAATTCAGAATATCGAACAAAGTCGATTTAGGCTTTCACAAAATTCAATTTGGACTTCTGTGCTAAAAAGGGCAAAATGGTCATTTTGCACTTTTATGGGTCTTTTATTTTTCGGGACCTCTTTTCACAAATCGGACTCCACGGTTGAGTCCAGAATGCTTGAAATAATAAAAATTCACATTTCTTTTAATTTATTCAGAGTCCCTTTGGCTACCACTGGTAGTACGTCACTCGACCCAACCTATCTCGGTTTACGTGTACTCGATCGGGTCTACCTCGGTCTACATGCCATATCTCGGGTCGGGATATTACATATACCGTGGTCTCTCTAACCTGAACCAGGAGTGGTTTGGTAGTAGCCTCTTCAAGTACGTCTATCATGAAGACTAGGGCATCTCCGAAGCTATTCTTGGCCCAAGGTATGTAATGCAACTGAACATCCTCGAAGTTGGCAGTTACCATTTCCAGACATTAATAATAAGGTATGAGCTTTTCTTTTTTGATTTTTCACTTTCCTTGGATTTGACCAATGACAAGGGCGGAGTCCCCGCACACATCAAGATATTTGGCTTTCAATTCTAGTGCAACTTGCATGTTGATTATACAAGCCTTATACTCTATGGTGTTGTTTGTAGAGGGTTATTGTAGCTTCATTGCGAAAGGCGTGTGTGCTCTGTCTGGGACTATCAAGAGTATGTCGATGCCGTAACCCTTTTTGTTGGCGGCACCATCAAAGAATAAGCACCACCTGTCCTCTTAGGTTTGTATGATGTCCTTATTTGGGAATTCTGTCTCTTTGATAGCCTCACATTCGACTGGGTAGTCAACTAGGTAATTGGCCATGACCTTTCCTTTGATAGATTTATGTGTTATATGAATTATGTCAAACTCAGATAAGAGTAATAGCTACCGAACTGTGCAGTTTGACAATGTTGGCTTTTCAAAGAGGTACTTTATAGGATCCATTTTGGATATTAAGTGTATGGTGTAAGCCATCATGTAATGGTGGAGCTTTTGAGTGACCTAAACAAGAGAGGTACAAGTTTTATTGAGAACATTGTAGTTTTGCTTGTATGAGAAGAACTTCCTACTAGAGTGGTAGATGACTTTCTCCTTCTTTTCTGGCATTTGGTTTTGAGCCAGCATAGCCTTTGTGGCTGTGGCTATGTCTATTACAGTGAGGTATAAACAATAAAAGAATGTCTTGTTGAAGAGGAGCTAATACTAGTAGGTTGGCTAGGTAGACCTTGATTTTTTAAAAGCCCTCTTGGCACGCGGCATTTCACTTCCTCGGGGAATTTTTTTAAGGAGTTTGAAGATGGGTTCACAAATAGTAGTCAATTGGGATATGAACCTGCTGATGTATTGTAGTCTTCTATGGAAACCTCTAACTTTTTTTCAGTTCTTGGAGCAGGCATTTCAATGATTTCTTTGGCCTTTGTAGGGTCGACCTCGATTCCCCTTTGGCATACCATGAAGCTTAAAAGCTTGCCAGATGCGACTCCAAATAGACATTTTTGGCTGTTTAGCCTCATTTGGTACTTTTTGATTCTATCAAAGAATTTTCTAAGGGTAGTGGGGTGACTCACCCTATCTTTGAATTTTATAATCATTTCATCAACATACACCTCAACCTCTTTGTGGATCAAGTCATGTAAGATAGTGGTTCCTGCCCTTTGGTATGTAGCACATGCAATTTTTGAGTCCGAAGGGCATGGAAATGTAGTAGAAGTTGCCCCACTGTGTTATGAAGATGGTATTTTTCATATAATCGGGGTGCATTTTGATTTGATTATACCCTGTAAAATCGTCAAAAAAAGACATCATGGCATGATGGGCTATGTTGTCTACCAGTAGGTCTATGTTGGGCAAAGGGAAGTCATCATTTGGATAGGCTTTGTTGAGATCCCTATAGTTTACACACATACGAATCTTCGCGTCTTTCTTGGGCACAGGTACTATGTTTGCGAACCATTCGGGGTAATCTACCATGGTTTGAAAACCTACGACTAATTGTTTTTCTACCTCATCTTTGACTTTGAGAAACCACTCAGATCTCAATTTTCTAAGCTTTTGCTTAACAGGTTTGGCCTCGAGGTAGGTAAGGAATTTGTGTTGGACAATGTTAGTGTCCAAGCCTGGCATATCCTTGTAGGACCATGCAAAGACATCTTAAAATTCTTTTAACAGCTTAATCAAAGCCACTTTTCCAGCTTGGTATAAGGTGGCACCAATCTTTACTTCATTGGTTTCATTTTCTAACCCTAAGTTGATGGTTAAAGTTTGTTTTATAACTGGTTGAGCCCTATATTCTCTTTTGGTGATTTGTTTGGTGATGCCTATTAAGAACTTCCTATCCTCTAGATTAAGATTTTGGTAAGAATCATTTTCATCATCACATTCATTATTTGCAACTAAGGGATACACGAAAAAATCACTTATTTTATTAAAAAGAAAATTAGGAAGAACATAGTCTACAAGTTCGTCAAGATTAAGAAAATTTAAATCAAATGACTTATTAAAGTTGGAAGAGTAAAGATTTTCAAAATTTGTATCACTTTGCTCGTAATAACCGAACTCCTCATTAAACTGATCCCTTGAGGCCTGTGATCTTTTGACGATAAACCAGCTATCAACTGGTATCTGAGCTTGAATAATCTACTTCTCAAGACTTTCCTGAACACTGTCTTCATTGACCATTCCCATATGTTTTCTATTAGCTTGATCTTAGCAAAGAGCTCAGACAGTCCTTAAAGTTCTTTTACCTAATGCTCTGTCGAAGGGTTTTGAGGAGCGTCTATCATGGCCTCATCATAACTATAGGTGAAATCCCTAAAGATTTCACAATTGGGTAACTTGATATTTGCCTTTTTGTCATAGCCGGGTTTTGGAAAGCCATAGTAGAAATGTTATTACCTTTGCTTACTAAGGTTGCCGTTTAAGGTGGGAAAGTATGGCATGAGCTCAATCAATTTTGGGGGCTGCCTCTACTCTTTTGTAGTTCTCTTTGCTTGGGCGACGGAGGCTTTGTTTTGGAAATTCTCTTTAGTAGGTATGTAGCCAAGGCCGAATGTGTACTATATCTCTAGTTATTGGGGTGGTGTAGGCAGACCTTGTAAGTAACGACCAAGGCCTCTGTCGGGCACGTACCCTATGAGCTTTATGATGTGCAGGAGTGAGCCTTTGTAAATACCACCCTCGGGTGCTTTCTCGGTCTTTAGACATCCATTATGACTAAAAATTATTAGTTCCATGTCGTCAAACCCATGCTGAATCTTTAGGATAGGAGTGGTGTCATGAGTTGGATTAATGTCTCCATGAATGGTGACCACTCTGAGCTGGCATGTGAACTTGAGCTTCTGATGTAGAGAGGAAGCTACAAATTTGATTTCATGTAGCTATGGTCTTCCTAATAGTAGGTTGAAGGAAGCTAAGGCATCTAACACATGGAATTGGGTAGTGGTTTTAACTGTGCCTAATTTCATGATGAGTGTTATGACTCCCATCACTTCTCACCAAATTTTATCATATGCCCGTAGTGCTTGTGTTAAGGGTGCTAAATCAGAGACCTCTAAACCAAGGCATTTCACGGTCCTAAAAGGACACAAGTTGAGAGCTGATCCGTTATCAATGAGTATCATTAGCATTCTCTTTCCCAAGGCATCTACAATTATGTGCAAGGCCTTGGTATGGATGGCCTTAGCTTTTGGCAAGTCATTGTCTATAAATGTGATGAAATTGATGAATTGTACCCTTTTAATGATTTGAGTGAGCAGTTCGGGGGTAGTAGTTGTAGGAGCTTGAGATTCATTCAACTGTTTCAAGATAGCATGTCGATGCGAAAATGACGAGGTTAGCAAGCCCCAAACAAAAATATTAGCCTGAGTCTTCTTGAGTTGCTCGATGAGCTCATCCTTGATGGGGGCCTATGGTGGACTCTCGACCAACTGCTTGGTTATCAAAAACTCAATCACGAGGTCATCTGCCTCCAATTGATTGGGCTTGAAGGGTCGGCTCATTGAGTGACATGAACTGCATTGGTTAAGCTAGCTTAGTATTGCCCTCCATCAGCTTGTCCCAAGTTATCATGTTGCAATTTAGAATGGCTACGATATTTTCCATAGGATAACTAGACTTAGTGATAAACTTAGTGGGATCACCATTCTCGAGGCTTAACATGTCGATATTGAGGCGGTTGTTATGAGTTTGAAATAGGTTAGTAGTCACATTTGGTTTTGGTGGTAGAACCCCAATGGTTCCCACATTAATGAGATATTGGATAGCATGCCTTAGAGCCCAACACTGATTGATGTTATGTTTGCCGCTTTGATGATAGGCGTAATACTGGTTTGGATCATATCCTTTAGGTAAAAGATTAGGGACGAGTCTAGGCTCTAAAGGCTAAAAAATCCCCTTCTCATAAAGGTTCTTGTAAATGTCCCCCATGGGAGCTGGTAAATGAGAGAATTTCGTTTGAAGACATTTTTGAGGTGCGCCATGCAAAGTAGACCAAGAGAATGACTAGGAAGTGTTAACGACACCGATTATGTGGGCTGGCCTGCCGGGCTTGGTATTGGGAATTACTTTTCGTGGGTTAGGATCGCTTAACTTTAGAGTACCGTCATTAATACATCCTCAACTTGAGTTCCAACCCCTACTAATGCTTTAAGGGTTTCATAGTAGTGAGTAAATAGAGGCTCACAGTAAATTGGAATCAAGTTCTTCTTGACCATCTGCACTTATTCTGATTCACTAGGCCAGTTGAGCATTTGTGATGCCTTTCTCTTCCAAAAGGTGATAAAGATTGCCAAACTTTCGTTTGGTTCTTGGTTAGTGATCTTCAAGTCTCTCTAGGTAATGTCGAGCTCATTAATATACTTGTATTTCTTTAAAAAGGCATTGCACAACTCTTCCTAATCCTTGGTTAATGCATCTCTATCTTGAGCAACCAACGCAAGGCGACGTTGTTAGCATCTGATGAAACATTTGAGGTAGCATATTGGTGTTATCTCTTAAGGAGCATTGCTTTCACATAGAACTTTAGATGTGTTTTCAAGTAGGCGGTCCCATCAAACTTGTCCAAATTAGGCATTTTGGACTTATGAGGGAGGCAAACTTTGGGGTAGTAAGACAACTTGTGGATGTCAATCATGTCGTCACCCTGGTTAGACTTGTAGATGAGTGCTTCCATCTTTTCGAGCCTCTTCATAAGGGCTTCATTTTGATGTTTTACTTCTTTTACGGGTGAATATTGCTTGGCCCAATCAAACGGATCATGGACCACTACATTCTGAACCGTGGATTTTACTGAGGCAGATTATTACCTTGAATTGGAGGGATTGGCTAAGGAACGGGTGACACATTGTATGGATCTACCAGAGCTAGAGGTGGTGGCAGCCTTTGTTGTATGAATTCTTGAAAATTTTGTGCAAATCTTTTTGATTCCTCCATTTGATCAGAGATGTCTTTCCTTATATCGGCTAGTATATGGAGCAATTGTTCTTGATCTATGGCCACAGAAACTGTGTGCAGTGTAGTTTTTTTCTCTGAACCAAATGGGAGATCACAGGCTTGAAGTAGTCTAACTTGGCTATTCTGTTTCCAAGCTAGTTAGAATCACTTGAACTTATACTTTCATTAATGATCTATTAATGGTTTGAAAAGCCCAAGAAAATCTAATTTTGTAGGCCTAATAGTGAGAAAAATGGAGTTTTTTTGGAAAAAAGTTTGGAACTTTGAAAAATTTGCAAGATTGTGGAGCAGGGAAACAAATTCACTATGTACCGATTGGCACACAGAGAGTATGTCGTTGGGACATTTTTTGGGCTTTTTCAAGATGTAATAATTATCGCGAAGGTTAGTGAGTGTCTTATGCAAAAACATGGTTTTTCAATTAATCCAAGGGTCTAAAGTGAAATATATGCATGGCGTTAAGCTGGCTAATACAGGCTTTAGGCTCCCTTTAATAAGATGTGCTATATACCTCCCGTGGTCATTTAGGAAATGAATAACAGTTAAATGGTATTGCTACAATCTTTTTGATATACCTCCCAAGGCACCATCAGAGGCTTTTCTTAGTCAATTGGTAAGGGATCAAGGAGTAGAGGGCTTTTACTTGCATTCCTAGTAGTAAGGAATGAACTGGGGTGCAGGCTACTAGCCGTCCAGAGGGGTAAAAGGTATGTAGTGCATATGCATATGTCATGATGCGAAGTGTGTGCCTGGGATTTTCATTAAATTCATTAGCATAAAAATTACATATATCCATCCATTTATTCAAGAAAATAAATAAACAAGACAATATAATAAATAAACACACAATAACAATAAAAGCCTTGTAGACAAACACAATAATGAGTGTAGCTCTCTAAGTCCCCAGCAGAGTCGCCACTGTGAGTGTAGGTGCTAGAAAAAGCAAACAACCCCAATTTTTAAAGTCTGCTACCTCTAGGTGGGAGAGGAACGACCTCTTTTCGATTAGTGTCTATATGAATACACAAAGGAGTTGCTAGCTTGTTTTAGGCTAAATAATAAGCAAACCTGATACAACTCATAGAAAATACATGTAAAGAGAATAACAATGAAATTAAGAAATTACAAAGCTTTGGTCCTATTTACATTCTAAGCCCCTTGACATGGATTAAAATAAAATAAAGCAAACTAGTTTACGATGAACCAAATAATTTCGAACCTGAGAAATAAAGGTATGAGATAGGAAGGGGTTAGGCACCCATCTCGCCCAGTCTGAGTGGATTGGCTTCAAGTTTTCATCCGCAAGGCATGTATTACATGACATAAAATTTGAGATAAAGTAGAAAAAGATAATGATAATAATTGCATACACGAATAAAATAAAGTAAATAAATCAAAAGAGAAGAAGACTAGAGAGAGAGAGATTATGGCAACATAAATAAAATAAGAAAAAAGACATAAAGTAAATAAGATAAGGAAAAAGAGTAGACTCGGACTATGAGGCGTCCTACGTATCCATTTATATAACAGAATAAGAGCCAACGTAGTTCTCCAATTCAATTGATTCTATCAAGAGTGATAGGATGAATTTAATTGGGAAAAGAGGGGAAAGTAGGGTTTTAGGGAGCATACCTGATTGTTTGTATTGAATCAGACAAGGCTTGAGCTTGATCTCCTTGATGTTGAATCTCCAATTGTGTAGAACTTTATCTTCAATGGAGTAGAACTCTCGCTTGTGAAGAACAAAGCTTGTATGGAGCAAAGCTTGTGTAGAACAAAGCTTGTCTAGAACAAAGCTTGTGTAGAACCTTGACTTATGTAGAACAAAACTTCAAAAATATAGAAGAAGAAATATAAAGAAAGAATTATTGCAGTAGCATCTAGCTACTAATTTTTCTTTCTTTGATTGTGGTGGCCAATGGATCTTATTTATAGGAAAAAAGTATGGAGGTTTGATCCAAGTGCTCATAATGAATCTTATGCATGGATGGCCAAGATTAATGCTTAATGAGCAAGTAGACTATTAAGACCATGGGGTTCGATGTTGTAATTAGCTAATTTGGTTTTGACAAAACGACTTTGATTGTAATCATTCCATTAGTCCTAGGCTTAGAATATCTCAATGCCCATTCTATCCCAAGATGGTTCAAGCTTCATTGTCGTGATTGTAACATCCTAACCCAATTAAGCAAAGCAATTTATGATAATGGAGATTAGCATAAGTTAGTGTGCTTAATAACCATTGTCCATGCTAGATATGATTAGTGACCCACAAATACGAAAGCAAAGGTATAAATGATGAAAACAATTAATTCTGAATAAAAATCGACCAATTTGAGAGTGTAATTTAATGCCACAGGTCACAACTTGATAACAAGTTACAACTACTGTTAATTGAGGATTAATACACTAGTAAACATGAAAATTAGTGCACGAAGTGCAATTGGGTAAAATTAGCACAATACGCGAACAAAAGGAATTTAACCAAGAATTTTTCGATAAATATAATATATTGTTGCTATAAACTAAACACGATGTAATGTGTCAAAAATAAAATAAATGGCTTATAGGTGAAGCATACAAGGATAAAAAACATTGCGAGAATACCAAGAGATTTTATGACAATTAAAACACAACTTCAAAAATTCAAGAAACACACCCAAAATGCCAAACAAGGCATAAGAAGAGAAAAAGAAAGAAAAGAAGGCCAAAAACATTGGCCCAAAGTCTTGAATCCAAGACCAAAGAGAGGAAGAATCTTATGCCCAAAAAGAATAGCCAACTTGACTGCAACACTTTTGTGCTATATATCCCATAAGATATATATATATATATAACCTATATTAAGCCCAAGTCTGTATGCTCAAAAGCTGAGGTGTCACCACCTCATTGGGCCAGTCTCTCCTCTAATTAAAATTCATGCATCAAGTCAATATATATATATATATATACATATATATAGATATGTATGTGTATGTATATTACGTGTGTGAGAAAGAAATCAGAACTGTGTGTGCGCATGTGCGTGTGTGCAGTTAGAGAGAGAGAGAGAGAGAGAGAGAGGGGAAGAAGAAGGAAGAGAAGAAGGAGGAGGAAAGAAAACCTACATGCATGGCTATATGAAGCTTAGAGGAGTCCAGAATTAGAAGTGAAAGGAAGGGCACCACCATGCACTAGAGGTAAAGCTCAAACTAAAAATTTTGCTCTTTAAGATTTCAAGAAAGAAACCCTGCTGTTAGCTCCTGTTTTGAAGATTAAAATGCATGCATGTGTCAAATATTGAAAGAGGGAAGAAAATAAAAGAGAATTGGATAATTTGGGCTTGAAAAACCCTAGAACTTGAAATATGAAAAAATGGTTTTTAATCTAACTTGTTAAAGCTTTAAAATACTAGCATGGCTCAAAAGAGCATAAGGCTAGGAGTGTTCTACAACTTGTTTCATTCGAAATGGTTGAGAAACCACTAAGAACTACCAAATTGCAGCCAAGAGAGAGAGGAATGAAAATTGGATTTGGAGCCTAATTCGTTGGGTTTTAGGAACGAGAAAATATTCCCTGTGGTCCCAAGAACCTATAGGAGAAATTTGGGAGCAAAAAGGGTACTAGAACTCCATGAAATAGGAAAACAGTGAGTCGCCGGAAAGTCGGGCTCCCACCGGAGCCGATTGTAAATCCTCATTTTCGACGAGCCACAATGCTTAAAATCTAAATATGACTTTAAATATGGAATCATCACCAAAAATGGATTTGAACCACAATGGATTATGGCCGAAAACGATCAGCGATGGTCGTCGGTGTCGGAGAAGACCATCGAAGCCCTCGTCGGAGACTTGGGGCCAAGACTATTCCCAGGTCGGGTTTCAGGGCAGATTCAGGTCGAGCCCTAACTGAATTATTAATTGGGTTTAAACAATTATTGGAACGACATCGTTTTGGCTTAAAAGAATTAAAAAAAAAAAAAAGTAGGGTTGACGTCATGATGATGTCAGCATGCTGCAACAGACCGGACGAACTTGTTGGTTCTTTACTGTTTGGGACTGGTTCACTTGGAACCTAACTAAACCGATGTGTTTATTTAAATACTTTCTGAAATTTCAATTGGACCCCCAGAACCTTCTATTAATTATAAAATAACCCCAACAGTTTTGATTAGTTATAGATTGGTCCAGAAATTAATTAAATATTAATTTTAAATCTTTTTAGCTGTAAGAGAAATTACCAAAATACCCTTAGGCTAGAAATAGGCCAAATGAAGGCCAATTAAAATAAATGAATAATGCGACTCAATATTTTTAGGCATTTCGGATTCAAAGGCAGAGTCCAATTTGTGAAATTAAATCCCGAAAAATATGAATGGGCAAATTGGAATAAATCCAAATTCGTCTTAATGATTAGTTAAGTGACCAATTAAACACTGATGACTGTAAAAATACATACTTTAACATTTTGAGATATTCTGGACCTAATGGCAGGATCCATTTTGTGGAACGAAGTCCCAAAAATATAGACGCTTGAAAAGTCAATTTTACCATTTTACCCTTAGTATTCCAAAAGCCATTTAAAAGTCAAAGGTGACATATTTTGACTTTATTTGACATTCCGGACTCAACGGTGGAGTTTGTTTGAGTAAACAATGTATCGAAAAATGTGACACGTGAAGGTGTAAAATTATGAAAATGCCCCTAGGCTTAATGAAAGTCATATATATGAAAATTAAGATCCAGAAAAGCCTAAATTAATTATATTCGATACACCGGACTTGACGGTGATGTCCCTTTGAGGAAAATAAGACTCGATAACAAACTAAAAAAATGATGAATATGTCCTTAGGACTTAATGAAGTTACTAGAAGTATAAAAATGAAATTAATAAGTCCACATAAATGTTATAAGGACCAAATAGACTAAAAATGGAGTCTGAATACGTAAATTGTGTACAAAAAATATGGGACATTAAAAATATAAATTATCATTATGCTCTTGAAGGGCCAAATAAGCTATAAAGCATCAAGAAACCCCAAAATTGGGAAATTGAAGACCCTTAATTGAATAGACTATGTTCAAACGAACTTGAAACACTGAATAACAATGTTTGGAATTAGAATGAATACCAATTTATTATGCAATTTATTTTTGATCCATGATTATAGGATCACCTAAATGATGGAAAATGGAAAGAAAGCTATGTGATAGCTATGATGGTACCTGCATGGAATGCGATGCTAAGAACCCAATATAAGTAAACCCGAACTCTAATATATGGTATTTGTCACATCCCGAACCCCACCCTACGCGGATGTTGAGGACGTGATGCCAGTCAGCCGCCACGCGACCAACCGAAGGCAATTTCTGAACTTTCCAGTGAATTGCACTCCGACTGTAGGGTCAGATGCAGCGGAATTTAAAACTTTTTTTTTTGTCAAGGGAATGCAACTCATGTATCCACCGTAGGATATGTATCACACAGAGCAAGTCTAAAATCCAACAGCTAACAATTCTAACCTCAGAGTATATCTATAATCCGACATATAATAACAGAGCAGAACTATAATCTCTAGAGTACCGTTTAAATCCATGAGCCATGTCTATATCTAGTACATATCAGTCAAGTCAGTCGTATTACATCACTCACCTGATTAAACAGATTCAATCCTCAGTAATCCAGTCTCCACAGATCAGTGCCATCAGATCCAACGAATATCATTCCTGAAAAATGTTAGGGAATGGGGTGAGCTTCGAAAAGCCCAATGAGTAACACAGGTTCCCTGTCATGGGTTTCAAAACCATTTCTTGTTTACAAAGCACAAGGGTAGTTCAGTTGTTTCTGAAATAGCAGTTTTATAAATCTACTTTAAATGCAGTTTCAGTAGAATAAAGCAGGACTGAACTAAACGGAACAACAAATCAGGACAGACGAAACAGTGCATGATGCCAATATCAATGAGAGTATAGGCAATTAATTCAAATATTAGAACAGATCAGTACTGAGCGGAACATAACAGGGCATATCAATAATATATCAGTTAGGCGCGTAATCAAGCCTACTTATGCCAAACCGCTCATAAACAGAATGGTACCCAGAGTCAGACACATCATAGCAGAACAAAATCAGATAGACCATAAAACGGAACAAGACAAACCGAACAAAACAATAGTAGGATGGGACAAAATCATGCCGCGTACAATACAGTATAAAAGTTTGCATTTAAAAACATGCATTCAGACAGTATAACTTTTAAAATCGTACAGTGCATCAAAATACAGTATCTATGCAGTAACTTATATACCAAGTCAAGAATTCGGACAAATCATAACGGAACTGGACCATATATCAATCAAGACGGACAGATTATTAACGGACGGTACATAACGGGATCAGACGGAACAAAACACCGGTTCGAGTCACAGGCATAATCAAGGACAGAGGCATAACAAAACGGATCATAACGGGACAAAACAGAGCAATACATCAATCAGAACAAGACATATCAGAACTAAACATGACGGAACAAAACGAAACAATATCAATCAGGACAAGTCATATCGGAACTGAACATGACGGAAACAAACGAAACAATATCAATCAGGACAAGTCATATCGGAACTGAACATGACGGAACAAAACGAAACAATATCAATCAGGACAAGTCATATCGGAACTGAACATGACGGAAACAAACGAAACAATATCAATCAGGACAAGTCATATCGAAACTGAATATGACGGAACAAAATGAAACAATATCAATCAGGACAAGTCATATCGGAACTGAACATGACGGAAACAAACGAAACAATATCAATCAGGACAAGTTATATCGAAACTGAATATGACGGAACAAAATGAAACAATATCAATCAGGACAAGTCATATTGGAACTTAACATGACGGAACAAATGGAACAATACATCTATCAGAACAAGACATATCGGAATTGAACAGGACGGAACAAACTGGTACAATATCAATCAGGACAAGGCATATGCTACTTTAAATATATGCTTTTTTAAACAGTATAACGTTCAAAACAGTACTGTGCTTCAAAATACAGTATCTAGACAGAACTTATACACCAATTCAGGAGTCAGGTTTACTCACAAGACGCCACAGTACCGTATAAAACTAGGACAGCCCATACAACAGAACAAGACAGACCCGAACTGAACAGGAGAGCAGGACAGTACAAAATCATGTTACGTGTAATGCAGTATAAAAAGTATGCATTCAGACAGTACAGTATACAAAACAGTACAGTAAAACAAAATACAGTAACTAGACGGTGTACTTATACACCAAGTCAGAAGTTCCAGGTTATTCACAAACTGTTACGGTTATCTCCTTGCGCAAACAATCCGATAACCTCCAGATACGTCAGGCATCTCCATGTATATCCTGAACAATAATCATCAATCATATACAGATCAGAACTCATCCATTCAGGTCTCATTTGTCATCTTAGGTATCTATCGGTTTACCTAAGGTAGCCTAGTAGCCTATCGCCCTCTCATCAGGTTTCATCCGGGGCTATTTTATTCTTAAATTAGGCTCAGCAGTCATCAGGATTATAACCCAAGTCATTTAGACTTCAATCGATATCAGTCAGTTACTTCTTCAGCCTTAGGGGCAAAACGGTCATTTTATCACTCTTGCCCCGGGCCCGGTCAAGGCCCTCCGAATAGTCTTTATATCTTAAATATAAAGTTCTACGTCTTTTAGACTCCAATCGGTATCAGTTAGGTTCTTATTTTAACCATAGGGGCAAAATGGTAATTTTGTCATTCTTGCCCCGGACCCTGTCGTGGTCCTCAGAATGTCCCATATATCTCATATGTAAATTCTTAAGTCCTTTGGACTTCGTTTGGTATCTGCTTTTGATCATCGAGACACATCGGTCATTTCTCGTTTTACGCATTACTGTCCCGGAGTCTTATTTAGCCCTTCAGTGTTCATAATTATCCCTATGATAATTTATCAGATCAGTTTGACCTTTATTTGACCTCTACTTGCACTTACTGTGCTCAGGGGTATTTTGGTCATTTTACGTTTTGTAAGATTCTGACTCCGAATCATTATTTAATCATGTTTACAGTCTCACCAGTATCTGGGCTCTATCGCTATCAATTTCGTCCCAATCGGACTTCATTTGGGCTTCGTACAGTATCAGGGGTAATTTGGTAATTTCACTTGTCATATTTTTCGGCACGTCAGTTCATAAAATGGACCTCACCATTGGGTCCAGAGTGTCCGACATAATTAAGTTGGACTATCTGTTATGTTTAATTGACCCTGGGAAGCATCAGGGGCAGTATGGTCATTTACACTTTATGTGTCTGTATTTTTCGGGACTTCAGTTCGTTAAACGGACCTCACCGTTGAGTTCAGAACGCCCGACATAGTCAAAATAGACTGTCTTTTATTTTTATTTGGGTCTGGTGTCATCAGGGGCAGTACAGTAATTTATCACTTACAGGTCTGTATTTTTCGGTACTGTATTTCCAAAATCGGACTGTACCATTGAGTCCGGAATGTTTGAAATAGTGAAAATACACTATTTATTTAATTTATTTGGACTCCGTTTGACATATTAAATGTCCAGGGGTAAAATCGTAATTTTACCTAATTAATAAAATAATAAAATAATTATTTTATTATTTAATTAATTTGTCAGGGGCTTAATTGAACAGTTTCTCAGAAATTTGGGCCACTGTATAATTCTTTAAAACAGTTGGGGACAAATCCGTAATTTCAGAAAGTATTTGGGGGTCAAAACATAATTTCATAATTTAAGGGTTCAAACCGTAGGGTTCAAGAATTAAACTGTTGAACCAGTCCACAATTCAAAGAAGCCAACCGGTTCAGGGTCCCTCAGCAAACCGGGATAACATATTCCTGGTAACCCCAATTGGCCCCTATCCTTGGTTTGGTTATACCCCCAAATCAATTTTCCCTAATTTTGGATTTATTAACTCTGTTTCCAAATGGGCCGAATTCAGGATTTAAAACAAAACAGTTACATCAAACGGTGCCGTTCCAATTAATTCGGTGGCATCCCTCTTCGCTCAACACGTGTCCGAGTTGGCCCGGTTGACTCGGCTCAAGGCAACGAGTCAACTCGGTCGTCTTCTTCATCAATTACCCTCGGTTGCCCTAATCTTCTGTAGATTCCATCTTTAATTTCGTGAGTTTCTCTTCACTGAAACTCTCTGTTTTCTATTCTAAATCATTTCTGGGTTGTTAAGGGATGATTTGGCATTGCTCTAGGTCCATGATTTGGGCTCACGGCCACGGTTTGGAGAGACAATAGAGAGACCTGCAACTTGACCATAAACCCTTATTTCTCAATTGTTTTCACTGAGGTTTGTTGCTACATGATCCCTAGGACGTGTAGTTTCATCCCCCATTCACAAACATCGGTTTAAAGCATTCAAATCCAAGATGGTATTTTGTGACCGAACCTGCAACTAGTTTTTTGAAGGTGTTTTATGGGGTTTTAGGGTCGCGAGTTGGTGTATTTGAGACCCTCTCAGTGTCTAGATCATTTCTAAATCATCAAAACTTGGTTTTAGGGAGGTCGAATCAGGCCCGGTTTTTGGAGGTGTCATCCATGGCGGTTTGGTCACGGTTTGGGTTTCTAGGCCTATCCGACTGTCCCAATTGATTCAGAACAATTCCAAGGTCTCACAGGAACATATATATATGGTTCATATAGCTTAAAAATATCAGAAACAAATTCCAGATTTAAACAGAAAAAATTATGGCAGTTTGGTTGGTTTACCTTGGTTCGGTGGCTTCCTCTATTCATGGCTTGGTTCAGGCAAGACCTCACTGGTTGTCTCAGTTCAGTCAGAATGCTCAGTCCTCCTCTTCCTCCATAGGGCATCTCCATGGTTACACCCATTGCTCCACATATACATGCATACAAAGTTGTATACACAAGCCATGGACACCATCATCTCACTCTCTCTCTAGGACTCTCTCTCTCTATAGATCAGTGCACAAAGCTCTCTATACAGATCTGATTTTCTTCCATGCATATATGAAGATTTTCATAAATCAGATTTGTCTTTGGTGTTTCATCTCCCCAAGTGCATGATGGATTTGCATGCAATTTGGTTGGGAGGAGATGTAATCATGGGTACATAGGCATGATGATCTAGGGGGGGCATAGGGTGATGCATGCTGAGGTGTTGCATGCTTGGCCATTGGCCAGTTTTGGTGGCAGATTAGGATAATTCAGTGTTATATACATTTCTGTTGTATATATGGACACAAAGATAATAGTAGCCCAGTTGGTAACTTTTTTTGGATGAGGTTTCTTTTCACTCAAAGGTCAAGGGTTCAATTCCCTTGGCCTCCTATTTGGCCATTTTTCCCTATATTTTCGGTTAAGGCCACGTTTGGTTGCACAGTAATTCAATTTTCAATGTTTGCTACATAACTTTCATTCCGTAGCTCCTTTTTCGATGCGGTTTCTTCCGAGAGCTTCATAATTCAGTTCGCTTCAGTGTCAGAGGTTCCATGTCATTTAGTAATCATTCGGGATTTTCGGGGTTAACTAATTCGGGTTCCGTTAGTGTTAAAACGGCATTATTTTATCGATTTAACCAGTAATTGGGTTTGGGTATCATACCCTTTTCCCCCAGACATATTTGATTATTTAATCGGTCCATAGCGACCGTCGGGATCATAATTTATTCCCTAATCATTCTATAAGCCGGTTATTACTTAATAATTAACACTCATTATTAATTACGCAAAGTCGGGGTGTTACAGTATTCCTTATCCATGTCATAGTTATGTTTTTTCGATGCTGCCAATTTGTACTCTTTATACACATCTGATAGTTATCTTATTCCATAATTTGATACTTGTACTTCCTTGTGGATATGTTGAGATTTCATTTGCCAATATCGTGATGTGATTGCTTACATGTTCTATAACCCTTGGTTTGGATATTGAAAAATTATAATGCTTCTCACTGTTGAGAATTTGATATTCCACGTATATGTACATTTCTTATGGAATTCCTCTGATTATGATATTATTATGAGTGTCAAGAGTTGTGACTGTCACAACGCCCATCCTAATTCTTTAGATGTTGATTTGGACCTACATGTCATGACCCGGAACCCACCTTATGCGGATTAGGGATCTTAGGGCTGACCTTGTGGCCGTCCCTACTTTTTCTTTCCTTGTATCAATGACATAATGTGTAATATACAATTTAAACATTTATACAGCGGAAGTATTAAAGAATTATAATAAGGTTCTACATATATCAAAATGGGAACCTAACATTACATCACCCTTAGGTCATGAATACATGGGAGAACTGTAACATCCTTTCTAGTACATTTTTCAAAATGCTCTCCTATGCTTGTAAGTTTCTACTGTTGTCTCGCAGTGTCTCTTCCTGAAACAATAAGTAAGTCTGAATACGCTAACAAAGCTCAATAAGTAAATTTCCATCTCTGCTATTGGTCAGGGTCAATATATAAAGAACGTAATCCAAGATAAACAAAGGTGCAAAACATGATATCCAGTCATGGAATAAAATGTTGCAATAGCCAATCAGGGGTAGAATGTCATAATGGCCAATCAATAGTAGAGATTACAATAACCAGTAATGAGTAATGGATAACAATGATACAACGAACATGGGATCATCCATAAGGGTTTGTCAAAACAATAGATATACTGCCACAATAAATCGATAGCTAATCAATCGTAATTCAATAAACAAGCTTTCAACATAAGATTATTTTTAGGGAATAACATAATCATCCTATTAATCTAATAAATGATACGATATCAAACATAAGTGATGCACATTCTATTTAGGGCTTGGTATACCCTTGATCATTACTTAGTGCATTTCTTTACGCCATCAAAACTCAGTGCGTTTCTTTACCCCATCAAAACTCAGTGCGTATTTTTACGTCATCAATACTCATTGCGTTTATAGTGTCATTATTTGTCATAGGTTCATTTATGGACTTCAACCCGTAGGTCCAATAAAAGCATCAATAAATGATATAAGATTCAATCGAAATAGATATTGTCACTGTACAAGGCCCGGCATACCCTTAAGGTGCTCAAAAGTACAGAGCTCTTTATATCATATCGTGTTCGTCATGGACTATATCGTGCGTTGTGTTCATCACAACCACAGGTAGAGTGAGCATTATGACTAGTATAATCTCGTGTAGATATTGTGCGTTCTGTTCATCACAACCACGGGTAGAGCGAGCGTTATGACTAGTATAATCTCGTGTAGATATCGTGCGTTGTGTTCATCACAAACACAGGTAGAGCGAACATTATGATTAACATAATCTCGTGTAAATCATTTCCCACACTTAAGCTTCCAAAGGAATGGGCTTTCTGGTCTGACAGTGCCCTGCACCCAGCCTTGCCCGAACTAGTGAATAGCCTCATGGACTTTGACCCGTAGGTCTAGTAACATCTCAGTAACCAACCAACTCAATAAAGGCTTCGGATGGACATTGTGACTGAGCATAACTCTCGTATTCATAATATATCATGATCATTCGTAATTCCATGAATTGTACATATATGGAATATCATTCATTTTAGTGAGAACATAACAGTCGACCTTTCAAGGCATGTTACAAAACGTACAACATAATGATCAATATATAATATTCAAATCATGTCCACAAGATAGAACAAGTATCACATTGTGGAAACAATAAGCATCAGATACATTTAAGAGTATAACTTTGGCAGTAATAGGAATAACCATGGCTTAGAATACCATATGTAAAAGATCAGATTTTTACTTACCTTTTAAACAGTCTGTTATACCTCAGTATTTAGTCACTTTTTCCTTTCTCTTTGAAATTCCTATAAATCAGTAGACACATCTTAGCTCAATACTATGTATGGCCCAATGCCCTAAAATCAGTCAATTTCATACACATCGCAATTATAGGTATCTTATTTGAGAAAACGGACTCTACCGTTGAGCTCAGCATGTCGAATAAAATAAGTTTAGGCTTTTATAGATTTCAGTTTGGCTTTGGGCATCACTAAGGGCATTATGGTCATTTGGAATTTTTACGGGTCTTAATTTTTTTGGGACTCCATCTCGTAAAACGGACCCTTCCATTGGCTTTTGAATGTCCTAGACATTAAGAAAATACTATTTATTTACCTTAATTGGACATCAGGAATAATACAACAATTAACTTAGTTTATTTAATTTAATTATCTAAATTAATATTTTATGTTAATTTTGGTGAAATAAGGACACACGTGCCTAAGTGGCACAGTGGTCCGCATGTGGGGGCATAAGTTCCCACATGCTTGGAGGTCTAGTGCTTGAATCTTGGGCGCAGTAGTCCCCATTTTGTTTTTTAATAAGATCTTGATCCAAACTGTGGACAGTGAATCTAGAGAGGGATAGGTTATCCTGATTCCGTGTAGGGTTATTAAATCAGATTTCCAACCCTTATAGCCAAACGCCCCTTATTCAGTTTAATTTAAAACAATATATATATATATATATATATATATATATTTAAAAATGACGCAGTTTCACTTAGTAATAACCTAACACGATGCTATTCTCTTATAGCTACTGTTCATCTTCTCCGATCTACTTCCGGTGCCTTCTCCTGCATTGGCCAACTTTTTCGGTGGAGTTCTGGTGTTGGCTCAATGTGGTTCGACTCCAAATCTTTCAAGGATTTCATATCTATAATTACTTTTAGGTTTTAGTCACCGGACATGGACGAAATAAGGCTAAACAGTGGGCTCTGGTAGTAGCCCGATTTTCTTGTGACCCCATAATTTCTATTTCGTGGCTTTCTTGCCACTCTTTCTTCCTCATTTTTATTCCTTTCTACTTGTGGGAGTTAGGGGAACAATTCCCCATTCCTAAAATCACAAAAACTCAACAATAATCCCATCACCCTAAATCTACAATTTGGTATTTCTCCCTCATTTCTTCACTATTTTACCTTTTGTTTCTTCATAATTGTTCCATTGTCTTTATAGATTATAATCCTATAGTTATATGCAAGCTTTAAGCACATTGCTATAAAACCCAAAAATAAAACTCAGAATCTTAGAACTCACCTTCTCTTGTAGTGGGCTGTAGCACTTTGTTTGCTCTTTTTCCTTCCTTCTTTTCTAGCCTTTTTCCTTTGCTTTTCTTGCCTTTCTTTTCTATTTTTCTAAGGATGCAAGGCATGCATATATATCCATAATTACACAAATAGAGTTACACAAGGAATATCTTCTCTTTTCCACCGCCTCTCCTTATCTCTTTCCCTCTCCGTTTCTCTTTTCTTTCAATTATAATATCCTTGATATTTTGTTTATTATAATATATATATATATATATATAAAACATGTACATACATTACCTGATGTCGGCACACCCATTATTTTCTCACACCACCACACACTCCCTCACCTTACTTCTCACACACATGGCCGACACATTGTAATACCCCAACCCAAGTTGTAACCGAGCGAGCCATGTAAACCCGAGTCGTTAGGGCTTTCTGTTATAATATTGAATGAAATGGACGGTTTGGAATATCAATAGTTCGAAAGTACGAATAATGCCGGGCGATACCTAAGCAAGCCATAAATGAATATCAAAATAAAAATAAAATTTAAAATAAATAAAATAGAATAAAAGGAAAAATAAAAAGAAAATAAAACAAAACAAGAAAATCAAAATCAAAATCAAAATAAATATAAATAAAAATATAGATATGGAAATGAGTATATACGTGTATATATGTAGGTGTATAAATAAATATATATATATATATATATAGTTGACCATATGGCCATAATCCCACAACAAATAAGGGAATGAAGGGGAATTATGGGAACAGAAAAGGGAAGTCAATGAAAGGGAGAGGAAAGAGATGGAGAGAATTAGGGGGAGGAGCGGCTATAATCGAGCATGCAAATTCATGCGTGAGAAAAATCAAAAAGGAGAGAAGTAGAAGGTGGGAAGAGAAGAAAAAGATGGAGAAACTGAGGCCAAGAGAAAGGTTCTAAAGTTCAGAAAAGGGGAGTTAGGGCATTTTAGAGGGAGATACTGCAAGCAAGCTTGGAACTAGGTAATTCTCTCTTAATTTTTATAACGAATGAAAGTTAGTTTAAAATATAGGGTCTTGTAGAGCATGAAAAATGGGTTATTTTGCAAAAAGAATCAGAAAAAAATGATGAAAGGATGAGGGAGAAAAGTGTATTTACAAGTTTTTATGATAATTGGGTTATTATGATTTCATTGCATGAAACTTAGTTTAAATGTTTAGGAATTATTCTTATAAGGTTCAAAAATCATGTAGGGATTATTTTGGGCTTAAAACAGTAGAAAACTACCACAAAAATGGGAAAAATGACCTTCGTCAGAAAACTACCCGTCGCCGAAAGCGCCACTGTTATGGCAATTTTTGGTAGCCTAACACTCCACCAAATCCATGTTAAACCATGGATATGAGATCCCTTTTGGAAGTAGATTAAAACCCCACTAAGAAAATCCAAAAAAAATTATCGTCGATGAGTCGCCGTCGTTGGAAGAGACGGTGGGAACGTCGTTGGAGGAAGCTTAGGGACGATGATTGTGCGGGTTGGGTAGGAATTGGGTTCGGGTCGGGACCCACCCGACCGCACCCATGGACTTAGTGAGACGGCACCATTTGAGGGAATGGGTTCTAAAGGTTTTAAAAATGTAATTGGGACTGTTTGGCTATTTGGTTAATTAATTGGGTTAATAGACTGATTGGGGATAAGGACATCCCACCCTTGTTTATGCTTAATCCACTATTTGGGTTGTAATAGTAAAGAAAAAAAATGCGCAGGACCGCTGCCCCTAAGACTTGAACCCAAGACTTTAGGGTTAATGCTTGGAACACAAACCATTGTGCCACTAAGGCACATGTGATCTTTTTGCCCCCACATAATATATATTATAGATGTACTTAATTAATTTAATTTAATTAATTATTACATTAATTTTTTATATGCAAATTAGTCAAATAAATAGTGTAAATTTACTATTTTGGCCCTTCTATCCAATGATGAGGTCCGTTTCACGAGACGGAGTCCCAAAAAATAAAATACCTATAGAAATGTCAAAATGACCAAAATACCCCTAAGTCAAAGGTGAGTCAAACGGACTTCGATTGAGTTAAGTAAATAGTGAATTTTTATTATTTCAAACCTTTTGGACTCAACAGTGAAGTCCAATTTATGAAAACAGAACCCAAAAAATAGAGACATGTAAAATGACCATTTTGCCCTTTTAGTAAAGTAGTTCAATTTGAAAACTGTGAAAGCCTAAACTGATTTTTTTCGACATCCCAAACTCAAGAGTAGAGTCTAAATTAGTAAAATAGATACTTAGTGCAATGAAGTGTATAAATTAATAAATGACATTAGAACTGAGACATGCTTATTGATGTATAGGCAAGTCAAAAGGAAAAGAGAGAGTTACGGAATACTAAAGTAGATCGTATGAATTAAAGGTGAGTAAACTCCTATCTCTTATACGTGGTTTTCCAAGCCATATTCTTTCTATTACTGCCAAATTTTGTACTCATGTACGTACCCATTGCTATTGTCCCACCATCAATATTGTTCTATCCGGTGGATGCTTATTGACTGCTATCTCACGTTTACTTTGTTGTACTGTGCCTTGAAAGGCCTTTTGTTGCATGATTATTGCGTGATATTTCATACTTTATGCACTTTTATGGAATTACTATAGAATCCTAATTTATGATAAATGTCAAATTTTGTGCTCAGTCACAATATCCATTCGATGCTATCTGATTGACAGGACCTATGGGTTGATTAATGGGACCTACGGGTTAAGTCCGTGAACGGACATATGGCAATGATGACATTTTTACACAGTGAGTTTTAAAGGCATTTTATATGCATTCATATTAAGGGGGGTATGCCGGGCCTTCAAAAGATCAAGGGTCTGCCAAACCCTGAACAGAGTAAATGTATCATTCATGTTTGACTGTCATGCTGACATTTATTGGATTCATAAGATGTTTTCATTTCCCTATGAATAGTTTCATGTTGATAGTTTTCTTATTTATTGGACATAACTATGATCGGATTTATTGTGGCAGTAACTTTATTTTGTTGACTGTGATTGTTGAGCTTCTTCCATTTTCATGTTACAACATTAGTCATATTAGTTTATTGTGCCTTACTATTCACTGGCCATTATGGCATTTTTACCGTTAACTGCAACTGTTTCAATGATTGGCTATCATATTTGTAATACCCTAACCTGGGTTAGCACGTAAATTGAGGTAGACTGTGTCAAGTAGTGTACTATCAGTTGTGTAACCCGAGCTGTTTAAGCTCTATATCATGATATCATATGTAATGTATGATTTTGGAATATGAATAGTGTTAGTTATGCAGTCAGTGTCAGGCAACGCCCAAGCAACCCAAAATTGTGCCTCGTAATACGTGCACGCACGCATTCCCATGCATGCATACGTACACACATATGCATAGTCCATAAAATATCAGTGTATGTATACGTGATTAGAAACTAGTATATACGTGTATATATGAGCACATATATAGGTATGAAGTATATATTTATCGATATATATATATACACACACACATAGTATGGTATATATATACATACATGTATTAATATACAAGTGTAAGAAAAGAAATAAAAGAAAAGAAAAGAAGTAGCATGCAAACGCATGCATGCAAGTGGCGTGTGTTTGTGTGTGTCAGCTAGTATGCGTGTGTTGTGTGTGTTATGTAATACCCTGACCCAAGGATTCCCGAACCTAAGATACGTTTTATGAGGATTCAACAATAGTCTAGAAATTAATACGAGAAGGGACCGAGGGTCGAGAAATATAAAAATAAGTATATTTCAATATGTGATGACGTAATTATAAGTATATATAAAGACATGCTTAATACACACATTAAGTGTGTGTTGTGTATATATAGCCAAAAATGGATATAAATAAATATAAGTACATAAATATATATATATATATATATATATATGTATATGTATATGTAAACACATGAATTAATACAATTGTATATTAAATACATATGAATATATGTATATATATATATATATATTGTCACGACCCGAAACCCACCCTATGCGGATCTCGTGTCGCGGGGCCGACCCGAAGGCCGTCCCTACTTTTTCCATTCCTGTATCATAGTACTAATATGCAAAGTACTAAAACCTCAAAACAATAACAGCGGAAGTCTTATCAATGTCAGTGATCAGCGGAAGTCTTTTCAGTAATAGTACATCAGCGGAAGTCTTTTAGTACACAATGTTAGCGGAAGTCTTTACAATACATAATATAGTTCTACATAAACAAAATAAGAACCAAACGTAACCAGCACCCGTGGGTGGTGAATACATGGGAGAACTGAAACATAGACTGATACAGTTCCTCAAAATGTCCTCCTATGCTTTCAGACTCCTACTGGGGTCTTGCGGTGTCATCACCTGAAATGGGGGTAAATAGGGTGGAATGAGCTACGAGAGCTCAGCAAGTAAAAACAGTTCTCCGACACTGGTATCGATAAGATACAAATCCATGAATAAGATTATGATAGCTAATCATAAGGAAGGAGATGCTGTGATAGCCAATGAGAACAGTTTCCATGAAGGCCAATGAATAATAGGTCACAATGTTCAATTAGGAGTAATGGATACAACATCAACATGAATCTCTCAACAACAATACAACAACAAGAAGTACTGCCACAATAACAATGTAAGATAACCCATAAGAAGCAGTAACCATTCAGTAACATAGCCATAACAATAATCCAGTCGAGATGCTTATATTCTGTTTTCCATAAGAATGCTAGTGGTAATGCAAATGAAATGCCAGTGAAAATGCAATGAAATGCTAGTCATCATGCTAGTCAATTGCCGGTGGAAAGCCTTCGAGGAATTCATTCCTGCCACCTGTCCATTCATGTACTTGACCCTTAGGTCTCCAATCAATCAGAAAGCATCAGATGGATGTTGTGACTGAGCACAAATCCCGTATTCATAACATATCATGATTATTCATAATTCCATAAAAGTATAAAATGGAATATCATATATCCAATAAAGACATAGCAATAAGCCTTTCAAGGCATGGTTCACAATAAAGACATAGTAGTAAGCCTTTCAAGGCATGGTTCAACATTATACCAACGACATAGCAGTCAATCAATGTCCACAAGATAGAACAATATCGCATTGTGGATAGCAATAACGTGAGGTACTTGATTATTCATAATTCCATAGAAGTATAAAATGGAATATCATAGATTCAATGAAAGCATAACAGTAAGCCTTTCAAGGCATGGTTTAACATGAAGTAATGATACAGTAGTCAATCAAGGTCCACAAGATAGAACAATATCACATTGTGGATTGCAATAGCATGAGGTACTTTTAAGAGTACAAGTTTGGCAGTAAAGAGAATAACTTGGCTTGGAAACACCATATGGAAGAGAAGGTGAATTTACTTACCTCTATCGTGATTCTATATCAGAAATCCGTGAGTGTGCCCTTGCCTTTCGAGTTCCCTAGATATTAGTAATTACGTTTCTGAATAAATTCTATTCATCAAATTTTATGCCTTTCTATCATAAGTATTTCAAATACTAATTTAGACTTTACCATTGATTCCGGAACGCCAAAGAAAGTCGGTTTAGGCTTTCGCGGAATTCCATTTGGACTTTTGTACTAAAAAGGGCAAAATGGTCATTTTGCACTTTTACGTGTATTTTATTTTTTGGGACCCCGTATCGTGAAACAGACCTCACCATTGATCTTAGAATTTCCAAGATAATAAAAATTGACTATTCATTTGCATCGTTTGGACTTCGTGTGACCCATATTTGAAATAGGGGTATTTTCGAAATTTTCTATTTAATTAAATATATTAATATTTAATTAATATTTTATTCTGAGGGTCAAATCACAATTATTAACAGTTGGGGGGTCAATTTATAAATTCTAAAACCTTCTGGGTCAACTTGTAATTTAAGAAAACTCTTATTCTCACTATGGATAGCCAAACAGTGGCTATCCCTAAAAATCGGAATAGGATATCCCCATCCCCAAACCAATTTCAATTTCTTAACCATGTTGCCAAACACTCTGAATGTAATTTTAAAACATTTAAAACCTAAATCAAAGCTGTACCATTTTGATAACCCTTTTAATTCGGTTGGGCCTCGACCCGGATCCAACCCGGATCCATTTCCTTTTAACCCGAATAGACCCCACGACAATCCGGTCACCCCCTTCATCACTCCGGTAGGAAAACAGTAGGTGTCACATCCCGCACCCCACCCTACGCGGATGCGAAATATGTGATGCCAGTTAGCCGCCTTGTCAGTCTCCGACTGACAATGCGACCAACCGAAGGCAATCTTCTGAACCATATAATGAATTGCACTCTAAATGTAGGGTCAGAACAGCGGGAATTAAAACCTTTTTATCTCGAGAATGCAACTCAACTATATACCTCGTAAGCATGTACCACAGAGCAAGTCTAAAACCAAACAACTAATAATTCTAACCATAGAGCACATCCATAACAGATATATAACACAGAGCATATCAAATTCCTCTAGAGTACCATTACCATGAGCCATGTCCCTACACATCTATTACATATGAATAAAGTCAACTATATCATCACGCTCACCTGAATAGCCAAGATCAATCCATTAGAACCCAAGTCTCCACATATTATTGCCATCAGATTCTCACTTGGGAATGCCTCTCAGTCCACTAATGACATGTCCTTGTGCTTTCTAATCCAATGGAGATATACCCTGAAAAATGTTAAATAAATGGAATAAGCTTAAACAAGCTCAGTGAGTAACATAGGTTCCTGCCATGGGTTTCAAAACCAGTTCATATATATATATATGCATGCTCAAATGTAACTCAGATAGAACAATGCAGCTCAAGTAGAACAGATGTAATTCAAGAGAACGAATTGAATCAACATGGAACCAAATAGAATAGATCAATACTGAATACCAATCAAACAATGGTATATCAACAAATGTGCCTGAACCTTCCCCAGGCGATGTGGGATGGCATTACTTCCCATCCACCCCCTCACATGGAGGGCCTCATATCGCACACCTCCGATTGGGGTCGGTATCAGAGCGGAACAGATCAGATAGGATTGAGCGGATGCTGAGCTCTGGGCATCCCACAGAGGCAACCATCCATCTACTGATATACTCAATCTCGTAGTGGGCCCTAGATAAGACTCAACATGACAAACAGAATCAAACAGACTCCAAAGGACAGGTAACAGAACAATAGACTTCAACAGAATCAACAGGATATATCAGAAGGCAGGATAGAACAAAATCATGCCACAAGTAATGCAGATCAAGAGGTATGCATGAAAGCATATGCATTTAAAATAGTTCAGTGTATAAACAGTTCAGCATATAAAGCAGTTCAGTATACAAGTTTAAGTAATACAGAAAATATACGCCAAGTCAAGAATCTGAGTTACTCACCTGAATATATGTTTATCTCCCTTCACAAATGGTCTAATAATTTCCAGTTGAAGTTAATCTTCAGTTCATGGTTTGGCAGTTGAAGAAAATACACTGGCAGGTTGATCGAGTAGGCCAGCCATTTTAAATCCAATTTCATCAACTTCTTCAACCTTTTTTCCCCCAAGCAGATGATGATCCTGACAGATTCTATCCCTTTATCATCCCATCCATTAGATATTAAAGAACTTTCCCTTCCTCTCATCAGATTACTGTGCAGAGTCCTCCAAATCAGTAGCTCCGATTACTACAAGCAAAGTCAGAACCCATAGCTTGCTTTAACCCGAACAGTCAGCTTCATCCATTACTGGATTTTTCCTCTCTGCATATGTTGAATTATATGTACAATATCCCAACAAGGCTGGCCAGACCTCATTTGGATTCCGTAAATAAACCGCTGCACAACACCTCAAGATATACCTAGACAATCTCTTCAAATAATTCTGCTAGCAACTATGACCTATTAATAAACATCTCGGTAGCTTCTCATAAATATCTCCTAAATCAAAATCAATCGCACAGGAATTCCTCCAAAATTCCACTCAACACTTCTGTCTAGACATCTCAGTGACCTGCTGCACCTATTGTTCAGTTGCACAATTTACCTCTCACCCTTTCTGCATCTCTGTTCCTCACAAGAGGCAGCAATGCTAAGCCAGCCGCTACAAAATCCCTTCATTCAAACCTCAACCCAACCAGTTATATAAATTCCAACTTTGCATCGTCACAGCAACATATAATATATCCTGGCTAAACTTCTTCATTACTCATTCGGAGACCTCGAGATGTAACCGGGGCAAAATGGCGACCAATGCCGCAGCACAAACCAGCCCCTGATCCATCTCTGTTCTCAACTGCAAATGGCAGAAACAGAGGAACCCCACAAAACCGTAACATCCATAGATCGTTTGAACCAACCCAACAGTGCGAGTGGGAGCAAGAAATTCTTGGTGAAGACACTGATCGAAGTCTACTACCGCTACACAATCACACACGTACATATATCCCTGCCGCATCGCCTCTATCACTACTGCAATAGCAGCCATACACGCATAACTCGACCCTCGGTTCGAAATCCCCAACTGTAACTCATCAACCAACAGTGGATCCAACGTAATTTCCCTTAATTTTCCCTACAAACGGGGACGTATTCCGTTTCCCTGTTGCTGTTTAGCTTCCAAAGCCGCTTCTGCTACATACGCAAATATATATATATATATATAATTCCTGCCATAGCGCCATCCATCTTTTCTACATCCATCACCACAACCCAATACCAACACGCTACTGTTGAGAATTCTCCATTTCAGCAAATCCAACCTGAAATCCATACATTCTGCCACTGCTCTTCCTCACTGCGGTAGCCTACCCTGCAACGCCACACAACTCCAAGCCGTATCAAAATCCCCTCTCTATTCTTGATTAGCCGCAGCACCTGGCCACCACGTACATACTGCGTCCTGCTGCTGCCGTGCGCTACTGCTGCCGTTAGAGCACTGCAGCTGCTACTTCTCTCTTTTCCCTCCATTTCTTTTCTAGACTTCTCGATTTTTCCCTCATTTCAATCAGTTTATATTTATACATATATACATGGGCCCCAGTTTCTAGCAACTTCGGTTGCAACCGACTTTCTCACCTTCCCTTTTCTTATTTCAATTTTTTTCCAGTAGCTTCCTTTGAAGCTTATATATATAATATATAATATAATATATCTTATATTGGTCATTTCTTCCAACAGCTTCAATTGGAAGCTTCTACATAATACATAAGACATATATATATATATACATATCTTATATTGGCCCCTTCTTTCCATATATATTTTTAATATTTTTATTTCAAAAATATTAAATTATCATAGGTCGATAAAATTTCCATAAAGCCGGGACTCGGTTCACTATTATTTTGGTCACCGTTCGTGTCTCATATAATATTTATTTTATTTGCATAATTAATTATTCGCATTAGCTTCATTTATTCATCTCCGTACTCGGTCGACCAATTGTTAATTTCCCGAGCATATATTATTATTATTATTTTTATATATATCTACGACACGTGATGGCTTACTGTATTTGGAATATTTCATATTATTAATGTCACATAACTTATTTTCATTAGGTTAGAATATAGTTTGGGTCATGTTGGATTTTCGAGATATTACAGTAGGGTTCCGTCACCATCTCCAGTGACGGCAACCTGTCCCGATCAGTTTTCTCTCCCATTTTCAACGCCAATCTCTTCCTTTCTTCCCCACGACCTCATTCCTATCCTCCATTTCCCTCAAAACCTTCCCAATCTTCTCGAATATGGAGGTTAATAGCTCCGGCCGGTTTTCCGGTGAGCTGGTTTTTCTCATTTTTACACTCGGTTCTCAACTGTTTCGACCCTTTTTTCATTCTATTAAATTTCTGCACTTCATGGGATCAATCCCATGCATTTTAAACTAAGTTTTTAGCATAAAATCCACTAACCTGAATTCATTGCATAAACTTGCAACTCCGGTTTTCTTATTCATTTTTCAACCATTTCTTATCATTTTTCTTTCATTTATTTTCTTTTAAACTCCACTATATGTTCCTACTATCATATCAAGCATTACACTAATAAAATAAAAATGATAATTTCAAGTTTTACTCACCTGTTGGTCGCGGATTCTCCTCTCTTTTCTCTGGTTCCACTCCAATCCACTCTCGGCTTCCTCCTTTGATTTCTTTCTTTTCTATTTTTCTTTCCAACACCCCTCATATGTATACGATATATATAAGCACACACCAACCGCCTTACTTTCTCTCTCTACCAGCCCCTTTCTTTGACTCTTTGGTTGAGATTATATATATATATACTATATATATTACAGCACATATGAGAGAGGATATAAATATCCTTCTCACTGTCGGCTGTTCACTCAAAACACACACTTTCTACACACACCTCCATGTATATCACACAATGATACACACACACATACACATAGTGACATACTCACTGATCAGCAGCCCACATGCAGCCTTTTTTCCCTTTTTCCTTTGTCTTTTCTTTGATATTTCCCTTTATATTTATACATGTATTATGGATACACATACATATATATACATAATATACATTATACTATATGTATTTATTTATACACATATAAAATACATATCTTATACATGAGATTATATCCATATACGTACATATATATCCATTTATAACAGTGCATGCATACACTGATTTTAAACATACTACATGTTTGCGAAATATGGTCGTGCATGGAAATGCGTGCATGCACGCATTACGATGTTGGGTCCTGAGGTGCTCGGGTGTTGCCCGGCACTAGCTATTCTAAGCAAACCATTCACATACCTCAGTCGTTCGGTTCCATGAAATACCATGATATAGAGCTCAAATAGCTCACATTACACTATTCAGTCGATTGACCTCGGTAAACGTGCCATATCCCGGGTCGGGATATCACATATATAGCTACGACTGCCATATACATTTAATATACATATATATATAAGTAAACTAAAGGAATAAAAAAATGGAATGAAAAGGAAATGAAGTAAGAAGAGATCAGTAGAAGCAAGTAGAAAGTTGTAGAAGGATAGAGGAACTTGGAGTGTGGGACGGTGGACTGCTTGTTGCTATGCAGTTGTTCTCCACACACATATATAAAAAAATGAATGAAAATTAAGAAAAGAGGATAAACTAATATGTGGCATTGCCACCGACTGTGAGGTTGGTTAAGAAAGAAAGAAAAGGGGTAAAGAGAGAGAATGTGAGAGAAAGAGAGAGGACTGAGACATAGGAGGAAGAGAAACAAGAAAAAAGAGGTAAACCCATATTTTCTCTCTCTAAAAATTTATGCATGTATACACACTGTTTAAGTTATATTCATGCATATATGATGTTTAGAATGTGTAAACTTGAACAAAGCATGAAAATTGGACCCTAAAAACATCCAGAACCCCAAGTCGTACACCAAATCTCCATGGATGGACCTTGTTAGAGCAGGTCTGAATCGATGGTGACCAAACCAAGTTTGGCCTATAGGAACCTTAACTAGACCCCTAAAGTCTTCTAAAAACATCAAACCACAACCTAAAACCTAAAGGGAAGACCTCTAAAACTTGAGTTGCAGGTTTCGGCCATAAAACCCAGCCCTTGTTTTAGACTCCTAAACCCACTTTTGAGAATAGGGATTAAACTCCCATATCATGAAGGTCATGTTGAGCCAAACCCCATTAGAAATGGTGATTAAATGAAGTTTTATTAAGGAGTTGCAGGTACGGCCAAGGTGAGGTAAAACCAAACTGTTGAGCTCGATTTGAGCTCTCCAATGGATGCCAAAGTGTTGCTTGATCACCCAATGACCCATACCATCCAATAACAGAGAGAAAAATGTCCCAAAATTTCACAAAATTGAAAAGTCAGAAATCCAAAAATTAGGGCAACATGGTGGATAAGAGAGGAAGAAGGTGAACAGTGGGTGGGTCGGTCTTGGGCTGGATCTAGGTCCGGGTCAAGACCTGACCCGTCGCATAAATGGTTAAGTGGGACGACGTTGTATGAAGGTTGTGTTATGATTTTAAAATTGAAGTTGGAGTGATTGGTTACAAGGATAAGAAATAAAAAAATCAGAACTAAGGTTATCCAAACCATGGATAGGATAAGGAATAGGTTATTGGGTTCCTGTTCTTTAGAATAGACTGAACCGGTTGGTTCAGTGAAGGATTGGACCAGTTTAGGTTTTTGCTCTATGAGCCCACTGGTTCAGACCAAAAGTTATGAAAATTATATTTTGAGCCCAGAAGTTTTGGAAAATTATACTAAGGCCCACAAAATAATATTATTTTAAATAAAATTTCAAAAATACCCCAAGTTCAAAAACAGGTCAAACGAACTTCAAATGAGATAAACAAATAGTGTATTTTGACTATTTTGGACGTTCTGGACACAATGACATAGTCCGTTTCATGAGACGGGACTCCAAAAAAATAGGACACCTCAAAGTGTAAATTATCAAATTGCCCCTAACATGCCCGAAGCCAAATAAAAAGCCAAGAGGGTCTAATTTAACTTTCTTTGATGTTCCGGACTCAATGGTGAGGTCCATATCATGAATTAAAGTACAAAAAATATGACACGTAAATATGTAAGGTAATAGAATCAAACTTTAAAAAGTTAACGAAGCTACCTTAAGAGTATAACGCCTAAGATTAAAAAATTAGGATTTAATACGATTTAAGCATAAGTTAAGGAGTGTCAATAAGTGGTATTGCAATGAATATGAAGTTAATGAGACTATTTATGAATTGTTCTTAGGAACTATAAAGGAAAGGGAAAGGCACATCAATAACGCCAACCCAAAATTATAAGGTGAGTAACCCTGCATTTGAAGTAGAGATTTAACTCCATGGATTTGAAGAAGTTTTAAGTTCAAAATATGTGAAGCATTTGAATATTAAATTTAGTATTTACATGATTCCTATTTTAAAGCATTTCCGTTCTTATAACGCTATTGTAACATGCTCAGTGTATGGTTTCTACTAGAGTTTTCCTTAAAATATGTTTAGCATGTCTAAGTTTTAAAATGCCAAATGTTCTGAATTTGCATATTCCAAGTATTTGAAGATCCTATCATGAAGTCATGAATTTTATGTTTAGAATACTCATGAAAAGTATCTATTTGAAGAAGCTATGTGTTAAATGTATTTGAATGCAAGATAAATAGTGCATAAGCACATAGACAAGATTTTGGGTTTCTTCGAAGCTCAATTGACCTGTCAAATGCCAGGTAGTAGGATCTAATCCCCCAAGCATGAGATATCTCCATGTATAATTAAAATGGGAGTCTGGTTCGAAACGGATTCCACTAATAGAAGTGATAAGATGTTATGTTGAAAATGGAAGCAGGTTTTTCCCTTATTTTTACTATGCATGTTTACATGTTTTGAAGTTCATATATTTTATGTGAAGAAGTACATGTTTAGCTTGAATACTTTAAATGTTTCAAAGCTATCTGTTTTAAAAGAATGCATATATTCTGTATTCAAAGTATACGAGCAATTGGTAGTGAGTACTTTTATAAACTATCATGTGCTAAACCACTGCCATTTGAAACCTCATGACAAATGCTGGAATTACTCACAAGCTTAGTTTAGCTTACCCAAATTTTTATCCGTCCCTCTTTCAGGTGACTGACGACAATCTTGATTTTGGTGACAATTGTAATACCCCAACTCGACTAAGAATCATTAAATCACTAAATATTAATTAGTGACCGAGACCTTAAGTAACGAGGTCAGTTTTGAACCCTAACACGTGAACTTTCAATAAAAGTCCCAGAAACCCAGGACGATTGTACATTACTTTCATTGCAATCACCAACCTGTTTTTGACTGCCAACCTTGAAATATAGCACCGAATATAGCTTAGCTTCCCTTTTGCTCAGAACTTCGGCTGCTTCTACTTATTCATCCATCAGGTCAGTCTGCAACTGCCCCACATCAGTCCTCCAATCTCAACGTGTTTTACAAAATCCTCCACTGCTATAAAGACACGCACCACACAGCGTTGTTGTTGCTCTTCAAGGATTTCAATGTCTCTTGTAGTGCTTATGCACTGTTATCTTGCAAAACTTTAGCTTCTTCAAGAAATACTTTTGATGAGTATTTAAACATGACTTCTTCAAGAAATGCTTTTTTATAAGCAATTAAAACATAGCTTCTTCAATAAATGATTTAAACCTTCTTCAAATTCATGGAGCTAAATCTCCATTTCAAATGCAGGGTTACTTACCTTAGTCCTTAGGGTTGTTCTATTGAGGTGCCTTTCCTTTCCCCTTTGTACTTCCTAAAAATAATTCATAAATAATCTATTAACTTCATATGTACTTCAAATATCTCTTATTGATGTTCTTAATTTATGCTTAAATCGTAACTTTTACCTTAAGCGTTATTCTTTTAACGTATACTCTTCTGGTAACTTCATTAACTTTTAAGGTTGCTTTCTTAACTTCACATATTTACGTATCCTATTTTTCCGTACTTCATTTCATAATATGGACCCCACCATTGAGTCTGAAACGTCAAAGAAAGTCAATTTAGCCTTTCCCGGACTTCTATTTGGCTTTTAGGCATGTCTAGGGCAGTTTGGTAATTTACACTTTAACGTGTCTTATTTTTTTGGAGTCCTGTCTCATGAAACAGACCCTACCATTAGGTTTAGAATGTCCAAAATAGTCAAAATACACTATTTGTTTATTTTATTTAGACTTCGTTTGACCTATTTTTGGCTTAGGGGTATTTTTGAAATATTGTTATTTAAATATTATTAATTTAATCTTAATTTAATTTTAGTCGGGCCACAGTGAAATTTTCCAGAAGTCCTGGGGGTCAAAATCTAATTTTCCTAACTTTTAGTCAGAACCAGTGGGTTCACTGCACAGAACCCTAAACCAGCTTATTGGGTTACTTAACCGACCGGTTCAGTTTATTCCCACTGAATCGTTTAAAAACTAATTTAAAACGGTGTCGTTCAACTAATGCAGTGGCCATCCTGTTTTCTTACACGTGTCTCGAGTTAACTCGTGTGACTAGATTCAAAACGGTGAGTCAACTCGTCGTCTTCTTCACAGTTTAACCTCTGTTGCCCTAATTTCTGGGTTTCTTTTCTTCCAAATTCGTGTATTTTTAATCATCTATTTCCTCTATTCTTAGTTGAATCCCCAATCACATATTCGATTGCCTCTCGGGCTTAAGTACATGTTCTCCAAATTTACTACATCAAAATGTGACCAACTATTGGTTCTAGTACTTCCAAAAGTCCTTGATCATAATAGAGCCACTAATCGTCATCCCCAAATGGAGCAAGGCTCCCATTCATCATCATTACCTGAAAAAATATTAGGGAATGAGGTGAGCTTCAAGAAGCCTAGTGAGTAATTCCAGCATTTGTCATGGGGTTTCAATTGGTAGTGGTTTCGTACATGAGAGTTTATAAAATACTCACTACCAATTGTTCGTACATTTTAAACATAGAGTACATGCATTCTTCATAAAGATAGTTTTGAAACATTTAAAGTATTCAAGCTAAACATACATTTTTTTAACTAGAGTTTATGCACTTTAAAATATATAAACATGCATAATAAAAATGGGGGTAAAAACCTGCTTCCATTTTCAAAAGTGTTACTTCAAAACATATAAACATGCATAGTGAAAATGGGGGTAAAAACCTGCTTTCATTTTCAAAAGCGTTTGTCATCTTTTCACTTTTATTAATGGAATATGTTTCGAACCAGACTCTCGTTTTACTTATACGTGGAGATATCTCATTGCCTGGGGGATTAGATCCTCTTACCGGGTATTTCACATGACAGGTCAATTGAGTTCCGAAGAAACCCAAAATCCTGACTATGTGGTTTTTGATAGGTCAAGTGAGTTCCGAAGAAACCCAAAATCCTGCCGTGTGCTTATGCACTGTTATCTTGTAAAACATTTATCACATGGCTTTTTTATATAAATACTTTTCATGAGTATTTAAAACATGTAGCATATAACTTCTGAAATAGGACTTCAAATACTTGGAATAATCAAATTCAGAATATTTAAATAAATTAACATTTTATTTAAACATGCTAAATGTAATACCCCCAAAGTTTGACATGACTCAGATTATATTCTGACCTAACAAAAGTAGGTTCAGGGACATTGATAATTTGAGATAACCCAAAATACTGTAAACCATGATTGGAATAATTATTAGGAAATATGAAACTAATCCAGACCAATAAAAATAATATAGGCTCGGGAAATAGATGACTTGGTCAACCGAGTGTCGGAATGAATAAATGGGCTTGATACAAGAACCTTAATTAAGCAGATAACCTGAATATAAAATAAATTATTAATGGAGACCCAAAAGCGTACTAATAAACTGAGCCCCGGTTTTATGTTAAATTTACCGATATTGTACATGTTAATATTTTATGATATAAATAGATCAAAAAAAAAAATTATATACGTATGTGTATATAGATAAAAGATACGGCCATGTGTGAATGTATATACATATATATATATAATATATACTTAGTCTATTGTATGTGACATATAAATAATATAAGGCAAATATAAAAAATATTTATATAATATATAAATATATAAGAAGCTTGGAACTACTGGAAGCTATTGGATATAACAACACAATATAAAATAGAAACACATATATAGAAACTTCTAGCATGAAGCAAGCTGCCGAGTGAGAAGAAAAATCTGGACCATCCGTACTCCATAAGAAATATAAGAATTTGGGGAAGTGGGTAGAATATTCTAGAGCCAACTAGATACAACCGACAAGAGAGAAAACCTTCAACTTTCTAGATCCTTCCATCAGTTATAAATCCCTACTAAACAGTGCTCGGGAAGGGATGCTTTGATTCTAGATCTTCATGACTGATTTACACCTTTCTTCCTCACCTGCTATCTAATTTTCCTACGTTTCTTTCACCGTTTTGTATCAACAATATACTCATTTGAGGGCTGGTCAAGCTGGTTGAGACAAGTATCATAAACTAGTAAATTACCCAGCCGTATAAATCAGATTTTGGAACGCGAGGCTCAGCTCTAGGCTACTAACGTTAGAGCAGGGCAAGGGACGAATGACTGCAGTTCCAGATTTCTTGATTTCCCTCTCCAACGACTTATCCAATCTGAGACAGGTATAAATCTGATTCCTTGTAACTATTGCAGAGAAATTTATTATTATTCTGCTGTTGAATTCCTTGAGTAGCATGGGATTTAAATAAAAGAAATTGAGTGGGATTAGTGCGGCTGTTGGTGCAACTGATTTGAAATGCAATTCAGCTATTAATTGGATAGAGTTCAGCCATTATTTAAATATAGTCTAATTATTAAATTGAATATAGTTCAATTGTTAGACTAAATATAGTCCAACTGCTGGGTAAAATTTTTATAAAGAACAAATTCTGTGCAGCAGTTGGACAGCCGCACGCTCCTAATAGGGGGCTGATCCTTTACTTCAAGAAAACTCCACCAAAAGAATATATCTACAAGTGAAAATAAAATAAAATAATGGTCTAGAAAAATCCTTATGAACCAATATAAATTTTTGTTGATATGTATTGGTTTTAAAGAAACTGATTGTAGAAGAATATAATATATATTATATTATCTTGATTGTGTGAAGGACCTTTAAAGAAACTGATTTGTAGCAGAATATAATATATATTATATTATATTGATTGTATAAAGGACCCTCGTTGGCAACTACCACTTGTAATTGGCTTTATTTGGAGCCGCCGCAACCTGTGCTCAAGTGTTCTATTTGATGCTATTTTATTAACTGGTCCAGCACATAGAGCAGTCTCCAATTATTAATAAACCACATGATCAATTTACTTCTACCTATTGGTGTTATGTTTCAATTTCTTTTGGATGAGATCTATATTATCTAATTATAAATTGACAGCAACCATAATTCCCAGCAAACCAGTAACCGCATGTGTACTATAAGAGGTTGAGTTTTTGTATTGTCCTCTACAGGTTCTGGGAATTCTAAGAGAACTCCAACTTTAACAGATATACATTCTGTTAATTATTTCTCTCTACTACCTTGTACTGAGACTGAATTAAGGTAGATTGTTGGGCAAAATAGATGATCTGATATTGAGTTACATTATAGTGGCATTGAATTCATGCACATCTCACTTGGATCAATATAATTACAAATTGGTTAAGCAACAAGTTTGCTATTTAGTGGTTGCAGGAAATTAGTGAAATAGGTAGAAACACTATCATCAATAATTGATGTCTGTGATTATTGTTCTAGGACTTTCGGATCTAGAATCAGCTGAAAGGGAATCTGAACTAGTTTCAACTAACGGTGAGTAACTCGGACTCCTGACTTGGTGTATATTTTCTATATACCGTACTACTTTATATGATGAACTGTTTTATATACTGTACTGTTTTAAATGCATATGCTTTCATGCATGCTCTTTGTCCTACATTACATGTGGCATGATTCTATTCTAACCTGCCTTTTAATATGTTCTGTTATGATTCTGTTCGGGTCTATTCTGTTCTGTTGTACGCCGTTTGGAGTCTGTTTTGATTCTGATTCATTGTGTTGTGTCTTATCTGGGGCCCACCATGGGATTGAATACATCAGTGGATGGATGGCTGGCTATGAGGCGTGGTGAATTCAGCATCCGCTCAATCCTGATCTGTTCCGCTCTGATACTGGGATAGCTGGTTATGAGGCGTGGTAAACTTAGAATCCTAGTATTCAGACATCTGTTAAATCCTATCTGTTCTGCCCTGATACTAGGATAGCTGGTTATGAGGCATGGTGAACTCAGAATCCTAGTGCTCGGGCATCTAGTCCATGTTATCCTGTTCCGTTCTGATCTAACCCTAGAGGGTGGATAGCTGGCTAAGAGGCGGGATGGCTGGTTATGAGGTGTGGGGAACTCAGGATCCCAGTACTCAGCATCCCACATTACTGGGGAAGGATCAGACATACTTGCTGATGCTCTTTTGATTGTTGATCTGTTCTATCTCAATTTGATCTACATGTTATATTTTATCTTGCTCTATTCTGTTGTTTTACCTGAGTTACATTTGAGCATGCATGTATATATATAAACTGGTTTTGAAACCCATGGCAGGAACCTATGTTACTCATTGGGCTTGTTTAAGCTCATTCCATTTATTTAACATTTTTCAGGTGAAGACGACGGTGACAAGAAATAGGAGGGACTAAGAAGTTAGTTAGGCTGTTTAAATGATGATGAATCTATTTTTGTATTCTGTACTATTTTGGACGATGTAGATAGATACAACGATGTACCTTTTGTAACCAGTGTATATTAATACAGATTATAGTTGATGCTCTGCTACGTTGTATGCATTCCTTGTTTTAGTTTCCGTTATTTGAATCTTTATACAATGAATGCATCAAACTTGGGGATTATAGGTGAACGGCCTGAGGTTAGGATTACTTTCGAATTTTGATGAGTACAAAATACAATGGGTGCCTAACTGGCCGGTCACATACCCTTAATCCGTATAGGGTGGGTTTTGGGATGTGACACTAAATATTTCAAAGAAAAATTGTATATAAAAACATTTACTGAGCATGCCATAACAGGATGTATAAAAACAGGAATACTTTAAAGCAAGAATCGTGTAAAGACTGAATTTGATATTCAAATGCTTCCCATAACTTAAACTTAAAGGATCATTTAAAATTCATGGAGTTAAATCTCCATTTCAAATGCAGGGTTACTCACCTTAGTCCTTAGGGTTGGTGCTAATAACGCGCTATCCCCACTTCCTCTGTAGTTCCTAAGAACAATTCATAAATAATCTCGTTAACTTCATATTCACTGCAATATCCCTATTGATACTTCTTAACTTATGCTTATATCGTATTAAATCCTAACTTCTATCTTAGACGTATACTTTTTAAATATACTCTTCTAGCAGCTTCATTAAATCATAAAGTTTGATTTTATTATTTTATATACTTAAATGTCATATTTTTTCGTACTTCATTTCATAATATGGACCCTACTGTTGAGTCTGGAACGTCAGAGAAAGTGAATTTAGACCCTCTCGGACTTCCATTTGACTTTAGGGGCACTAAGGGTAATTTAGTAACTTATACCTTAATGTGTCTTATTTTTCAGAGTCCCGTCTTATGAAACGGACTCCACCATTGAGTCCAGAACGTCCAAAATTGTCAAAATACACTATTTGTTTATTTTTTCTAGACTTCGTTTGACTTGTTTTAGAACTCGGGGTAATTTTTGTAATTTCCTTTATGACACGAATTCGACGTTGACATTCTTCGGAATTCAACTATGACACAAAGAAATGCCAGGCAGCAGGATTTATCTCTCCGGCATGAGATATCTCCATTGTAGAAGTAAAACGGGAGTCTGGTTCGAAACAGATTCCACCTAATCAAAGAGAAAAGATGACAAACACTTTTGAAAATGGAAGCAGGTTTTTACTCCTATTTTTCCTATGCATGTTTATATGTTTTAAAGTGCTTATACTCTATTTGAAGTAGTATATGTTTAGCTTGAATACTTTAAATGTTTCAAACCTATCTGTTATGAAGAATGGGAGCCTTGCTTTAGTTGAGGATTGACGATTAGCGGTTCCATTTGGACCAGGGTTTTCGATGTACTAGGATCTGTAGTTGGTCAAATATTGATGTAGTAAATTTTAGATAAATATATACGTAAGCCGAGAGGCAATCGGATATGTAATATGTATAAAACTTTAGAATTTTATTTATGCTCTGAATGTATATTCATGTGTACAGCTACGAAGAGCGGCAGTACTGGGCGGAAGTGCGAAAGATTTAAATAAGAAAAAGTTTTTACGCTTTTGCAAAACACAGGTCGTACCGTTGTTTGATACTGTTGCTTATGTGAGCCTTGCCTTAAAGCCTCGACCGAAGGGTGGCGGTCACAATACGAGATCCGCACAGGGTAGATTTCGGGTCGTGACAACAATAATGATGAGTTTGATCGTTTGGGAGGAATGTTTAAGTAGTTTCTTTATGAAAACCTATGAACCTTTAATGGTAAATTTTGTATTAGAAGACAATACACAGTTATGTATTAAGCCCAATGGGGCAGCTGAATATGTATTGTATATAAAACTTTAGAAATTTTATTATGCTCTAAATGTACTAACAGGTGTACCGCTATGAAGAGCAGCAATACCGGGCGAATGTGCGAGAGATTAAAATAAGAAAAAAGAAAAAGTTTTTACGCTTCCGCAAAACACAGGCCGCACCGCTGTCTGATACTGTTGCTTATGTGAGCCTTGTCCTAAGGTCCTCAGGCCGAAGGGTGGCGGTCGCGATACGAGATCCGCACAGGATGGATTTCGGGTTGTGACAAAGTGGTATTAGAGCACTAGGTTGACTGAAACAAACTTGGTGACACTAGAAGAATTAGAAATAGAACTATAAGTTCGGTAGGTTTTAGGCTACCTAAGATATGTGAAGTACGTGATGTGATGTGAAGGTGGGGTATGGGACCCGTATTACATGAAGTAGATATGTGAAGTACGTGATGTGATGTGAAGGCGGGGTATGGGACCTGCATTACATGAGGTGGATATGTGAAGTATGTGACGTGACGTGAAGGTAGGGTATGGGACTTGCATTAAAGTAAGGTAAGTGATTAGAAGTACGCATTTAACGAAAAGGCGGGGTATGGGACCCGTAGTTAAATAGCAGTTGTAAAACAAGGACAAGACGTAATGTGGATTATAAAAACCACCACGAGAATCAAGGATAATAAAATATTAAAACCTTGAAAATATAAAGTAGGTAAATGTAAGCCTTATGTGATATATATATATATGATGAAAAACTAACAGATGTATGGTTTTCAGTGACAATGGTAAATAATAGAATAAATACAAGGAATTTTGAGGACAAGTTAGACCGGGTTGAGCACATTTTGGAGACAATGGCTCAGACCATGATTGGTGTCCAAGCTTAGGGTAGAGCACCATAGCAGGTGCAGTGTCACGACTCGAAACCCACCCTCTGCGGATCTCGCATCGTGACCGCCACCCTCAGGCCCGAGGACCCTTGGGCGAAAGCTCACATAAGCAGCGATATCGAATAGATGTGCCACACATGATTGCGAAAGCGTGAAAACTTTTTCTTTTCTTTTCTTATTTTTAAATTACGCACATCCGTCCGGTACTGCCACTCTATACATAGCATACATGATTTAACATTCAGAGTATAACTAAAAACTTAAAGACATATAAACAATACATGTTTAGTTGTCCCGTGGGGGCTTATACATAACAGGTTACCACTTACTAATACAAGATTTCATACTTATGTTCGTAGTGCTAGACAAAATAACTACTTGAACTAATCTTCCAAAAATGGCAGACTTCATCATCATCGTCCTCAAATCAAGATTGCTGCTAATCACCTGGAAGGGGGATCCGAACAAAGTCCGGTTAAGCTAATCTAAGCTTGTGAGCAATTCCAGTATTCGTCATGGGGTTTTCAATTAGCAGTGGTTTTTAGTACATAAGAGTTTGTAAAACATTCACTGCCAATTGCTCGTATACTTGAACATAGAACATATGCATTTCTTAAAACAGATAGCTTTGAAACATTTAAAGTATTCAAGCTAAACTCGTGCTTCGTCAAATAGAGTATATAACTCGAAACATATGTATTTCATAAAACAGATAGCTTAAAACATTTAAAAGTATTCAAGCTAACATATACTTCTTCATATAAAATATAGAACTTCGAAATATATAACATAACATGTATTTTTTAAATAGAGTATATAAACTCAAACATATGCATAGTGAAAATGAGGGTAAAAACCTACTTCCATTTTCAAACATAACATCATATATATGTATTCCTTTAAAACATAAAACTTGAAACATTTAAAGTATTCAAGCAAATCTTGTATTTCTTAAATAGAGTATAAAACTCGAAACATATGCATAGTGAAAACGAGGGTAAAACCTGCTTCCATTTTCAAACTCATTTGCCATCTTATCTCTTTTCATTAGTGGAATCTGTTTTGAACCAGACTCCCATATTACGTATAAATGAAGATAACCTAACTGAACCGATCAGGATTATCTTCCTGGTCCCTAAAAGGTAGGTACGACTCATTTCCTGACAGAACAGATAGGGTTCCTCGAGGTATCTCATGCCTAGGGGATTAGATCCTACTACCTGGCATTTTGACAGTAAATTGAGTTCTGTGCAACCTAAAATCCCTGTAACACCCCGACTTTGCGTAATTAATAATTAGTTATTAATTATTAATTAATACCGGCTTATAGAATGATCTAGGGAATTAATCATAATCCCGGTGGTCATGATAGACCGATAAAATAATTAAATATGTCTGGAGGAAAAGGGTAAAATACCCGAACCCAATTACTGATTAATTCGGCGAAATAACACCGCTTTAACACTAACGAAATCCGAGTTAGCTAACCCGATAAATCCCGAATGTTTAATAAATGACACGGAACCTCTGACACTGAAGATAACTGAAATATGAAACTCTCGGAACAAACCGTGTCGAAAAAGGAGTTACGGAATGAAAGTTATGAAGAAAATACTGAAACTGAATTTCTGCGCAACCAAACGTGGCCTTAACCGAAAATATGGGAAAAATGGCCAAATGGGAGGCCAAGGGAATTGAACCCTTGACCTTTGGGTGGAAAGTGATTTTATCCAAAAACTTACCAGTTGGGCTACCCACACCTTTGTGCATATATTTGCAACTTATTTGTATATAGCATTGAATTATCCTAATCTGCCACCCAAACTGACCAATGAGGTTGCATGCAAACCCCACATGATTGCTCCCCTCAGCTCCATCATTTCTCTGCCCTATACTGATCCCTACAAGTGATATACATATATGTATATGTATAGGAATCCTAGGGGAGATATATATGAAATATATATTGGGTATAGGAATTAGGCACACCATGAGAGGGGATTGAGAAATCAGAATATTGGTGTGTGAAATATGGAGACTGTGCAGCAATGGGGGCATGCATGTGATCTGCTAGAGAGAGAGGGTTTGGGTGAGACCATGGAAATACAAGCATGGTGTGCATGATGTCTTCATTAGAAATGAACATAGGAGAGGAAGAACTGGGCCCTGTGTGACTGATCTGAGGCATGGCTGGATCTGAACAAGCCCAACCAAGGCACTGAACTGAGCTGAGAGGGAGGAACAGTGGCCGTTTATGAGGTAAACACCTCAACTGCAAAATTTTCTGTTTTGATTTATTGGTACTGCTCTGATTATTTTTAATCCATATGAATCATATATACATGCCCCTGAGAGACCCTAGAACTGATCTGGAACAACTGGGAGGTTCGGATAGGCCTAGAAACCCAAACCGTGACCAAACCGCCATGGATGACACCTCCAAAACTGGGTCTGATTCGACCTCCCAAAAACCAAGTTTTGATGGTCTAGAAATGATCTAGACACTGAGAGGGTCCCAAATACACCAACTCGCGACCCAAAATCGCATGGTAAGGCCCTCGAATCTGAAATTATTCCTTTCGGCCAAGAAACCCAAAATCTAAAACGAACACCTAAACTGAAATTTGTAAATGGGGAATTGAAGCCCCTGTTCTAAGAGTCACAAAGAACCAAACCGTGTGCGATTTGGTTGAGGAATAAGGCCACACGGCCGAACTGAAATTCTGCGCAATAATCGGTTCTACCGAGTTTAATCTTTGGATTCGAGGCACCAAATCGATGCAAAGTTGTTGGAATCACTCCTAGGGACAAATTGGAACCAAAAACAGTCAGAAACCGTGCTTGGAATGGCACGAAATAGAGAAAAACCGGGGCTGGTATTAGGGCAACAGCGCCCTGCGCGTTGGAGAAGACGGAGTTGACTCGCCAACTCGTTCGAGTTGGGCCGAGTCGACTCATACACGTGGCAACACAAGATTGTGCCACCCCATTAATGAAACTACACCGTTTTGGGCTACCTGATTTGTTTTAAATCAAATCCTGTCTGTTTGGTCCCTCGGATAAGAAATTAAAATCGGATTTTGGGCATAACCTGAACATGGATAAGGGGCCAATTAGGGGATAACAGGGATATTTAATTCCGGTTTTCTGAAGTGTTAGTGAACCGGTTGGTTCATAGTGTAATTGGACCGGTTCAGTTCTTGAACCTAAAACCCAAGGGGTTTTAACCCCTAATTTGTGTAATTATGTTTTAACCCCCAATTGATTTCTGAAATTACGGATTTGTCCCCAACTGTTTTAAAGAATTATGCAGCGGCCCAAATTTCTGAGAAACTGTTCAATTAAGCCCCTGACAAATTAATTAAATAATAAAATAATTATTTTATTATTTTATTAATTAGGTAAAATTACGATTTTACCCCTGGACATTTAATATGTCAAACGGAGTCCAAATAAATTAAATAAATAGTGTATTTTCACTATTTCAAACATTCCGGACTCAATGGTATAGTCCGATTTTAGAAATACAGCACCGAAAAATACAGACCTGTAAGTGATAAATTACTGTACTGCCCCTGATGGCACCAGACCCAAATAAAAATAAAAGACAGTCTATTTTGACTGTGTCGGGTGTTCTGAACTCAACGGTGAGGTCCGTTTAACGAACCGAAGTCCCGAAAAATACAGACACATAAAGTGTAAATGACCGTACTGCCCCTAATAATTCCCAGGGTCAATTAAACATAACAGATAGTCCAACTCAACTATGTCGGACGCTCTGGACCCAATGGTGGGGTCTATTTTATGAACTGAGGTGCCGAAAAATATGATGTATAAAATTACCAAACTGCCCCTGATGCTATACAAAACCTAAATGAAGTCCGATTGGGACGAAACTGATATTGATGGAAGCCCGGATACTGGAGAGACTGTATACTTGATTAAATGACGAATCGGAGTCAAAATCTTACAAAACGTAAAATGACCAAAATACCCTTGAGCACTGTAAGTACAAAGTAGGGGTCGAATAAAGGTCAAACTGATCTGATAAATTATCATAGGGATAATTATGAACACTGAAGGGATAAATAAGACTCCGAGACAGTCAACGCGTAAAACGAGAAATGACCGATGTGTCCCGACGATCTAAAACAGATACCAAATCAAGTCCAAGGGACTTACAAATTTATACATGAGATATATGGGACGTTCTGAGGACCATGATAGGGTCCGGGACAAAAATGACAAAATTACCATTTTGCCCCTAAGACTAAATAAGTACCCAACTGATACCGATTAGAGTCTAAAAGACTTAAAACTTCATATATACGATATATGGGATATTCTGAGGACCATAACAGGGTCCGGGATAAGAATGGCAAAATTACCATTTTGCCCCTATGGTTAAAATGAGAACCTAACTGATACCGATTGAAGTCCAAAGGACGTAGAACTTTGTACTTAAGATATAAAGACTATTCCGAAGACCACGACAGGGTCCGGGACAAGAATGATAAAATGACCATTTTGCCCCTAAGGCTGAAGAAGTAACTGACTGATAACGATTGAAGTCCAAATGACTTAAATCATAATCCTGATGACTGCTAAGCCTAATTAAAGAATGAAATAGCCCCGGATGAAACCCGATGAGAGGGCGATAGGCTACTAGGCTATCTTAGGTAAACCGATAGATACCTAAGGTGACAAATGAGACCTGAATGGATGAGTTCTGATCTGTATATGATTGATGATTATTGTTCAGGATATACATGGAGATGCCTGACGAATCTGGAGGTTATCGGATTGTTTGTGCAAGGAGATAACCGTAACAGTTTGTGAGTAACCTGGAACTTCTGACTTGGTGTATAAGTACACCGTCTAGTTACTGTATTTTAAATATTGTACTGCACTGTTTTATCTGATACACTGATTTCATGCCCTTACTCAAATGCATGATTTTTACTCTGTCTGATTCCTCTGTTCTGCACTGAAATAAACCTATCACTGTTTTTACTGAAAGAACAACTGATTCTTGGTACCACCTCAGTCTTGAGCACTATATGAGCATACTGCACTGTTTAATCTGTGCATACTGTACTGTTTATTCTGTTATATTGTTCTGCTCTGCTCATTACTGATCTGTTCTGTTATTCTGATGTTTTAACTGATCTGTTCTGTTATTCTGATGTTTTAACTGATCTGTTCTGTTACTCTGATGTTTTAACTGACCTGTTCTGTTACTCTGATGTTTTAACTGATCTGTTTTGTCACTCTGATGTTTTAACTGTACTCCTGTTTTTAAATACCGTTTCAAACGAACGTGTTTAACTAACTGTTATGTCTAATCTGTTCTGATCTGTTTTGTTGATTTGCCTGACCCGTTCTGTTTGATCTGTCCTGACCTGTTCTGTTTGATCTGTCTGATCTGTTCTGTTTGATCTGTCTGACCTGTTCTGTTTGATCCGTCCTGACCTGTTCTGTTTGATCTGTCCTGACCTGTTCTGTTTGATCTGTTTTGTCCTGACCTGTTCCGTTTGATCTGTCTGATCTGTTCCGTCCTGATCCGTCCTGATTTGTTATGTCTGATCTGTTCCGTCCTGATCCGTCCTGATTTGTTATGTCTGATCTGTTCCGTCCTGATTTGTTATGTCTGATCTGTTCCGTCCTGATCCGTCCTGATTTGTTATGTCTGATCTGTTCCGTCCTGATCCGTCCTGATTTGTTATGTCTGATCTGTTCCGTCCTGATCCGTCCTGATTTGTTATGTCTGATCTGTTCCGTCCTGATCCGTTCTGTTTCGTTATGTTTGATCTGTTCCGTCCTGATTTGTTATGTTTGATATGTTCTGTCCTGATCCGTCCTGATTGATATTGTACCAGTTTGTTCCATCCTGTTCAATTCCGATATGTCTTGTTCTGATAGATGTATTGTTCCGTTTTGTTCCGACATGTTCAGTTTCGATATGTCTTAATCTGATTGATGTATTGTTTCGTTTTGTTCCGTCATGTTCAGTTCCGATATGACTTGTCCTGATTGATATTGTTTCATTTGTTTCCGTCATGTTCAGTTCCGATATGACTTGTCCTGATTGATATTGTTTCATTTTGTTCCGTCATGTTCAGTTTCGATATGACTCGTCCTGATTGATATTGATTTGTTTCGTTCCGTTGATGATATACTTGTATCCTTGATTGATATACTGTTTCCACTCAGTTTTGTCTTGTTCCGTTTTGTTGATGATATACCTGTATCTCTGGTTGACATATTGTTTCCGCTCCGTTCTGTTATGTTCCGTTCTGTTTTATTCTGATTTGTCAAGTCTTATTCCGTTCTGTTCGGTTATGACTTGTTATGTTCTGTTCCGTTCCGTTCTATTATGTTTTATTGTGATCCGTTCTAACCTGTTCCATTTCGACCCGTTTTATTCTGACCCGTTCCATTCTGACCTGTTTGTCTCTGATTGATATATTGGCATCATTTACTATTCTGTTCTGATTCGTTGTGCTTTGTTTCGTCCTGTTCTGATTCGTTATGTCCTGCTCTGCTCGGTTCTGCTTCGTCCTGACCTGTTGTGTTCTGTTCTATACGGTTATACTTGATATGGTCTGTTATGTTCTGTCTGTCCCGATCTATTGTTTTATTTTGTTCAGTTCTGCTTTATTCTACTGAAACTGCATTTAAAGTAGATTCATAAAACTGCTATTTTAGAAACAACTGAACTACCCTTGTGCTTTGCAAACAACAATGGTTTGAAACCCATGACAGGGAACCTGTGTTACTCATTGGGCTTTTCGAAGCTCACCCCATTCCCTAACATTTTTCAGGAACGATATCTATTGGATCTGATGGCACTGATCTGTGGAGACTGGATTATTGAGGATTGAATCTATTTAATCGGGTGAGTGATGTACTATGACTGACTCGACTGATATGTACTGAATATTGATATGGCTCATGGATTTAAAAGGTACTCTAGAGATTATAGTTCTGCTCTGTTGTTATATGTCGAATTATAGATATGCTCTGAGGTTGAGTTGTTAGTTGTTGGATTTTAGACTTGCTCTGTGTGATACATATCCTACGGTGGATACATGAGTTGCATTCCCGTGATAAAAAAGAAAAGTTTTAAATTTCGCTGCATCTGACCCTACAGTCGGAGTGCAATTCACTAGAAAGTTCAGAAATTGCCTTTGGTTGGTCGCGCGGCGGCTAACTGGCATCACGTCCTCGACATCCGCGTAGGGTGGGGTTCGGGATGTGACAAAGTGGTATCAGAGCAAAGGTTGGAGATACTTAAGATTCTCATAACTGAAGTTGGTGAAATTTTGGAGATCAACTAGTATCACAGAGCAATATCAGAGCATTAGGTTATGAATTAAGGACCACAGAGTACCTGAGCCATAAATACTGAGTTCCACTTTTGGAGATCTGACGTGGAATTGTAAAAGTCTTCATAATAGACAATAGGCCTGTAATTCTGAGGTATCTGAGGACTGAATTTTCTGAATCTGATCTGAACTGGTGTGATTTGAGGTTGTAGACTCATTATACTTAGAGACATGTCCATACAAATAATTATGGACGTAGCAACCAAAAGGAAAATGATTGTATGTCTGTTAACTCTAGCAATGATGCTTATGACTAGGGATATCAGATGAATCACTTGTGGGATCATATGTGATTAAGTGATCTTAGTAGATGATTTCTGCCTATTTGAGGATGATCGCCTGGTTGATCTGATGTAATATGGGTCTGATGACCAAATCTTGAAGAGATTATACCATTATGGTTGTACAATCTGACCAAATGGGAAATAACAACTGATGCCAATTGGAGACATGTTAGTAAAAGTGATTACGGTTGAGCCTTGAGACTTTTATAGAGGTGCCAGATGTTGGATTCCTGTATGGATAAACTTGACTGATAGATGACTGTTTTTCGATATGACCAACTAAGTTTTCAGGACAAAACTTTTCTGAAGAGGGGTAGGATGTAACACCCCGACTTTGCGTAATTAATAATTAGTTATTAATTATTAATTAATACCGGCTTATAGAATGATCTAGGGAATTAATCATAATCCCGGCGGTCATGATAGACCGATAAAATAATTAAATATGTCTGGAGGAAAAGGGTAAAATACCCGAACCCAATTACTGATTAATTCGGCGAAATAACACCGCTTTAACACTAACGAAATCCGAGTTAGCTAACCCGAAAAATCCTGAATGTTTAATAAATGACACGGAACCTCTGACACTGAAGATAACTGAAATATGAAACTCCCGGAACAAACCGTGTCGAAAAAGGAGTTACGGAATGAAAGTTATGAAGAAAATACTGAAACTGAATTTCTGCGCAACCAAACGTGGCCTTAACCGAAAATATGGGAAAAATGGCCAAATGGGAGGCCAAGGGAATTGAACCTTTGACCTTTGGGTGGAAAGTAATTTTATCCAAAAACTTACCAGTTGGGCTACCCACACCTTTGTGCATATATTTGCAACTTATTTGTACATAGCATTGAATTATCCTAATCTGCCACCCAAACTGACCAATGAGGTTGCATGCAAACCCCACATGATTGCTCCCCTCAGCTCCATCATTTCTCTGCCCTATACTGATCCCTACAAGTGATATACATATATGTATATGTATAGGAATCCTAGGGGAGATATATATGAAATATATATTGGGTATAGGAATTAGGCACACCATGAGAGGGGATTGAGAAATCAGAATATTGGTGTGTGAAATATGGAGACTGTGCAGCAATGGGGGCATGCATGTGATCTGCTAGAGAGAGAGGGTTTGGGTGAGACCATGGAAATACAAGCATGGTGTGCATGATGTCTTCATTAGAAATGAACATAGGAGAGGAAGAACTGGGCCCTGTGTGACTGATCTGAGGCATGGCTTGATCTGAACAAGCCCAACCAAGGCACTGAACTGAGCTGAGAGGGAGGAACAGTGGCCGTTTATGAGGTAAACACCTCAACTGCAAAATTTTCTGTTTTGATTTATTGGTACTGCTCTGATTATTTTTAATCCATATGAATCATATATACATGCCCCTGAGAGACCCTAGAACTGATCTGGAACAACTGGGAGGTTCGGATAGGCCTAGAAACCCAAACCGTGACCAAACCGCCATGGATGACACCTCCAAAACTGGGTCTGATTCGACCTCCCAAAAACCAAGTTTTGATGGTCTAGAAATGATCTAGACACTGAGAGGGTCCCAAATACACCAACCCGCGACCCAAAATCGCATGGTAAGGCCCTCGAATCTGAAATTATTCCTTTCGGCCAAGAAACCCAAAATCTAAAACGAACACCTAAACTGAAATTTGTAAATGGGGAATTGAAGCCCCTGTTCTAAGAGTCACAAAGAACCAAACCGTGTGCGATTTGGTTGAGGAACAAGGCCACACGGCCGAACTGAAATTCTGCGCAATAATCGGTTCTACCGAGTTTAATCTTTGGATTCGAGGCACCAAATCGATGCAAAGTTGTTGGAATCACTCCTAGGGACAAATTGGAACCAAAAACAGTCGGAAACCGTGCTTGGAATGGCACGAAATAGAGAAAAACCGGGGCTGGTATTAGGGCAACAGCGCCCTGCGCGTTGGAGAAGACGGAGTTGACTCGCCAACTCGTTCGAGTTGGGCCGAGTCGACTCATACACGTGGCAACACAAGATTGTGCCACCCCATTAATGAAACTACACCGTTTTGGGCTACCTGATTTGTTTTAAATCAAATCCTGTCTGTTTGGTCCCTCGGATAAGAAATTAAAATCGGATTTTGGGCATAACCTGAACATGGATAAGGGGCCAATTAGGGGATAACAGGGATATTTAATTCCGGTTTTCTGAAGTGTTAGTGAACCGGTTGGTTCATAGTGTAATTGGACCGGTTCAGTTCTTGAACCTAAAACCCAAGGGGTTTTAACCCCTAATTTGTGTAATTATGTTTTAACCCCCAATTGATTTCTGAAATTACGGATTTGTCCCCAACTGTTTTAAAGAATTATGCAGCGGCCCAAATTTCTGAGAAACTGTTCAATTAAGCCCCTGACAAATTAATTAAATAATAAAATAATTATTTTATTATTTTATTAATTAGGTAAAATTACGATTTTACCCCTGGACATTTAATATGTCAAACGGAGTCCAAATAAATTAAATAAATAGTGTATTTTCACTATTTCAAACATTCCGGACTCAATGGTATAGTCCGATTTTAGAAATACAGCACCGAAAAATACAGACCTGTAAGTGATAAATTACTGTACTGCCCCTGATGGCACCAGACCCAAATAAAAATAAAAGACAGTCTATTTTGACTGTGTCGGGTGTTCTGAACTCAACGGTGAGGTCCGTTTAACGAACCGAAGTCCCGAAAAATACAGACACATAAAGTGTAAATGACCGTACTGCCCCTAATAATTCCCAGGGTCAATTAAACATAACAGATAGTCCAACTCAACTATGTCGGACGCTCTGGACCCAATGGTGGGGTCTATTTTATGAACTGAGGTGCCGAAAAATATGATGTATAAAATTACCAAACTGCCCCTGATGCTATACAAAACCTAAATGAAGTCCGATTGGGACGAAACTGATATTGATGGAAGCCCGGATACTGGAGAGACTGTATACTTGATTAAATGACGAATCGGAGTCAAAATCTTACAAAACGTAAAATGACCAAAATACCCTTGAGCACTGTAAGTACAAAGTAGGGGTCGAATAAAGGTCAAACTAATCTGATAAATTATCATAGGGATAATTATGAACACTGAAGGGATAAATAAGACTCCGAGACAGTCAACGCGTAAAACGAGAAATGACCGATGTGTCCCGACGATCTAAAACAGATACCAAATGAAGTCCAAGGGACTTACAAATTTATACATGAGATATATGGGACGTTCTGAGGACCATGATAGGGTCCGGGACAAAAATGACAAAATTACCATTTTGCCCCTAAGACTAAATAAGTACCCAACTGATACCGATTAGAGTCTAAAAGACTTAAAACTTCATATATACGATATATGGGATATTCTGAGGACCATAACAGGGTCCGGGATAAGAATGGCAAAATTACCATTTTGCCCCTATGGTTAAAATGAGAACCTAACTGATACCGATTGAAGTCCAAAGGACGTAGAACTTTGTACTTAAGATATAAAGACTATTCCGAAGACCACGACAGGGTCCGGGACAAGAATGATAAAATGACCATTTTGCCCCTAAGGCTGAAGAAGTAACTGACTGATAACGATTGAAGTCCAAATGACTTAAATCATAATCCTGATGACTGCTAAGCCTAATTAAAGAATGAAATAGCCCCGGATGAAACCCGATGAGAGGGCGATAGGCTACTAGGCTATCTTAGGTAAACCGATAGATACCTAAGGTGACAAATGAGACCTGAATGGATGAGTTCTGATCTGTATATGATTGATGATTATTGTTCAGGATATACATGGAGATGCCTGACGAATCTGGAGGTTATCGGATTGTTTGTGCAAGGAGATAACCGTAACAGTTTGTGAGTAACCTGGAACTTCTGACTTGGTGTATAAGTACACCGTCTAGTTACTGTATTTTAAATATTGTACTGCACTGTTTTATCTGATACACTGATTTCATGCCCTTACTCAAATGCATGATTTTTACTCTGTCTGATTCCTCTGTTCTGCACTGAAATAAACCTATCACTGTTTTTACTGAAAGAACAACTGATTCTTGGTACCACCTTAGTCTTGAGCACTATATGAGCATACTGCACTGTTTAATCTGTGCATACTGTACTGTTTATTCTGTTATATTGTTCTGCTCTGCTCATTACTGATCTGTTCTGTTATTCTGATGTTTTAACTGATCTGTTCTGTTATTCTGATGTTTTAACTGATCTGTTCTGTTACTCTGATGTTTTAACTGACCTATTCTGTTACTCTGATGTTTTAACTGATCTGTTCTGTCACTCTGATGTTTTAACTGTACTCCTGTTTTTAAATACCGTTTCAAACGAACGTGTTTAACTAACTGTTATGTCTAATCTGTTCTGATCTGTTCTGTTGATTTGCCTGACCCGTTCTGTTTGATCTGTCCTGACCTGTTCTGTTTGATCTGTCTGACCTATTCTGTTTGATTTGTCTGACCTGTTCTGTTTGATCCGTCCTGACCTGTTCTGTTTGATCTGTCCTGACCTGTTCTGTTTGATCTGTTTTGTCCTGACCTGTTCCGTTTGATCTGTCTGATCTGTTCCGTCCTGATCCGTCCTGATTTGTTATGTCTGATCTGTTCCGTCCTGATCCGTCCTGATTTGTTATGTCTGATCTGTTCCGTCCTGATTTGTTATGTCTGATCTGTTCCGTCCTGATCCGTCCTGATTTGTTATGTCTGATCTGTTCCGTCCTGATCCGTTCTGTTTCGTTATGTTTGATCTGATCCGTCCTGGTTTGTTATGTTTGATATGTTCTGTCCTGATCCGTCCTGATTGATATTGTACCAGTTTGTTCCGTCCTGTTCAATTCCGATATGTCTTGTTCTGATAGATGTATTGTTCTGTTTTGTTCCGACATGTTCAGTTTCGATATGTCTTAATCTGATTGATGTATTGTTTCATTTTGTTCCGTCATGTTCAGTTCCGATATGACTTGTCCTGATTGATATTGTTTCGTTTGTTTCCGTCATGTTCAGTTTCGATATGACTTGTCCTGATTGATATTGTTTCATTTTGTTCCGTCATGTTCAGTTCCGATATGACTCGTCCTGATTGATATTGATTTGTTTCGTTCCGTTGATGATATACTTGTATCCTTGATTGATATACTGTTTCCACTCAGTTTTGTCTTGTTCCGTTTTGTTGATGATATACCTGTATCTCTGGTTGACATATTGTTTCCGCTCCGTTCTGTTATGTTCCGTTCTGTTTTATTCTGATTTGTCAAGTCTTATTCCGTTCTGTTCGGTTATGACTTGTTATGTTCTGTTCCGTTCCGTTCTATTATGTTTTATTGTGATCCGTTCTAACCTGTTCCATTTCGACCCGTTTTATTCTGACCCGTTCCATTCTGACCTGTTTGTCTCTGATTGATATATTGGCATCATTTACTATTCTGTTCTGATTCGTTGTGCTTTGTTTCGTCCTGTTCTGATTCGTTATGTCCTGCTCTGCTCGGTTCTGCTTCGTCCTGACCTGTTGTGTTCTGTTCTGTACGGTTATACTTGATATGGTCTGTTATGTTCTGTCTGTCCCGATCTATTGTTTTATTTTGTTCAGTTCTGCTTTATTCTACTGAAACTGCATTTAAAGTAGATTCATAAAACTGCTATTTTAGAAACAACTGAACTACCCTTGTGCTTTGCAAACAACAATGGTTTGAAACCCATGACAGGGAACCTGTGTTACTCATTGGGCTTTTCGAAGCTCACCCCATTCCCTAACATTTTTCAGGAATGATATCTATTGGATCTGATGGCACTGATCTGTGGAGACTGGATTATTGAGGATTGAATCTATTTAATCGGGTGAGTGATGTACTATGACTGACTCGACTGATATGTACTGAATATTGATATGGCTCATGGATTTAAAAGGTACTCTAGAGATTATAGTTCTGCTCTGTTGTTATATGTCGAATTATAGATATGCTCTGAGGTTGAGTTGTTAGTTGTTGGATTTTAGACTTGCTCTGTGTGATACATATCCTACGGTGGATACATGAGTTGCATTCCCGTGATAAAAAAGAAAAGTTTTAAATTCCGCTGCATCTGACCCTACAGTCGGAGTGCAATTCACTAGAAAGTTCAGAAATTTCCTTTGGTTGGTCGCGCGGCGGCTAACTGGCATCACGTCCTCGACATCCACGTAGGGTGGGGTTCGGGATGTGACAATCCCATCATATTTTTACAGATTAATTGAGTTCCGTAGAACCCAAAAATCTATTATTTGAAAAGTCGGCTGAGTTTCGTACAACCCAACCAAAAACCCATGGTGCTTAGGCACAATTTTTCTTACATTCAAATACATTTAATACATGATTTCTTCAAATAGGTGCTTCTCATGAACATTTAAAACATCATGTACATAATTTCATAACAAATCCTTTAAACATTTGATATAACAAATTCAGAACACTTTACATAATTTGGTATTTAAAACTTTAGACATGCTGAAATATGTTTTAAGAAAACTATGGTAGAATCCATTCACTAAGCATGTCATAATAGAGTTTATAAAAATAGAACAATTTAAAACTGAATCATGTAAATACTGAATTCAAAATTTCAAATACTTCATATCTTTGCATTTAAAACCTTTTCAAATCCATGGAGTTTAAATCTCCACTTCAAATACAGGGTTACTCACCTTGGTCCTTTAGGGTTAGTGCTAATAATGCGCTTTCCCACTTTCCTTGTAGTTCCTAAGAACAATTCATAAACATCTCATCAACTTCACATTCATTGTAATATCATTTCGATATTCCTTAACTTATGCTTAAATCGTATTAGATCCTAAAACAATTTCATAATTTCATATGTACTTAACTTAACTCGTACTCTTAACCTATGACACAATTTAATGTGTTAGGAATTGAATTCATTTCAATTTATACTCTTCTGGTAGCTCCATTAACTTTAATTTAAATTTATCTACTTCACATATTTATGTGTCGTGTCTTTTCGTAATTCATTTCCTCGTGTACGCCTTAGATTAGTATTTTGGCATTACTTTAATTTATAGTCATCTGACAGATGCTATTCAACAAATTTTATGTCTTTTTACTTTTGACATATCTTTTGGTTAAATAGACTCTACCATTGAGTCCGGAACGTTGAAGAAAGTCAGTTTAGGCTTTCCAACATGTTTGTGGAGTCTAGTTGAGGTCCCCATGAACCAAATATGGTTTAATTGCCATGGTTTCAAACCTGCTTCAAGCAAGGTCTTCCATGGCCGTAACTTCTGGGTTTGGTATTTTTGAGTGTTTTCAAGGCTATATTTCATGCTTAATAAACTTGTAAACATATATTTAACATCCTACATATATAAACTACTCAAAACAGTTTATATTCATGCTTAAATCTTAGAGAGAGAATTTGGCAAGTTCATGTGTTCATACCTTTTTGGTTGAGGTTCTTGCCCCTTTTTCTCTCTGATTTCCTCTACTTCTTATTCCTTAAGCTCCTTGGTTCCCTTCTGATTCTTTTTCTTAAGAAGCAAGCATGCTTTGCATGCTTTGTTTTTAAAGATTTTTCCACTGACCATTCTCTCTCCTCCCTTTCTCTCTCTACAAGACTTCAGCCCAAATTCAGTCCCCAATTTCGGCTGCCATCCCATCTCATAAATTTCTCTTTTCCTCTTGTTGCTTTACATTTATTGTTTGCTTGATATTTTTTATATTATATATATATATATATATATTATATAAGCACACACACACACTAATACATGAAGACACACACACACACACCTCAACCGACATACACACACACATACTGCTTGTACACTTACACACACAAAGATATTTTTGGTTTTCTTTACTTTATGTATATTTATACATAGATTTATATATATATATATATATATATAATTATATTTATATATATATATATATATCTACTATACTTGTATACATATATGTAGGTGTATATGTATATACACACTTGACCATATGTACATACTTACAATACACTTTAAACAATTTTATCTCCTTACATTTGATTAATTAATCTTTATTACATTAATTAATTGTTTTCTTATAATTTAGAATTTATGCATTATTTTTCATGACCTCGTAATACGTGTCATATGACCCAGTATCCCGAGTCGGGATATTACATGCAGAACCCAGGAATACCACAAAATCAGGGACAACCTGCAGAGGCAATGAACACAACAAGTTATAAGACATTCCAGAGTTTCAAGCCTCCCAGGTTTGATGGGCTGGACACAATGATCGATATTGAAACGTGGGTCAAAGAAATGGAACGCATATTCACGGTCATGCCATGTACAGAGGAGCAGAAGGTCTCCTTTGCTGCCTTTACTTTCAAAGATGCAGCTTATGAGTGGTTGCTTTTGGAAAAGGAAAGAGAGCCGTTGATGACCTGGGCAAGATTTTTGGAAGTATTCTATGATAAATATTTTCCAAGGTTGCAGAAGAATCAAAAGATAGCAGAGTTTGCAACTCTGACCCAAGGAATAATGATTGTGGCAGAATATGAAACCAAATTCATGAAACTAGCCCGTTTTTCACCCCACATGATCATCACTGAGGATCTGAAGGCCAGAAAATTTGAAAGTGGCCTCAAAGACAGTATCAGATACCGACTTGAGCCTTTTGAACTCCCCACGTATAATGTAGTGGTAGATTGTGCGAAGATCTTCGAAAGAGCTAGTATTGCTCTGTCCTAAAAGAAAGACAAGAAACAGATTAGCGCTACTCCCCAACAGATGAAGAAGTCTAAGACAGGAGCCAAGAGTATGACTTCTGTCAACGAAAAGGGTAACAATAGCCAGAAGACAGTAGAGATTCCAGTATGCCCTACTTGTCAGAAGAAGGATTTTGCACCTTGTCGGCAAGGTACTGGAGCCTGCTATAAGTGTGGACTATCTGGGCATCATGTCAAGGATGGGCCAAAGTTGAGTTTAGCTACCAAGGAGCCTACTGCAATAGCTTCATCAGTTATGCCACGCACACAGACTTTAACTGTTGAGAAAAGTTTTCAATATATTTTCTAACGTTGCACAGACTTCAAAAAGTCAACTAGGTACACCGTCTGATATTTGAATCACTATCTGATATATAGGTTTGTCATTTAATTTTGATTTTTTAGATATGTGAATATGATAGATAGAAATAATGTAGAAGGGAAAGGAACCCGTGAAATAAAGAATACTCGAGTTTTGAGGACAAAACTCTAATAAGGAGGGGAGAATGTAATACCCCGACCCAAGGATGCCCGAACCTAAGACACATTTTACGAGGATTCAACAATAGTCTAGAAATTAATACGAGAAGGGACTGAGGGTTAGGAAATATAAAAATAAGTATATTACAATATGTGATGACGTAATTATAAGTATATATAAACAAATGGTTAATACACACATTAAGTGTGTGTTGTGTATATATAGCCAAAAATGTATATAAATAAATATAAGTACATAAATATATATGTATATGTAAACACATGAATTAATACAATTGTATATTAAATACATATGAATATATGTATATATATATATATGTATATATATATATATAGATACGGCTGCCATATACATTTAATATACATATTTATATAAGTAAACTAAAGGAATAAAAAAATGGAATGAAAAGGAAATGAAGTAGGAAGAGAGCAATAGAAGCAAGTAGAAAGCTGTAGAAGGATAAAGGAACTTGGAGTGTGGGACGGTGGATTGCTTGCTGCCATGCAGCTGTTCTCCACACACATATATAAAAAAATGAATGAAAATGAAGAAAAGAGGAGAAACTAACATGTGGCATTGCCACTGACTGTGAGGTTAGTTAAGAAAGCAAGAAAAGGGGGAAAGAGAGAGAATGTGAGAGAAAGAGAGAGGACTGAGACGTAGGAGGAAGAGAAATAGGAAAAAAGAGGTAAACCCATATTTTTCTCTCTCTAAAAATTTATGCATGTATACAGTGTAACACCCCGACCTGAATATGGGATTATCGAGTCGTGGGTTATGAATTGGTGAACGAGACCTTAAGTAACGGGGTCGGTTTCGACCCCGACATGTGGACTTTTAGCAGAAGTCCTGAAAACCCAGGACGACTGTACATCACTTTCGTTGCAATCACCAATCTGTTTCGGTTAGTTCCATAGTAATTGTAGATTTTCACGTCATCTGTCGGTTGTTGATACGAGTATGAGATTTGGGCACGTATTTCAAGATCTTGAAAATTAGAGTAAAGATCATACACTTAAGAGAATAATTAATTTTTAAAACAATTAATTATTTTAATATAAAAAATTATTAGTGGTATATAAAAATAAGTAAATATAAATATGTGTAACATATAAATAATTGTAACTTACTTTATAAATATATACGTGTATATATATATATATATATATATAAATATGCATATGGATTAAATGAGGCATGGCTGATTTGAGAGGGAGTGGGGGAGAAAAAAAAAAGGCAAAAAGTGGAGGGTATGGGGTGATCAGTGAACAGTTGAGAGAAGTGTGGGTGGGTGGTGCTAATATATGATATATAATATATATATATATGTGTGTGTGTGTGTGTGTAAGTGTGGCGTGTGGTATTGGGAATTCAGAATGGAGAAGTGCACAAGTGTACAAGGCAGGCCCAAACAGTGGGGAGTAGGTCTGAGAAGAGAGAGAGATTCGGAGAGAGTGAAGGGTCGGTGGAATCAAGTATAAGGGCAAGTTCATGCATTGCATGCTTGCCCATTATCAAGAAAGGAGAACCAAGAAGCTAAGGAAGTAAATCAGAGGTAGAAGAAGGAAAAAATAGTGAGAAAAAGGTAAACCCACGAAAAACATAGTAAATTCTCTCTTTAGAATTTTAAGCATGACTACAACTGTTAAGCTTTCTTTACGTATATATGATGTTTAATATGTGTTTAAAATTGAACCAAGCATGAAATTAGAACTGGAAAACAGTTAAAAAATAGAAACCCAGAAGCTACGGCTATTAAAAGACCTTGCTCAAGCAAGTCTGAACCGACTCTTGCCAAATCTATTTTGGCTTACCAAGACTTCTAACAGAGGCCAAGAGGGTTTCAAAAACCCTAATACACAATCAAAAAGCCCAATGAAAGCCTATCAAAACTTGAGTTGCAGGTATGGGTTTCAAAACCCAACCTCACAAACTTGCTTTTAAACCCACTTTTGCGAATGGGAAATGAAACCCCATGAAGAGGGGATCACAATAGAACAAACCTTAGGTGATTTGGCTAAAAAATAAGCATTTACGACCGAGATACAGGTTTGATTATCAAACCTTCAAACGAGCTAATGAGACCTTTTTAATTCCTCATACGAATGCCAAAACAATCCTTGATTCTTTAGAAACGTTTTGGATTAAAAATAGTAGGGTTCCATCGAGCCAAACATCAAGAAATTGGAAAAGAAGCAAAACTGTAACTAGGGCAACCAGGGTTGGTCGTGGGGAAGACGACACTGAGTCGACTTGCGACTCGCTTCAAAACGGTGAGTTGACTCGGGACACGTGTAAAGTGTAATACCCCGACCCTGCATAATTAATAATTAAATAATTAATTATTAATTAGTACCGGCTTAGGGAATAATTAAGGAAATTAACCTTAATCTCCCGGTGGTCACACTAGACCAATAGAATGATTAAACATGTCCGAGAATAGGGTATAATACCCGAACCTAATTTTTAATTAATTAGGTGAAATAATGTCAATTTAACACTGACGGAATTCGAATTAATTAACCACGGAAATCCCGAATGACTAATAAATGACACGGAACCTCTGACACTGTAGATAACTGAAATATGAAACTCTCGGAACAAACCGCACCGAAAAAGGAGTTACGGAATGAAAGTTATGAGGCAAACATCAGAAACTGAATTAATGCGCAACCAAACGGGGCCTTAACCAAAAATGGTGAAAAAGGGGCCAAATGGGAGGCCAAGGGAATTGAACCCTTGACCTTTGAGAGGGAATGAATGTTTCTCAAAAAGTTTACCAACTGGGCTGCCATTACTTTGTGTATTTATATACAACTTAATTGTATATATCCCTGAATTAACCAAGCCCCACCTCAAATTGGACCAATGAGATTACATGCAAACCCCATATGATTGGTTTGCATCAGCCCACCTCAGCCCTAGGGTCCCACTGATTCTCTGATGTTTACATCTAGAGATGTATATGTATAGGTATGTGTGATATTATATATATGGATATATATATATATATATATAGATATTACATACAAAAGACTGATATCTGCTAGTAAAAGAAGGGAAAACAGATCTGTTGGGGGGAGAGACCAAGGGAGAGAGAGAGAAAATCCTTGTGAGGTCTTGCATGTGTGGGATCAAGCATGGTGTGTGTATGTGTGTGTCTTCATGGGAGATGCACCAAGGAGGAAGGAAGGCTGAGGAACTGAGATGCACGACTGCACAAGAGCAGCATGCATAAAGCCATGAGGAGACCTGAATCGAGCCAAGAGGGGAACAACCACTGTTTGAAAGGTGAGACACCTCAAACTGCTAATTTTTCTGTTTTGATTGTTGGTACTGTATCTGATAGTTTTGGCCTATATAAACTATGCATATAAGCTCCTGTGAGTCTTAGAACTGTTCTAGGACAACTTAGAATGGTCGGAATAGCCTAGAACCCCAAACCGTGAGTGAAACCACCATTGATGGACCTCGAATGTGCAGGTCTGAAACAACCCTCACCAAGTTGAATTCTATTAGCCTAAACCTGATCTAGAGGTCACAAGGATCCTAAATACCTAGGTGCTCGACCCAAACTCACACGGGAAGGCCCTCGAACATGGAGTTGCAGGTTTCGGCCATGAAACCCAACTCCCAAATCAGACTTCTAAATCATGTTTTTGGAATGGGATATTGACCCCCATGGAGATACGGTCACAAAGAAACAAAAACCATGGAAAATGGTGGAGAAACGAGGGTTTAATAGCCAAATTATCGTTTCGGCTATTCCTCCATGGATCAAACATTTGAGCTTGATTCGAGGCACCAAACCGATGCCAAAATGATGGCATGACACCCAGGGACTGGTTGGAACCGAAAGCAGTTGAAAACAGCCTTCGAAAACCCACGAAATTGGAAAACTTGGTGACTGCAACTAGGGCAACAATGCCCTGCACGATGGGGAAGACAGAGTCGACTCGGTCGACTCGCGTGTCGACTCGGACACGTGTCTGTCCATGACCGTGCCACTGTTTTAACAAAACTGCACCGTTTTGGTGTTAGGGTGTTAAATTTAAAATCTGATCCTACCTGTTTGGTTACGGATGCACGAAATTAAAATCAGGTTTTGGGGATAAGCTATCCGAAGATTAAAGGCAATTGGGGTTAACTAGAATATTTAATTCCGGTTCTCTGGCCTAACTGAACCGGTTGGTTTTTGGAGGTTTTGGACCGGTTCAACTGATGAACCCTTGAACCCTTGGGTTTGAACCCCTAAATTATGAAATTATGTTTTAACCCCAAATGATTTCTGAAAATTACGGATTTGTCCCCAACTGTTTTAAAGAATTACACAGTGGCCCAGACTTTTGAAAATTTATACATTTAAGCCCTGAATAAATTAATTAAATAATAAATTAATTGTTTAATTATTTTATTAAATAGGTAAAATTACAATTTTACCCCTGGACATTAAATATGTCAAACGGAGTCCAAATTAAGTAAATAAATAGTGTATTTTCACTATTTCATGCATTCTGGACTCAATGGTACAGTCCGATTTTGGAAATACAGCCCCGAAAAATACAGACCCGTAAGTGATAAATGACCAAACTGCCCCTGATGGAACCCAGACCCAAATAAAAATATCAGATAGCCTATTTTGACTATCTCGTGCATTCTGGACTCAACGGTGAGGTCCGTTTAGTGAACTGAGGTCCCGAAAAATACAGACACGTAGGTATAAATGACTGAATTGCCCTTAATGATACTCAGGGTCGATTAAACATAACAGACAGTCCAATTTCACTATGTTGGACGCTCTGGACCCAATGGTGAGGTCCATTTTATGAACTGACGTGCCGAAAAATATGACACGTGAAATTACCAAATTACCCCTGATACTGTACGAAGCCCAAATGAAGTCCGATTGGGACGAAACTGATACCGATAGAAACCCGAACACTGGTGAGACTGTATACTTGATTAGATGACGAATCGGGGTCAGAATTACACAAAACGTAAAATGACCAAAATACCCCTGAGCACTGTAAGTGCAAAGTAGAGGTCGAATAAAGGTCAAACTGATCTGATAAATTATCATAGAGATAATTATGAACACTGAAGGGCTAAATAAGACTCCGAAACAATCAACGCGTAAAATGAGAAATGACTGATGTGTTCCGACGATCTAAAGCAGATACCAAATAAAGTCCAAGGGACTTACAAATTTATACATGAGATATATGGGACGTTCTGAGGACCATGATAGGGTCCGGGGCAAAAATGACAAAATTACCATTTTGCCCCTAAGACTAAATAAGTACCCAACTGATACCGATTAAAGTCTAAAAGACTTAAAACTTCATATATACGATATATGGGATATTCTGAGGACCGTAACAGGGTCCGGGATAAGAATAGCAAAATTACCATTTTGCCCCTATGGTTAAAATGAGAACCTAACTGATACCGATTGGAGTCCAAAGGACGTAGAACTTTGTACTTAAGATATAAAGACTATTCCGAAGACCACGACAGGGTCCGGGACAAGAATGGTAAAATTACCATTTTGCCCCTAAGGTTGAATGAGTGCCTGACTGATGACAATTGAAGTCTAAATGACTTAGGATATAATCCTAATAACTGCTAAGCCTAATTAAAGAAAGAAATAGCCTCGAGTGAGACCCAATGGAAGGGCGATAGGCTATTAGGCTACCTTAGGTAATCCGATAGATACCTAAGATGACGAATGAGACCTGAATGGATGAGTACTGATCTGTCTGTGATTGATGATTATTATTCAGGATATACATGGAGATGCCTGACGTACCTGGAGGTTATCGGATTATTTATGCAAGGAAATAAGCGTAAAGTTTGTGAGTAACTTCTGACACTGTTTTGATACTGTCCCTTGATTTAATGATCTGTTTTGAATGCAATTATTTAAGTGCAATTATTTAAATGCATGCTTTCCGTACTATATCACTTATGACATGGTTTTAGTCTTTTTAAAATAATTGACTATATTCCTGATCCCTGTGCTAGCATTCCGTATTGTTTTGCCCGTTTTGAACTGTTGAGATAAAATGGATATATTGAACCATTATTTCCGAAATGATTAAATAAACCATGTGATATAGGCAAAGAACAACATTTTGTTGTATCGTACCGCTTTGTATAGTATACTGTCTGAATGCTATATTGTTCAAATGTATGTACTTATTGTACACCCTTTGTACCACATTCCACGTGATGTGCTTGTGTCCTTCGAATTAGGAATTCCGTTCAGTTCGGTTATGTGCTGTCCGTTAATGATATGTCTGCCTCGATTGATATGTTCCGTCCGGTTCTGACATGTTCGGTCCGTAATGATGTTAAGTCTGTCTTGATTGAAATATGGTCCAGTTCCGTTATGATCTATCCGTTCATGATATGTCTTTGTTTTGACTGATGTATTGTTCCGTTCGATTCTGTTATGTTCCGTTTATTGATAATGTGTCTGCCTTGATTGATATATGGTCTAGTTCCGTTGTGTATTGTCCGTTGATGATACGTCTGTCTTGATTGAAATATTGTTCAGTCCAGTTATGATTAGTTCCGACAGTGATGTGTCCCTGACTTGATTGTTATATTGTTTCTACCCAGTTCCGTTATGTTGTGTCCTGTTCATGATTTGCCTATGTCCTGATTAGTGTATTGTTTCCGTTTAGTTCCGTTATAATTTTATCCGTTCGCGATATGCCTTTGCTTGACTGATGTATTGTTACCGTCCGATTCCGTTATATTCCGTCCGTTAATGTTATGTCCGCCTCGATTGATATGTTCCGTCCGGTTCCGACATGTTCCGTCCGTTGATGATCTGTCTGTCTTGATTGATATATGGTCCAGTTCCGTTATGATTCGTTCCGTTAATGAAGAGTCTGTGTCTTGACCGATATATTAGCAATAGTTATTGTTCTGACCGATTGGTTATGTCATGTTCCGATCCGTTTGTATTGTTTGTTCGATTCTGTTTTATTGTACTAGACTGCTTATGAAATGGATTTATAAAAATAGTTATTTTTGTAATGACTAAATTATCCATGTGCCTTGGGAGCACAAAACTGGTTTTGAAACCCATGATAGGGAACCTGTGTTACTCACTGGGCTTATTTAAGCTCACCCCATTATTCTGACATTTTTCAGGAATTACCTCCATTGGATTAGAAGGTACTATGACATGACGTGAATAGGCCAAGTGGCATCGCAAGTAAGGATCTGACGGCACTGAAATGTAGAGGTTGGTTTATTGTGGTTTGAACCTGGTTATTCCGGTGAGTGGTATGTTATGACTGACTTGACTGATATATACTAGATAGACATGGCTCATGGAACTAATGGAACCCTAGAGATATTAGATCTGCTCTGTTGTTATGTGCTTGATTTTAGATATGCTCTGAGATTAGAATTGTTGACTGACTGGATTTAGTCTTGCTCTGTGATACATATACTTAAAATGGATAATAAGTGAGTTGCATTCCCGTGACAAAAAAAAAAAAAAAAAGTTTTAAATTCCGCTGCATCTGACCCTACAATTGGAGTGCAATTCGTCGGAAAGTTCAGAATTTGCCTTTGGTTGGTCGCGTCGCGACCAACTGGCAGTCACGTCCTCGACATCCGCGTAGGGTGGGGTTCGGGATGTGACAGAGGTGGTATCAGAGCAAATGTTGAAAGATAATTAAGATTATCAAAACTGAAGTTGGAAAAGTTTTGGAATTCCACTAGTATCACAGAGCAATATCAGAGCATTAGGTTATGATTTAAGAACCATAGAGTACCTGAGCCATAGATTTTAAGTTCCACTTTTGGAAGATCTGATGTGGAGTTATGAAAGTCTTCATAATAGATGATAGGCCTGTAATTCCGAGGCATCTGAGGACTGGGGATTTTCTGGGTCTGATATGAACTGGTGTAATTTAAGGTTGTGGACTCATGATACTTAGAGGCATGTCCATACGAATAATTATGGACATAGCAACCGAAAGGAAATGACAATAGGTCTGTTGACTCCGACATTGACACTTGCAATTATGGATAGCAAGTGAATCACTTGTGGGATCATATGTGATTAAATGATCCTAGTGGATGATTTCCACTTATTTAAGGATGACTACCCGATTGATCTGATATGAGATAGGTCTGATAATTGAATCTTGAGGAGATTATACAATTGTGACTGTAAAGTCTGACCGAATGGGAAAATCTGTATCTGATATGGAGTCTGTATGGAACTGATACAAAATACCTTCTTGGTAGGAAAATAGTATCCCGAATGATACGGCGGTCCGAGAGACAAATAAAAAGGGGAGATTATGATGACAGAATCTCCTAGATATGACCAATCAAGTTTTGAGGACAAAACTTCTCTGAAGAGGGGTAGGATGTAATACCCCGACCCTGCATAATTAATAATTAAATAATTAATTATTAATTAGTACCGGCTTAGGGAATAATTAAGGAAATTAACCTTAATCTCCCGGTGGTCACACTAGACCAATAGAATGATTAAACATGTCCGAGAATAGGGTATAATACCCGAACCTAATTTTTAATTAATTAGGTGAAATAATGTCAATTTAACACTGACGGAATTCGAATTAATTAACCACGGAAATCCCGAATGACTAATAAATGACACGGAACCTCTGACACTGTAGATAACTGAAATATGAAACTCTCGGAACAAACCGCACCGAAAAAGGAGTTACGGAATGAAAGTTATGAGGCAAACATCAGAAACTGAATTAATGCGTAGCCAAACGGGGCCTTAACCAAAAATGGTGAAAAAGGGGCCAAATGGGAGGCCAAGGGAATTGAACCCTTGACCTTTGAGAGGGAATGAATGTTTCTCAAAAAGTTTACCAACTGGGCTGCCATTACTTTGTGTATTTATATACAACTTAATTGTATATATCCCTGAATTAACCAAGCCCCACCTCAAATTGGACCAATGAGATTACATGCAAACCCCATATGATTGGTTTGCATCAGCCCACCTCAGCCCTAGGGTCCCACTGATTCTCTGATGTTTACATCTAGAGATGTATATGTATAGGTATGTGTGATATTATATATATGGATATATATATATATATATATAGATATTACATACAAAAGACTGATATCTGCTAGTAAAAGAAGGGAAAACAGATCTGTTGGGGGGAGAGACCAAGGGAGAGAGAGAGAAAATCCTTGTGAGGTCTTGCATGTGTGGGATCAAGCATGGTGTGTGTATGTGTGTGTCTTCATGGGAGATGCACCAAGGAGGAAGGAAGGCTGAGGAACTGAGATGCACGACTGCACAAGAGCAGCATGCATAAAGCCATGAGGAGACCTGAATCGAGCCAAGAGGGGAACAACCACTGTTTGAAAGGTGAGACACCTCAAACTGCTAATTTTTCTGTTTTGATTGTTGGTACTGTATCTGATAGTTTTGGCCTATATAAACTATGCATATAAGCTCCTGTGAGTCTTAGAACTGTTCTAGGACAACTTAGAATGGTCGGAATAGCCTAGAACCCCAAACCGTGAGTGAAACCACCATTGATGGACCTCGAATGTGCAGGTATGAAACAACCCTCACCAAGTTGAATTCTATTAGCCTAAACCTGATCTAGAGGTCACAAGGATCCTAAATACCTAGGTGCTCGACCCAAACTCACACGGGAAGGCCCTCGAACATGGAGTTGCAGGTTTCGGCCATGAAACCCAACTCCCAAATCAGACTTCTAAATCATGTTTTTGGAATGGGATATTGACCCCCATGGAGATACGGTCACAAAGAAACAAAAACCATGGAAAATGGTGGAGAAACGAGGGTTTAATAGCCAAATTATCGTTTCGGCTATTCCTCCATGGATCAAACATTTGAGCTTGATTCGAGGCACCAAACCGATGCCAAAATGATGGCATGACACCCAGGGACTGGTTGGAACCGAAAGCAGTTGAAAACAGCCTTCGAAAACCCACGAAATTGGAAAACTTGGTGACTGCAACTAGGGCAACAATGCCCTGCACGATGGGGAAGACAGAGTCGACTCGGTCGACTCGCGTGTCGACTCGGACACGTGTCTGTCCATGACCGTGCCACTGTTTTAACAAAACTGCACCGTTTTGGTGTTAGGGTGTTAAATTTAAAATCTGATCCTACCTGTTTGGTTACGGATGCACGAAATTAAAATCAGGTTTTGGGGATAAGCTATCCGAAGATTAAAGGCAATTGGGGTTAACTAGAATATTTAATTCCGGTTCTCTGGCCTAACTGAACCGGTTGGTTTTTGGAGGTTTTGGACCGGTTCAACTGATGAACCCTTGAACCCTTGGGTTTGAACCCCTAAATTATGAAATTATGTTTTAACCCCAAATGATTTCTGAAAATTACGGATTTGTCCCCAACTGTTTTAAAGAATTACACAGTGGCCCAGACTTTTGAAAATTTATACATTTAAGCCCTGAATAAATTAATTAAATAATAAATTAATTGTTTAATTATTTTATTAAATAGGTAAAATTACAATTTTACCCCTGGACATTAAATATGTCAAACGGAGTCCAAATTAAGTAAATAAATAGTGTATTTTCACTATTTCATGCATTCTGGACTCAATGGTACAGTCCGATTTTGGAAATACAGCCCCGAAAAATACAGACCCGTAAGTGATAAATGACCAAACTGCCCCTGATGGAACCCAGACCCAAATAAAAATATCAGATAGCCTATTTTGACTATCTCGTGCATTCTGGACTCAACGGTGAGGTCCGTTTAGTGAACTGAGGTCCCGAAAAATACAGACACGTAGGTATAAATGACTGAATTGCCCTTAATGATACTCAGGGTCGATTAAACATAACAGACAGTCCAATTTCACTATGTTGGACGCTCTGGACCCAATGGTGAGGTCCATTTTATGAACTGACGTGCCGAAAAATATGACACGTGAAATTACCAAATTACCCCTGATACTGTACGAAGCCCAAATGAAGTCCGATTGGGACGAAACTGATACCGATAGAAACCCGAACACTGGTGAGACTGTATACTTGATTAGATGACGAATCGGGGTCAGAATTACACAAAACGTAAAATGACCAAAATACCCCTGAGCACTGTAAGTGCAAAGTAGAGGTCGAATAAAGGTCAAACTGATCTGATAAATTATCATAGAGATAATTATGAACACTGAAGGGCTAAATAAGACTCCGAAACAATCAACGCGTAAAATGAGAAATGACTGATGTGTTCCGACGATCTAAAGCAGATACCAAATAAAGTCCAAGGGACTTACAAATTTATACATGAGATATATGGGACGTTCTGAGGACCATGATAGGGTCCGGGGCAAAAATGACAAAATTACCATTTTGCCCCTAAGACTAAATAAGTACCCAACTGATACCGATTAAAGTCTAAAAGACTTAAAACTTCATATATACGATATATGGGATATTCTGAGGACCGTAACAGGGTCCGGGATAAGAATAGCAAAATTACCATTTTGCCCCTATGGTTAAAATGAGAACCTAACTGATACCGATTGGAGTCCAAAGGACGTAGAACTTTGTACTTAAGATATAAAGACTATTCCGAAGACCACGACAGGGTCCGGGACAAGAATGGTAAAATTACCATTTTGCCCCTAAGGTTGAATGAGTGCCTGACTGATGACAATTGAAGTCTAAATGACTTAGGATATAATCCTAATAACTGCTAAGCCTAATTAAAGAAAGAAATAGCCTCGAGTGAGACCCAATGGAAGGGCGATAGGCTATTAGGCTACCTTAGGTAATCCGATAGATACCTAAGATGACGAATGAGACCTGAATGGATGAGTACTGATCTGTCTGTGATTGATGATTATTATTCAGGATATACATGGAGATGCCTGACGTACCTGGAGGTTATCGGATTATTTATGCAAGGAAATAAGCGTAAAGTTTGTGAGTAACTTCTGACACTGTTTTGATACTGTCCCTTGATTTAATGATCTGTTTTGAATGCAATTATTTAAGTGCAATTATTTAAATGCATGCTTTCCGTACTATATCACTTATGACATGGTTTTAGTCTTTTTAAAATAATTGACTATATTCCTGATCCCTGTGCTAGCATTCCGTACTGTTTTGCCCGTTTTGAACTGTTGAGATAAAATGGATATATTGAACCATTATTTCCGAAATGATTAAATAAACCATGTGATATAGGCAAAGAACAACATTTTGTTGTATCGTACCGCTTTGTATAGTATACTGTCTGAATGCTATATTGTTCAAATGTATGTACTTATTGTACACCCTTTGTACCACATTCCACGTGATGTGCTTGTGTCCTTCGAATTAGGAATTCCGTTCAGTTCGGTTATGTGCTGTCCGTTAATGATATGTCTGCCTCGATTGATATGTTCCGTCCGGTTCTGACATGTTCGGTCCGTAATGATGTTAAGTCTGTCTTGATTGAAATATGGTCCAGTTCCGTTATGATCTATCCGTTCATGATATGTCTTTGTTTTGACTGATGTATTGTTCCGTTCGATTCTGTTATGTTCCGTTTATTGATAATGTGTCTGCCTTGATTGATATATGGTCTAGTTCCGTTGTGTATTGTCCGTTGATGATACGTCTGTCTTGATTGAAATATTGTTCAGTCCAGTTATGATTAGTTCCGACAGTGATGTGTCCCTGACTTGATTGTTATATTGTTTCTACCCAGTTCCGTTATGTTGTGTCCTGTTCATGATTTGCCTATGTCCTGATTAGTGTATTGTTTCCGTTTAGTTCCGTTATAATTTTATCCGTTCGCGATATGCCTTTGCTTGACTGATGTATTGTTACCGTCCGATTCCGTTATATTCCGTCCGTTAATGTTATGTCCGCCTCGATTGATATGTTCCGTCCGGTTCCGACATGTTCCGTCCGTTGATGATCTGTCTGTCTTGATTGATATATGGTCCAGTTCCGTTATGATTCGTTCCGTTAATGAAGAGTCTGTGTCTTGACCGATATATTAGCAATAGTTATTGTTCTGACCGATTGGTTATGTCATGTTCCGATCCGTTTGTATTGTTTGTTCGATTCTGTTTTATTGTACTAGACTGCTTATGAAATGGATTTATAAAAATAGTTATTTTTGTAATGACTAAATTATCCATGTGCCTTGGGAGCACAAAACTGGTTTTGAAACCCATGATAGGGAACCTGTGTTACTCACTGGGCTTATTTAAGCTCACCCCATTATTCTGACATTTTTCAGGAATTACCTCCATCGGATTAGAAGGTACTATGACATGACGTGAATAGGCCAAGTGGCATCGCAAGTAAGGATCTGACGGCACTGAAATGTAGAGGTTGGTTTATTGTGGTTTGAACCTGGTTATTCCGGTGAGTGGTATGTTATGACTGACTTGACTGATATATACTAGATAGACATGGCTCATGGAACTAATGGTACCCTAGAGATATTAGATCTGCTCTGTTGTTATGTGCTTGATTTTAGATATGCTCTGAGATTAGAATTGTTGACTGACTGGATTTAGTCTTGCTCTGTGATACATATACTTAAAATGGATAATAAGTGAGTTGCATTCCCGTGACAAAAAAAAAAAAAGTTTTAAATTCCGCTGCATCTGACCCTACAATTGGAGTGCAATTCGTCGGAAAGTTCAGAATTTGCCTTTGGTTGGTCGCGTCGCGACCAACTGGCAGTCACGTCCTCGACATCCGCGTAGGGTGGGGTTCGGGATGTGACATAAAGAGACGAGAGGGCCACCGCATTATTAGAACGACGACGTTTCATGTTAGTTTTAAATTTTAAAACATTAGGGCTGATGTCATCATGACGTTAGCCTCACGTGTCAAACCGACCAAACCAGTTGGTTCAAATAAAAATCGGGTTGGTTCACTTAAATTTGAACTGAACCAACTGGTTCAAACTGAAACTTATGAAAATTTGATTTTGACCCCCAGAACTTCTGGATAATTATACTAGGGCCCGGCCGAAATAAATTAAATATTTAATTAATAATATTTAAATAAGAAATATTTCAAAAATGCCCCTAGGTCAAAATTTGGCCAAACGAAGTCCAAATAAAACAAACGAATAGTGTATTTTGACTATTTTGGGCATTTTGGATCCAATGGTGGGTTCTGTTTCACAAGACGGGACTCTGAAAAATAAGACACGCTAAAAATGCTAAAATGACTAAAATACGCCTACGTCACAAATAAGTCAAACGAGGTCCAAATTAAATAAACAAATAGTGGATTTTGACTATTTTGGACATTCTGAACCTAATGGTGGGGTCCGTTTCACAAGACGGGATTCTAAAAAAAAATTTAGACACGTAAGGTATAAATTACCAAATTACCCATAACATGTCCGAAGCCAAATTAAAACCCGAGGAAGCCTAAATTAACTTTCTTCGACGTTCTAGACTCAATGGTAGAGTCTATTCGGCCAAAAGAAGTGTCTAAAATAAAAAGACAAAAAATTTGATGAATAGCATCAGTCAGGTGGCTATGAACTAAAACACTTGCCGAAGTACTAAACTAAGGCTCGTACGTGATAATGAAATGCGGAAAGACCCGACACGTAAACATGTGAAGTGATTAAAATTAAATTAAAGTTAATGGAGCTACCAGAAGAGTATAATTTTAAAATAAAATTTATTTCCCTAACACGCTAAATTGTGTTTTAGGCAAAAAGAAATTACAAGTAGACGAACATGGATAAGAAACCCGAGAAATTTACAATCATGACTAAGGCTCAAAGGTCGACCGAAAAAGAGAAACAAGAGTTCCTTGCAGGCTTACTATGGCAACAAAAAGTGATTGCCAGAAAAATAAAGATTGACCAGTCAACCGAGATCGTTTCGGTTAGACCATTCATATACAAAACCCCAACGAAGGCAATGCTTGCTGAGGCAAAAATTAAGGAGCAAGAAAACACTGAAACATTAAGTGAATGGCTTCAGAGGTAATATTTGTTTATCATTAAAGAAACTAGATATGTAGTACAATTTTAATTAGGTTGATCTTAAAGTTAGGCCTACACAGTCTAAGGATGGAATTAAATCACAAGTTGATTTGAATGTATATGAAGTTTATGAGATTCTCCAAAACTATTATAGGTTGAAAAAAGGGAAGGCAAAAGGAAAGGCACCACTGTAGAGCCGGCCCGGACACATAAGGTGAGTAACCTTGTGTTTGAAGTGGAGATTTAACTCAATGTATTTGAAGAAGTTTTAAGTTCAAGTTATGTGAAGCATTTGAATATCAAATTCTATTTTTATACAATTCCTGTTTTAAATTACTCCGTTACGACATGCTTGTTAAATGTTTTTATATTCAGCTCTTTTCTCGGGAATGTTTAGCATGCCGGGGTAAAATGCAAGTCTTTTTAAATATTCTGAATTTGATTATTACAAGTATTTGAAGTCCTATTGCAGAAGCTATATATTTCATGTTTTAAATACTCATAAAAAGTATCTATTGAAGAAGTCATGTGATAAATGTTTTATAAGATAAATGGTACTTAAGTACCGCATGTGAAGTTGAAATCCCTTGGTATTCAACTATGACACGAAGTCGGCGTTGATATTCTTCGGAATTCAACTATGACACGAACAAATGCCCGGTAACAGGATCTAATCCCCCAGGAAAATGAGATCATCAGCATTGACAGTAAAATAGGAGTTTGGTTCGAAACAGATTCCACCTAATTAAAGAGAAAAGATGACAAATGATTTTGAAAATGGAAGCAGGTTTTTACCCCCATTTTATTATACATGTTTATATGTCTTTCAAATGCATATACTCTACTCGAAGAAATGTATGTTAGCTTGAATATTTTACATGTTTTCAAAGCTATCTATTTTAAGGATACATATACTCTGTGTTCTAAATGTACGAGCAATTAGTGGTGCGTATTTTATAAACTCTCATGTGCTAAACCACTACCAATTGAAAACCCCATGACAAGTATAGGAATTACTCACAAGCTTAGATTAGCTTACCCGAATTTTATTCGGACCCCCATTTCAGGTGATTAGCGGCAGTTTTGATTTGAGGACGATAATGATGAATCTGCCATTTTTGGGAAGTCATGTTCAATTTGCTCTTTTGTCTAGCACTACGAACTTTAAGTATGAAATCTTGTATTAGTAAAGTGGTACTCTGTTATGTATACGCCCCACGGGGTAGTTAAACATGTATTTTTTATAAAGTCTTTAAGTTTTTAGTTATGCTTTGAATGTATGATCATGTGTACCATTGTGAAAAGCGACAGTATCGGATGGATGTGCAAATTTTTAAAATGAGAAAATAAAAAGAAAAAAAATGAAAAAGTTTTCACGCTTCCGCAACCACATGTCGCACATCTATTCGATACCGTTGCGTATGCGAGCCTTGTCCTGAGGCCCTCGGGCCGAAGGGCGGCGGTCGCGACTCGAGATCCTCAAAGGGTGGATTTCGGGTCATGACATACACACTGTTTAAGTTATATTCATGCATATATAATGTTTAGAATGTGTAAACTTGAACAAAGCATGAAAATTAGACCCTAAAAACATCCAGAACCCCAAGTCGTACACCAAACCGTCATGGATGGACCTTGTTAGAGCAGGTCTGAATCGATGGCTGTAAAGACTCGAAATTTTTTTTTTTGGAAAGAAATTTTTTTTTTAATTTATTATTGTTATTATTATTATCATTATTATTACTATTATTAATTTGTGTATGTGATGTGTGTGAGTAATGAATGGTGTATGTATGCATGTATATCTATTGTATGTTGTGTATATATATATATATATGTACAGGTATTTAAACATATATATATATATATATATATATATATATATACATAAGGTGTGTGTGGGTGTGCTGCTGTGCACAGTAGTGTGTGTGTGTGTACGGTTGTGTTGGCGTGTGTGTGGGTGTAATATAATATACATATACATAATACAAAAATGCAAGCAAGCATTTAATAGAAATCAGAGGGAAAAGAAAGAAAGTAGTAGGGAAGAAAGTCAGAAGAAGGGATGGCTGGTTGTGTGTGTAAGAGGACATTCAGAGTGTGTACAGGTCTGGTGTAGAGAAAGAGAGATATAGAGAGAGAGAGAGAGAAAGGGGCAGTGATGAATATGTGTAAATGTGTGTGTACATTGGGTTAGGGAGAAGAGAAAATCAGAAAGGAAAAAGGAGAGATGGAAGGGTGATGAGCATTAGAGAGAAACTCAGAGGGTGAACTAAGAGGGAGAAAGAAGAGGAGAGAAGCTGCAACAAGGAAAAATCAGAAAAAGGTAAGACATGGTTAGTTTCTGTTTTTAAAATTTTTAAAGCATGAAAGTTAGATTTGATTTTTGGATATTGTAGAGCTTGAAATGTAGAAAACTTTACAAAAAGAACTAACTAAAATGGCCAAGGAATGAACTGGAAAAACCTAGTTGCAGGTTTGGTGATGGTCTCGGGTGGGTTGATATTTTATGCATGAAACCTCATGCAACTAACTTAGTTGTGGCCTTACCTAGTGCAGAAATCATGTAGAGATGATTTAGGGTTGAAACAGAGGAAGAATCAGCTCTAAAACCGTTCATCGGAAACCTGGGATGGTGGCCGGAAATGAGGAATGGGTGTCGGAGGGTAGAGTCGTTAGGGGCTAAAATCAGTCTTGAATCATTCCTTAAAGTCCCAGGATTGAGTTGGTGTGAAAACAGTAGAGATTGGACGTTAAAAACCCAAGAAAATGGTGGAAGATGGTGGTTGTATTGTGTAGTCCGGCGACCGGCCGAAAAATCCTCACCGGAGAGGATGACCGGATAGTCGTGGGGTGAGGCGCAGCGACTTGGGTCTGTTTGGATTGGGCCTGTTTTATTTTAAACCATTGGGCTTATTTTAGACTGTTGGGTCTGTTTTAATTTAAAAGGGCTTGGGCCCGTTTTGCTTTAAAAGGATTCTGGGCCTGGTTTGTTTAAAATAGCCTTGGGCCCAACAGTAAAATGAAACAAAAGGAAAGAAGAAAAATGGGGGAAATGCGCATAGGGGGATTCGAACCAGGGTGGGGCGCGTGGGGAAGGTGCGCGTGGCCAGTTTGGACGGTTACCAACCGTGACATATGACGCGCCAAAAATATACATAAAGTATACTTAATAATTTAATTAAATTAAATTGTTTTAATTAAATTAAATACCCCGAAATGGCCCGAAACCCAATTTAGACAAGTTATAGGTGTTTTTTGACTATCTTGGACCTCCTAGGACCAATGGTGAGGTCCGTGACATGAAACAAGGTCCCGAAAAAATAAAAGACTCGTAATAAGATTAAAAATTACCAAAATGCCCCTGGATTAAAAAGTAGTCAAACGAACTCCGATTTAAGTAAACAAATAGTGAAACTTTATTATTTCAAACGTTCTGGACTCAACCGTAGAGTCTGATTTAAGAGAAGAGGTCTCGAGAAGTAGGAACCTGTGAAGTGCCAAATGACCATTTTACCCTTGTGAGTACAACTGTCCAAATTAAATTCTACAAAGGCCTAAACCTATTTTCTTTGACGTCCTGGACTCAATGGTAGAGTTTATTTTAGAAAAATAGAAACTAATAAATTAAAGACATAAAATTTGATGAATAGCATAATTCGAGTAGCAATTGAATTGAGTTGTATTTCATGATCTTAGGAACACTAAAGGGCAAAGAGAAGGTGGTCTAACTTTCTGCATTCTTACTGTTATTTCTGCTACATTACGAGTACGCTTTCTTGGGTTGAGACTAACCCATTCGGTATGATATATTGTGCTAAGTAAGAAATAGAATTAAGTTTAGGAGTAACTACCGTGTTGACTTGACGATTCACGTGTCTGTTTAACTGCTTGTATGATTATGTGGTTCTTATCTTTTTGAAAGCTTGGGTAAGTGATGGATGTGGATCATGATTACATGTATATTCCATGTGTTAGCATAATGTGTGAATTATATTTTTGAAAATTGTTGAGATTATGAAAGGTGTAACTTAAAGCATGTGTTTAAGTGAATTATGTATGCATGTACCCTGATGAAGGGATTTTATGATTGGAACGTTATTATGAAAAGCATTATTTGAAACATGTTTCATGTGTGGATACATGTTTTTATTGAGATTGCTTTATGACATGGTGGAATCAGAGCATATTGGCATAGTGTGATTCCTTGGACATGGTGTGAGTTGAGCACGTGGTGCTATGCATTTTGAGGGTGTAGATCCTGTGCTGGAAAACCCAAAATTGGCCATTCGATACTCATAGGCCGGACGAGTCCGGATCGTGAAAGCGTATATAGTACTCAGGCTATGGGGGAAGGTCCGTAAGATGAGACATGGGTGTGACATTGAGTGCATGGGTGCGTCACGCATACTGTTCATATATTGTATTGATGATATTGAATGCCATGTAGATATAAATGTACAATTGCACATGCCACGCCTTAATTTTGTTTCTTGCATTAGCATTATATTGTACCAGTAGTTGAGCTGACCCATTCGTGGGACAACATTTCAGATGACGCTCCCAGCACGTGAGACTTGAGGGAGTCTTGCCAAATGGAGGAGACGTGGACTTAGAAGGATTTTGGGCCCGAGTGGCATAATTTGTAATGTAAGGGCTTAAGCTCGAATAACGTGTTAATTGTGTGTTGACAGACGTGAATGCATGTTTAGTAAAATTCATTTAGATTGCCCTTTATTTTATTTTATTTCTGTCCCGCCAGTCGCGCCTCGGGTTCGCAGAAATTCAGGGCGTGACAATGGCGACCAAACCAAGTTTGGCCAATAGTGTAATACCCCGACCCAAAATATTGAGTCATAGGCACGTATTACGAGGTTAAGAAAAATTGGTGTAAAAATTTTTACACTCAAGCAAATAATTAATTAATTAAATATTTATATTTATATTTAATTATAATTAAATATTTATAGTTAATTATAATTAAATATTGTAGCACACATTACACTTACATGAGAGATGTATTGTATGTATATATATGTGATCAAGTATGTATGCATGTATGTATATAAATAAATTAAATGTGTGTATATGTAATAACCTGGAAAATTTTTTTTTATATATAAAAATTTTCTGGTTATTATTATTATTATTATTATTATTATTATTTATATTATACATGTATGAATGGATGTGTGGTTATTTAAAAATGTGTAAGTATGTATATGTGTTATACATGTATATTACATATATTATATGTATATGTGTGGGATGATATATGTACATGTATATATATATATATATATATAAACAGTGCAGGTGTGCACTGTGTGTGCCAGATCGTGTGAGTGTGTGTGCCTACGGGTGTGTGTATTGAATGGAGAGGTATAGATATATATATATATATATATATATATATATATAGAGGTCAGCTTTGCATTTAATGCAAAGCTGCCTTGTAGGGAAACTAGGGTGTTTGAACAGGGAGGAAAGGTCAAGAATAGTGGCTGTGCAGGTGGTCACGTGAGGGAGTGCCTTTGTGTATGTGTATATGTCTCGGTCGGTTGGAAAGAAAGAAAGAAAATAGAGACAGAGAGCGAGAGAGAGAGTTCTGGAAAGGGGAAGGAGATCTTGGAGCTTGAATCAAGCTTGGAACCAAGAAGGTGAAGGAGACACACGGCTAGAGAGAGAAACCCAGAAAAAACGGTAAGTGGGTCATTTCTAATTTTTCGTTTCCTAGCATATTGTTTGGATTTAATTCTTGGGTCTTATAGTGTATGAAAAATGGATCATTTTGCAAAAGAAACCAACCAAAATGATTAGGAAATGAAGAAGAAACAGTGAGTTGCAGGTGAGGGTGAATAATCGGTTGGTTAGGAAAAACTTGCTTAAAACCTTGTTTGGATGTTGGGAAAATGATTCCCATGAGTGCAGAAACACATTAGGTTAAAGGGGAAGTCCAAACCGTGACCAAACAGTCACGAAAATGAAAGAGAAGGGTCGGTCGGAGAGTTGACCGAAATGTTTGAACCCTTATTCGTGAAAATCTAGTGGCTTAAATCCAAAACTGAACTTATATATGGAATCCTTGGGAGAAAACGAAGAGAACCACATTCAGAAACCATGAAAAACTCACTGGAAAAAATCTCACCGGCACCGGAGAAGGCGCCGGAACCCTACTGGTGCCTCGTCGGAAAAACGGGGAAGAAGGGGGGGTGTTCGGGTCGGGTCCGGTTCGGGTTCAGGTCATGTAATACCCCCAAATCCGACATAATCCAGATTGTATTCCGACTTAAGGAAAATAGACTATCTGACGTTAATAATTTAAAATAGCCAAAATACGGTAAGCCATAACAAGAGTTAATACCGTAGTTATAAAAATAATACATACTCGGGAAATTGATAACCCGGTCAATTGAGCGCCGAGATAGACAAATGGATGATACGAATAATTCATGATGGAAATTATGAGAAAATAAACAAGACATTAACAGGGACCCAATGATGGCAAAATAATTCCCGCCTTTATCAGCATATTATGATTTAATATTTTATAGAATAAAATATTAAAACTAATACCGTGAAATAATTATGTAAACCAAACGAAAATAAAATAAAGTATTGGAGACCCAAAGGCAGTAAAAAAATAATATTACTACTGAGCCCTGACATATGTCAAACGTACTGGCCTATTATAATTTAGTATTTTATGAAATAAATTACGGCCATGGTGTATATATATATATATATATATATATATATATATTTATATGTATTTAGTTTATTGTACATGACATGTAGATATTATAAGGCAAATATGAGGAATATTTTTTATGTTATATAAATATTAAAGAAGCTTCAAGGAAGCTGAATGGAATAAAAAGAATGTAATCTATATATATATATATACATATAATTGGGAAAGCTTCTAGGTCAGCCGAAGCTGCTAGAATTTAGAGGCAAAGAAAAGAAAAATAAAACAAGGGAGAGAAAATAGTAGAAGCTTGAAGCTTCTAGAGCAGGGGGAGAAAGTCGGTGAAGCAAGAAACTTCTTGAAGCAACAGCACGTGTGAGGTATATATGTGTAATGTACAGGAATATATATCTATATGACAGCCTAGAAACTTCCATATTTGTGTGTGGGTGTTAAACGAATCAGGAAATAGAGAGAAACGGAGGAAGGAAAGAAGCAGGTGTAGATCAGAAATTGAGAATCAAATTGGAGTTACATCAAGGGCTGAATCACGTTAGATGTTGTGGCTGCTGGAAGCAGGTCGGTGTGTGTATGTATGTACGTGTGTGCATGTTGGTGTAGCAGTGTAACGGTGCAGCAGGTATATATAGGTGTATGTGTGTAAGCGGTACAGGAAATTTGTAGAGATGAAGGAGAGACGGCAGTAGCGGCGCAGGAGGAATATTTAGAGTACCAGGCTGTTTTCTGCTGCTCGAGAACCCACTGGAGAGAGAGAGAGAGAGAGAGAGAGAGAGAGCAGGTGGAATTTCAACACCAATTAAATGTCCTACTGCTGCTTTCTCAAGCATCATCGCTGCCAACAAAATTACAGAGCTGCATCGGTAACACTGCTGGTCAAGGATGAAAGGTTTTGATAATTCGGTGGCCATGGGTTGATTCAACAAGCTTGAGGACATCTTTGCCAGTTTGAAGGGCTGATTGTATTGCATCTTTAATATTCAATTCACCAGAACTGTTCCATCCAGATTGCCACCTGACCTTAATTCTAGAAATCAGGTATGAACCTTATCTTGAGTTTACAATCTTTAATGGAATTAGAGTTTAACCATAACAGTGTACAGTTGTTGGAAAAATTAGGAAAATGTGTGATTGGTGCGGCTGTTGGGCGGCTGCTAGTGCGGTTGCTGGTGCAGTTGCTGGGCGTGCACTTGCTTTGAATGGAATTCAGCTGTTGATTGCCTTTGATCTAAATATAATTCAATTATTAAATTGATATAGTGCAGCTATTAAATGAAATGCGGTTCAAAATAAAATAGTTTCAGCTATTGAGTGGAAATCAATTGTAGAGATAAAGACCTGCGCAGTGGTATACATACACTGAACCGTAAGTGTAAGCAGCCCCTTAATTTTATATAAATTAAATGTTCCTAATGTCTAATTGCTCATTCATAAACAATATAAGGAGATTTTTGATATAATTCTTATGGCTCTTTACAAATTATAAACTAGTTATAAACTTACTTTGATTTGGAAACTGTTCAACTGCTTCTTGCCGTGGCAGAAGCTGCTTATACAATGGGTGAGCCACCTAACTCCTCCCATTGTTTTGTTGACAAGTCCATCAATAGACATGCTGCAACTAAAACCTATTGAATGTCAACTTTCTCCATACACTGCAGCCTGATTGAACTTCTTATGTAGCTTGAGAATTAATTGTGTGGCTGCCTATTAATAACCATATAATCTAGTAAATGAATTAATTTGAACTTTGAATTAATTAAATTTAATTAATTAAATTTAATTATACTAGATTACCTATTTCTCGAACAAGTTAAATAAATAGGGCATTATAATTATTTAGGATGTCTTGGACCCGATGATGGGGTCCGTTTTATAAGATGGGGTTTTGAAAAATTAAGACGCATAACGAAGACTAAACTGAGATCCGAAAAACAGTAGTTTAACATTTTGACATATCGGAACTAACAATGACCCTAGTTTTCTCCAAGTAAAATAAGCAAGGTATGATATTATCAACTAATGTCTATATTTACTGTTTTAGGAAGACTCTCATCCCTGGGCTCAACTAGAGGGGATGCTGAATTAGTCTCAACGAACTGTGAGTAACTCGGACTCCTGACTTGGTATATATTTTCTGTATACTAAACTGCTTTATATGCTGAACAGTTTTATACACTGCATTGTTTTAATGCACTTGCTTTCATGCATATTCCTTGTATTGTATTACATTTGGCATGATTTTATCCTGCTTCTTGATATCTCATGTTCTGATTTTGTTGGAGTCTATTGTTCTAACTTGTCTATGCTATTGGAGTTTGATTCGTGTTTATCTTGTCATGTTGAGTCTTGGGCCCCTCGGGATTGAGTATATCACTAGATGGATAGCTGGCTCTGTGGGACGCCCAGAACTTAGCATCCGCTCAATCCTGTCTGTTCCGCTTGATACCGACCCGGTAGTGTGCTGTGGGGACATGGGCCTCCATGTGTGGGGTGGGTGACTGACGGATTATCTTGTGCGGCATCCCACATTACTGGGGAAGGTTCAGGCACTTTGAGCTGTATCCATTCTATTTGAGTTGTATCCGTTCTATTGAGCTGTATCTGTTCCGCTTTGATACCGACCCAGAGGTGTGCGATATGAGGCCCTCTATGTGAGGGGGTGGATGGGAAGTAATGCCATCCCACATCGCCTGGGGAAGGTTCAGGCACATTTGTTGATATACCGTTGTTTAATTGGTATTCAGTATTGATCTATTCTATTTGGTTCCATGTTGATTCGATTTGTTCTCTTGAATTACATCTGTTCTACTGGAGCATGCATATATATATATAAACTGGTTTTGAAACCCATGGCAGGAACCTATGTTACTCACTGAGCTTGTTTAAACTCATTCCATTATTTAACATTTTTTAGGTTGTATCTCCATTGGATTAGAAGGCACAAGGAGATAATACTAGTAGGCTGAGAGGCATTCCCAAGTGAGAATCTGATGGCAATAATATGGCAACTTGGGTCCTAATAGATTGATTCTGACTATTCAGGTGAGTGTAATGATATAAATGACTTTATTCATATGTAATAGATGTGTAGGGGCATGGCTCATGGTAATGGTACTCTGGAGGAATTTGATAAGCTCTGTGTTATATATCAGTTATAGATGTGTTCTGTGGTTAGAGTTATTAGCTGTTTGATTATAGATTTGCTCTGTGGTACATACTTATGAGGTATATAGTTGAGTTGCATTCTCGAGATAAAAAGGTTTTAATTTTCGCTGTTCTGACCCTACATTTGGAATGCAATTCATCGTAAGGTTCAAAAGATTGCCTTTGGTTGGTCGCATTGTCAGTCGGAGACTGGCAAGGTGACTAACTGGCATCACATCTTTAGCATCCGCGTAGGGTGGGGTGCGGGATGTGACAGGTCAGGCTTGGGCGACAGGCCCCTGCCACGTGTCGGCCTGCTGTTTTAAATTAAAAATGGATAAGGGCTGTTTGGCTACAGGTATACGAAATTAAAATTTGAAATTGAAACAGGAACAGGGATATCTTATCCCTGTCTTAGGATTGACCCCTGTTTGGTTAACAGAATTAGGAATAGAAGAATTAAAATTTACAAATTTACCCCTAGATTTTTTAGAAATTAAGTTTGACCCCAAAACTTTCAAAAATTATACTTTGACCCCTAAACTTTGAGAAATTACGATCTGACCCCACCAGAATAAAATGTTAATTAAATATTAATTAAATTAATTAATTAATTAAGTAATTTAATTAATTAATTATTTAAATATTCAAAAATAATCTGGAGTCCAAATGGGACAAGTTATTAGTGTATTTTGACCATCTCGACCATTCTGAGGCAATGGTGAGGTCCGTTTCATGAGACGGGGTCCCGAAAAATAAAAGACCCGTAGTAACCTTTAAAATTACCAAATTACCCCTGAATTGAAACGCAGTCAAACGAACTCCAAATTAAGTAAACAAATAGTGAAACTTTATTATTTCGACCATTCTGGACTCAACTATGGAGTCCGATTTGTGAAAAGAGGTCTCGAAATGTAAGAACCCGTGAAGAGTACAAAATGACTGTTTTGTCCTTTTTAGCTCAGATGTCTGAATTGAATTTCACGAAAACCCAAACTTACTTTCTTCAACGTTCCGAACTCAATAGTAGGGTTTAATTTAGCAAAATAGAAACTTATAAAATAAAGACATAAAATTTTTTGAATAGCATAATTCAAGTAACAAATGGACTGAGTCATATGTTATGATTTTAGGGACACGAAAAGGCAAGGAGAAGGTGATCTGACCTTCGGTATTCTCACAGTGATCCTACTATACTACGAGTACACTTTCTCGGGTTGAGGTCGATTATCAGGTACGATATATTGTGCTAAGTAAGAAATAGAATTGAGTTTAGGAATAACTGCTCTGTTGACTTGATGATTCACATGTTTGTTTGATTATTCACATGCTTATGTGCTTCATGCTATCTTGCTAAAAGTTGGGTGACAATGTGGATGATGATTATGTGTATATCGCATGTGTTAGTATAGTGTGTGAATTATATTCTTTGAGAACTGTTGAGACTATGAAATATGTGATTAAAAGCATGCTTCATGTGTGAATGAGATGCATCATTGAGATTACATTGTGGCGTGAATGAATCAGAGCATATTGGCATAGTGTGATTCTTTAGGTATGGTGTGAGTTGAGCACGTGGTGCTATGCATTATGAGGGTGCAGATCCTGTCACGACCCGAAACCCACCCTATGCGGATCTCGTGTCGCGGGGCCGACCCGAAGGCCGTCCCTACTTTTTCCATTCCTGTATCATAGTACTAATATGCAATGTACTAAAAATTTTAAACAATGAACAGCGGAAGTCTTTATCAATTACAGTAATCCAGCAGAAGTCTTTTAAATAGTTTAAACAGTGGAAGTCTATTAAATACATGACATAGTTCTACATAAGACAAAATGAGAACTAAACGTAACCAGCACCCGGGGGGTGGTGAATACATGGGAGAACTAACATAGACTGATACCGTACTTTAAAATGTCCCCCTACGCTCTCAGACTCCTACTGGGGTCTCGCAGCGTCATCACTTGAAATGGGGGGTAAGTGGGGTGGAATAAGCTACAAAGCTCAGTAAGTAAATGCAGATCTCCAACACTAGTATCGATGATCAATTAATCCATGAATGAGATTATGATAGCCAATCATAAGGATAAGATGCTGTGATAGCCAATGGAAACAATTACCACGAGGGCCAATGAACAGTAATCACAATACACAATCAGAAGTATGGGGTATAATATCAATATGAAGAAATTCAATGATAATATAACAACAATGAAGTACTGGCACAATGAACCGATCACAATCAAATCAATCAATGCAAGTCTTTCGAGACTTGAAGAATCATAAGGGATAGTGCCATTCAACAATCAAGTTCTGTCAGTCATAAGAGATGCTTTTATTCTGTAACATGCCAGTGAAATTGCAAATGAAATGCCAGTGGAAAGGCAATGAAATGCCAGTGATCATGCCAGTCAATTGCCGGTGGAAAGCCTTCGAGGAATTCATTCCTGCCACCTGTCCATTCATGGACTTGACCCTTAGGTCTTCAGTCAATACAGAAGCATCGGATGGATGTTGTGACTGAGCACAAATCTGGTATTCATAACATATCATGATCATTCGTGATTCCATAGAAGTATAAAATGGAATATCATAGATTCAATGAAAGCATAACAGTACGCCTTTTAAGGCATGGTTCAACATGATAACAATGATACAACAGTCAATCAATGTCCACAAGATAGAACAATATCACATTGTGGATAGCAATAACATGAGGTACTTTCAAGGCACAGTGAAACATGATAACAATGATACATCAGTCAATCAAATGTCCATAAGATAGGAAAATATCGAATTGTGGACACAAGGATATCAATACATTCAAGAGTACGAGTTTGGCAGTAAAAGAATAAACTTGGCTTGTGGAAACACCACATGTAAGAGAGAGTGATCCACTTACCTCTATCGTGATTCTAAATCAGAAATTCGTGAGTGTACCCTTGCCTTTCGAGTTCCCTATATATCAGTGAATACGTTTTAGAATAAATTATATTCATCAAATTTTATGCCTTTCTATCATAAGTATTTCAAATACTAATTTAGACTTTACCATTGAGTCCGGAATATCGAAGAAAGTCGGTTTAGGCTTTCGCGGAATTCCATTTGGACTTTTGTACTAAAAAGGGCAAAATGGTCATTTTGCACTTTTACGGTATTTATCCTTCGGAGTCCCGTCTCGTAAAACAGACCCCACCATTGATCTCAGTAGGTCCGAGAAAGTCAAAATGCACTAATGACTTGTCTCAATTGGACATCGGGTCATTTTCCATTTATTTAATTTAATTAATCTAATAAATTAAATTATATCATTAGGTATAATATATATACATTATCCTTGCACCAAATGGACGGGTGCGTACTGGTGGCACGTTGGATGCGTGCCACCTCCCCTCCAAAAACATCACAGGTTCGATCCGTGGGGAGAGCAGTCCCTTCTCTTCCTTTTTTCCATTTTTTATTCCTTATATATATTATATATATATTTGAATCCAAATCAGAGCACAGGCGTGCCTGTGTCCGAGTGGTTTGGGCTTAGCCCACCCTTCTAGGTCTCAGTTTCGATCCTCAGGGGTTACGACCCCTTTTTATTTTTCTTCAGGTTTGGAAACCAAATGGCGATCAATGGCTCTAAACCTGAATAGCGTATCCCTCGACAGTTTAATTTCCAATTAAATTTCTAAAACTCGTAACCAAATAGTCCATTTCATTTATATTCAAAAGATCTCATGTCCAAACGACGCAGTATCGAGACAACCAGTCCAAACACGTCGCTGTTTCGATCACCCACTTGACCCCTTCTTCCCCGATAATCCGGCAGAGGACCAGTAGGGTTCCGGCGGTGAACAGTTGTCTTCTCTGGCGACGGTCACCGATTTCTGATCATTTTTCAACCATTTTTAAATGCCATTTCCTTCTATTTTTCATATAGATCTATATTCTAAACTCAGTTTTCAACATGAGCCACTAATACCTCACGAAATAGAGAAAAACAGTGGCTCCGGCCAACTGTAATTTCTCAAACTCATGCTTGTTTCTCAACTGTTTTGACCCCTACTTGATTCTAAAGTGTTCTGCACTTCATACCAACATTTTTATAAACTAAATGCGAAGTTTAAAGCATAAAATATATGGGAACCAAGATTATCCACCGAACCTGCAACTCGGGTTTTCTCCCTCATTTGTGAACTAAATGAGGTACGGTTTGTTCCTATCAACGCCATTTTTCATGCTTGTTTAGACCCTATATTCAAAATAATTCGAATCATGCTATAACGTTTCAAAACAGAAATAGTGGCTTACCTCCAGGTTCGGATTCTCTTGGTGTTGAGCCCCTCTTCCTCGCGCCTCTACTCCAGACTTGTTCCCCTTCCTTCTCACTCCGAAACTCTCTTTTCTCTTTTTTTTTTCACCTTCAAACTCGGCCGTGCACAATGTATATGTGCACTTATCGATACCGGCCCCTCTCTCTCTCTCTCTCTAGTCAGACCTAACCATGCCCTGAGATCTCCTTACACACTCCATCACCCACTTTCTGCCACTACCATTCTCCATTGAGTGTTATACACTCAACTTATCACACACACACATACAACCGTACACACACACACCTTTTGATACATATATATATATATATATCTTCACCCACTCACACACACTTGCACGGCTGATAACAGCCCTTTTTCCCCTTTTCTTTTCTTTCCTTTTTGTTCTTTCATTTAATATACACATATATATATATGATATAATACATTATATAATATATATACATGTATAACTCATAATTATACATATTTTATACGTACCTATACGTCTATACATATACGTATATACTAAACTCTGGGCACGTATGCATACACTGATTTTTGGTATACTACGTGTCTGTGAAACATGGGCATGCATGGAAATACGCGCGTGCATGTTTTACGATGCGATGTCCCGGGGTGCTCGGGTGTTACCCAGCACTTGTTATACATTTCAATCTTTTACAGTTTTCCAGTCATTCATTTCCATGAAATACCATGATATACATATCTTACCGTTCAAGTTACATATTTTAACCGACCTACCTCTGTAATACCCCGACCCGAAAATGTCGGGTAATGTGACACGTATTACGAGGATACGAAGATTAGTACAAGATGATACATTTAAGAAAATAATTAATTTTTAAAGTAATTAATTATTTTAAAAATAAGAGGTAAATTGTAACAACTAATATATATAATTAAATGCAAAAATATATACTATATGAATAATTGTAACTTTAAATATATATATGTATATGTATATATATAATTATACATGAATGTATATATATATGAGTGTGTGTATGCATGATTGCATGTATGTTAAAATATGTATATGTGAAATGTATGTATATTATATATGGAATAAGAGGGCATGCTATTGTCCAAAGTGTACAAAAGTGAGTGTGTGTCAAAGAGAGGTGTGTGTATTATCCAAGGGTATTAGGGTTGAACCATGTATATATACATATATATATATATATGTAAGTCAAACACCACACACACACACAACCGGCCACTCAATGGCCTGCCCAACAGTGGCAATTCATACCCACTCATGAAGAAGCCTGAAATTGGCTAACCCAAATGGAGGGGCAATCAGATTTGCCATGATTCACTCTCTTTATACAAGTATGCATGGTGCTTGTACTCACACAAACACAACCATCCGAGAGTGAGGGAGAGATTGAAGGAGTTTCTAGGACATTCAGAAGTGGGAAGCAAGGAGCAAAAGAGAGAGAAACAGTTTGGAACAAGGTAAACCCACAAAACACTTGAATTTCTCTCTCTAGAATTTCTATATGTATGAATCTGTTTTAGCCTTTAATTTAGTATATATGATGATTAGGATGAATATACACGAACTAGGCATGATTAATTGAACCTAAAATACCTTAGAAACATCAGCCGTACACAAGGCAGCCATGGATGGACCTTGCTCAAGCAGGTCTGAACCCACGTTCACCAATTCCATTTTGGCTTATCAAGACTTCAAACTGAGGCCATGAGGGTTCTAAGAACCCTACTACGCGATCACAAAACTCAAAAACTGACCCCCAACAACCGAGTTGCAGGTTACGGGTTTGGAACCCAAACCTTTAAACTCTCATTTAAATCGACATCCATGAATGGGAATTGAATCCTCATGAAGAGGGGATCAAAATAAGCCCGACCTCACTAAAAATAATGAAGAAATGACCATGAACCAATGATTTACAGGTTCAGATTATCGTGGCTTGAACCAAGCTTTTGAGCTACATTCGAATCTCCAAATGAATGCCAAAACACTCCATGATGTTTTAGGAACGTTTTGAAGTGAAAACAGTAGGTCTTGGGTTGGCCAAAATCCACGAAATAGAAAAAAATGGAAACCTGCAACTAGGGCAACACGGGGGAAGAAATGAGGAAGAAGACGGTGAGTTGGCTCAGTCTTTTAAAATTTCCGTGTCAACTCGGACGCGTGGCAGCCTCTGGGCTTGCCACCGAATTAGTGGGGCGACGTCGTTTAAGGCTTAGGTATATATATATATATATATATATATATATATATATACGGTTAAGGTTTTAAAAGAAAAGGGGGGGAATCTCGGTCAGTGGGGTTCGAACCCCTGACCTCACGTGCCCACGCCCGTCCTTTCCACTCAGCCACGCATGCGCGTGTGTCACATATGGGGCAATATTTATATATATAATATATATAAAATAATCAGAAAATAAAAAGGTGCATTGCACCTGGTGGGACTCGAACTCGGGTATATGGGGAGGGAGGTGACACGCTGGCCAGTGTGCCACCCTATTCAACCTGTCACTTATTCCCCTTTAAAAATATATATACTACATTTATAATTTAATTTAATTAAATGAAATTAATTAAATTAAATACTCCAAAATGGCCCGGTGTCCAAATGAGATGAGTTATATATGTAATCTTACTATCTCGGACCTCCTGAGTCCATTGGTGAGGTCCACAACATGAGATGAGGTCCCGAAAAATTAAAGACCCCTAAAAATGTCAAAATGACCAAAATGCCCCTACCCCATAAATAAGTCAGACGAAGTCCAAATAAAATAATTAAATAGTGGATTCTAACTATTTCAAACATTCTGAAGCTAATGGTAGGGTCCGTTTTACGAGACAGGGCTCGAAAAATAAAGACACGTAAAGGAGTAAATGACCAAAATACCCCTTGACCAAAATTTACGAGTTATTAGTGTATTCTTACTATCTCGGACCTTCTGAGTCCAATGGTGAGGTCCACGACACGAGACGGGGTTCCGAAAAATAAAGACACGTAAAGGGGTAAAATGACCAAAATACCCCTAGTACCTTTAAAGCCAAAATGAAACCGGAAAAGGTCTAAATTAACTTTCTTGGACATCCTGGACTCAATAATGGAGTCCAAATTACGAAACGAAGTACGGAAAAATATGACCCGTAAAACGATAAATGACCATTTTACCCTTTTACATATAAAAGTCCGAATTAAAATCTTGGAAAGCCTAAACTGACTTTCTTCGACACTCCGGACTCAATGGTAGAGTCTATTTGACCAAAAGAAATGTCTAAAATTAAAGAGACATAAAATTTGATGAATAGCATCTGTCAGATGACTATGAATTGAAATATTGCCAAAGAACTAAACTGAGGCAAGTACGAGAAATAAAATACGGAAAGACACAACACGTAAACATGTCAAATAAATAACTTTAATTCAAAGTTAATAGAGCTACCAGAAGAGTATAAATTTAAATAAATTAAATTTCTAACACGTTAAGTTGCATCATAGGTTAAGAATGCGAGTTAAACTAAGTACGTAAGAAATTTATGAAATCGTGTTAGGATCTAATACGATCTAAGCATAAGCTAAGAAGCATCAATAGAAGATGTTCGAAGTGAATGTGAAGTTAATGAGGTTATTTATGAATTGTTCTTAGGAACTACAAGGGAAGTGGGAAAGCGCATTAGTAGCACTAACCCTAAAGGACCAAGGTGAGTAATCTTGCAATTGAAATGGAGGCTTTAACTCCACGGATTTCAACTGATATTTTAAGTTCAAGATATTTACGGCATTGATATATCAAATTCAGTATTCATGATTTCTGTTTTCTTAAATATTTTGCCATGACATGCTTCACGATTATTTACATATTTATATCCGCAAACGTTTCTTTTTCAAAATAGTTAGCATGTCTGATTTCCTCAAATATTCTGAATTTGATTACTGCAAGTATTGAAGCATCACTGCAAAAGTTATACGTCACATGTTTTAAATACTCATGAGAGGCTTTTATATAAGAGTCATATGACAAATGTCTTGCCAGATAATAATAAGCATAGAGGTAGAGTTGTGAGTTCTACGGAACTCAACAGACCTATCATGTGCATCCGCATAGAGGTAGAGTTGTGAGTTCTACGGAACTCAACGGACCTATCATGTGCATCAGCACAGATGTAGAGTTGTGGGTTCTACGGAACACTTCGGACCTATCATGTGCACATGCCTGGTAGCAGGATCTAATCCCACAGGCACGAGATATCTCCACGTATACGTAAAACGAGAGTCTGGTTCGAAATGGATTCCACTAATGAAAGAGATAAGATGACAAACGATTTTGAAGATGGAAGCTGGTTTTTACCCCCATTTCCTATTATGCATGTTTATATGCTTTGAAATGCATATACCCTATTTAAGAAATGTTTGTTTAACTTGAATTATGTGATTTTAAGTTACATGCTCTGAAATGCATATGCTCTTTTACGGAAGGATAAGTTTTGGCTTGAATACCTTGAATGTTTCAAAGCTACATGTTTTAAGAATGCATATCTCCTATGTTCAAGTATACGAACAATTGGTAGTTGAGTATTTTATAAACTCTCATATACGAAACCTCTACCAATTGAAAACCCATGACAGATGTAGGAATTACTTATTGAGCTTCTCGAAGCTCACCCCCCCTTTCCCTAACATTTTTCAGGTACTGACGATGAGTGGGAGTCGTGCTCCATTTGGGATGATGATTAATAGCTCCGTTATGATCATGAACTTTTGGAAGTATTAGAATATGTAATTGACTTTTGGAGGTAGTTAGAACCTATAGCTGGTTGAACTATGATGTAATAGACTTCGGATAGTATGTACTTAAGCCATAAGGCAACCGACTATGCAATATGTATAAAATTTTAGAAATTCAATTATGCTCTGAATGTATGATTATACATGTATACCGAAATGTGAAGAGTGGCAGTACCGGACGGATGTGCAAATTTTAAAATAAGAAAAAAAAAAAGTTTTTCACGCTTCCGCAACCACATGTGGCACGTTTATCCGATACCGCTGCTCATGCGAGCCTTGTCTCGAGTCCTTTGGGTCTCGGGGCGGCGGTCGCGATCCGATAATCCGCATAGGGTGGGTTTCGGGTCGTGACAACTTCGGTATACGTGACGTATCCCGGGTTGGGATATTACAGATCCTGTGGTGAAAAATCCAAAATCGGCCATTAGGTACTGGCATGCCTGACGGGTTCCGGACCGTGAAGCGAGACATATATTAGTACTCGGGCTATCAGGGAAGGACCGTAAGACGAGACATGGGTGGCATAGAGTTGCATGGGTGCGTCACACATATTGTTCATGTGATGCATTGATGATGTTGAATGCCATGTAGATATAACTGTACACTTGCACATGCCACGCCCTTAATTTTGTTTCTTGCATTAGCATTATATTGTACCAGCAGTTGAGCTGACCCATTTGTGGGACAAACATTTCAGATGACGCTCCAGCTGTGCGAGACGTAGAGATGATTTGATTGTGAATTATGTTTAGCCCGAGGGGCGCACTTAATGTTGTACAAAGGCATAAGCCCGAGACTATTTCTTATTTTTGTATGTTGTAAACTAATGGACAAGACTTTATCTATAGTATCAGAATGATGGGTTAAGTTAAGTGTTGAACTGTACTTGATTGTCCTTTATTTCTTTATTATTGTATTTCCTTTTTATCTCGTTATTCGTGCCTCGGGTTCGCCAGAATTCGGGGCGTGACAGTATATATATATATATATATATATATATATATATATATGAAAAATCTTTAAGTGTGATGTTAAGTGTGTGGGTATACATGGTGTGCATATGTATGTATGTATATATATATATATGTATATAAAATACATGTAAAAGGGTGCATATACATGCATACATAAATATAACCACAAGTGGGCTGATTTGAGAGGGGTGATGAGAAGGGAGACTGCAGCTAGTATGTGTGCTAGTATGTGTGTGTAAGTGAGTGAGTTAGTGTGTGTGTTAGTATAATATGCATATATATACACAAAATCTCAACCAAACTTCAAATGCAAAATCTGAATTGGAAGAAAAGGGATTAAATGGATTAGAAAGGAAGCAGAAAATAGGGGCAGGAGTAAGGTTGAGTCGTGTAGAGAGAGAGAGGGAATGAAGGAGAGAGAGAGGTCAGTTGGATCTATAAGAGCAAGTGCATACACTACATGCTTGCTCTGTAAGAAAAAGATCAAGAAGCTAAGGAAAAATAGAAGAAGAATCAGAAGTGGAAAGGAGGAGAAACCACTGTAAATAGGTAAGAATCCAACTTACATGTTTTTCTCTCTCTAGAATATTTTGCATGTGTTTAAGAGATTTAGGTTATATTATGTATATATGATGCTTAATATATGTTTAGAAGTGTATCAAGCATGATTTTAGGTCTTGAAAACACCAAAAAAAATGGAAACCCATGAACAATCGCCATTAAAGACCTTGCTTATAGCAGGTCTGAACTCGATGGAACCAAACCCTATTTGGTATAATGGAACCTCAATAAGACCTTCTAAGAGTGTTAAAAACACCAAACCGCGATCGCAAAACCTAAGAAACGACCTTCATAAATCGAGTTTCAGGTTACGGGTTTGAAACCCAATCCCTTAAACTCAGTGTTAAATTGACATTTAAGAATAGAGAATGAAACCCCTTGAACTGAGAAACAAAACAAGCCTAACCTCATGAAAAATAATCAAGAAATGAGCATGAACCGTCGATTTACAGGTCTGGTTATCACGACTTGGACCGAGCACCTGAGCTAGATTCGAAGCTCTAAATCAATACAAAAACATGCCTTAAGGTTTTAGGAAACATTTGGAAAAGAAAACAAAAAGAATGGATTCTTAAAACATCACGAAATCGAACTGCAAAAATTAGGGTTTCAGAGGAACAGTGTCGACCCCGTTGGGGAAGATGACACTATTCGGGTCAGAAAAAGGGTCGAATTCGGGTCTAGGTTATAATCGGATCCAAAAGGGTTACGGGTTTAGTTAAACGGCGACGTTTGGAGGTTTGAATATTTTCATTTTTAAAACATTAGGGCTGACATCATCATGACGTTAGCATTATGTGTAAAACCGACCAAACCGGTTGGTTTACAAAGAGACCGGACTGGTTCATTTATAATAGAACTGAACCCACTGGTTTTCTGATTTTAATTAAATTAAATAAACCAAAGCTTTTACTAATTATAGATTGACTCCAGAATTTCTAAGAAATCCTACTGTGGCCCAACTGAAGGAAATTTTATGCAATTATACCCCTGGAAAAATAATTAAATAATTATTTTAATTATTTTATAAATAAAGTAAACTTACTATTTTACCCCTATGTTACAAATGAAGCAAATGAAGTCCAAATTAAACATGTGAATAGTGTATTTTAGCTATTTTAGATATTCTAAGACCAATGGCTAGGTCTGTTTTGTGAGACAGGGCCCCAAAACATAAAGACACGTACAGGGGTAAAATGACCAAAATACCCCTAGTACCCCTAAAGCCAAATTGAAACCAAGGAAGGTCTAAATTGACTTTCTTCAACATTCCGGACTCAATGGTGGGGTCCAAATTACGAAATAAAGTATAGAAAAATATGACACGTAAATAGGTAAATGACCATTTTGCCCTTTTATATACAAAATTCTAAATTAACTTTTAGGAAAGCCTAAACCAACTTTCTTCGACGTTTCGGACGCAATGGTAGAGTCTATTCGACCAAAAGAAATGTCTAAAATAAAAGAACATAAAATTTGATGAATAGCATCAGTCAGATGACTATAAAATGAAATAATGCCGAAGTACTAAACTGAGGCAAGTACGAAGAAATAAGGTACGAGAATACACGACGCATTAACATGTCAAATAAATAAATTTAATTTAAAATAAATAGAGCTACCAGAAGAGTATAATTTAAAATGGAATTTAATTCTAACATGATAAATTGTGTTTAGGTTAAATACAAAGTAGACGATAATGGATAGGAAACAACAAGAATTCACGATCATAACCAAGGCCCAAAGGGCAACCGATGAAAAGCAACAAAGGTTCATGGCAAACTTACTATGGCAACAAAAGGTGATTGCCAGAAAAATAAAGATTGCCAAATCAATTGAGATCGTTTCAGTCAGACCATTTATGTACAAAACCCCAACGAAAGCACTACTTGCTGAAGCAAAGATAAAAGAGCAAGAAAACACTGAAACTTTAAGTGAATGGCTTCAGAGGTAATATTTGTTTATCATTAAAGAAACTAGATATGTAGTACAATTATAATTAGGCTGATTTCCTTAGATGGGCCTACACAGTCTAAGGATGGATTTAAATCACGAGTTGACTTGAATGTATATGAAGTTTATGAGATTCCCCTAAACTATTTTAGGTTGAAAAAGGGGAAAAGCAAAGGGAAGGCACCTCAATAGCGCCCCCGACGTACAAGGTGAGTAACCCTGTATTTGAAGTGGAGATTTAACTCCATGGATTTGAAAAGGTTTTAAGTTCAAAAGATATGAAATGTTTGAATTCCAAATTCAGTATATTACATGATTTCAGTTTTAAATTATTTCTGTTCTTATAAAACCTATTGTGACATGCTCAGTAAATGGTTTCTCTATAGTTTTCTTAAAAATATGTTTTTAGCATGTTTGAGTTAAAATACAAATCTTGTTAAATATTCTGAGTTTGCCTATTTCAAGTATACGAATGTTTATCACGAAGTTATGAATGTTATGTTTTTAAATGCTCACGAGAAATATCTATTTGACATACTCATTTGTTAAATGTATTTTAAATGCAAGATAAATGGTGCATAAGCACTTAGATAGGATTCTGAGTTTTCAGCTGCCCTGTAAAATAGGTAGGATTTTGGGTTCTTCGGAATTCAATTGCCCTGTAAAATGCCAAGTAGCAGGTTCTAATCCCCCAGGCATAAGATATCTTCACTTATAAGTAAAATGGGAGTCTGGTTCGAAACGGATTCCATAAATGAAAGAAGTAAGATGACAAATGAGTTTGAAAATGGAAGCAGGTTTTACCCCCGTTTTCACTATGCATATGTTTCGAGTTTTATACTATATTTAAGAAGTACAAGATTAGCTTGAATACTTTAAATGTTTCAAGTTTTATGTTTTAAAGGAATACATATATATGATGTTATGTTTGAAAATGGAAGTAGGTTTTACCCTCATTTTCATATGCATATGTAAATGTTTTGAAGTTATATGTACATGTTTAGCTTGAACACTTAAATTGTTTCAAAGCTATATGTTAAAGGAATGCATATATTCGGCGTTCAAAGTATACGAACAATTGGCAGTGATTGTTTTACAAACTCTTATGCTCTAAAACACTACTAATTGAAACCCCATGACGAATGCTGGAATTACTCACAAGCTTAGATTAGCTTACCCAAATTTTTATTCGGACCCCCCTTTCAGGTGATTGACAGCAGTACTGATTGATGATGATGACGAGTCTAGCTATCTTGGAAGAGATAATTAAGTAGTTCTTTTGTTGAGTACTATGAACTTTAAGTTTTAACTTTTTTATTAGTAAGTAGTACAAGGATATGTATTAAGCCCCACGGGGCAACTGAATATGTACTAATTATAAAGTCTTTAAGATTTCTATTTTATGCTCTGAATGTTAAATCATGTATGCTATGTAAAAAGCGGCAGTACCGGACGGATGTACGTAATTTAAAAATAAGAAAAGAAAAGAAAATTTTTTTTATGCTTCCGCAATCACATGTCGCATATCTATTTGATACCGCTGCTTATGTGAGCCTTCGCCCTAAGGCCTCCGGGCCTAAGGGTGGCGGTCGCGATGCGAGATCCGCACAGGGTGGGTTTCAGGTCGTGACAAATAGAAACCTTAACTAGACCCCTAAAGTGTTCCAAAAACATCAAACCGCGACCTAAAACTTAAAGGGAAGACCTCTAAAACTTGAGTTGCAGGTTTCGGCCATAAAACCCAGCCCTTGTTTTAGACTCCTAAACCCACTTTTGAGAATAGGGATTAAACCCCCATATCATGAAGGTTATGTTGAGCCAAACCCCATTAGAAATGGTGATGAAATGAAGGTTTACTCAAGAGTTGTAGATACGGCCATGGTGAGGTAAAATCAAACTGTTGAGCTCGATTTGAGCTCTCCAATGGATGCCAAAATGTTGCTCGATCACCTAGTGACCCATACCATCCAATAACAGAGAGAAAAACGTCCTAAAATTTCACGAAATTGAAAAGTCAAAAATCCAAAAATTAGGGCAACACAGTGGAGAAGAGAGGAATAAGGTGAACAGTGGGTGGGTCGGTCTTGGGCCAGATCTGGGTCCGGGTCGGGACCCGACCCGTTGCATAAATGGTTAAGTAGGACGACGTCGTGTGAAGGTTGTGTTATGATTTTAAAATTAAAGTTTGAGTGATTGGTTACAAGGATAAGAAATAAAAAAATCAGAACTAAGGTCATCCAAACCATGGATAGGATAAGGAATAGGTTATTGGGTTTCGGTTCTTTAGAACAGACTGAACCGGTTGGTTTAGTGAAGGATTGGACCGATTTAGGGTTTTGGCTCTATGAGCCCACTAGTTCAGATTGAAAGTTATGGAAATTATATTTTGACCCCGGAAGTTCTGGAAAATTATACTAAGGCCCAAAACAGAATATTATTTTTAATAAAATTTCAAAAATACCCCAAGTTCAAAAACAAGTCAAACGAACTTCAAATGAGATAAATGAATAGTGTATTTTGATTATTTTGGACATTCTAGACCTAATGGCAGGGTCTGTTTCACAAGATAAGACTCCAAAAAAATAGGACACGTTAAAGTGTAAATTACCAAATTGCCCCTAACATGCCCAAAGCCAAATAAAAAGCCGAGAGGGTCTAATCTGAGTTTCTTCGACGTTCCGGACTCAATGGTGAGGTCCATATCTTGAATTGAAGCACGAAAAAATGTGACACGTAAATATGTAAGGTAATAGAATCAAACTTTAAAAAGTTAAGGAAGCTACCTTAAGAGTATAATGCCTAAGATTAAAAAATTTGGATGTAATACAATTTAAGCAGAAGTTAAGGAGCATCAATAAGTGGTATTGCAGTGAATATGAAGTTACTGAAACTATTTATGAATTTTTCTTAGGAACTACAAAGGAAAGGGAAAGGTACATCAATAACGCCAACACAAGAGTATAAGGTGAGTAACCCTGCATTTGAAGTGGAGATTTAACTCCACAGATTTGAAGAAGTTTTAAGTTCAAAATATGTGAAGCATTTGAATATTAAATTCAATATTTACATGATTCCTCTTTTAAAGCACTTTCGTTCTTATAACCCTATTGTAATATGCTCAGTGTATGGTTTCTACTAGAGTTTTCCTTAAAATATGTTTAGCATGTCTAAGTTTTAAAATGCCAAATGTTCTGAATTTGCATATTCCAAGTATTTGAAGATCCTATCATGAAGTCATGAATTTTATGTTTAGAATACTCATGAAAAGTATCTATTTGAAGAAGCTATGTGTTAAATGTATTTGAATGCAAGATAAATAGTGCATAAGCACATAGACAGGATTTTGGGTTTCTGTAGAGCTCAATTAACCTGTCAAAATAGATAGGATTTTGGGTTCTTCGAAACTCAATTGACCAGTCAAATGCCAGGTAGCATGATCTAATCCCCCAAGCATGAGATATTTCCACGTATAAGTATAATGGGAGTCTGGTTCAAAATGGATTCCACTAATAGAAGTGATAAGATGTTATGTTGAAAATGGAAGCAAGTTTTACCCTCATTTTCACTATGCATGTTTACATGTTTTGAAGTTCATATATTTTATATGAAGAAGTACATGTTTAGCTTGAATACTTTAAATGTTTCAAAGCTATCTGTTTTAAAGGAATGCATATATTCTGTATTCAAAGTATACGAGCAATTGGTAGTGAGTATTTTTATAAACTCTCATGTGCTAAACCACTGCCAATTGAAAAGCCATGACAAATGCTAGAATTGCTCATAAGCTTAGTTTAGCTTACCCAGATTTTTATCCGTCCCCCTTTCAGGTGATCGACGGCAGTCTTGATTTTGGTGACAATGATGATGAGTCTGACCGTTTGGGAGGAATGTTTAAGTAGTTTCTTTGTGAAAACCTATGAACCTTTAATGGTAAATTTTGTGTTAAAAGACAATACATAGTTATCTATTAAGCCCCACGGGGCAGCTGAATATGTATTGTATATAAAACTTTAAAAATTTTATTATGCTTTGAATGTACTAATAGGTGTACCGCTATGAAGAGCGGCAATACTGGGCGGATGTGCGAGAGATTTAAATAAGAAAAGAAAAGAAATTTTTTTTATGCTTCCACAAAACACAGGCCGCACCGCTATCCGATACTGTTGCTTATGTGAGCTTTGCTCTAAGGTCCTCGGGCCGAAGGGTGGCGATCGCGATACGAGATCCGCACCGGGTGGGTTTCGGGTCGTGACATGTTATATATATATATATATATATATGATGTATATAGGATATTTATGTAAAGTAAAGAAGAAAAAACAGAAAAAATGAAAAGCAAAAAAAAATCAAAAAATTTAGTCAACAAAGAGGGATAGAAATGGGGAGGAACCGAGGGGAAAAGGTGAAGGGTTAAGTCGGATTGTGATGTATATATATATACATGTATGCATTTGAGTTAGATAGAAAATAAAAGAGAAAGAAAAGATTGATTTGAAAGGGTTGTGAACATTGGGAGAGGGTTTTGAAGTTGGGTGAAGAAGGAAGCGAAAAGGAAGAAGGTATACCGCACCAAGAAATCAGAAAAATAGGTATGTAGAGTTGGTTTCTGTTTTTAAACTTCAAAGGCATGGTAGTTGATTTGAGATATAGGACCTTCTTAAGTATGAAATGTAGATTAAGTAGTAAGAAAAATCAATTAAAATGATTCAAAAATGAAGTAGAAATTGGCAGTTGCAGGTCAAGAGAGAAAGAATTGAACCATATCATTTTATGTTGAAAATCTGAATCCAACCATGAGGAATTGATCCTCAATGGTGCAAAAACTAGTTAGGGTTTAAATTAGATTAAAACAGTGAAATAAAAGCTTTCAAAATGGGAAGTTACAGTTGGCCAGAGCCACGGCTTTTGGCCACTTCGTGAAGATCGAATGGATTAAATGAAAAACAAATTTTAGATATGAGACCCCTAATGTCACATCCCGCACCCCACCCTATGCGGATGCGAAAGATGTGATGCCAGTTAGTCGCCTTGCCAGTCTCCGACCGACAATGCGACCAACCAAAGGCAATCTTCTGAACCTTACGATGAATTGCATTCCAAATGTAGGGTCAGAACAGCGAAAATTAAAACATTTTTATCTCGGGAATGCAACTCAACTATATACCTCATAAATAAGAGCAAGTCTATAACCAAACAACTAATAACTTTAACCACAGAACACATCTATAACAGATATATAACACAGAGTATATCAAATTCCTCTAGAGTACCATTACCATGAGCCATGTCCCTACACGTCTATTACATATGAATAAAGTCAACTATATCATCACGCTCACCTGAATAACCAAGATCAATCCATTAGAACCCAAGTCTCCACATATTATTGCCATCAGATTCTCACTTGGGAATGCCTTTCAGTTTACCCGTATCATGTCATTGTGCTTTCTAATCCAATGGAGATACAACCTGAAAAATGTTAAATAAATGGAATGAGCTTAAACAAGCTCAGTGAGTAACATAGGTTCCTGCCATGGGTTTCAAAACCAGTTCATATATATATATATATGCATGCTCAATGCAGCTCAAGTAGAACAACGTAATGCAAGAGAACAAATCAGATCAACATAGAACCAAATAGAATGGATCAATACTGAATACCAATCAAACAACGGTATATCAACGAATGTGCCTGAACCTTCCCCAGGCGATGTGGGATGGCATTACTTCCCATCCACCCCCTCACATGGAGGGCCTCATATCGCACACCTCCGATTGAGGTCGGTATCAGAGCGGAACAGATCAGATACAACTCAAATAGAACGGATACAACTCAAATAGAACGGATACAACTCAAATAGAACGGATACAGCTCAAAGTGCCTGAACCTTCCCCAGGCGATGTGGGATGGCATTACTTCCCATCCACCCCCTCACATGGAGGGCCTCATATCGCACACCTCCGGGTCGGTATCAGAGCGGAACAGATAGGATTGAGCGGATGCTGAGCTCTGGGCGTCCCACAGAGGCAGCCATCCATCCACTGATATACTCAATCCTGTAGTGGGCCCCAGATAAGACTCAACACGACAAACAGAATCAAACAGAATCTAAAAGATAGGTAACAGAACAACAAACTTCAACAGAATCAACAGGATATATCAGAAGGCAGGATAGAACAAACTTATGCCACAAGTAATGCAGATCAATAGGTATGCATGAAAGCATATGCATTTAAAACAGTTCAGTGTATAAACAGTTCAGCTTATAAAGCAGTTTAGTATACAAGTTTAGATAGTACAGAAAATATACACCAAGTCAGGAGTCCGAGTTACTCACCTGAATATATGTTTATCTCCCTTCACAAATGGTCTAATAATTTCCAGTTGAGGTTAATCTTCAGTCCATGGTTCGGCAGTTGAAGAAAACACACTGGCACGTTGATCGAGTCGGCCAGCCATTTCAAATCCAGTTTCATCAGCTTCTTCAGCCATTTTTCCCCAAGCGAATGATGATCCTGACAGACTCTGTCCCTTTATCATCCCATCCATCAGATATTGAAGAACTTTCCCTTCCTCTCATCAGATTACTGTGCAGAGTCCTCCAAATCAGTAGCTCCGATTACTACAAGCAAAGTCAGAACCCATAGCTTGCTTTAACCCGAACAGTCAGCTTCATCCATTACTGGATTTTTCCTCTCTGCATATGTTGAATTATATGTACAATATCCCAACAAGGCTGGCCAGACCTAATTTGGATTCCGTAAATAAACCGCTGCACAACACCTCAAGATCTACCTGGACAATCTCCTCAAATAATTCTGCTAGCAACTATGACCTATTAATAAACATCTCGGTAGCTCCTCATAAATATCTCCTAAATCAAAATCAATCGCACAGGAATTCCTCCAAAATTCCACTCAACACTTCTGTCTAGACATCTCAGAGACCTGCTGCACTTATTGTTCAGTTGCACAATTTACCTCTCACCCATTCTGCATCTCTGTTCCTCACAAGAGGCAGCAATGCTAAGGCAGCCGCTACAAAATCCCTCCATTCAAACCTCAACCCAACCGGTTATATAAATTCCAACTTTGCATCGTCACAGCAACATATAATATATCCTGGCTAAACTTCTTCATTACTCATTCGGAGACCTCGAGATGTAACCGGGGCAAAATGGCGACCAATGCCGCAGCACAGACCAGCCCCTGATCCATCTCTATTCTCAACTGCAAATGGCAGAAACAGAGGAACCCCACAAAACCGTAACATCCATAGATCGTTTGAACCAACCCAACAGTGCGAGTGGGAGCAAGAAATTCTTGGTGAAGACACTGATCGAAGTCTACTACCGCTACACAATCACACACGTACATATATCCCTGCCGCATCGCCTCTATCGCTACTCCAATAGCAGCCATACACGCATAACTCGACCCTCGGTTCGAAATCCCCAACTGTAACTCATCAACCAACAGTGGATCCAACGTAATTTCCCTCAATTTTCCTTACAAACGGGGACGTATTCCGTTTCCCTGTTGCTGTTTGGCTTTCAAAGCCGCTTCTGCTACATACGCAAATATATATATATATATATATAATTCCTGCCATAGCGCCATCCATCTTCTCTACATCCATCACCACAACCCAATACCAACACGCTACTGTTGAGAATTCTCCATTTCAGCAAATCCAACCTGAAATCCATACATTCTGCCACTGCTCTTCCTCACTGCGGTAGCCTACCCTGCAACGCCACACAACTCCAAGCCGTATCAAAATCCCCTCTCTATTCTTGATTAGCCACAGCACCTGGCCACCATGCACATACTGCGTCCTGCTGCTGCCGTGCGCTACTGCTGCCGTTGGAGCACTGCAGCTGCTACTTCCCTCTTTTCCCTCCATTTCTTTTCTAGACTTCTCGATTTTTCCCTCATTTCAATCAGTTTATATTTATACATATATACATGGGCCCCAGTTTCTAGCAGCTTTGGTTGCACTCGACTCTCTCACCTTCCCTTTTCTTATTTCAATTTTTTTCCAGTAGCTTCCTTTGAAGCTTATATATATAATATATAATATAATATATCTTATATTGGTCATTTCTTCCAACAGCTTCAATTGGAAGCTTCTACATAATACATAAGACATATATATATATATACATATCTTATATTGGCCCCTTCTTTCCATATATATATTTTTAATATTTTTATTTCAAAAATATTAAATTATCATAGGTCGATAAAATTTCCATAAAGTCGGGACTCGGTTCACTATTATTTTGGTCACCGTTCGTGTCTCATATAATATTTATTTTATTTGCATAATTAATTATTCGCATTAGCTTCATTTATTCATCTCCGTACTCGGTCGACCAATTGTTAATTTCCCGAGCATATATTATTATTATTATTTTTATATATATCTACGACACGTGATGGCTTACTGTATTTGGAATATTTCATATTATTAATGTCACATAACTTATTTTCATTAGGTTAGAATATAGTTTGGGTCATGTTGGATTTTTGGGATATTACACCTAAGAAAAACTGAGAAAAATAGGATTTAAAAAGCATTGAAATTCGACTGAAAATAGTTGGCCATCAGTAGAAAAGGCGACAAAATTTCACCAGAACCTTACCGGAAAGTCGGGGAGACGATAAATAGTGTCTTCCCCGAAATAGCATTGTGTTGGGGCATATGGCCTTGATACTGCATCGTTTGGAAGGTTACTATTTTAAATTTAAAACTTAAATTAGGGGTGTTTGGCTACGAGCTTCAGAAATTAGAATAGGAATTGAATTGGGATGGGGATACGCTATTCCGATTTTAAGAGTTAGCCACTGTTTGGCTCTGAGAAAATCAGAAAAAAATAAAGGGGCACAACCCTTGGGAATTGAACCCCTAACCTCATGGAAGAGAAGCCCAAGCCCAAACCATTTTGACAAGCACGCCCGTGCTAACTTAAGTGCATAAATATATATATATATATATATATATATTATATAAAAATCTTATTAAATTAATTAATTTAATTTAATAATAAGAAAATAATACGAAGCCCAAATTAAACAAGTGATTAGTGTATTTTTACTATCTCGAATATTCTGAGACCAATGGTGAGGTCCGTTTTGTGAGACGAGACTCAAAAAAATAAAAGACATGTAAAAGTATAAAATGACCATTTTGCCCTTTTTATCACAGATGTCCGAATTGAGTTTTGCAAAAGCCTAAATCGACTTTCTTCAACGTTCTGGATTCAATAATAGAGTTTATTTTAGTAAAAAAAGAATTTATAGCATAGAGGCATAAAACTTGATGAATAACATAATTCGTGTAGCGGTAGACTGAGACGTATTTTATGAATCTTAGGAACACCGAAGGGCAAGGAGAAGGCAGTCTAGACCCTTCTATTTTATAGACAGTAAAAGGTAAGTAAAATCCGATCTCTGCATGTGTTACTTTCCAAGCCATGTTAATAGTTGTTGTACATATTGCTTTTTGTATTCCATACATACTAGTATATATTGAGCCACATTGATATTGCCCTATCATGTGGGAAGTAGTTATTGATTTCTATATATCTCAATCATGATTGTACACTTGTGCATAAATTTCTTTTCATACACTTGTACCTAGGGCTGTGAGGGCCAGATAGTTATATTCGAAGCAATCTAGTAACCATAGCCTCGAAAACTATCATTACGTCAGATTGCCTAGAACCAATTATAATTCCACTATACTCTTCGTGGAAGATAGCATGATCCTGATATATTATTAGTGCCAGATTTGTGCTCAGTCACAACTCCATCTGATGCTATTTATGACCTTCGAGTCCAGGTTCCGAGTGGAATATTTGCTACGTTGCTATGCGAGGCATGGGACGTGGAGTCACATTGTATATAAAACAAGTGTTCATATAGCCCGTGTGGAACTGAATACGAGCTTAGGGGGATTTTCGGCCCCCACTAGTGCATCTCTCAGTTTTGATATCACTATCCTTTATTGTTAATTTCATAGCTTGATCATGTTATATTATTATGAATGATCATGAGACTTTACAACTTTTAGTTTAGTGCTTACATTTCATACTTGATATAGCTCATGACTGTAGCAATATGATCTTGTTAGCATAGCAGATTCATTTTCTTATCAATTGATTTCTATCATATGATATTGAGCATATATATTCAATAACTGGCGAGCACTCTTTTATACACTTGTACACATGGCAGAGCAAAGGACTACTTATTGAGTTTTCATAGCTCATACAGATACTACTTTGACTATTTCAGGCACAAACATTGAGAACAAACCCTAAAGCCTGATAGTTAGAGGTGGACATTACTTTTGAAGTTGTAGTATAATATTTAGTACAAGTCTTGTAGCTCTCCCATGTTATCCATGTCTTGGGGATGAATAGTTGTTTAAGAATTTTGTATTCTGCATTTTGAGAACCTTATATATATCACATGCAACTTTTATTTATTTAATTTTTTAAGTCTTTCGCTATTTAGTTGTTGCATGTTAGTAGCACTGATTGTGTAGTAAGTTAAGACCCTTGGTTCGGCAACAGTGTTGGATCGAGTGCATGACACGAGATCCTCATAGGGTGGGTCTCAAGCCGTGACAATATTCACCCTATGAGTATATATGTTTCTATGTTAACCCTAACCCGTATTGGAGATAGGCTTTTACTTACTAAGCTTTGTTAGCTCACCCCAACTTACTATTTTTTTCAGGTAAGAATGCTACAAAATCACAGTAGAAGTTCAAGAGTGTAGGGAGATAGTTGGGAACACGATGGAATAATGTAGTCTCTCCCATGTACTCACCACCTAAAAGTGGTTTTAAGTTTAATTATGTTAGTTACATTTTTCAATCATTGAACAAAATTAAGACTTCCGCAATTTAATGTTATATTTACATTATTCATTGTTATCATTGATACAAGAATGAAAAAAAGTAGGGACGGCCATTCGGTTGGCCCTACGACACGAGATCTGCATAGGGTAGGTTTTGGGTTGTGATAGCTTGGTATTAGAGCTCAGTTTTAGGTGCTAGTGAGTCATGGGAGACAGGATTAGAACACTAGAACTGTTACGTCTAGAAATGAAATGATAGTAATACTGATACCTTTATGTTAAACCTTACGTGGCTACTGATAGTTATCTTATGTAAATGTACTGAATATCTTTTTCAGCAATGGTTGATGCAAGGACTACTACGGCCGCTATGGAGCACATCGAGTGATTGGAACAGTTGATGAAGTCAGACAGGTACAAATCAAACGAGTACTAGTTAGCCAGTATGATAAGAGCTGCCTGTCAACGTGGGTACGAGTCTGCCAGTACGAGAGGAGCAGTTTGTCAACGAGGGTACTAGCCAGCCGGTGCGACAAGAGCAACTTGTCAATGTGGGTAGCTGTCACGACCCGAGACCCACCCTATGTGGACCTTGTGTCGCGCACCCGATCCGACTCTGCTGTCGAACCAAGGGTCTCAACTTGCTACACAATCAGTGCTATTAACATGCAACAACTAAATAGTAGAAGACTTAAACAATTAAATAAATAAAAGCTGCATGTGATATATATAATGTTTACAAAATGTGGAATACAAAACTTCTTAATACAACTATTCATCCCCAAGACGTGGATGACATGGGAGAGCTACAAGACTATCTGTACTAAGTATTACACTTGCAACTTCAAAAGTAAATGTCCACCTCCTAACTATCAGGCTCTATGGTCTGTTCTCGAGATCTGTGCCTAAAAAGTCAAAAGTAGTATCTGTTTGAGCTATGAAAACTCAGTAAGTAGTCCTTTACTCTGCCATGTGTACAAGGGTATAAAAGAGTACTAGCCAGTCAATGAATATATATACAGGAATATCAGATGAAAGAAGTCAAATGATAAGGAAATGAATCTGCTATGCTAACAATGTCATACTGTTACAGTCATGAGCTATATCAAGTATGAAATGTAAGCACTCAACTGAAAGCTGTAAAATCTCATGATCATTCAATAATAATATAATATGATCAAACTATGAATATCATCAATAAAAGATAGTGATATCAACTAAACTGAGATGCACTCGTTGGGCCCGAAAATCCCCCTAAGCTCGTATTCAGTTCCACTCGGGCTCTCTAAATAATTCTGCTCTGTGTACACTGTAACTCCACGTCCTATGCCTCGCATAGCAACGGGTAAATGTTCCACTCGGAACCTAGACCCAAGGGTCATAAATACCATCTGATGGAGATGTGACTGAGCACAAATCTGGCACTAGTAATATATCAGGCTCATGCTATCTTCTACGAAGAGTTTAGTGGAATTATAACTGGTTCTAGGCAATCTGACGTAACAATAGTTTTCGAGTCTACTGTCACTAGACTACTTCGAATAAATCTGTCTGGCCCTCACGGCCCTGGGTACAAGTGTACATAAAGAAATCTGTGCACAAATGTACAATCATGATCGAGATATATATAGAAATCAATAACTGTCTCCCACATGATAAGACAATAGCAATGTGGCTAAATAAACACTGGTATGTATGTATAGAATACGATAAGCAATATATATACAAGAACTATGACATGGCTTGGAATGTAGCACATGCAGAGATTGAATTTTACTTACCTCTTACTGTCTATAAAATAGAAGGATCTAAACTGCCTTCTCTTTGCCCTTCCGTGTTCCTAAAATTCACGAAACACGTTTCAGTCTATCGCTACCTGAATTATGCTATGCATCAAATTTTATGCCTTTATATCATAAATTCCTCTTTTATGAAAATAAACTCTACCATTGTGTCCGAAACATCGAAGAAAGTCGGTTTAGGCTTTTGCGGAACTCAATTTGGACATCTGTGCTAAAAAGGGCAAAATGGTCATTTTGTACTTTTACGTGTCTTTTATTTTTTGAGACCCCGTCTCGCAACACGGACCTCGCCATTGGTCTTAGAAGGTCCAATATAGTCAAAATATACTAATAACTTGTCTAATTTAGACTTCAGGCTATTTTGCTATATTTAATTTGATTTAAATAATTAAATATTATAATTCTATAATATATATATATATATATATATTGGTGGAACAGGAAGCACGGGCTTGCTTTTCCACTTGGTTCAGTCTTGGGTTCCCTTTAATTAAGTCTCATGTTCGAATCTTAGGGGCTGCGCCCTTTTTATGTCACATCCCCCAGACCCACCCTGTGCGGATTTGGGGCACGTGACAAAGGCCAGTTAGGTACCCATCGGGTTTTATCAGTTTTTTTATTTTTTGAAAGCAAAACCCCGACGGTAATCCTAACCACAGGCCATTCCGATATAAATCCCAAGCATAATGCATTCGACATATATAATTTGAGCAGCGGAATTTTCACAAGAGAATGCATACATATATACTTGGCAGAGCATTCAGGATACATCATAGTCAGTCCTATCTTAATCAAGATTACAAACAGTTTCACCACAAAAGGTCATAATCTGTTCAGTTACACAAAAGTACAAAAATGGTATAGATTCACAAAAATGGGTTATCATTTTATCTGGGGGTCTCCAACATTTTCCCCCTAAGTCCTGAACCTGCTAAACCTGTCCATCTGAGAGTTCCCCTGAAATTATTAAAATAATGGAATGAGCTTTAAAAGCCCAGTGAGTAACACAGATATCCAGGCAAGAGTTTCGAATTCAATCTTTGCTTAAATCACATGGTAATTAAATCAGTTTGGAATTAATAGTTCAACGAATCCAAGTCAAGTTCAATAGATCAAAACAGATAAACGGTTCAGGGTGCTAGCATATCAATCAGAAGTATAGTTCATCATTTGAGAAACTAAAAACCATGTCATCGGTGATAAAAGCATGCATTTAAAACAATTGCATTTAAACATATGATATTCGAAACAATTTAACAGATCAAGGAACAGTAACTAAACAGTGTCAGAAGTTACTCACCTTCAATATTTGAGTTTGAAGCTATGAACGGAGCCTTCCTCTTTTCTCCTTAAGCCTAAAACAATTTATAGAGATTTATCAACTCATGACCTTAGACTGAGTAAGTCTACCCTATGATGGGTTTCATGGAACTAACTTATAGTGGCTAGTTCTTAGGTCTTACCACTTAAGCATTTGGCTTAGGGTTTCTGTATCTTCTTGTTTTTTCATCTTGGCCTCGGCAATCATTTCTTTAGTACGTGCCTTATATATGAAGGGCTGGACGGAGACGATTTCAGTGGACTTAGCTATTCTAATATGGCGCTCAATAACTCTTTGCTGTCTCAGTAATTCTTGCATAAACTCTTGCTGTTTCTTATCGGCTAACCTCTGGGCCTTAGTCATGATGGTGAATTTCTTGCCCTGTTTGTCCATGGTAGTTTAAGTGATATTTTTACCTAGATCACAACTTAACATGTTAGAACAGATGCCTTCACACATTCATCGGTTCTGATTTTCATATTATGGACCTAACCATTGAGTTCGGAAGGTCGAAGAAAGTCAATTTAGACTCTCTCGGCTTTTAAATCTGGGTTCGGGTATGTCAGGGGTATTTTGGTCATTTTGTCGTCACATAATTTCTGCCTCGGGTTCGTCATCTAATCATGTATACAGTCTTACAAGTGTCAGGTCTACTACTGGTATCAGTTCCGGTGAAATCGGATTTCATTTGGCCTTGTACAGGGTCAGGGGTATTATGGTAATTTCATACATCATATTTTTTTCGGTACCTCATTTGCAGTCACGGACCTCACCATTGGACTCAGGAGGTCCGAGACAGTAGGAATTCATATATAACTTATGGTTTTTGGACAACGGACTAATTTGGAGTATTTAATTTAATTAAATGATTTTAATTAAATTAATTTCGGAATATATATAATATATATATTATTTTAGTCAGAAAATGACCGGTCGAATAGGGTGGCACAGCGGACGCGTGCCACCGCCCTCTCCAATAGACACCACGTTCGAGTCCCATAAGGCGCAAAATGCGTCTTTTATTTCTGGTTTAATTTAAATATATAATATATATATATATATATATATATATATATATTATGTCGGATATGATTCACACGCAGGAGCGTGGCCGAGTGGAAAGAAGGGGCGCGTGGGTTCTGGAGGTCAGGGGTTCGAAACCCCGTAGTCCCGTTTTTTTCCTTCCTTCCCTTTCTTTTCTTTCAAACATATCAGTTTACACATACGACGCCCAAAACGACGCCGTCCCATTTAATTCGGTGGCAGTCCCAGGTTACTCCACGTGTCCGAGTCAACCCGTCAACTCGGTTTTAAAGACACAGAGTCGACTCAGCGTCGTCTCCTTCGTTGAACCTCACACAGTGATGCCCTAAAAACCTGCAGATTTTTAATTTCTATTTCGTGAGTTTTAACACACGGTCTCTCTCTGTTTTTCATTCAGATATACTATAAATATGATTTCCATCATTTTGGCATTCATAAACCAACAAGACATCATCTCAAACAGTGGGGGTAACCTACACAAACCGTACCTGCAACTCGATACTACACCCTCGATTCTTCACCATTTCATGTGTGGTTTGAAGCTACGTGACCTACAGACCATAAGGATCAAGACCCTATCTTCATTTTTCAGTTTAGTCTCGAGTTTTAATGGATTGGATTTTAAACCCGTGGGTTCATTTCCAAATTCGTGGGGCCATATAGTGTTCTGGGGTCGCGTAGGTAGATGTTTAAGATCCTCTTAGGGTCTATTTCAGGTCTTGACGTGCAAAGTTCCAAACGGTTAAGGTCGATTCAGACCTGGTGTTTCCAAGCTTCATCAATGGAGGTTGGTTTCGGGTTTCATGGTTTTTGACCTATCCGAGACTTCTAACACATGCTACATGTTCAGAACAATTCCTAGGATCAAGATTTAAACATGCATGCAGTCTAATTCTATCAAACCGTTCCAAAATCTACAAAACAAGAATTGAAGATAATTTAGAATTTTACCTTCAAGCAGTAGCAGTTCACACTCTTAGCTCGGTTCAGACCTTTCTAAATGTCCCTCAAGCTTCTCAGTTCATGCACTTCAACTTCAAGCCTTCACCTTTCCTCTCTAATGGCCAAATTTCTCACAACACATATGCATGCACAAGCTTCCTTTCCTCTCTCTCTCTCTCCCTCTCAGCCAACCCTACGTACACACAACAGAACTCACACTCTCTCACTGTTTGGTATTTCAGAATTCTCTAAAGAGAGAATTGATGCAAGTTGTAGCTTATATATTATAACTTCATATACATATAGGGCTATACACCTATACATATATGTGAGTGTATCTCTGCCCTTAGTGGGGTTAGTGGCTGCTGACCTGATGGAGGTGATGGAGGGCTATGATGAAGGGAATGCATGCAAGGCCATTGGTCCAATTTGGGTGGTGGCTTGGGCAAGATTATAGGTTATATACATATATTGCTGTATATATGCACAAAGTAACCAACAGCCTAGTTGGTAACTTTTTGGGACAAAGTTGCTTACCTTGGTAGGTCAAGGGTTCAATTCCCCTTGGCCTCTCAAGTGACCATTTTCTCCCATTTTTTTGGTTAAGGCCCTGTTTGGTTGTCACAGAATTCCAGTTTCACTGTTTTGGCCTTAACTCCCAATCCGTAACTCTTTGTTCAGTGCGGTTTCTTTCTGTCACTTCCTACTCAGAATATCTTTCATTAATCAAGGTCCAATGTCAGTTTTTATTTCCTCGAGTTTCTCATAATTAGCTAAATCGAGTTTTATCACTATTAAAATAGACATTAAATTAGCTAAACCTGACATTTCATTCCCAAAACAGTTTTTAATACACAAAACATGCCAGTTAAGTAATTGGGGTGTTACATCCTCCCCCCCTTCAGAAGAGTTTTGTCCCCAAAACTCAGTCTACAATATCAAGTAAATAACTCGGGATATTTTTCATGCATTTCAGCTTCAAGTTCCCAGGTTGCTTCTTCACTAGAGTGATTTCTCCACAAGACTTTGACTAACGGAATTGCCTTGTTACGCAAAGTCTTTTCTTTCCGGTCAAGGATCTGGACTGGTCGTTCTTCATACGTTAAGTCTTCTCTCAACTTGAGTGGCTCATACTCGACGACTTGCCCCGGTTCTTGTATACACTTTCGTAATATGGATACGTGAAATACACGGTGTACCTTGTCCAACTCAGGCGGTAATGCCAGACTATATGCAACCGGGCCAATTCTCTTTAAAATCTCAAAAGGACCAATGTAACGAGGACTTAACTTACCTTTCTTGCCGAATCGAAGTACTCCCTTAAGTGGCGACACTTTAAGAAACACAAGATCACCTACTTGGAATTCAAGATCCTTCCTCCGATTGTCGGCATAGCTTTTGTACCGGCTCTGGGCCGTTTGCAGTCTGTTCCGGATTCTCTGAATTTGTTCCGTGGTGGCTTGGACTAAATCTGGCCCAAGCAGCTTCTGTTCACCGGCTTCAATCCAGCAAAGTGGAGATCGGCACCTCCTCCCGTATAGTGCCTCATATGGTGCCATTTTAATGCTGGCTTGGTAACTGTTATTATAGGCAAACTCGACAAGTGGCAGATGCTCTGCCCAGTTTCCTTTGAAGTCCAGTGTACACAGTCGCAGCATATCCTCCAACATCTGTATCACTCTTTCAGATTGCCCGTCAGTTTGCGGGTGATATGCTGTACTGAACTTGAGTTCCGTGCCGAGTGCCTCCTGTAGACTTTTCCAAAATCGTGACACAAATCGGGGATCTCGATCGGATACAATGGACAATGGTGTGCCATGTAAGCGTACAATTTCCTGAATGTACAATGCGGCAAGCCTCTCTAAGCTATAAGTGGTCCTGACAGGTAGAAAGTGAGCAGACTTGGTCAATCTGTCCACTATGACCCAGACAGCATCAGAGCCTTTCGGTGACTTGGGAAAACCGGACACAAAATCCATAGTAATATGATTCCACTTCCATTCCGGAATAGGGAGTGGTTGCAGAAGTCCGCTAGGACGTTGATGCTCAACTTTCACCTGTTGGCATCGTGTGCAGTGAGCAATAAAATTTGCTACGTCCTTTTTTAATCCGGTCCACCAGTATAACTCCCTGAGGTCATGATACATCTTCGTAATCCCAAGGTGTACTGTGAATCTCGAGGTATGGGCTTCTTCTAGAATCTCCTTTCTTAACTCTGGTATCTTGGGCACACACAACCTACCTCGATATCGTAGAATTCCGTCCTGAATTTCAAAATCAGCTTTCCCCGTTGCCTTTACTTCATCACAGATTCTAATCAACTCCTCATCTTGAGTCTGTCCCGCTTTAATTCGCTCCACCAATGTAGATCCAACAGTCAAATTGGCCAGACAAGCCGTGCTACCTGGTGGAACTACTTCGATACCCATTTCATCCAGATCTCGAATTAACTCCTCCTGAGAGGTAATCATGTAGGCAAGGCTTCCAGATCGTCGACTCAAGGCGTCGGCCACCACATTTGCCTTACCCGGATGGTACTGAATAGCCACATCATAATCCTTAATTAGTTCTAGCCATCTTCGCTGCCTCATGTTTAATTCCTTCTGTGTGAAGAAATATTTTAAACTCTTGTGATCAGTAAAAATCTCACACACCTCCCCATATAGGTAGTGGCGCCAGATTTTTAGGGCAAACACCACTGCAGCTAATTCTAGATCATGGGTAGGATAATTTTGCTCATGAGGTCGGAGCTGTCGGGAAGCATAGGCGATGACTCTATCATTCTGCATAAGGACACAACCCAGTCCTTTATAAGAGGCGTCACAGTAAATGACAAACTTCCCTTCTCTGGAGGGAATAGTCAATACTGGCGCTGTGGTCAGCTTCTCTTTTAGCAGCTGGAAACTCTTTTCTTGCTCATCTGCCCAAATGAATGGCACATTATTCTTGGTCAAATGTGTGAGCGGTTTGGCCAACTTTGCAAAATCTTTCACAAAACGCCTGTAGTATCCAGCCAGTCCAAGAAAACTTCTGACTTCTGTCACAGTGGTCGGCTGGGGCCAATCCAATATGGCTTCCACTTTCTGTGGATCAACAGCGATGCCTTCTTTGGAAATCACATGGCCCAAGAAGGTAATGCTGGACAACCAGAATTCACATTTGCTGAATTTTGCATACAGTCTGTGCTCTCTCAGGGTTTGTAGTGCTATCCCCAGATGTCTTTCATGCTCCTCCTCGTTGCCGCTGAGTATACTAGTATATCATCGATAAATACAATGATGAAGTTATCCAAATACGGTTTAAAAACCCGGTTCATTAAATCCATGAACGCGGCAGGGGCGTTAGTCACGCCAAAAGGCATGACCAGGAACTCATAGTGACCGTATCGGGTTCGGAAGGCCGTCTTTGGTACATCAGTATCCTTGACTTTGAGTTGATGGTACCCCGATCTCAAATCAATTTTAGAAAATACACTCGCCCCTTGTAACTGGTCAAACAATTCATCGATACGCGGAAGAGGGTACTTATTCTTTACCGTCACTTTATTTAGTTCACGGTAATCAATGCACAGTCTTAGGGAGCCATCCTTCTTTTTCACGAACAACACGGGTGCTCCCCAAGGAGATACACTGGGTCGGATAAACCCTTTCTCTAACAATTCCTCCAATTGGGCTTTCAACTCCCTTAACTCTGATGGGGCCATTCGGTAGGGAGTTTTGGATATAGGCTGAGTTCCAGGGATAAGATCGATAGAAAACTCGATCTCTCGATCAACTGTTCCTTGCGGTAGTTCCTCTGGAAACACGTCGGGAAATTCACACACAACTGGCACTTCGGGTAGTGGGGGATTCTGGGCTTGGGTATCCAAGACACTACATAAATAACCACGACACCCTTTCTTCAATAACTTCCCTGCCTGAATGGCAGAGATTAGGTAGGGCGGTGGGGTAATGCCCTTTCCCCTAAACATAAACTCGGGCTGTCCTGGGGGCTGAAACAATACACTTTTCTCAAAACAATCGATGGTGGCATGATTGTGTGACAACCAATCCATGCCCAATATCACATCAAATCCTTTTATCGCTAAGGGTATTAGATTGACTAACAACTCCTGGTCTCCAATCATTACTCTGCAGTTCCGAAGGATCGTGGACCCAATCATTGACATCCCAGAAGGAATTTGTACCGATAATAGCTCATCCATAGGTTCAGGTATCTTATGCAATTTATCAACAAAAGATGGGGACACAAAAGAATGCGTGGATCCAGGGTCAATCAACACATATGCAGAGATTTCAAAAATCGGGAGTATACCTGCTACTACAGCATTTGCAGCAGAGGTGTCTCCTGGTAGCAGTGCAAAGACTCTTCCCGGACGGCCCTGTGGCTCCTTGCCTTTGTCCTTTGTCTTGGCAATAGGTGCTGGAATAGGCTTCTGTCCTGCGGTGCTGGTAGTCAAGGCGGGGGTTCTCGAGATTGGTGGATGTTGCGGGCAATCTTTGACTTGGTGCCCCTTATCTCCACATCGGTAGCATGCACCAGTCAATCGGCGACATTCTCCAGTGTGTAGGTTCTGGCAGTGAGGGCATCTGGGCACTTCCTCAGTTTTCTTCTGACCCTTGCTGCTCTTACTTGGGCCCTCAGTCCTTTGCTTCTTGCTCGGCTGCTCCTTCTTAAAGTTTTTGCCCTTTTTCTTTCTTTCCTGGTCCTTCAGTTGGTTGAACTCTTCCATGTCCTTTTCAATAACTAGGGCTTTGTTAAGAACATCGGAATAGGTGTGTAGTTCAAAGGCCGAGACTTTAGTCCGTATCCCGATCCGAAGACCTGCGAGGAATTTCCTTGCCCTATTATGCTCTTCCCTCACCAAAAAGGAAGCAAATCTGGACAACGCAGAGAACTTGTTTGCATATTGAATTACGGTCATGTCCCCTTGTTTCAGGGTGGCGAACTCCTGAATTTTTCTCTCCCGGATTGTAGGGGAAAGAACATGCCGTAAAACTTATCAATAAAATCGGCCCAGGTAATGGTGGGGTTCTGTACTTGCATCTCGAGCCACCACTTGTAAGCCTCCCCTTGTAACATGTAAGTGGCTAGCATCACTTTCTCGGCTTCCGAACAAATCAAGAGCTTAAAGGTCTTTTCCATTGACATGACCCACAGCTCAGCTTTCTCGGGGTCGGTAACAGCATCGAAAGTCGGGGGTTTGAGCTTATGGAAGCGATCTAACAAGTCATTACGAATGCCGGTTTCCAACGGCTGCGCTGGGGCGGGTGGAGGCGGAACTACCGGAGGCTCTACCGGGTTATTTGCTGGTCCGGCCTGGTGTTGCTGTAAGGTTCTTGATAGTCCCTCAATGGCCTGGCCGAATTGAGCTAATGTGGCCCGCATTTCCCGTAGGGCTACGCTCTCCGTTGGGGCTCGCGGTTCCCTATTGTTACTCCTAGTTCGAGGCGGCATCTAAAGCAAGATAAAAAGTATTCTAAGTATCCACATTCAATGTGTCATAGTAAGAATGTCATTCAGGTTGTTCATCGATTCAGAATTTCTATGACTTAAGTATTTGCTTTCTAAGGATTTAGTGTTAAAGTAACCCTAAGGTTCTGGTCTATACTGAATTTCAAACCTGTAGCTCTGATACCACTCTCTTTTGTCACATCCCCCAGACCCACCCTGTGCGGATTTGGGGCACATGACAAAGGCCAGTTAGGCACCCATCGGGTTTTATCAGTTTTTTTATTTTTTGAAAGCAAAACCCCGACGGTAATCCTAACCACAGGCCATTCCGATATAAATCCCAAGCATAATGCATTCGACATATATAATTTGAGCAGCGGAATTTTCACAAGAGAATGCATACATATATACTTGGCAGAGCATTCAGGATACATCATAGTCAGTCCTATCTTAATCAAGATTACAAACAGTTTCACCTACAAAAGGTCATAATCTGTTCAGTTACACAAAAGTACAAAAATGGTATAGATTCATCAAAAATGGGTTATCATTCTATCTGGGGGTCTCCAACATTTTCCCCCTAAGTTCTGGACCTGCTAAACCTGTCCATCTGAGAGTTCCCCTGAAATTATTAAAATAATGGAATGAGCTTTAAAAGCCCAGTGAGTAACACAGATATCCAGGCAAGAGTTTCGAATTCAATCTTTGCTTAAATCACATGGTAATTAAATCAGTTTGGAATTAATAGTTCAACGAATCCAAGTCAAGTTCAATAGATCAAAACAGATAAACGGTTCAGGGTGCTAGCATATCAATCAGAAGTATAGTTCATCATTTGAGAAACTAAAAACCATGTCATCGGTGATAAAAGCATGCATTTAAAACAATTGCATTTAAACATATGATATTCAAAACAATTTAACAGATCAAGGAACAGTAACTAAACAGTGTCAGAAGTTACTCACCTTCAATATTTGAGTTTGAAGCTATGAACGGAGCCTTCCTCTTTTCTCCTTAAGCCTAAAAAAATTTATAGAGATTTATCAACTCATGACCTTAGACTGAGTAAGTCTACCCTATGATGGGTTTCATGGAACTAACTTATAGTGGCTAGTTCTTAGGTCATACCTCTTAAGCATTTGGCTTAGGGTTTCTGTATCTTCTTGTTTTTTCATCTTGGCCTCGGCAATCATTTCTTTAGTACGTGCCTTATATATGAAGGGCTGGACGGAGACGATTTCAGTGGACTTAGCTATTCTAATATGGCGCTCAATAACTCTTTGCTGTCTCAGTAATTCTTGCATAAACTCTTGCTGTTTCTTATCGGCTAACCTCTGGGCCTTAGTCATGATGGTGAATTTCTTGCCCTGTTTGTCCATGGTAGTTTAAGTGATATTTTTACCTAGATCACAGCTTAACATGTTAGAACAGATGCCTTCACACATTCATCGGTTCTGATTTTCATATTATGGACCTAACCATTGAGTTCGGAAGGTCGAAGAAAGTCAATTTAGACTCTCTCGGCTTTTAAATCTGGGTTCGGGTATGTCAGGGGTATTTTGGTCATTTTGCCGTCACATAATTTCTGCCTCGGGTTCGTTATCTAATCATGTATACAGTCTTACAAGTGTCAGGTCTACTACTGGTATCAGTTCCGGTGAAATCGGATTTCATTTGGCCTTGTACAGGGTCAGGGGTATTATGGTAATTTCATACATCATATTTTTTTCGGTACCTCATTTGCAGTCACGGACCTCACCATTGGACTCAGGAGGTCCGAGACAGTAGGAATTCATATATAACTTATGGTTTTTGGACAACGGACTAATTTGGAGTATTTAATTTAATTAAATGATTTTAATTAAATTAATTTCGGAATATATATAATATATATATTATTTTAGTCAGAAAATGACCGGTCGAATAGGGTGGCACAGCGGACGCGTGCCACCGCCCTCTCCAATAGACACCACGTTCGAGTCCCATAAGGCGCAAAATGCGTCTTTTATTTCTGGTTTAATTTAAATATATAATATATATATATATTATGTCGGATATGATTCACACGCAGGTGTGTGGCCGAGTGGAAAGAAGGGGCGCGTGGGTTCTGGAGGTCAGGGGTTCGAAACCCCGTAGTCCCGTTTTTTTCCTTCCTTCCCTTTCTTTTCTTTCAAACATATCAGTTTACACATACGACGCCCAAAACGACGCCGTCCCATTTAATTCGGTGGCAGTCCCAGGTTACTCCACGTGTCCGAGTCAACCCGTCAACTCGGTTTTAAAGACACAGAGTCGACTCAGCGTCGTCTCCTTCGTTGAACCTCACACAGTGATGCCCTAAAAACCTGCAGATTTTTAATTTCTATTTCGTGAGTTTTAACACACGGTCTCTCTCTGTTTTTCATTCAGATATACTATAAATATGATTTCCATCATTTTGGCATTCATAAACCAACAAGACATCATCTCAAACAGTGGGGGTAACCTACACAAACCGTACCTGCAACTCGATACTACACCCTCGATTCTTCACCATTTCATGTGTGGTTTGAAGCTACGTGACCTACAGACCATAAGGATCAAGACCCTATCTTCATTTTTCAGTTTAGTCTCGAGTTTTTAACGGATTGGATTTTAAACCCGTGGGTTCATTTCCAAATTCGTGGGGCCATACAGTGTTCTGGGGTCGCGTAGGTAGATGTTTAAGATCCTCTTAGGGTCTATTTCAGGTCTTGACGTGCAAAGTTCCAAACGGTTAAGGTCGATTCAGACCTGGTGTTTCCAAGCTTCATCAATGGAGGTTGGTTTCGGGTTTCATGGTTTTTGACCTATCCGAGACTTCTAACACATGCTACATGTTCAGAACAATTCCTAGGATCAAGATTTAAACATGCATGCAGTCTAATTCTATCAAACCGTTCCAAAATCTACAAAACAAGAATTGAAGATAATTTAGAATTTTACCTTCAAGCAGTAGCAGTTCACACTCTTAGCTCGGTTCAGACCTTTCTAAATGTCCCTCAAGCTTCTCAGTTCATGCACTTCAACTTCAAGCCTTCACCTTTCCTCTCTAATGGCCAAATTTCTCACAACACATATGCATGCACAAGCTTCCTTTCCTCTCTCTCTCTCTCTCCCTCTCAGCCAACCCTACGTACACACAACAGAACTCACACTCTCTCACTGTTTGGTATTTCAGAATTCTCTAAAGAGAGAATTGATGCAAGTTGTAGCTTATATATTATAACTTCATATACATATAGGGCTATACACCTATACATATATGTGAGTGTATCTCTGCCCTTAGTGGGGTTAGTGGCTGCTGACCTGATGGAGGTGATGGAGGGCTATGATGAAGGGAATGCATGCAAGGCCATTGGTCAATTTGGGTGGTGGCTTGGGCAAGATTATAGGTTATATACATATATTGCTGTATATATGCACAAAGTAACCAACAGCCTAGTTGGTAACTTTTTGGGACAAAGTTGCTTACCTTGGTAGGTCAAGGGTTCAATTCCCCTTGGCCTCTCAAGTGACCATTTTCTCCCATTTTTCTGGTTAAGGCCCTGTTTGGTTGTCACAGAATTCCAGTTTCACTGTTTTGGCCTTAACTCCCAATCCGTAACTCCTTTTTCAGTGCGGTTTCTTTCTGTCACTTCCTACTCAGAATATCTTTCATTAATCAAGGTCCAATGTCAGTTTTTATTTCCTCGAGTTTCTCATAATTAGCTAAATCGAGTTTTATCACTATTAAAATAGACATTAAATTAGCTAAACCTGACATTTCATTCCCAAAACAGTTTTTAATACACAAAACATGCCAGTTAAGTAATTGGGGTGTTACATTTTATGCCTTTTTTTTTCTATTTTTATCTCTTATCTATTTTATATATATATTGGAGCGAAATAATGAGCACGGGCTTGCCTGTCTCACATGGTTTGGGCTTGGGTTAACTTCTTTGAGGTTTGGTGTTTGGCTCATAGGGGCGTATTTGTTGGAACCCAAACAGCAAATAAAGGCTCAATTCGAGGATAGGTTATCCTATCCTAAATTAAATTTCCTCAACTAATAACCAAACAGGCCCAATCTCACTTTAATTTTAAACCCTTAATTCAAAACGACTCAGTGTAGCCTATATATAATATCAAACGACACCGCTTCTGGGGAGACACTGTTCATCGTCTCCCCGACTTTCTGGTAGGGCTAGTCTAGGTTTTCGTCGCCATCTCCAACGTCGGTGACTGTTTTTCGACTGATTTCAATGCTCTTTTAAATGCAGTTTTCTGCCATTTTTCACGTAGATTCCATTTCTAACTTTAGTTTTCATTTTTATCCACTAGATCTTCACGAAATGGCCAAGAATCGTGGCTCCGGCCAACTAAATATTTCCATTTTTGCAACCCTTCTTATACTGTTTTAATCTAATATAGTTTCAAATAAATTCCTGCACCTCACAGCCTCAATTTCTCATCATTTATTTTAAGTTTAATACTTAAAATATAAGGAACCCGATTATTTTCCTAAACCTGTAACTGTTGATTTCTTCTTCAACTCTACACCATTTCCATTTATTCAAATTGCAATAAAAACCTTTTTTCATGCTTTATAAGACTCTACCATTAGATCTAATTATCATGCTTTAAACTTTAAAAATAGAACTATATGGCCTCACCTATATTTTCTAATTTTCTCTTGCAGTTCCCTTCCTTTTTCCTTCTCCTCCTCTTTTGTTTTCAACTTCTGAACTCCCAATGGCTTTCTCAACTTTTTGACAATGTTCACATCCTTTCAATCCCTCTTTTCCTTTTGATTTTCTATCTCACGCATGTACATATATATATATACACACACATCACCACAACTCCACCGCCCTAGTCCAGTCTCACTCTCGGTTCTTCCCCCTTCTAAAGCCTTTTTCTTTGACTTTACTTATGATTTCTTTTTCTGTTTTTCTGCTTAGCTTTAAATGTGAATATGATATTTGTATGTATATATACATATTATATTACACACTCACACCCACACTAACCGACCTTTACACACAAGCCTACACACATTGCATGCTACTGCTTGGCAACTTCCTTTTCTTTCTTTCTTTTCTTTTCTTTTACATTTTAATACACATACATATATATATATGATATATTATTTATAAATATACATGTATAATACACATTTTATACATATTTATATATACTCATATATATACATATATACTAGATTCCAAGTATGTATACATACACTGATATTGAACGGGCTATGTGTATACGTATACGTATGCATGCATGGGTTTACGTGCGTGTATGCATTACGAGGCATAGTTTTGGCTTGTTCGGGCATTGATCGACACTGACTATATAACTAACACCGTTTACATTCCAAAATCGTATAGTATATGTGATATAATGATATAGAGCTTAAACAGCTTGGGTTACAATTGATAGTATACTACCCGACCCGGTCTACCTCGATATATGTGCTAACCTGGGTCAGGATATTACAGTAGCTATCAGGGAAATGAGCGTGACCCGACGTTCCCATATGAACAATTTCAGAAGATGAAGCCTCCACACTTTGACTGGTACCCAGAGAGCCATAGCTGTAGAGGAGCGGCTCTTGGAGATAAACAGGATTTGTTGTATCCTAGCATACACTGAGACACAAAAGGTGGCATATGCCACATATAGGTTCAAGGGGGCTGCACATAAATGGTGGCTACTTGAGGAGGCAAGGGAGCCAGACAGGGATTGGCAGCACTTTACCACGGTTTTCAATGAGAAGTATTTCCCCTGAGAGGTGAAGAACCGGAAAATTGCTGAGTTCATGGTACTACAGTATGGCAATATGACAGTAGAGTAGTATGAGGCCACGTTCACTGAGTTGGCCAGATTCTCCCCTAATGTTGTCAACAGTGAGGATCTCAAGGCTTGGAAGTTTAAGGAGGGGCTACGATAGGCCATCAAGGACAGATTGAGGCCTCAGCAGTTACCTACTTACAATGAGGTAGTAACCACTACTAAAATCATTGAGAGGAGTGGCAAAGAATTTGTCAAGAGACGGGCAAATCAAAGGCTAGGGTCTTCTTCCTCGAGGTAAGGACCTTCATTCACTAGACCCGAGACTGGATCCCGAACCACAAGGCCCAGTCTAAGGAGGCCAAGCAATATTGAGGCAGCCTGTAGCTAAATGCCCCAATTGTCAAAAAGTTCACAGGGGCCAGTGTAAGACCCCGACCCAAATAAAATAGAATAATTCTATTTATATCCTAAGAGTCAAATAATAATACCGAGATCAGACCAAGCCAATGAGCATAATACTAAAAGTAAATCGAGACCGAACAAAGACCAAGAACCGTAGACCCCAAAATGTACCGAACTATCATGGTGCTTAATATACAATAATGAGTATGCATACCGAGATAAGTAGTAGAAGCTATGATCTCAGGAAATTACGATATTAGGAAAAGCCAAGTACGAATAGACTGAGTCGATAAATATAATACCAAAATAGACCCGAGCTATCATAGTAAGTTATGTACAGTAATAGGCACGTAGTTTAAGACGAATAGTGAGGTTCATAAATCGAGTGATATATGACATTTAAATATATGATAAGTGAATTACAAGCAACCCCGAGTACCCCAAGACTACCGTACGAGAAACCTGATAGTACAGAAGTACGTGCCTACATGGGTATAGATACACATACATATATACATACATATATATATAGCTGTATAAGTTTATAGATATATATATATATATAGAGAGTACGTCAATATATATACCTATAAGTATATATATATATATATATATGGTATATATATACTAGTATTATAAATATATATATAGTGTGTGTAGAAAAGAGTGTTGGCCAAATGTGTATGTTTGGTGTGTGTAACACATTATTATATAATATATACATACCAAATATCTAAATTAAATTAAAGTAAAGAAAGAAAAGAAATCAACAAGGGAAAAGGAAAAAGGAAAGTCAACAAATGCTGTAAATAAAGGGGCTGAGAGAGGAAGGAGAGAGAAACCGAAAAGGGCGGTTGAGATTGTGTGTATATATATATATATATGCATGTGATGTTTAGAGAAAACTAGAAAAGAAAAGAGAAAAAGGGAGAAGTTGTGAGTGATACAGAGGTTGCAGAACTGCTTAGAGGGTCCAAAAAGGGAAACAGAAGAGGAAAATGAGGGTTTCCTACAAATAGAAAAGGTGAGTACTTCAGAAGTTAGCATTTCAGTTTTAAATTTTCAGGCACAAAAGCATGTCTAAGCTTAATGATCTTAAAGAGCATGACAAATGGTGAACTTAGGAAGAAACCACAGCTTGTTTAGTGAAGAAATGGGGGAGAAAAGTTGAGTTGCAGGTCATGATGCTAGATTCGGGTTGTGTGAATTTGGGTATTAAGCTTGGTTTTTAGGATGTGAAAATATTCCCTTAGGGTGCAGAAATCATGTGGACGTTATTTAGGCCCGAAGCAGTAGAAAGATTATCACGAAATGTGAATTATTTAGCTCGCTAGAAAATCAGTTTTCCCACTAAAAGTTCACTGTTCGAAAGGCTATGATAGCTAAAATAAAAAAATGAAGTTAGATATGAGAAACCCATTGAAAATGGAAGAAAAACATGTTAGAATCATGCAAAAATATGACCTGAAAAAGTTGGCCATCACCAAAGAGGATGACCAGTGTATCGATAGAGAAGAAGAAGTACTTGTTGGGCCTTAGGTTTAGGGTCATGGGGTGGATTCAGGTCGGGACCTGACCGAAATAGAAACAGGTAATTTATTTATGTCAAAATGGTGCAGTATTGGTTAGGTTAAAATGGTTTTAAAATGCTAAATTGAGAGTGTTTGGGTACAGGGATAGTAAATTGAAATTGGAATAGGAAAAACTTATCCCTGATTCGATTCCTTATCCACTGTTTGTCTATTTAGATTTGGAATAGTAAAATCAGAAATTCTGATTTAACCCAAAGAGTTAGAGAAATTATAAAAGAACCCAAGACTATGATTAATTACGAATTAACCCAAGGAATAAATTAATTAAATATTAATTTAATTAATTAGAAAAATGAGAAATTACCAAAATGCCCCTAAGTCAAAAAGGAGTCAAACAGACTCCGATTGAAGCGAATAAATAGTGAATTTTTATTATTTCAAGCATTCCGGACTCAACGGTAGAGTTCAATTTATGAAAATAGGTCTCAAGAAGTAAGAACACGTAAAAGTATAAAATTACCGTTTTGCCTTTTTTAGTACAAATGTCCAAATTGAAATCTGCAAAAGCCTAAACTAACTTTGTTCGATATTTCGGATTCAATAGGAGAGTCTATTTAAGTAAAAGAGATACCAATAGTAAAGAGACATAAATTGATGAATAACATAGTTCATATAACTATAGACTGAGATGCGTTTTATGAATCATAGGAATGCCAAGAGAAAAGGAGAAGGCAGTTTGACCTTCTAGATAGATATAGAAAGAGGTAAGTAATAACCGATCTTTGCATGTGATACTTCCAACCATGTCAACAGTTGTTTTATATACTACTATTTGTGTTCCATACATCCTAGAAGTTATTGAGTCCATATTTGATATTGTTCTATCTTGTGGAAAATATTTATTGTTTACCATATATCTCAATCATGATTTTGTACATTTGTGCATAGATTTCTTATTGTACACTTGTACCTAGGGTCGAGAGGGCTAGAAAGTTATGTTTGAAGCAGTTTCGTAACCTTAGCCTTCGAAAGCTATAGTTATGTCAGGTTGCCAAGAACCAGTTATGATTCCACTATACTCTTCATGGAAAGTAGCATGATCTTGATATATTATTAGTGCCGGATTTGTGTTCAGTCACAAACTCTATTTGATGCGTTTTATGACCTACGAGTCAAGGTTCCAAGAGGAAAACCAACTACGTTGCTTATGTGAGGCATGGGACGTAGAGTTACATTGTATACAGAGCAGTATTATTCAGATATCCTAGGTTTGGACCTGAATACGAGCTTAGGGGGAATATCTGGGCCCCACGAGTGCATATTTTTTTATTAATATCACTGTCATTATTGATTATCATAGCTTGATCATATTATTTCGTTATGAATGATCATGAGATTACACAGCTTTTATTGAGTGCAAACGATTTATACTTGAGACAGCTCATGACTGTAATAGTATGATATTGTTAGTAGAGCAGATTTCATTGCTTTATCATTCGAGTTCCTACCATCTGATATTCTTTGATGAGTTCTATATTTCTTGACTGGCTAGTACATTTGCATTTATCCTAGTTCTTTTATGGATTATGCCTTCTATATTGACCTGTACACATGGCAGAGCAAATGAGAATCACTTACTGAGCTTCGTTAGCTCATTCCAAACTTATTAAATATTTTAGGAAAAGAAGCTATAGAGGAACAGTAGCAGTCTACTAGATACCAGTGGACATTTTTTAGACAAATGTAATTTGTAATATTCAGTATAGTCTTGTATCTTTCCCATGTCATCCACGTCTTGGGGATGTAATGTATTAGACTTTTTAAAGTCTGTATTTTGACCAAAAAATATATATATATATATATATATATATATATAGACATGCAACTTTTATATTACAGTCTTTCGTTGTTATGTTATGATATGATAGTTGTTGCATGTTAGTAGCACTGATTGTGTAGCAAGTTTCAGATGAGATCCGGTTTGGCAAAAGGGTCAGGCTGGGGTTTGCGATTCGAGATTCGCAGAGGGTGGGTTTCAGGTTATGAAAACTTGGCATCAGAGCATTAGGTTTGATTTATTAGGCTTAGTTGATATCAAAGACTTGCTATCAGAGCAGTCTAGTAATAAGTGGTTCATGAGAGATAAGACTAGAGTACTAATATTATCAGTGTCCAAGTAGAGTTAGTTAGTAGATAGATTCTAACATGATAGATAGACCATTTTATGAACTCTAATTATTAGTTTTTGCAGTGATGGTAATCACAAGGAGTATCCAGAAGGATTTGGATAATATGGATAGACTAGAGAGAATAGAACGACTCCTGGAAAGGATCGTTGAGTTATTACCTTAGAATCAATGGTTTAGGGAGGACAGACACAAAGGGCAAGGGCCCTCATTCTCTAGACCTGGGGTAGAATCGAGAAAAGTAAGGGCCAGCCAAAATAGGGCCAAGTGTTCTAATTGCTATAGGTTCCACAAAGGGATCTAGCCTCAAGGACACTAATCTTTTCTACCACTACAAGCAGCCTGGACATTTTGCTATGGAATGCCCGCAGAAGAGTGTTAGGAATGGTTCCCAGAAGGAGTGATCCACAGCCTGTACTATAGTTTCCCTATCACCTATGACGACTAGATCCCAGACACAAGACAAGGAGTAGAAATGCTCAGGCCATGATTTCTCTACATTTAAGAGGGGACATGTAGACTACCACTTTAGTAGTTACAGGTTTTTCTCTAGTTAGTTATGATGTAACTGCATGCTAGCCTTATGTATTGATTATGCTTTCCTGCATTCACTACTAGATTGAATTAGAAATTGAACTGCTAGTTGAACATAGAAACAAAACTCCTAGGTTATATGTTAACTATTCAATTTCCACCAAGAAAATGATTGATGAGAAATATTATGTACGAAACAAGTAGAGTAGGTCACATAGATACACGATTATTAGTCGATCTAATACTCATAGAATTTTAAAGACATTGGTGACTTAAATGATTAAGTGATTGATAAACTTCAAAGAGCAATAACAGATTTAAATGCTAAGATTTATAATCTTTAGAATGAACTATATATTGTTATAAGTATGAATGATTACTTGATGAATGCGATAGACTGAATAGCGACTCTTGGAAGAGTTCATTATAAATAAATGTTATACATTGGGGAAATCAATAGGAATGAATGATATACATAAAGTATATGAAGTACAAATCATAAGTGTACAGTTATTAGATAATCTGAGAAAGAAATTGATGATTTAAAATCAATTAAATGATTTGTGACTGCTAGAAGATGGAAACAAGTTAAGAGACTAAAGGTTAACTAGTTGTGGGAAAGAAACTATATGTTATGATAGAAGTTGATGATTATTGAATAACTAAGATGATCAAGTAAATAGTGATCTTTAAGAATAGTAGTATACTTAAAGGTAAATGAAGAGAATTCTTGAGATTATGATACTGAAAATACTGAAGGAGGTTTCGATAAATGATATAGACAGATAAATGAGGCTTGAATAGGGAGATAGTAGCTAAACTTGGAAGGAATCATAGTGATATTGAAATGGGTGATCCTTGATGATTGTTCTATCTTATGGAAGCATGTACTTGACATCTATTAAGTTACAATTGAGGATTGTTCTATATTGAGAGAACCGTTAAGAATTGAGTTACTATATCTAGATTATGGACTTAATGTTTATGGTTAGATGATTGTCCTATATTATAAGAATTAGGGAGAGTTGAATTATGTTTCATAATGAACGAGGAAGACGGTTAGTTCGCATTTAAAGATAGAAGGTAACATCAAGTTGGAAAATGTGTTAGTTTGAAAAGTAGTGAATTTGACAGTAAAATCTAAATGGAATGGTAATACCCTTGAAAGGTAGTAGAATTAACAGTAACACCTTGAAAGGCGATATATGTGATAGGTAACATGTAAGTAGAATACTTATACTTTAAAAGGAAATGGATGTAGCAATGAATTAAGATATGAGAGATAGTCCGAAGAAACCTTAATAGATAATTACAAGAGAGATTGACACTCTAAATGAATTGATGACGTACCAGAAATGTGAAAAGTCTTAAGTAGGTTATAGATAGACCCTGATAGGGTAAAAAATGAGTAGAGTTTTGAAGACATTTACTAAATGAATGAGACTGTTAGAATTTGACATTATGAAATGTGATGATTTTGAAAAAAGGCTGATATATGATGAATAAGTGTTAGAAAAGATTTGTTAAACCTTACTGATCCGAGTAGTAGATTGACATGAATATAGGATGATACTTTGTCAAGATAATTGAAAGTAAGTGATAAATAACCTGAATAACTTTTAAGAATTGATGTGACCTATATAAAGGCTGAACTTGTAGTAAAACATTTAGAAAGAATATGAAAAAAAATGATACATGAAATTATAGAAATACTACAAAAATGATTACAAGCATAGAAGAAAGTAAACATCTGTGAACAATAAGAAATTATGAACTGTATCAATTTTAGAAAACTTAAATCATTTTGATAGAATCTCAAACAAGATGTACCATGTGATTATATGAGCCTGAAAAGACACAAAGTATGTAGGAACTCCTAGTATTATTAAAAGAAATTCTTTAAAGAAAGGAGTTAGTTAAATAATGATTAAAGAAAAATGTAATGTATGATAGAGAACAGAATGTGATACAAGATATAATATACCCATGATCGGTGTTAAAATCCAAACAGGAATATAATAGGAAAGAGAATAGATTACATGACTAAAAGTAGTAATTACAAAACAAGATTCAAGTGGAATAGTATATATCCAAAAGACTGATGAAAACGAGAATAGAGTTTTCTAGATTATGAGCGTTCAAGTTTTGTGAACAAAACTCAGTTTAAGAAGGGGGGTAGAATGTAAGACCCCGGCTTAAATAAAATAGAATAATTTCATTAATATCCTAAAAGTCAAATAATAATACCGAGATTAGACCAAGCCAATGAGCATAGTACCAAAAGTAATCCAAGACTGAACTCAGACCAAGAACAATAGACCCTCAAATGTACCGAACTATCATGGTGCTTAGTATACAGTAATGAGTATGCATACCAAGGTAAGTAGTAGAAGCCATGATCTTAGGAAATTACGAGATTAGGAAAAGCCAAGTACGAACAGATCGAGTCGATAAATATAATACCAAAATAGACCCGAGCTATCATAGTAAGTTGTGTACAATAATAGGCATGCAGTTCAAGATGAATAGTGAGGTCCATAAATTGAGTGATATAAACATTTAAATATACGATAAGTGAATTACAAGCAACCCCGAGTACCCCAAGACTACCGTACGAGAAACTTGATAGTACAGAAGTACGGTAGTGTGTGTGTGTATAAGTACATGTATAAGTATACTAAGTACGCATTTCATCTCCTCGTTCCCAAATGTCTTCTTCAAGTAAAAAATTCCTCCATAATACCTTCACTAGTGGAATGGTCTTGTTTCGTAGAACTTGCTCTCGTCGATCTAAGATTTGTATTGGTTGCTCAATGTAGCTCAAGTCCTCTTGAACATCTAGCGACTCGGGCTCAATTATCTGATCTGGGTTGTGCACACATTTCTTTAACATCGAAACATGGAACAAATCATGTACGTGAGCTAACTCAGATGGCAATGCTAGCCGATACGCTACTGGTCAGACTCGTCCAACAATCCTAAACGATCCAATGTATCGTGGCCTTAGTTTCCCTCTCTTGCCAAATATGACCACTCCTTTCATCGGTGATACCGTCAGGAACATTTAGTCACCTGTCGTGAACTCCAACTCTCGTCTCCTATTGTCAACGTAACTCTTCTATCAACTTTGAGTTGCTAGTAAATGCTGCCTGATCAGATGGATCTTATCGGTGGTCTGCTCTACTATCTCTGGCCTAAATAGTTTCCTATCACCCATTTTCAGTCCAGCATTGTAGAGATCTACACTGCCTACTATATAGTGCCTCATACGGTGCCATACCGATACTGGATTGGTAGCTATTGTTGTACGTGAACCTACTAGTGGCAGCTGATCCTCCCAACTTTCCTTGAAATCCATGACATAGAATCATAATAGGTCCTCCAATGTCTGTATCGTCCTCTCAGACTGTCCGTTTGTCTCGGGATGGTATGCAGTGCTAAGACAAAATTCGGTACCCATAGCCTTTTATAGACTTCTCGAGAACTTAGACACAAATCGTGGATCTCGGTCGGATACAATGGATACTAGGACTCCGTGTAATCGAACAATCACCCTGATATAAAGCATGGCCAATCATTCTAAAGTCTGAGTCGTCTTGGTTGTAAAGAAATGGGCTATCTTTGTCAGTTTGTCAACGATCACCCATATAGAATCATTCCCATGTGATGTCTTAGGCAACCCTGATACAAAATCCATCGTGATATGCTCCCATTTCCACTTTGGTATTGACAGTGACTGTAGAAGCCCTCCTGGCTTCTGGTGCTCAACCTTGATCCGCTGGCACTCCATACATCGTGTAATATACTCAGCTATATCCTTTTTCATCCCTGACCACCAGTAAGCGCTCCTCATATTGTGGTACATTTTTTATTTCCTAGGTGTATAACAAATCTAAAACTGTGTGCCTCATCAAGAATCTCCTTCTTAATCTCAGGTACGTATGGCACGCAGATGTTGTCATGATAGTATAACACCTCATCTTGTATAGAGAAATCTGTATTCCCTTAAGTCTCAACCTCCTGACGAAGCTTAACTAACTTGCTGTCATGAGCCTGTAATTCCCTGATCTTGTCAATAATCATAAGATCGATTATGACATTAGCACACATTGCCCTAGAACCTGGCAGTATCACCTCAACCTTCATTGCCTCTAAATCATGTAGTAGCTCTTTCTGTGTAGTCAACAAACAAGCAAGACTCCTTGATGACTTCCTGCTAAGAGCATCAGCCTTGTTGCATATTTTTTTAGCTCAAGGAAATCAGCAGTGCAGGCTTGGCAAGATCATTTCTTTCTATCACCCATTTGTCACCTTTTTCTTCTTTCAAATCCTTGTTTTACCTTTATCTATAACTAGCCTTGGTTTCTTGAGCTTAGTGTAGACTTTAGGTTATTTATATAAATTATCATCCATAAAATGAAGTATTTGATATCTTATCAAAGTTTGTGGCTCGGATTAAATTTTAATTAGTGTAAGCTTCACCTTGTAAGTGTTTTTTTGAAAATCTCACATGTGGCTCCGTACAAATAATGCCTCCAGATTTTAAGGGCAAAGACAATAGTTGCGAGCTCGAGGTCGTGAGTTGGATAGTTATTTTCATGTGGCCTCAGTTACCGTGAAGCATAAGCCACTACTTTTCCCTGTTGCATTAGAAACACAGCCCAAGCTTGGTGTGAGGCATCACTGTAGATCACAAAGCCTTTTGTCCCATTTAGTACTGTCAGGATTGGAGCTGTAGCCAATCGGTTCTTCAGTTCTTGAAAACTTCGCTCCCTCTCCTCAGTCCAGATGAACGGAACATTCTTCGTGGTCAACTGGGTGATTGGAGTAGCTATCTTGGAGAAATCCTTGACAAATCTCCTATAGTAGCCAACTAAACCCATGAAACTGCGAACCTCCGTGACAGTAGTCGGCCGGGGCCAACTGGTAATAGCTTCTATCTTTTAGGGGTCCACGGAGATCCCATCCTTACCAATCACATGCCCTAAGAATGAAATGCTTGGGAGCCAGAATTCACACTTCTTCAATTTAGCATATGACTTATGCTCCCATAGCTTCTGTAGGACCTTCCTCAAATGCACCTCGTGCTTTGCCTGGTTCTTAGAATAGACCCGAATATCATCAATGAATACGATCACAAAATCGGCCAAGTATGGCTTCAACACCCTGTTCATTAAATCCATGAATGCGGCTGGGGCATTAGTCACTCCAAAAGGCATGACCAAAATCTCATAATGTCTATACCGAGTCCTGAACGCCGTCTTTTCAATGTCTGTGGGTCTAACTTTCCACTAGTGATAACCGGACCTCAGATCAATCTTTGAGAACACCTAAGCCCCCTTCAATTGGTCAAATAAATCATCTACCTTGGGCAGTGGATACCTGTTTTTGATGGTAACCTTATTCGGTTCACGGTAATTTATACATAGCCTCATGGTCCCATCCTTCTTCTTGACGAATAGTACAGGTGCACCCTATGGCGATGAACTAGGTTGTATAAAACCCTTGTCTAACAGTTCCTGTAACTGAAGCTTTAACTCTTTATGTTTAGCTGGGGCCATTTTGTAGGGTGTCTTAGATATCGGTGCAGTGCTTGACAGTACGTCGATGCTAAACTCAATCTCTCTATCTATAGGCATCCTTGGAAGATCATCCTAAAAACACCTCAGGGAATTCCCCAGCAATGGGAATCTGCTCTAACACTGGTTGTTGTGACTCAGTGTTCTGAATACTACACAAGAAGCCATAGTATCCCTTGCGAAGCAGACGCCTAGCCTGTATAGCCTGTATGTGCATCCATGTAATTATACATATATGAGTGCGAGGGTATATATGTAATTTACACACACACATATATATATTAGTGTATATATATGTGAATATACAAGTATAAATATAGGAAGTATATTCAAGTGTATATATATATATATATATACATATGTATAAATATATATATATAAGTATAAACATAAAGGTATATATGTATAAATCAATATATATATATATATATATATATTTAATGCATGTAGCAAGTGGGCTGATTTGAGAGGAGTGATAGGAAGGCTAGGCTGCTGCCAATGTGTGTGTGTGTAAGTGAGTGTGTTTAGTGTGTGTTTAATATAATATATGTATATAACACAAAATATCAAACATGAATTAAATGCAAATCAGAAAGACAAGAAAGAAAAGCAGAAAAGGAAGTTAGGAAGGAAGGAAAAGAGAGGGAAACTGTGGGCTGCAAGTGGTGGTTTTACATATATATATATATGTGTGTGTATATATATATATATATATATATATATATATATATATGGTTGCTTGGGTTAGAAAAGAATCAGAAACCACAAGAGGAAAAAACGAAGAAGACATGGGGGTTTCTAGAGTTCAGAAAGAAAGAAGAAGGGGGAAAAAGGAAAAGGAGTCTAGTGTTGAGGTAAACTTACAAAAATCCACTATCTTTTCTCTCTAAAAGTTATGCATATATGCAAGCTGTTTTAGGTTTCCTTAAGCATGCATGAGTTCATTTTTGACATTGAGAACTATCAGAACTAAACTAGAAGGTCCTAAAGGGCTTGACAAACCCAAACCATGAAGCACAGCCATTAGAGGACCTCTGTAATATCCCGACCCAAAAATACCAGGTCATATGGCACGTATTATGAGGTTAAGAAAATTAGTGTAAGATTTTTACACTCAAGAAAATAATAATTAATTAATTAATTAAATAATTAATTAAAATATAAGAAATATTTATTATCATTAAATATTGTAGCACACAATTACACTTACATGAGAGGTGTTTTGTGCGTATGTATATGTGGCCAAATGTGTAAGAATATATATATATATATATATATATATAAATGGATTAAATATATGTATATATAAGTAAAACCTAAAGTGTGAATAGTGGGGGTGTGTGTATATATGTCGGCTGTGTGTGTGTGTGTGTTCACATGTAAGTTAGTGTGTGTGTATATAATATATATATATATATATATGTTACAAATATCTCTCCCTCAATTAATGCAAACTAAAAAGAGAAAAATCAAAATTTATGAGATGGGAAGGGAAGCTGAAAATAAGGGCAGGAGTAGGATTGAATCGTGTAGAGAGAGAGAGAATGGAAGGAGAGAGAGAGGTCGGTTGGATCTCTATAAGAGCAAGTGCATACACTGCATGCTTGCTCTGTAAGGAAGAGATCAAGAAGCTAAGGAAAATAGAAGGAGAATCAGAAGTAGAAGGGAGAGAGAGACCACTGTAAACAGGTAAAAATCTAAATTTTTATGTTTTTCTCTCTCTAGAATTTTCCTGCGTATGGATTATTTTGAGCATTTATTTTGTACATATTATGCTTAGAACATGTTTAAAAGATGATCAAACATGAGTTTTAGGTCTTGAAAACACCAAAAAAGTAGAGACCCAAAAGCTACGGCCATTAAAAGACCTTGCTCAAGCAGGTCTGAACCGACTTCTGTCAAATCAATTTTGGCTTACCAAGACCTCAAACTGAGACCATGAGGGTTTCAAAAACCCAAATATGCGATCAAACATCAACAGAAATGACCTCTATAAAATGAGTTGCAGGTTTCGGTTTTGGAGACCAACCTTTCAAAACCACACCAAAACGGGTATCTTCAAATGGAAAATGAGAAAAATGAATCACCATAGAACAAACCCCAACAGTTTTAGCTCAGAAATGAGCATTTACAATCGATGTACAGGTTTGATTATCAAACCTTCGAACGAGCAAATTAAACCTTTTTGATTCCTCAAATGAATGCTAAAATGTTCCTTGATGACCCAGAAATGATTTACCATGAAAACAGTAGGGTTTGAGCTGGCCAAAATTCACTGAAATTAAAGAAAATGGAAAACTGTAACTAGGGCAACACAAGGGTGATCGTGGGGAAGATGACACTGTTCAGGTCGGTTCGGAACCCGACCCATCGCATAAAATGGGTAAGTAGGACGGTGTCGGTTTGGGTTAATATATATTAATTTTAAAACATGAATGGCTGACGTCATCATGATGTCAGCATTATATGTAAAACTGACCAAACCGGTTGGTTTACAAAGGGACCGGACCGGCTCACTTAGATTTGAACTGAACCCACTGGTTTTTTATTTTCATTAAAATAAATAAACCAAGACTTTTCCTATTTGCGGATTGACCCCAGAACTTCTGGAAAATCCTATTGTGGCCCAACTGGTGGAAATTTTATGCAGTTACACCCCTAGAAAAATAATTAAATAATTAATTTAATTATTTAATAAAAAAGTAAAATTACTATTTTGCCCCTGAGTCATAAATCGAGCAAATGAAATCCAAATTAAACATATGAATAGTGTATTTTAACTATTTTGGATATTCTGAGACCAATGACGAGGTCCATTTTGGGAGATGGGGCCCCAAAAAATAAAGACACGTAAAGGGGTAAAATGACCAAAATACCCCTAGTACCTTGAAAGCCAAATTTAAATAAGGGAATGTCTAAATTGACTTTGTTTGACATCACGAACTCAATAATGGTGTCCAAATTACGAAACGAAGTACGGAAAAAACATGACATGTAAATAGGTAAAATGACCATTTTGCCCTTTTCATACAAAAGTCCGAATTAAATTCTAGGAAAGCCTAAACTGACTTTCTTCGACGTTCCGGACTCAATGGTAGAGTCTATTCGACCAAAAGAAATGTCTAAAATAAAAGACATAAAATTTGATGAATAGCATCTATCAGATGACTATAAACTAGAATATCGCCGAAGTACTAAACTAAGGCACATACGAGGAAGTAAGATACGAAAAGACACGACACGTAAACATGTGAAGTAAATAAAATTAAATTAAAATTAATGGAGCTACCAAAAGAGTATAAATTGAAATAAATTAAATTTCTAACACATTAAATTGTGTCATAGGTTAAGAGTCCGAGTTAAATTAAGTACATAAGAAATTATGAAATCATTTTAGGATTTAATATGAACTAATCCTAAGTTAAGCAGCATCAATAGGTGTTATTACGGTGAATGTGAAGTTAATGAGGTTATTTATGAATTGTTCTTAGGAACTACGGAGGAAGTGGGAAAGCATATTATTAGCACTAACCCTAAAGGACCAAGGTGAGTAACCCTGTATTTGAAGTGGAGATTTAACTCCATGGATTTGAAAAGGTTCAAAAGATATGAAGTGTTTGAATTCCAAATTCAGTATTTACATGATTCAGTTTTAAATTGTTATGTTCTTATAAACTCTATTATGACATGCTCAGGGAATGGTTTCTATCACAGTTTTCTTAAAACATATTTCAGCATGTCTAGAGTTTTAAATGCCAAATTATGTAAATTATTCTGAATTTTTTTATATCAAGTGTTTAAAGGATTTATTATGAAATTACGTACATGATGTTTTAAATGTTCATGAGAAGCACCTATTTGAAGAAGTCAAATGTATTTGAATGTAAGAAAAGCTGTGCATAAGCACCACGGATTTTATGGGTTTCTTCGAAATTAAATTAATCCGCAATTTGATGGGATATTGAGTTGTATGGAACTTAATTGACTATCAACTGCCATGTAGCAGGATCTAATCCCCCAGGCATAAGATATTTTCACGAAACGTAAAGTGAGAATCTGGTTCGAAACGGATTCTATTAATGAAAAGTGATAAGAAAATGTATTGGAAATGGAAGCAGGTTTTACCCTCATTTTCACAGTACATATTTATGTGTTTTAAAGTTTATATACTTTATTGACGAAGTTTGAGTTTAGCTTGAATACTTTAAATGTTTCAAAGCTACCTGTTTTATGAAATGCATATGTTTCGAGTTATATACTCTATTTGACAAAGTACGAGTTTAGCTTCAATACTTTAAATGTTTCAAAGCTATCTGTTTTAAGAAATGCATATGTTCTAGTTCAAGTATACGAGCAATTGGCAGTGAATGTTTTACAAACTCTTATGTGCTAAACCACTGCTAATTGAAACCCTATGACGAATGCTAGAATTACTCACAAGCTTAGATTAGCTTTCCCGGACTTTGTTCGGACCCCCCTTTCAGGTGATTAGCAGCAGTCTTGATTAGAGGACGATGATGATGTATCTGCCGTTTTGGGAAGTTATGTTCAAGTAGTTCTTTTGTCTAGCATTACGAACCTTAAATATGAAATCTTGTATTTGTAAAGTGGTACCCTGTTATATATAAGCCTCACGGGGCAATTAAACATGTATTATTTATAAAGTCTTTAAGCTTTTAGTTATACTCTGAATGTTAAATCATGTATGCTATGTAAAGAGTGGCAGTACCGGACGGATGTGCGTAATTTAAAATAATAAAATAAAAGAAAAAAATGTTTTTCACGCTTCCGTAATCACATGTCGCACATCTATTCGATACCGCTGCTTATGCGAGTCTTAGCCCTAAGGCCTCCGGGCCTAAGGGTGGCGGTCGCGATGCGAGATCCGCACAGGGTGGGTTTCGGGTCGTGACAACCTCTGTTGAAACAGGTCTGATCATGTGAACCAAATTCCATTTGGGTTGTGGGGACCTTAACAAGACTTTAAAGACGTTTTAAAAACACTAAGATACAACATAGAGACTCAAAGAAAACCATAGAAACCTGAGTTGCAGGTTTGGGTTTTGAAACCCAAACTCACAAACTTGTAGTAAAATCTGATTTTTTGAATGGGGACTTGAAACCCATGAGAAATGGTTCACAACAGAAGAAACCCCGAGAGTTTTGGGCCAAAAACAAACGTGAACGACTGAGTTGCAGTTTGATTATTAAACCTTTAACCGAGCACATGAGCTCCATTTGGACTCTTATTTGAATGCCAAATTTTACCTAGATGTCCTAGAAATGATTTGGGATGAAAAGTAGAGAGAGGAACCAACTAGAAACCCATGAAATTGAGAAATTTAAAAAGCTGCAATTAGGGCAACAGTGGCTTGGGCGTGGGGAAGAAGATGACCCCGTTGAGCCAACTCGCAAGTTGACTAGGTCGAGTCCTGACCGAGATGGATTACCATTGTGTCGACTCGGATACATGTCACGATGTGGGGTTAGCCACTGAATTATTAGGACGACACCGTTTTGGGCTTAAGGATTTTAATTTAAATTTCGAATATGGCCTGCTTGGTTATAGGGTTATCAAATTCAATTTAATGGCCGCATTTCGAACAAGGTTGACTTATTCCTGAATGACCCTTGTCCGTCGTTTGGCCCATAGAAAATCAGAAAAATAAAAGGGGCCGTAGCCCTTGAGACTCGAACGCCCAACCCTATATTCTTACCACTGTGACAGGCACGCCCGTGCTATATAATTGTCACAAGATATATATATATATATATATAATATTTTAAGTTATAATTTATGAAAAAAAAATAAAAGGGGACTGCGTGCCCCTGGAATCGAACCCTCCACCGTCCAAGACCTAAGAACCCTAACCCCACCCCTAAACCCACTTGGACAGGCAAGCCCGTGAGTATTTTGGGCATATAATATATATATATATATATATTATATAAAAGTAATAATTAATTAATTAATTAATAGTGAAATGACCCGATGTCTAAATTAAACATATGAATAGTATATTTTAACTATTTTGGGCATTCTCAACCCAATGGTGAGGTCCGTTTTGCGAGACAGGACCCCGAAAAATAAAGACACTTAAAAGTGTAAAATGACCAAATTACGCTTAACACCCCTAAAGCCAAATGGAAGTCCGAGAAGGTCTAACTTGACTTTCTTCGACGTTCTGGACTCAATGGTGAGGTTCATATTATGAAATAAAGTACGAAAAAAATGACACGTGAACATGTGAAGTAATAAAATCAAGCTTAAAAATAATAGAGCAACTAGAAGAGTATAAATTTGAATGAAATTTAATTCCTAACATATTAAATTGTGTCGTAGGTTAAGACCCAAGTAATCGTCATGGATGAGTTGATTTGGGAAGGAAGAGTAATTAGAAGAAAGATAAATACTGCTAAGAAATTTCAAATCCTCTCTTTGAAGCCATTTATGTACAAAACCCCTGTTGTTCCAAAGGGGCGGCTTATGAAAGAAGAAGCTGCAAGGATGCTTGCTAAAGCAACATTAAAGGAAGAAGAAGAAGAATGAGAAAATACTGAAACACTTAATGACATGCTTCGAAGGTAATGTCTACTTATCAATGAGTATATAAAGTAAATAGACATGTAATACAACTACAAATCATTATGAGTTAGTTCAATTCTTAAGAATAAAAACCTATTATAGAATTAGGCTTACACAGTCTAAGAATAGGTAAGATCACAAGTTGATTTAAGTACATGTGAAATTTATGAAAATTTTCATAAATTGTTTTAGGATCATCAAGGGAAAAGTGTCACGACCCGAAACCCACCCTATGCGGATCACCAGGATCGCGACCGCCGCCCCGAGACCTCGAAGGCCTCGGAACAAGGCTCATACATAAGCAACAATATCAGACAGCGATGCGACCTGTAGTTGCGGAAGCGTGAAAAACTTATTTTTTTCTTTTCTTTTAAAATAAAACATCTGTCGCATATCCGTCTGATACTGCCGCTCTTCATAGCGGCACACATAAATATAATAATCAGAGCATAATAATATTAACTAAAGGTTTTTACATAGTACATATCCAAATGCCCCTCGGGCTTAAGTACATAATTGTCCAAAAGTTTAAACTACAAAAGTTTAACTAATAAATGGTCCTAATACTACCAAAATATCTCCAAGGACCTATTGGAGTTGCCATTCATTGCTCCCCAAATTGAGCAAGTGTCCAACCTTGATCATCACCTGAAAAATGTTAGGTAGTGGGGTGAGCTTCGAAAAGCCCAATGAGTAATTCCTACATCTGTCATGGGTTTTCAATTGGTAGAGGTTTCGTACATGAGATTTTATAAAATACTCAACTACCAATTGGTCGTATACTTGAACATAGAGAACATGCATTCTTAAAATATGTAGCCTTGAAACATTCACGGTATTCAAGCTAGAACATATATTTCTATAAAAGAGTATGTGTATTTCAGAACATGTAACTTAAAATCATGTTAACATGCATAGTGAAAATGAGGGAAAAGCCTGCTTTCATTTCCAAAATCGTTTGTCATATTTTCTCTCTAATTAGGTGGAATCTGTTTCGAACCAGACTCCCGTTTTACGTATACATGGAGATATCTCATTTGCCTGGGGGATTAGATCCTGCTACCGGGCATTTCACATGATAGATCCGCGGGGTTCAGTACGACCCACTCACTACCTATGTGGTGATGCACATGATAGGTCCGTTGAGTTCCGTACAACTCACAACACTACCTATGTGCTTATTAATTATCTTGCAAAACATTTGTCATATGACTTTTATATAAAGGCCTTTTTGAGTATTTAAATCATGTGACGTATAATCTTTGCAATGATGCTTCAATACTTGCAATAACTAATTTCAGAATAATTGAGGAAATCAGACATGCTAATTATTTTGAAGAGGAAACATTTATGGATATAAATATGTAAATAATCGTAGAGCATGTCATGGCAGAATATTTAAGAAAATAGAAATCATGAATACTGAATTTGATATATCAATGCTGTAAATATTTTGAACTTAAAAACATCCGTTGAAATCCATGGAGTTAAAGCCTCCACTTCAAATGTAAGATTACTCACCTTGGTCCTTTAGGGTTAGCTCTACAGAGGCGCCTTCCCTTTACCTTTCTCTTTCCTTAGCCTATCAAGATTTATGAAGATTCCATAAATTCCATATGTGCTAAAACAATTTCACAACTCACTAAGTGTAGACTGTGAGAAGCCTAAATTCTTATACTGGTCCTACTTGTAACCGTATTATAGATCTAGCACTTATGTACTTAATGATAATAATATTACCCTGCGACGCCATTCGGCTAAGGTTTCCTGTGTTCTCTCTTTCCTCTTCCATTTTCCTTTTTTCCTCCTTCTTTTTCTTAGCCTCTGCCACCATGGCCTTAGTGGGTGATTTGAAAATGAAGGGGCTTACCGAGACGACTTCTGTCGCCTTGGCTATCCTGACGAATCTGTCGATCACTCTCTGACGATGCAACAGTTCTTGCATGAAGGCCTGTTGTTTTGGGTCCTTGGCCCTTTGGGCCTTGGTCATGATCGTGTACTTGGGTCGTTGTTCTTCCATAATTATTACCTAAGATCAATTTATGAGTTAGAAATTTCATTCTAAGATTGATGTGTTGTCGTGTCTTTTCGTAATTCCTGTCCTCGTTTACGCCGTAGATCCGTACGTTGGCATTACTTAAATTTATAGTCATTTGACAGATGCTATTCATCAAATTTTATGTCTTTTTATTTTAGACATTTCTTTTGGTCGAATAGACTCTACCATTAAGTCCAGAGTGTCCAAGAAGGTCGGTTTAGGCTTTCATAGAATTTAATTCGGACTCTTGTATGTAAAAGGGTAGAATGGTCATTCATCGTTTTACGTGTCATATTTTTTCATACTTCGTTTCATAATTTGGACTCCATTATTGAGTCCGGGATGTCAAAGAAAGTCAATTTAGACCTTCCTTGGTTTTAATTTGGCTTTTGGGGTACTAGGGGTAATTTGGTCATTTTACCCCTTTACGTGTCTTTATTTTTTGGGACCCCATCTCATGTCGTGGACCTCACCATTGGACTCAGAAGGTCCAAGATAGTAAGATTACACTATTCATTTATTAAATTTGGACTTCGTTTGACTTATTTATAGGGCAGGGGCATTTTGGTCATTTTGACATTTTTGGGGGTCTTAAATTTTTTGGGGCCTCATCTCAGGTCACAGACCTCACCAATGGACTCAGAGGGTCCAAGATAGTAAGGTTACATATATAACTTGTAATTTTTGGACAACGGGCCTTTTCGGAGTATTTAATTTAATTAATTTCATTTAATTAAATTAAATTAATAAGTATAGTATATATATATTTTATGTGGGATTAGTGACAGGTTGAATAGGGTGGCACGCTGGCCAGCGTGTCACCTCCCTCCCCATATACCCGAGTTCGAGTCCCACCAGGTGCAATGCACCTTTTTTATTTTCGGTTTTATTTTATATATATTATATATATAAATACTACCCCATATGTGACACACGCGCGTGCGTGGCCGAGTGGAAAGGAACGTGTGGGGCGCGTGAGGTCAGGGGTTCGAACCCCACTGACCGAGATTCCCCCCTTTTTTCTTTTAAAACTTAACCGTATATATATATATACCTAAGGCCTAAACGACGTCGCCCCATTAATTCGGTGGCAAGCCCAGAGGCTGCCACGCGTCCGAGTCGACTCGGTCAGGGCTTTTAAAACCGAGTTGACTCACTGTCACCTTCTTCATTCGACCCCTACTGTTGCCCTAGTTGCATGTTTCCATTTTTTCCTATTTCGTGGATTTTGGTCAATCCAAGACCCACTGTTTTCATTTAAAAACGTTCCTAAAACATCATGGAGTGTTTTGGCATTCATTTGGAGATTCGAATGTAGCCCAAAAGCTCGGTTTAAGCCACGATAATCCGAACCTGTAAACCCATGGTTCATGCTCGTTTCTTCACCATTTTTAGTGAAGTCGGGCTTATTTTGATCCCCTCTTCATGAGGATTCAATTCCCATTCATAGGTGTTGGTTTAAATGAGAGTTCAAGGGTTTGGGTTGTAAACCCGTAACCTGCAAGTTGGTTTTTGGAAGGCTTGTCTTATGATTTTGGGTCGCGGTCATAGGTTTTTGGAATGTTCTTAGGGTCCTCTTGAGGTCTCATGATACCAAATAGGGTTTGGTTGCCATTGGTTCAGACCTGCTATAAGCAAGGTCCTCCAATGGCTGTTTGGTGTACGGCTTGTGTTTCTTAGGCGTTTTAGGTCGAGATTTTCATGCTAAATTATGTTTATCTACTTTAAACATCATGTATATAAAATCTAGAAGCTAAAACAGTTCATGCATAGGGAAATTTTCTAGAGAGAGAAAATGAGGGTTTTTGTGTTTTACCTCCAACAGTGACTTTCTCTCTCTTTCCTTCTTCCTCCGAGACCTCCCTTCTATCCTTCTGAATGCCCAGAACTCTCTCTCTCTCTCTCTTTCTTTCCTTATGGCTGATTCGGTGGAGACTTGGTGTGTACACAATGTATGCCCATTTGTATAGGTGAAGAATTTAATGGCTATCACCTCACTTAATTGCCCCTCATTTCACCCCCCTTACCCCATCAGATCAGAGGCCATACTTCCCCCTATTCATCTCTACCAAATGACCATATAATATTTATACATAGTACATGGTCACCTTACCTATATTAATTTCCATGTCTTCTTCATGTATACATGTATATATATATATATATATATCATCACATATTACTCAACACACTCACACACGGCTGATATGTATATATACATATATATTTTTACTAAATTTTCCATTTTTAATTTATTATTAAATTATTTATTCAATTAATTTTACTTTATCAATTAAACATTTTATTTTATATTAATTATATTAAATACTTGATTTATCATATTAATAAATTAATTTTATTAATTTATTTTATCTTTATCTTAAGGGCATAATATTTACCCTTATTTTTCATATCCTCGAAATACGTGTCACATGACCCGACATTCTCGGGTCGGGGTATTACAAAAAGTGAAGGCACACCAGTAGCACCGACCCTAAAGTTTGAGGTGAGTAACCCTGTATTTGAAGTGGAGATTTAACTCCATGAATTTGAAGAAGTTCTAAGTTCAAAATATCTGAAGCATTTGAATATCAAATTCAGTATTACATGATTCTTGTTTTAAAATATTTCTATTGTTACAAACCCTATTGTGACATGCTCAGTGAATGGTTTTTACTACAGCCTTCCTTAAAAATATATTTTAGCATGTCTAAGTTTAAAATGCCAAATATCTTTAAATTTTATGAATTTGCATATTCCAATTATTTGAGGACTTTATTGAAGAAGTTATGTGTTACTTGTTTTAAAATGCAAGTATAGGGAGGTCATGTTTTAAATGTTTTAAAAAACATCTATTTGCAAATGTTTATATGCCTCCTGTTGCCACTGATAATGGAAGATAAGTTGTGCTTAAGCACTACATGCGACGTTGAGTTTCTTTGGAATTGATCTATTTGTAAAACTGGAGTCCGGTTCGAAACGGATTCTACTAATGAAAGTGATAAGATGATATGTGTGAAAATGGAAGCAGGTTTTACCCTCATTTTACTATGCATATCTACATGTTTTGAAGTTTATATACTTTATTTGAAGAAGTACATGTTTAGCTTGAATACTTTAAATGTTTCAAAGCTATCTATTTTAAAGAATGCATATATTCTGTATTCGAAGTATACGAGCAATTGGTTGTGATTATTTTATAAAATCTTTTATACTAACCACTGCCAATTGAAAACCCTATGAAAAATGCTGGAATTACTCACAAGCTTAGATTAGCTTACCCAGATTTTTATCCAACCTTCTTTCAGGTGACTGACAGCATTCTTGACCTGATGATGATGATGATGATTAGAGCTTTGCCCATTTTGAGGAAGGGTGTAAGCAGCTATTTACAAGACTAGCAGTTCTTTTTGGGAAGCACTATTGAATTTTAGTGGTCACATTTTGTATTAGAAGATAGTAAAACTGTTATGTATTAAGCCCCACGAGGCAGCTGAACATGTATTAAATATAAAGTCTTTAAGTTTTTATTATGCTCTGAATGTATAATCATGTGTACCGTTCTGAAGAGCGGCAGTACCGGGTGGATGCGCAAAAAATTAAAATAGGAAAAGAAAAGAAAAAGTTTTTTTTCACGCTTCCACAAACACAGGCCACACCGCCATCCGATACCGTCGCTTATGTGAGCTTTGCCCTGAGGCCCCTAGGCCTGAGGGTGGCGGTCGCGATTCGGGATCTGCACGGGGTGGATTTGGGGTCGTGACAACATGGTATCAGAGCTCTAGTTTGACTTAAACAAACTTAGTGACACTAGAAGGATTAGAAATAGAACTATGAGTTAGGTAGGTGCTAGGCTACCTAAGATATAGAAGTACGTGATTTGATTTAAAGGCAGGGTATAGGGCCCGCATTATATGAATTTGATACTTGTAGTACGTGATTTGATTTGAAGGCGGGGTATGGGACCCACACTATATGAATTAAATATTAGAAGTACGTGATTTGATATGAAGGCAAGGTATGGGACCTGCATTACATGAAATAGATATGTGAAGTACATGATTTGACTTGAATGCAGGGTATGGGACCTGCATTAGAGTTAAGTAAGTAATTAGAAGTATATGACTTGATTTGAATGCGGGGTATGGGACTCACAATAGAGTAAAGTAAGGAATTAAAAGTATGTGTTTGATAAGAAGGTGGGGTATGGGACTCGTAGTTAAATAGAAGTGGTAAAAAGAAGACAAGAAGTAAATGTGGGTTATAAAAACCACTACAAAAATCAAGAATAATAAATATTAAACCTTGAGAACATAAAGTTAACAACTGTAAATCTTACGTGATAGATATATGATGAAAAACTAACAAATATACGTTTTTCAGCAACAATGGTAAACACAAGAAGGAATGCGAGAAACCTTGAAGACAGACTAGACCGAGTTGAGCACATTCTGGAGATAATGGCTCAAACCATGATAGGTGTCCAAGCTCAGGGCAAAGCGCCACGGCAGGTGCAAAACCCCGAGCTACCACAGGATCAGGGACAACCTGCAGAGGCAATGAACACATCAAGTTATAAGATGTTTTAGAGTTTCAAACCTCCCAGATTTGATGGAGTGGACACTACGAACGATGCCGAGGCGTGGCTCCAAGAGATGGAATGTATATTCACACTCTTACCTTGTACCAAGGAACAAAAAGTCTCATTTGCTGCCTTTACCTTCAAGGATGTAGCATATGGTTGGTGGCTTTTAGAGAAGGAAAGAGAGTCGCCGATGACTTGGGAAAGATTTTTGAAAATATTTTATGATAAGCATTTCCCAAGGTCGCTGAAGAATCAAAAGATAGCAGAGTTTGCAACTCTGACACAGGGAACAATGACAGTGGCAGAATATGAGGCTAAGTTCACGAAACTAGCCCGCTATTCACCCCACATTATCATCACAGAGGATCTGAAAGCCAGGAAGTTTGAGAGTGGCCTCAGAGATAGCATCAGGTAAAGACTTGAGCCCTTTGAGTTTCCTACGTACAATGTAGTGGTAAATCATTCTAAGATCTTCGAGAGAGCTGGGATTGCCTTATCCTAGAAGAAAGACAAGAAACAGGTCAGCCCTACTCGCCAACAAATGAAGAAGACTAGGACAGGGGTCAGGAGTATGACTTCTGCCAATGAGGGGGGTAACATTAGAAAAAAGTTAGCAGAGATTCCTGTATGCCCTACTTGTCAAAAGCGACATTTTGCACCCTGTTGACAGGATACTGGAGGCTGCTACAAATGTAGGCTAACCGGACATCTCATCAAGGATTGCCCAAATGGAGCTCAACTCCCAGGGAGCCTACTATAGTAGCTTCATCAGCTACACCACGCACACAAGCCCTGGCAGCTGAGAAACGAGGAGGGAACAAGGAACCTACGAGGTACGAACGAGTATACAATATATTTTTTGGTGCCGCACAGACTTCTAAGAATCAACTAGGTACACTGTCCAACACTAAATTACGTGATAGATATATGATGAAAAACCAACAAATGTATGTTTTTCAGCAACAATGGTAAACACAAGAAGGAATGCGAGAAACCTTGAAGACAGACTAGACCAAGTTGAGGACATTCTGGCGACAATGGCTCAAACCATGATAGGTGTCCAAGCTTAGGGCAGAGCACCACGGCAGGTGCAAAACCCCAGGCTACCACAGGATCAAGGACAACCTGCAGAGGCAATGAACACATCAAGTCATAAGATGTTTTAGAGTTTCAAGCCTCCTAGATTTGATGGACTAGAGACTACGATCGACGCCGAGGCATGGGTCTAAGAGATGGAATGTATATTCACAGTCTTGCCTTGTACCGAGGAACAAAAAGTCTTATTTACTGCCTTTACCTTCAAGGATGTAGCATATGGGTGGTGGCTTTTAGAGAAGGAAAGAGAGCCACCGATGACTTGGGAAAGATTTTTGGAAGTATTTTACGATAAGCATTTCCCAAGGTCGTTGAAGAATCAAAAGATAGCAGAGTTTGCAACTCTGACACAGGGAACAATGATAGTGGCCAAATATGAGGCTAAGTTCATGAAACTAGCCCGCTATTCACCCCACATTATCATCACAGAGGATCTGAAAGCCAGGAAGTTTGAGAGTGGCCTCAGAGATAGCATCAGGTACAGACTTGAGCCTTTTGAGCTTTCTACGTACAATGCAGTGGTAAATTGTGCTAAGATCTTCGAGAGAGCTGGGATTGCCCTGTCCTAGAAGAAAGACAAGAAACAGGTTAGCCCTACTCCCCAACAGATGAAGAATACTAGGACAGGGGTCAGGAGTATGACTTCTGTCAATGAGGGGGGTAACATTCGCCAAAAGTCAGTAGAGATTCCTGTATGCCCTACTTGTTAGAAAGGACATTTTGCACCCTGTTAACAGGATACTAGAGGCTGCTACAAATGTGGGCTAACCAGACATCTCATCAAAGATTGCCCAAAGTGGACTTCAGCTCCCAAGGAGCTTACTATAGTAGCTTCATCAGCTACACCACGCACACAAGCCCTGGCAGCTGAGAAACTAGGGGGGAATAAGGAACCTACGTGGTACGGACGAGTATACAATATATTTTTTGGTGCGGCACAAACTTCTAAGAATCAACTAGGTACACTGTGCAACACTAAATTTCTGTCTTATAAATATATGTTTTATCAATTAAATTTGATTATTAGACACACGAACATGATAGAGAGAAATAATGAAGAATAAAAAGAGAATAGTAATTTTATAATGACAGGGACACTCAAGTTTTGAGGACAAAACTCTAATAAGGAGGGGAGAATGTAATACCCCGATCATAAAATATCTGAGTAAATTAACTCGTGTTGCGAAATTTAAATTTTTAGCTTAATTAGCCTATAAACCCCAAGTGCCCGAGGACTAACCATATGAGAGATTCGATAGTACGGGCAATTGTGCATATATACTGAGATACGCCTCGAAGTACGTGTTCCATGTAATTATAAGTATATGAGTGCGAGGGTATATATGTAATTTTCACACACACACATACATATATATTAGTGTATATATATATGTGAGTGTACAAGTATAACTATAGGAAGTATATGCAAGTGTATACATATATATATACATAAGGCTATGTATTTATAGGTATTGTATAAGTATAAACATAAAGGTATATATGTATAAATCAGTATATATATATATATATATATATTAAATGCATGTAGCAAGTGGGCTGATTTTGGAGGAGTGATGGGAAGGCTAGGCGGCTGCTAATGTGTGTGTGTAAGTGAGTACGTTTAATGTGTGTTTAATATAATATATGTATATAACACAAAATATCAAACATGAATTAAATGCAAATCATAAAGATAAGAAAGAAAGCAGAAAAGGAAGTTAGGAAGGGAGGAAAAGAGAGGGAAATCGTGGGCTGCAAGTGGTGGTTTTACATATATATGTGTGTGTATATATATATATATATATATATATACAGGGTTGCTTGAGTTAGAAAAGAATCAGAAACCATAAGGGGGAAAAACAAAAAATACAGGGGGGTTTCTGGAGTTCAGAAGGAAAAGGAGTCCAGTGTTGAGGTAAACTTACAAAAATCCACTATCTTCTCTCTCTAAAAGTTATGCATATATGCAAGCTGTTTTAGGTTTTCTTAAGCATGCATAAGTTCATTTTTGATATTGAGAACTATCAGAACTAAACTAGAAGGTCCTAAAGGGCTTGACAAACCCAAACCATGAAGAACAACCATTAGAGGACCTCTGTTGAAACAGGTCTGAAATCATGTGAACCAAACTCCATTTGGGTCGTGGGGACCTTAGCTAGACGTTAAAGACGTTTTAAAAACACTAAGATACAACATAGAAACTCAAAAAAAACCATAGAAACCTGAGTTGCAGGTTTGGGTTTTGAAACCCAAACTCACAAACTTGCAGTAAAATCTGATTTTTTGAATGGGGACTTAAAACTTATGAGAAATGGTTCACAACATAAGAAACCCCAAGAGTTTTGGGCCAAAACCTAACCATGAACGACTGGGTTGCAGCTTTGATTATCAAACCTTTAACCGAGCACCTGAGCTCCATTTGGACTCTTATTTGAATGCCAAATTCTACCTAGATGTCCCAGAAATGATTTGGGATGAAAAGCAAAGAGAGGAACCAACTAGAAACCCACGAAATTGAGAAATTTAAAAAGCTGCAATTAGGGCAATAGTGGTTTGGGTGTGGGGAAGAAGATGACCCCGCTTAACCAACTCACGAGTTGACTTAGCCGAGTCCTGACCGAGATGGATTACCATTGTGTCGACTCAGATACGTGTCATGATGTGGGGTTAGCCACTGTATTATTGGGACGACATCGTTTTAGGCTTAAGGATTTTAATTTAAAATTCTAATATGGCCTGTTTGGTTATAGGGTTATCAAATTCAATTTAAGGGCCGCATTTCGAATAGGGATGACTTATCCCTGAATGACCCTTGTCCGCCGTTTGGCCTATAGAAAATCAAAAAAAATAAAAGGGGCCACAGCCCCTAAGACTCGAACACCCAACCCTTTGAACCCAACCCCATATTCTTACCACTGTGACAGGCACGCCCGTGCTATATAATTGTCACAAGATATATATATATATATATATATATTATATTTTAAGTTATAATTTATGAAAAAAATAAAATAAAAGGGGACTGCGCCAATAGAATCGAACCCTCCACTGTCCAAGACCCAAGAACCCTAACCCCACCCCCAAACCCACTTGGACAGGCAAGCCCATGGGTATTTTGGGCATATAATATATATATATATATATAATATAAAATTAATTAATTAAATAATAGTGAAATGACCCGATGTCCAAATTAAACATATGAATAGTGTATTTTAACTATTTTGATCATTCTAAACCCAATGGTGAGGTCCATTTTGTGAGATGAGACCCCAAAAATAAAGACACTTAAAAGTGTAAAATGACCAAATTACCCCTAGCACCCCTATAGCCAAATGGAAGTCCGAGAAGGTCTAACTTGACTTTCTTCGACGTTCTGGACTCAATGGAGAGGTCCATATTATGAAATGAAGTACAAAAAAATATGACTCGTGAACATGTGAAGTAATAAAATCAAACTTAAAAATAATAGAGCAACCAGAAGAGTATAAATTGAAATGAAATTTAATTCCTAACACATTAAATTGTGTTGTAGGTTAAAACCCAAGTAATCGTCATGCATGAGTTGATTTGGGAAGGAAGAGTAATTAAAAGAAAGATAAATACTGCTAAGAAATTTCAAATCCTCTCTTTGAAGCCATTTATGTACAAAACCCCTGTTATTCCAAAGGGGCAGCTTATGAAAGAAGAAGTTGCAAGGATGCTTGCTGAAGCAACATTAAAGGAAGAAGAAGAAGAACGAGAAAATACTGAAACACTTAATGACATGCTTCGAAGGTAATTCCTACTTATCAATGAGCATATAAAGTAAACAGACATGTAATACAACTATAAATCATTATGAGTTAGTTCAATTCTTAAGAATAAAAACCTATTATAAAATTAGGCTTACATAGTCTAAGAATAGGTAAGATCACAAGTTGATTTAAATACATGTGAAATTTATGAAATTTGTCATAAATTGTTTTAGGATCATCAAGGGAAAAGAGAAGGCACACCAGTAGTGCCGACCCTGAAGTTTGAGGTGAGTAACCCTGTATTTGAAGTGGAGATTTAACCCCATGAATTTGAAGAAATTTTAAGTTCAAAATATCTGAAGCATTTGAATATCAAATTCAATATTACATGGTTCCTGTTTTAAAATATTTCTATTCTTCCAAACCCTATTGTGACATGCTTAGTGAATGGTTTTTACTACAGTCTTCCTTAAAAATATATTTTAGCATGTCTAAGTTTAAAATGCCAAATCTCTTTAAATTTTATGAATTTGCATATTCCAATTATTTGAGGACTTTATTGAAGAAGTTATGTGTTACTTGTTTTAAAATGCAACTATAGGGAGGTCATGTTTTAAACATTTTAAATAACATCTATTTGCAAATGTTTATATGCCTTTTGTTGCCACTGGTAATAAAGGATAAGTTGTGCTTAAGTACTACATGCGACATTGAGTTTCTTTAGAATTCAACTATGACACGAAAAATGCCAGGTAGCAAGATCTAATCCCCCACGCATGAGATATCTCCATTGTAGTAAAACTAGAGTCCGGTTCGAAACGGATTCTACTAATGAAAGTGATAAGATGATTTGTGTGAAAATGAAAGTAGGTTTTACCCTTATTTTATTATGAATATCTACATGTTTTGAAGTTCATATACTCTATCTGAAGAAGTACATGTTTAGCTTGAATACTTTAAATGTTTCAAAACTATCTATTTTAAAGAATGCATATATTCTATATTCGAAGAATACGAGCAATTGGTAGTGATTGTTTTATAAAATCTCTTATATTAACCACTGCCAATTGAAAACCCATGACAAATGCTGGAATTACTCACAAGCCTAGATTAGATTACTTGCATTTTTATCCGACCCTCTTTCAGATGATTGCTAGCAGTCCTGACTTGATGATGATGATGATTAGAGCTTTGCCCATTTTGAGGGAGGGTGTAAGCAGCTATTTACAAGACTAACAGTTTTTTTTGGGAAGCACTATAGAATTTTAGTAGTCACATTTTGTATTAAAAGATAGTAAAACTGTTATGTATTAAGCCCCACAGGGTAGCTGAACATGTATTAAATATAAAGTCTTTAAATTTTTATTATGCTCCGAATGTATAATCATGTGTACCGTTCTGAAGAGCAGCAGTACTGGGTGGATGTGCAAAAAATTAAAAGAAGAAAATAAAATAAAAAGTTTTTTTCACGCTTTTTCAAACACAGGTCGGACCGCCGTCCAATACCGTTGCTTATGTGAGCTTCGCCGTAAGGTCCCTGGGCCTGAAGGTGGCAGTCGCGATCCAGGATCCGCACGGGGTGGATTTGGGGTCGTGACACCCTCAAACTTGATGGTCAGAAATTCAGAGTTCTGAATAATCACCCTCTTGGTCACACATTTTATATTGGCATGGTTTGCAGTTATCCAATCCATTCCCAAAATAACATCATACCCACAGATTTCTAATGGTGTAAGATTGGCAAGTAATGGTACCCCCATAATCTGTATCTCACAGTTCTTATACATGGTCTCCCCCATTAATGATTTTCCCAATGGTATCATAACATTAAGTAAATAGCCCAAGGGTTCTGTCGGTTTGTTCAACTTAGCAAAATATGCAGAAGATATAAAAGAGTGCGTAGAACCAGTATCAAATAAAACATAGGCAGGTTGTGAAGAAACTAAAAGGGTACGTGGGACCATAGAAGTCGAAGCCTGTACATCCCTTGGCACTATGGAGAAAACCCGTCCGGCCTACTACGAGACATTTCCCTGTCCATTCCTACAGTTCGGAGGCCTGTTCATTGTGGCTGGTGCCTTAGGTGCTAGTTTTGGTGCCCTAACTAAAGCGGCACTAGTAGTGGCTCTGTTGGCTTAAGGGCACTCCCTTACAAAATGTCCCATCTGGCCACAATAATAGCAAGCATTACTATCCTTCAAACACTAGCCCCTATGAACTTTCTAAAAATTGGGGCATTTAGTTGCGATCCCATTAGTAGTGCTTGGCCTCTTCAGACCGGGTCTTGTAGTTCGGGATCCAGTCCCGGGTTTAATGAATGAGGACCCTTGCCCAAAGGAAGAAGACCCTGGTCTCTGATTCTAACTGCCTCTTGGCCTCTGATTTACCTGTCTCTTGGCGAACTCTTCGCCACTCCTCTTAATGATTTTGGCGGTGGTCACTACCTCATTGTAGGTAGGTAACTGCTGAGGCCTCAATCTATCCTTGATGGCCCATCGTAGCCCCTCCTCAAACTTTCGGGCCTTGAGATCCTCGCTGTTGACTACATCAGGGGCGAATCTGGCCAACTCAGTGAACGTGGCCTCATATTGCTCTACTATCATATTGCCCTGCTGTAGTACCATGAACGCAGTAATTTTCTAGTTCTTTACCTCTTGGGGGAAATACTTCTCATTGAAAAGCATGGTAAAACGCTGCCAATCCATGTCGGGTTCCCTTGCCTCCTCAAGTAGCCACCACTTATGTGTAGCCCCCTTGAACCGATATGTGGCATATGCCACCTTCTATGTCTCAGTGCATGACAGGATATGAAAAATCATGTTCATCTCCAAGAGCCACTCCTCTACAGCTACGGCTTCTTGGGTACCGTCAAAATGTGGAGGCTTCATCTTCTAAAATCGTTCATATGGGAACGTCGGGTCACCCTCATTTCCCTGATAGCTACCCAAATTGACAAGTTGCTCCTGTCGTACAGGCTGACTAGTACCCTCATTGAAAGGCTGCTCTTGTCGTACTGGTTGACTCGTACCCACGTTGACGGGCGGCTCTTGTCGTACTAGCTGACTAGTACCCGTCTGATTTGTACCGGCCTAACTCTGGGCTAAGGCCTTGATAACCCTTTCCATCAACTGTTCCAATCGTTCAATGCGCTCTATAGCGGCCCCGGTAGTCCTTGTGTCAACCATTGCTGAAAAAGACATTTAGTACATTTACATAAGATAACAGTCTGTAGCCACGTAAGGTCAAACATAAAGTATCGGTATTACTATCGCTTCATTTCTAGACGTAACAATTCTAGTGTTCTAATCCTGTCTCCCATGACTCTCTAGCACCTAAAACTGAGCTTTGATACCAAGTTGTCACGACCCGAAACCCACCCTATGCAGATCTCGTGTCACGGGGCCGACCCAATGGCCGTCCCTAATTTTTTCATTCTTTGTATCAATAATGACAGTAAATAATGTGAACATAACATTAAATTACGAAAGTCTTAATACAAAATATTGTTCAATGAATGAAAAACGTAGTTGACATAAAACTAAAAATAAACCACTTTTAGGTGGTGAGTATATGGGAGAGACTACATTATTCTACCACGCTTCTTAACTATCTCCCTACACTCTTGAACTCTTACTGTGATTCTGTAGCATTCTCACCTGAAAAAAAAAAAAAAAAGTAAGTGGGGTGAACTAACAACGCTTAGTAAGTAAAATTCTATCTCCAATACAGGTTTGGGTTAATATAAAAAAATATAAACTCAAAGGTAACATGATAGCCAATCATGACAACGGTTGCAGTTAACAATAAAATGCCACAATGGCCAATGAATAGTAAAGCACAATAAACAAGTATGAGTAATGGTGTAACATGAATATGGGAAAAGCTCAATAATCACAATCAACATAAATATACTGCTACAATATATCGGTCACAGCCAAGTCCAATAAATAAGGAACTATCAACATAGAACTATTCATAGGGAAATGGAAGCATCCTTTGAATCTAATAAACATCCACATAATAGTCAAACATGAGTGATCCATTTACTCTGTTTAGGGTTTGGTAGACCCTCAGTCTTTTGGGGGCCAGGCATAACCCCCTTAACATGAATGCATATAAAATGCCCTTTTAACTCACTACGTAAAAATGCCATCATTGCCATCTTTCCCTTCACGGACTCGACCCGTAGGTCCGATCAATCAGATAGCATCGAATGGATATTGTGACTGAGCACAAAATTTGATATTTATCAAAAATCAAGATTCTATCATAATTCCATAAGAAGTGTATAAGGTATGAAATATCATGCAATAAATATACAATGATAGGCCTTTTAAGGCATAATACGACAAAGCAATCATGAGTGATAGGCCTTTCAAGGCACATTACAACAAAGCAATCATGAGATAATAGTCAATAAGCATCCACCAGATAGGACAATATCAATGGTGGGACAATAGTAGTGGGTACATACATGAGTACAAAATTTTGGCAATAATAGAAAGAATGTGGCTTGGAAAACCACGTATAAGAGATAGGAGTTTACTTACCTTATCAATTTTAATGTCATTTACCAATTTGTACACCTTGCTATTCTAAGTATCTCTTTTACTAATTTGGGCTTTCATGGTTTTCAATTTGGACTTCTATACCAAAAAGGCAAAATGGTCATTTTATGTCTCTATTTTTTGGGTTCTATTTTCATAATTTGGACTTCACCGTTGAGTTCAAAAAGTTTGAAATAATAAAATTTCACTATTTACTTAATTCAATTAGAGTCCGTTTGACTCACGTTTGACTCAAGGGTATTTTGGTCATTTTGGTGTGTCTACGAGTATTTTATTTTTTGAGACTCCATCTCTTGAAACGGACCTCTCCATTGGATCCAGAAGGTCCAAAATAGTAGATTTACACTATTTATTTGACTAATTTGCATATCAAAATTTAATTTGATAATTAACTAATTTATTAAATTTATTAAATTAATTAAATGTAACTAATATATATATTATTTGGGCCCAAACAGATCACATAGGCCGTAGTGGCACAATGGTCCGTGCTTCCAAAAGTGACCCTAAGGTCTTGGTTTCAAGTTGCGGGGGTAGCAGCCCCTGCGTATTTCTTTTTCTTTACACTTACAAGCCAAATAGTAGATTACATAAAATAGGGGTAGAATAACCTTATCTCCAAACAGAACATTAACCCAATTTATTAACCAAATAGCCAAACAACCCCATTTGAGTTTTTAAAATTTTAAAACCTAGGCAGTGAATACTGGGCCGTGCGGTGGGTTCCGACCTGTTACCCGTCTCATAGGCGGTTTTCCAGCGACCTTTTTTTTTCTCCCAATTTTGTGATGTTTTCTACTGTTTCAAGCCCCAAAATTATCCCTACATGATTTCTGCACCTTATAAGCATAATTCTTAAACATTTAAGCTGAGTTTCATGCAACAAAATCATAGAACCATTTCAAATAGAAAAACCTATAAATACACTTTTCTCCCTCATCCATGCATCTATTTTTCTAATTCTTTTTGGTAAATAACCCATTTTTCATGCTCTACAAGACCCTATATTTTAAACTAACCTTCATGTATTTTAAAAAATAAGACAGAATTACCTAGTTCCAAGCTTGCTTCCAATATCTCCTTTTGAAGCGCCCTAACTCCCCTTTTCTGATTTTTAGAACCTTTCTCTTGGCCTCGATTTCTCCTTCCTTTTTTCTCTTCCTAGCATCTGGTTCTCTCTTCTTCTTTTTTGATTTTTCCTCACACATGCCTTTGCATGCGGTTATAGCCGCTCCTCCCCCTAATTCTCTCCCTCTCTTTCCTCTCATTCTCATTGGCTTCCCTTTTCCATTCCCATAATTCCCCCTTTTTCCCTTATTCTGTTATGGAAGTAACGGCCTCAATGTGTGTGTATATATATATATATATATTTGTTGATATATATATTTATACACCATATATATACACATATATATATTTTCCCTTTATTTATTTATTTATTCTTATTTTTATTTTTATTTTTATTTTTATTATTTTTATTCTATTTTATTTTATTTTTGTTTTAGTATTCGTTCATGGCTTGCTCGATATTATTCATACTTTCAAACTATTGATATTCTGAACCGACCAATTCATTCAATATTATAACAGAAAGCTCTAACGGCTCGGGTTTACATGGCTCACTCGGTTATAACTTGGGTCAGGGTATTATAGTAGGACTGGACAGGGAAATGTCTCGCAGCAGGCTGGACGAGTTTTCTCCATAATGTTAGGGGATGTACAGGCTTCGACTTCTATGGTCGCAAGTACCCTTTTAGTTTGTTCACAACCTGCCCATGTTTTATTTGATACTAGTTCTGCACACTATTATATCTCCTACATATTCGGCTAAGTTGAACAGATCGATAGAACCCCTAGGATATTTACTTAATGTGACTATACCATCGGGACAATCATTAATGGGGGAGACCATGTATAAGAACTGTGAGATACAGATTATAGGGGTACCTTTATGTGTCGATCTTTTACTATTAAAAATATGGACTGGTTGATTGCAAACCACACCATTATAAATTGTGTGACCAAGAGAGTGCTTATTCAGAACCCTAGATTTTTTACGGTTAAGTTTAAGGGGACAGGAGTGGTGGCTCAACCCTATTTTGTTTCTGCTATATAGGCTAGGCGTTTACTTCGCAAGGGGTGCCATGGTTTCTTGTGTAGTATCCAGAACACTGAGTCATAGCAGCCTGTGTTGGAGCAGATTCTCATTGGTAGGGAATTCCCTGAGGTGTTTTTGCATGATCTTCCAAGGATGCCTGTGGATAGAGAGATTGAGTTTAGCATCAACGTACTACCGGGCACTGTACCAATATCTAAAACACCCTACAGAATGGCCCCAGATGAACTGAAAAAGTTAAAGCTTCAGTTACAGGAACTACTGGACAAGGGTTTTATCTGACCCAGTTCATCGCCATGGGGTGCACCTGTACTATTCGTCAAGAAGAATGATGGGACCATGAGGCTATGTATAGATTACCGTAAACTGAAAAAGGTTACCATCAAAAACAGGTATCCACTACCCAGGGTAGATGATTTATTTAACCAACTAAAGGGGGCTCAGGTGTTCTCAAAGTTGATCTAAGGTCCGGTTACCACCAGTTAAAAGTTAGACCCACAGACATTCGAACGACGGTGTTCAAGACTCGGTATGGACATTATAAGTTTTTGGTCATGCCTTTTAGAGTGACTAATGCCCTAGCCGCATTCATGGATTTAATGAACAAAGTGTTTAAGCCGTACTTGGACGATTTCGTGATCGTATTCATTGATGACATTCTGGTCTATTCTAAGAATCAGGAAGAGCACGAGGTGCATTTGAGGAAAGTCCTACAGAAGCCATGGGAGCAAAAGTTATATGCTAAATTGAAGAAGTGTGAATTCTGTCTCCTAAGCATTTCATTCTTAGGGCATGTGATTAGTAAGGATGGGATCTCCGTGGACCTCTAGAAGATAGAAGCTATTACCAGTTGGCCCCGACCGACTACTGTCATGGAGTTTCGTAGTTTCATGGGTTTAGTTGGCTACTGTAGGAGATTTGTCAAAGATTTCTCCAAGATGGCTATGCTAATCACCCAGCTAACTAGGAAAAATGTTTCGTTCATCTGGACTGAGGAAAATGAGCAAAGTTTCCAAGAGTTGAAGAACCGACTGGTTATAGCTCCAACCCTAACAGTACCAGATAGGACAGAGGTGTCACGACCCGAAACCCACCCTATGCGGATCTCGTGCCGCGGGGCCGACCCGAAGGCCGTCCCTACTTTTTCCATTCCTGTATCATAGTACTAATATGTAAAGTACTAAAACCTCAAAACAATAACAGCGGAAGTCTTATCAATACACAATGCTAGCGAAAGTCTTTACAATACATAATATGGTTCTACATAAATAAATTAAGAACCATCATGACCAGCACCCGAGGGTGGTGAATACATGGGAGAACTAAAACATAAACTGATGCATTTCCTCACATGTCCTTCTATGTCTTTAGACTCCTACCGGGGTCTCGCGGCATCAGTACCTGAAATGGGGGTGAGGAGGGTGGAATGAGCTACAAGAGCCCAGCAAGTAAATACAGATCTCCGACATTGGTATCGAGGATCATAAAAGAATATGAATCCAAGAATAAGAATATGATAGCCGATCATAAAAATAGGATGCTATAATAGCCAATGGAAACAGTTGCCATAAAGGCCAATAAACAATGGAACACAATGTACAATTAGGAGTAAGGAACATATCATCAACATGAAACTCTTAACATGTGAACAGTGGCAAATGAACAGTAGGATCACAATGTAGAATCAGTAGGAATGGCATAACAATGTTCTGGAATTTTCAACGATAATACAATAACAAGAAAGTACTGCCATTATAATTGATCACAATAAATCAATAAAGAAATATCTCGCAATACAAGACAATCACAAGAACAATGTAACTCAACAATTTAGTTGAGCAATCATATAAGAGATGCTTTTGTTCTGTGTCAGGGCTTGATTTGCCCTCGGTCTTTGGGGGCCCGGTTTACCCCCTTCAGTGCATTCCAGTGTATGGCCATATGTCCGTTCACGGACTCGACCCGAAGGTCTTCAGTGTATTTAAAAGCATCGGATGGATATTGTGACTGAGCACAATTCCAGTATACATAAACATTTCATGATCATAAATGATTCCATAGGAGTATATAAAAATGGAATATCATCGATTCAATGGAAACATAACAATAGGCATTTCAAAGCACGGTTCAACATGATAACAATAGCACAACAATAATCAATGTCCACCAGATAGAACAATATCACATTGTGGAGACAATAACATCAGATACGCTCAGGAGTACAAGTTTGGCAGTAAAAGAATGAACTTGGCTTGATAACACCACATGGAAGAGAAAGGGTATCTACTTACCTCTAATGCGTTGCTAAATCAGTCTCCTGTAGGTTTGCCTTTTCCCGTTGAGTTCCCTATATATCAGTAAATATGTTTCAGAATAATTTCTATTCACCAGATTCTATGCCTTGCTATGATCAGTATTTCTAACACTTATTTAGACTTTTAATATGTCCGTTGTTCTCGGAACCTCTTTTCATAATTTTGACCTTACCAATAGATTCGGAAGGTTCAGAATAGTAAAAATTCACTAGTTATTTAATTCAATCGGAGTCCATTTGACTCACCTATGAAGCAGGGGTATTTTGGTCATTTTTACAAGCCGTAACTTTTTGGGACTCCGTCTCGTGAAACGGACCTCACCATTGGACTCAGAGCGTCCGAGATAATAAAAATTGACTATTCGTTTGCCCTATTTGGACCTCGTTTGACCCACTTTTGAGTCAGGGGTATTTTTGTAACTTTGACATTTTCCTGTTGGGCCTTAGTGGAATTATTCAAAACATTTGGGGCTGGTTCATAAATTTCATAAGCTGCGGTCTGAACCAGTTGGTTCAGACCCCAAAACCCTAAACCGGTTCCATTCCATTGTGAACCAACCGGTTCAATTAACTTCAGAGAACCGGATTGAGATATCCCAATTCTCTCACCCTAACCACTGTTTGGACAACCCCAACCCAATTTCAATCCCTTATATCCGTGACCAAACATGCCCAAATTAATTTTAATTTCACATTCAAAACGACACAGTGTTGCTACCTGAATTGCGGTCGGTCGGATCTCAACCCGACCCGACCCAGACCCGACCTCATCCTGACCCGAAGAAGCCCCCGATATTCCGGTCATCTCCCCCAAAGCTCCGGTGAGCAGACAGTAGGGTTCCGTCACCTTCTCCGGTGACGGCAACCACTTTCCGATGGTTTTTAAACCCATTTTCAATGCAGTTTTATTCCCCTTTTCATGTAGAATGTATTTATAACTTTAGTTTTCCATTTAGCCTTTCGATTCTTCACGAAATAGAGCTTAATCATCTCCGGCCGAATCTCCGGCCATATGATTTTTCTTATTTTCCCTATGATTTCTTCATCATTTTTCATTCTTCCTTCTCCATTTAGTTTTCTGCATGCATAAGGATAGTTTTCATAAACTTTTAAACAAGTTTTAATCATAGAATTCATGGAACCCGATTATCCTCCCGTACCTGCAACTCTAATTTTCTCTATGGTTTCTACACCATTTAACATGATTCCTTTTGCATTTAAAAGCTAATACCATGCTTATTAAGACCCTATAATCATATATAAGCTTCATGCTCAAAAACAATAAAAACAGAACCTAAACCACTCACCTGGGTTTCGGTTTTTAACCCACTGTGACCTTCCCAATCCTCTCTGTTTCTGCTTCAATATTTCTTTCTTCTTCTCTCCTTCAGTTCCTAACTCTCCCTTTTCTTTTCTAACCTCTCTTCTCTCAAACCCGTATACATATATATATGTATACCAAACACTCACCTCTTCTCTCTCTACCTTATCTTTCTCCCTTCCCATCTCTTTCTTCAGTCCCTTTAACCGATTCCCAGTCGGTGGCCCTTGCCACCTGTAGCTGCGGTGGCAGCACACTCATGCACACAAGACACCTCACACACATGACCCACATGCAATTTCTTTCTTTCCATTTTTATTTCTATTCATTTAATTATATTGTATTATAATATATATATATATATATATCATCCAACCATATATATATATATATATGATATTTATAATCATTTAGATTTACAATAAAAATTTATGCGTTGACATTCACTTGCACGTTTTTCAATAAACTCGGCTTCCGGTGCAACGGCACCCGGACACCCGTGACTGTTTGCCTTTCGTACCTATGCATCGTAATTAAACAATACAGTCTATTATGCATCCACTTTTATTTATGTCATTTCACGGCTTATAATTCGGGATTACATTTATAGCCCGGTCCAGCCCGGTGCACATGCTATATCCCGGGTCGGGATATTACAAGAGGGCTTTGTGATCTATAGTGATGCCTCACACCAAGGCTTGGGGTGTGTTTTGATGCAACAGGGAAAGGTAGTGGCTTATGCTTCATGATAACTGAGGCCACATGGAAAGAACTATCCAACTCATGACCTCGAGCTTGCTGCTATTGTCTTTGCCCTTAAAATCTGGAGGCATTATCTGCACAAAGCCACATGTGAGATTTTCACCGATCACAAAAGTCTCAAGTACTTGGTTATGCAGAAGGAATTCAATATGCGCCAACAAGGTTGGTTAGAGTTGATTAAGGACTATGAGCTCAGTATACAGTACCATCCAAGGAAGGTGAATGTAGTAGCTGATGCTCTTAGCAGGAAGTCATCAGGGAGTCTTGCTTACCTGTTGACTACACAGAAAGAGTTACTACAGGATTTAGAGGCCATGAAGGCTGAGGTGATTCTGCCAGGTTCTAGGGCAATGTGTGCTAACGTCACTGTCACATCCCGCACCCCACCCTACGCGAATGCAAAAGATGTGATGCCAGTTAGCCGCCTTGCCAGTCTCCGACCGACAATGCGACCAACCAAAGGCAAACTTCTAAACCTTACGATGAATTGCATTCCAAATGTAGGGTCAGAACAACAGAAATTAAAACCTTTTTATCTCGGGAACTCAACTCATCAATATACCACAATTAGAGGTATGTACCACAGAGCAAGTCTATAATCAAACAATTAATAACTCTAAGCCACATATCACATCCACAACCAAACACAGAACACAGAGCATATCTAACCCCTCTGGAATACCATTACCATGAGCCATGTCCCTACATATCTCTTGTACACAGATAAGTCAACTATATCATCACACTCACCTGAATAGCTAGAGTCAACCCATTAGAACCCAAGTCTCCACATTTATTGCCATCAGATCTTCACTTGGGAATGCCTTTCAGTCTACACGAATCATGTCCTTGTGCTTTCTAATCCAATGGAGTTATATCCTGAAAAATGTTAAATAAATGGAATGAGCTTAAACAAGCTCAGTGAGTAACATAGGTTCCTGCCATGGGTTTCAAAACCAGTTCATATATATATATATATATATATATATATATATATATATATGCATGCCCAAATGTAACTCAGATAGAACAATGCAGCTCAAGTAGAACAGATACAGCTCAAATAGAACGGATACAGCTCAAAGTGCCTGAACCTTCCCCAGGCGATGTGGGATGGCATTACTTCCCATCCACCCCCTCCCCCACACATAGAGGGCCTACGTCCTGGCGGCACATGGAGGGCCTCATATTGCACACCTCCGGCTGGGGTCGGTATTAGAGCAGAACAGATCAGATAGGATTGAGCCGATGCTGAGCTCTGGGCGTCCCACAGAGGCAGCCATCCATCCACTGATATACTCAATCCCGTAGTGGGCCCCAGATAAGACTCAACATGACAAACTGAATCAAACAGATTCCAAAGGATAGGTAACAGAACATAGACTTCAACAGAATCAACAGGATATATCAGAAGGCAGGATAGAACAAAATCATGCCACAAGTAATGCAGATCAAGAGGTATGCATGAAAGCATATGCATTTAAAACAGTTCAGTGTATAAACAGTTCAGCATATAAAGCAATTCAGTATACAAGTTTAAGTAATACAGAAAATATATGCCAAGTCAAAAATCCGAGTTACTCACAAACTTATGCTTATCTCCATTCACAGTTATCTCCCAGATGCGTTAGGTACTTCCATGCATGTCCTCAATAATCATCATTAATTACAAACAGATCAGAATTTAACCATTCATATATTATTCATCACCTTAGGCGTCTATCGGATTGCTTAAGATAGTCTAATGACCTGCTATCCTCTCACTAGGTTTCAACTAAGATTATTATATTCCTTAATTAAGCTTAGTAGCTATCAGAATTATAATATAAGTCATTTGGACTCTATTGTTATCTATCAAGCACTTATTTAAATCTTTAAGCAAGGCATTATAATTTTTCTAGGCTCAAAACTAAATTTATCATTATTGACTATCAACCCCAAAACCATAAAAGATATCACATTTGTTAAGGATCATAGCAAGTTGCAATTTAGCATCTTATTGACAAATATTGGATTAGCATAAGAACAGAGATGGAGAGGAAGTAATCACCTGATATTGGTACTATTGGGTTCGAATTACTACATACATTCCTTATCTTCAGCCATTATCCCGTATGGTAAATCCATATGAATGTCCCACGGTGGATCTACCATTATAACTCTAATTTGCCTTAAAATGCCCATTCTAAAATGATGGATATCAATTAGCAACAGCCTTTCGCTCATGGACAATTCCATCCAAATGACCACTACGATCTCCTTGCTTTCGGTTTCTTCAAGTAAAAGTCTGATTTTCTACAAACTGGTGAGCCAACATCCTCACATCCCCTGAAGTAAGAGTTTAGTGTCAAGTTCACGATCTAGTACCTCAAAACAGAATCCATCCAAAAATTTTCTTGCAACTGTTATATAAGAATGGATCTGCATCCCATACTGTCCAGCCAATTGTAAGAGAACACATGATCGAAGACAATGTCAACTTGCACTTTATGCATCAAGATTAGGACAACAACTTGGCCAGAGAGGCTAAAATATTCGAGGTGCAAATGAATCCACTTTGGATGCAGGATTTGGAAAAACCACTCTCGTAATACACCAATCTCAACGACGGAGCAATCTAGTGCCATACGGTGCGCTATCTGCATCCTCTCTTCAAGGTCTCCTTCGTCAATGTCGCGTGAGATGGAAAATCTGTCGTGAAATGCTTTTCTCCCAATTTTTTGCAGAGATATATATATATATATATATATCTCCATCTATAACAACCGCCATACAAACACAACAAATATATATATATCTCTACAAATTTCCCCCCAAATCATAACAAAATTCACAACAGCAGCAACCTTCACTCTTCTTCCTCTGCACATCCATCTTCCTACCACACCGCTACACAACCAACGCTTCAAACGCGATCCTCGCGATACCCGTCTTCAACACCACCATCATCGCCCCCTCTGCACCACTATACAACACACGCATATACACATATACTCTACTTCCCTTCCTTCAATCACAACACCCAATAGCTACGTCTCTTAAAACTGAAATTCTGCTCTCTTTTTGCATAATTTAAAGCTTCGTTACAGTTTCATCACCAAGCATTCCATTATAATAATTGATGATGAAATTCCCCAATCTTAGAACACTACCATCCAAAAGAAGAAAACGAATGATTCAGCATTCCACCAGACCCGAGCCCATCTTGAATAGCTGGTTTTGCCGCGCTGCACCACTGCTGCTGCATTTCCGTCAAATTCCTCAAGCCGCAAGACCTGATTTGTTCGCACTCTTTACAAATTTCCCTGCACCGCTTACACACACACAGATATATATATCTTTACACCGCTACCTAATTCGAACAAACCCAACACCAACACGCTGCTACAGCTCCTCCATACTTGTCGCAACGCTACACTCTACTGCACCGCTACTGCTGTAGCAGGTTTTGCAACAGTAGCTTTGTGAATCAGCTGAACCAACGAAATCCCCTGTACCGCTACCTATACACGTATATATATCTACTACACCACCCCTCTTTGTGCTCTAGAAGCTTCAAGCTTCTTCTTTGCTTTTCCTTTTGTTGGCTACAACATTCTTCTATATATATGTTACTGGAATTCTCCAGATTTTTCCCACCAACTTTGTTTCTTTCTGTTTTTTTGTTTCCTTTTCTTTTCTTTTCCCGTAAATTCTAGTAGGTTCTTTTGCTTATATATATGGCAGCCCATCTAACAGCTTCTTCTTGAAGCTTCTAATATGTATATATCTATATAATATTTTATATATTATATCCATTATGTTTGTCCCATAATATTTACTTGTATAATATACTGAATATATATATATATAATATATATATACATATATTGTGATAGTATTTTATTTTATTCTTATACACATATATAAATATATTTCCAATATATTTTGTGGCCCTTAATATTTTTATTTCATAAAATATTACTTTATGAAATATCGATACATTTGGCATAAAGCCAGGACTCGGTACCATGAATGTTTATTTTACCGATGTTGGGTACCTGTCATCTCCATATAATTTTCATAATTATTTCGATTTATCAATTTAATATTTTATTCTATAAAGTATTAAATTTATAGTATGCCGATAAAGCCTAGAATTTATTTCACCAACCTTGAATCCCTGTTAATGCCTTACTTATTTTCATTAAGTCGGAATACAGTCTAGATTATGTCAGATTTTGGGGGTATTACAGTCACAATTGGTCTTACGATTGTTGACAAGATCAGGGAATTACAGGCTCACGATAGCAAGTTAGTTAAGCTTCGTCAAGAGGCTGAGACTGGAGGGAATATAGATTTCTCTATACGAGATGGGGTGTTGTACTATCATGATAAGATCTACGTGCCAGACGTACCTTAGATTAGGAAGGAGATTCTTGATGAGGCACACAGTTCTAGATTTGCTATACACCCAGGAAATACAAAATTGTACCACAATATGAGGAGCACTTACTGGTGGTCAGGGATGAAAAAGGACATAGCTGAGCACATTGCACGATGTCTGGAGTGCTAGTGGATCAAAGTTGAGCACCAGAAGCCAGGAGGGCTTCTACAGTCACTACCAATACCAGAGTGGAAATGGGAGCATATCACGATGGATTTTGTATCAAGGTTGCCTTAGACATCACATGAGAATGATTCTATATGGGTGATCATTGACAAACTGACAAAGACAACCCATTTTCTTGTGACCAAGACGACTGAGACTTTAAAATGACCGGCCATGCTTTATATCAAGGAAATCGTTTAATTACATGGAGTCTTAGGATCCATTGTATCCGACCAAGATCCACGATTTGTGTCTAAGTACTGGAGGAGTCTACAGAAGGCTATGGGTACCGAGTTGAGTCTTAGCACTACATACCACCCCGAGACAGACGGATAGTCCGAGAGGATGATACAGACATTGAAGGACCTACTACGATTCTGTGTCATTGATTTTAAGGGAAGCTGGGAGGATCAACTGCCATTAGTAGAGTTCACGTACAACAACAATTACCAATCCAGTATCGGTATGGCACCGTATGAGGCACTATATGGTAGCAATGTAGATCTCTACTATGATGGACGAAAGTGTGTCACATCACCCAGATCCACCCTGTGTGGATTTGGGGCACGTGGCAAAGGCCAGTTAGGCACCCATCGGGTTTTATCAGTTTTTTTTTTTTGAAAGCAAAACCCCGATGGTAATCTTAACCACAGGCCATTCCGATCTAAATCCCAAGCATAATGCATTCGACATATATAATTTAAGTAGCGAAATTTTCACAAGAGAATGCATACATATATACTTGGCAGAGCATTCAGGATATGTCATAGTCAGTCCTATCTTATCAAGATTACAAACAGTTTCACCACAAAAGGTCATAGTCTGTTCAGTTACACAAAAGTACAAAAATGGTATAGATTCACAAAAATGGGTTATCATTTCGTCTGGGGGTCTCCAACATTTTCCCCCTAAGTTCTGGACCTGCTAAACCTGTCCATCTGAGAGTTCCCCTGAAATTATTAAAATAATGGAATGAGCTTTAAAAAGCCCAGTGAGTAACACAGATATCCAGGCAAGAGTTTCGAATTCAATCTTTGCTTAAATCACATGGTTAATTAAATCAGTTGGAATTAATAGTTCAATAAATCCAAGTCAAATTCAATAGATCAAAACAGATAAACGGTTCAGAGTGCTAGCATATCAATCAGAAGTATAGTTAATCATTTGAGAAACTAGAAACCATGTCATCGGTGATAAAAGCATGCATTTAAAACAATTGCATTTAAAACATATGGTATTCGAAACAATTTAGCAGATCAAGGAGCAGTAACTTAAACAGTGTCAGAAGTTACTCACCTTCAATATTCGAGTTTGAAGCTATGAACGGAGCCTTCCTCTTTTTCTCTTTAAGCCTATAACAATTTATAAAGATTTATCAACTCATGACCTTAGACTGAGTAAGTCTACCCTATGATGGGTTTCATGGAACTAACTTATAGTGGCTAGTTCTTAGGTCTTACCTCTTAAGCATTTGGCTTAGGGTTTCAGTATCTTCCTGTTTTTTCATCTTGGCCTCGGCAATCATTTCTTTAGTACGTGCCTTATATATGAAGGGCTGGACGGAGACGATTTCAGTGGACTTAGCTATTCTAATATGGCGCTCAATAACTCTTTGCTGCCTCAGTAATTCTTGCATAAACTCTTGCTGTTTCTTATCGGCTAACCTCTGGGCCTTAGTCATGATGGTGAATTTCTTGCCCCGTCTGTCCATGGTAGTTTAAGTGATATTTTTACCTAGATCACAGCTTAACATGTTAGAACAGATGCCTTCACACATTTATCGGTTTTGATTTTCATATTATGGACCTAACCATTGAGTTCGGAAGGTCGAAGAAAGTCAATTTAGACTCTCTCGGCTTTTAAATCTGGGTTCGGGTATGTCAGGGGTATTTTGGTCATTTTTGCCGTCACATAATTTCTGTCTCGGGTTTGTCATCTAATCATGTATACAGTCTTACAAGTGTCAGGTCTACTACTGGTATCAGTTCCGTTGAAATCGGATTTCATTTGGCCTTGTACAGGGTCAGGGGTATTATGGTAATTTCATACATCATATTTTTTTCGGTACCTCATTTGCAGTCACGGACCTCACCATTGGACTCAGGAGGTCCGAGACAGTAGGAATACATATATAACTTATGATTTTTGGACAACGGACTAATTTGGAGTATTTAATTTAATTAAATGATTTTAATTAAATTAAATTAATTTCAGAATATATAATATATATATATATATATATATATATTATTTTAGGCAGAAAATGAACGGTCGAATAGGGTGGCACAGCGGACGCGTGCCACCTCCCTCTCCAATGACACCACGTTCGAGTCCCATAAGGCGCAAAATGCGTCTTTTATTTCTGGTTTATATTTAAATATATAATATATATATATATATATTACATCGGATATGGTTCACACGCAGGTGCGTGGCCGAGTGGAAAGAAGGGGCGCGTGGGTTCTGGAGGTCAGGGGTTCGAAACCCCGTAGCCCCGTTTTTCCTTCCTTCCCTTTCTTTTCTTTTAAACGTAACTATTTAACATATAAACGGCCCAAAACGACGTAGTTTAATTAATGCAGTGGCAGTCCGTGGGACAGACACGTGTCCGAGTCAACCCGCCAACTCGGTTTAAAAGACACGGAGTCGACTCAGCGTCGTCTCCTTCGTTGAACCTCACACAGTGATGCCCTAATTTCTGCAGATTTTTAATTTCTATTTCGTGACGTTTGGGACACGGTTCCTCTCTGTTTTTCATTCAGATATACTATAAATATGATTTCCATCATTTTGGCATTCATAAACCAACAATAAATCAACTCAAACGGTGAGAATAAACCATGCTAGCCATACCTGCAACTCAACAATACATCCTTATTTCTCGACCATTTCATGTGTGGTTTGAAGCTACGTGACCTACAGACCATAAGGATCAAGACCCTATCTTCATTTTTCAGTTTAGTCTCAAGTTTTAACGGATTGGATTTTAAACCCGTGGGTTCATTTCCAAATTCGTGGGGCCATACAGTGTTCTGGGGTCGCGTAGGTAGATGTTTAAGATCCTCTTAGGGTCTATTTCAGGTCTTGACATGCAAAATTCCAAACGGTTATGGTCGATTCAGACCTGGTGTTTCAAGCTTCATCAATGGAGGTTGGTTTCGGGTTTCATGGTTTTTGACCTATCCGAGACCTCTAAACCATGCAATACACTCAGAATAATTCCTAGGATCAAGAATAAAACATGCATGCAGTCTAATTCTATCAAACAGTTCCAAAATCTACAAAACAAGAATTGAAGATAATTTAGAATTTTACCTTCAAGCAGTGGCAGTTCACACTCTTGGCTTGGTTCAGACCTTTCTAAATGTCCCTCAAGCTTCTCAGTTCATGCACCGTGATCCTCAAGTCCCCCCTTGCACTTCAAATGGCCAAATTTTCCTCAAACTCCCTTGCATGCAAAGCTTTCTCCCCCTCTCTCTCACTACACTCTCACACTCTCTCACAGTCCCTCACGTATGCACACACACTCACACAACTCTGTATTTTCAGAATTCTCTAAAGAGAGAATTTGATGCAAGTTATAGCTTATATATATATTATAGCTTCATATACATATAGGGCTATACACATATACATATATGTGAGTGTATCTCTGCCCTTAGTGGGGTTAGTGGCTGCTGACCTGATGGAGGTGATGGAGGGCTATGATGAAGGGAATGCATGCAAGGCCATTGGCCAATTTGGGTGGTGGCTTGGGCAAGATTATAGGTTATATACATATATTGCTGTATATATGCACAAAGTAACCAACAGCCTAGTTGGTAACTTTTTGGGACAGATTTTACCTATCTTGGTAGGTCAAGGGTTCAATTCCCCTTGGCCTCTCAAGTGACCATTTTCTCCCATTTTTCTGGTTAAGGCCCTGTTTGGTTGTCACAGAATTCCAGTTTCACTGTTTTGGCCTTAACTCCCAATCCGTAACTCCTTTTTCAGTGCGGTTTCTTTCTGTCACTTCCTACTCAGAATATCTTTCATTGATCAAGGTCCAATGTCAGTTTTTATTTCCTCGAGTTTCTCATAATTAGCTAATTCGAGTTTTATCACTATTAAAAATAGATATTAAATTAGCTAAACCCGACATTTCATTCCCAAAACAGTTTTCAATACACAAAACATGCCAGTCAAGTAATTGGGGTGTTACATCCTCCCCCCTTCAGAAGAGTTTTGTCCCCAAAACTCGGTCTACAATATCAAGTAAACAACTCGGGATATTTTTCATGCATTTCAGCTTCAAGTTCCCAGGTTGCTTCTTCACTAGAGTGATTTCTCCACAAGACTTTGACTAACGGAATTGCCTTGTTACGCAAAGTCTTTTCTTTCCGGTCAAGGATCTGGACTGGCCGTTCTTCATACGTTAAGTCCTCTCTCAACTTGAGTGGCTCATACTCGACGACTTGCCCCGGTTTTTGTATACACTTTCGTAACATGGATACGTGAAATACACGGTGTACCTTGTCCAACTCAGGCGGTAATGCCAGACTATATGCAACCGGGCCAATTCTCTTTAAAATCTCAAAAGGACCAATGTAACAAGGACTTAACTTACCTTTCTTGCCGAACCGGAGTACTCCCTTTAGTGGCGACACTTTAAGAAACACAAGATCGCCTACTTGGAATTCAAGATCCTTCCTCCGATTGTCAGCATAGCTTTTGTACCGGCTCTGGGCCGTTTGCAATCTGTTCCGGATCCTCTGAATTTGTTCTGTGGTGGCTTGGACTAAATCTGGCCCAAGCAGCTTCTGTTCACCGGCTTCAACCCAGCAAAGTGGAGATCGGCACCTCCGCCCGTATAGTGCCTCATATGGTGCCATTTTAATGCTGGCTTGGTAACTGTTATTATAGGCAAACTCGACAAGTGGCAGATGCTTTGCCCAGTTTCCTTTGAAGTCCAGTGTACACAGTCGCAGCATATCCTCCAACATCTGTATCACTCTTTCAGATTGCCCGTCAGTTTGCGGGTGATATGCTGTACTTGTAACACCCCGACTTTGTGTAATTAATAATTAGTTATTAATTATTAATTAATACTGGCTCATAGAATGATCTAGGGAATTAATCATAATCCCGGCGGTCATGATAGACCGATAAAATAATTAAATATGTCTGGAGGAAAAGGGTAAAATACCCGAACCCAATTACTGATTAATTCGGCGAAATAACACCGCTTTAACACTAACGAAATCCGAATTAGCCAACCCGAAAAATCCCGAATGTTTAATAAATGACACGGAACCTCTGACACTGAAGATAACTGAAATATGAAACTCCCGGAACAAACCGTGTCGAAAAAGGAGTTACGGAATGAAAGTTATGAAGGAAATATTGAAACTGAATTTCTGTGCAACCAAACGTGGCCTTAACCAAAAATATGGGAAAAATGGCCAAATGGGAGGCCAAGGGAATTGAACCCTTGACCTTTGAGTGAAAAGAAACCTCATCCAAAAAATAACCAACTAGACTACTATTATCTTTGTGTCCATATATACAACAGAAATGTATATAATACTGAATTATCCTAATCTGCCACCAAAACTGGCCAATGGCCATCCATGCAACACCACACCCTTGCATCACCCCTATGCTCCCTAGCTCATCATCACCCTACTTCAGCCATGATGACCTCTCCTCCAACCAAAATACATGCAGAATTATCATGAGGTTGGGAGATGTATTGCATTACAAGTCTCCATATGTGTATTGGAGGAGGGAGAAATCAGAAATGGGTGCATGAGATCTGCTAAAGAGAGTGAGTGGGAGAGGGCTGCCATGGGAAGGCTGCATGTGTATCCATGGTGTGTGTACCTCCATGGGGATGCACCAAAGGACAAAGGAGGAACTGAGGGGCACTACTGGATCTGAACAAACACCACCACCAAGCCTGAACCGAGCCATTGAGGAGGAAGCCACTGTCTAAAAAGGTAAACACTAAAGTTACCAAATTTTCTGTTTTGATTTATTGGCACTGTTCTGATAATTTTTAGACCATAAAAACTGTATATAGATGTTACTGTGAGGCTTGGGAGGGTTATAGAACCACTGAGAGGGTCGAATAGGCATTAAAAACCTAGAGCCGTGACCCAACCGCCATGGATGGAGCTCCCTGTAGCAGGTCTGAAATGACCTCAACCGAACTGAGTTTTGATGGTCTAGAACTGATCTAGACACTGAGAGGCTTTCAAATATCACCAACCGCGACCCCAACACTTGGGTATAAGCCCTCAAAATCGAAGCTATTGCTCTCGGCCATGGAACCCAAAAATCTGAAATGAACACCTAAACTGAAATTTATAAATGGGGAATTGAAGCCCCTATCCTAAGGGTCACAACAAGCCAAGAATCGTGCGATTTGGTTGAGAGACAAGGCCACACGACCGAACTGAAATTCCCCACGATAATCGGCTAAACAGAACTCCATGCATGGATTTGAAGCTCTAAATTCATGCCAAAGAGTTAGCATGACCATCAGGAACCATTTGGGGCCAAATCAGATTGAAAACAGCCCTTGAAACATCACGAAATAGAAGAAAATCTGCATTAGTAGGGCAACAGTGCGTAGAAAAGTGGGGGAAGATGGAGTTGACTCGACCGAGTTGACCGAGCCAATCCAAGCTGACTCGGACACGTGTCGCCTCAAGACCGTGCCACTATTTTAATAAAACTGCACCGTTTTGATGTTTGATGTTTTAAATTTAAAACCTAGAATTGGCTTGTTTGGTTACGAGTTTTAAAATTGAAATTTGGGATTGGGCTAATCCTGAACACGGATAGGGGGGCAAATTGAGGTTAATTGGAATATTCAATTCCGGTTCTCTGAGGGTCACAGACCGGTTGGTTCACAAGGTATTTGGACCGGTTCAGTTCTTGAACCTAAAACCCAAGGGGTTTGAACCCCTAATTTGTGTAATTATGTTTTAACCCCCAATTGATTTCTGAAATTACGGATTTGTCCCCAACTGTTTTAAAGAATTATACAGTGGCCCAAATTTCTGAGAAACTGTTCAATTAAGCCCCTGACAAATTAATTAAATAATAAAATTATTATTTTATTATTTTATTAATTAGGTAAAATTTCGATTTTACCCCTGGACATTAATTATGTCAAACGGAGTCCAAATAAAGCAAATAAATAGTGCATTTTCACTATTTCAAGCATTCTGGACTCAATGGTACAGTCCAAATTGGGAAATTATGTACCGAAAAATACAGACACGTAGGTGTAAATTACTGTACTGCCCCTGATGGTACCCGAACCCAACTAAAAATAAAGGACAGCCTATTTTGACTATGTCGGGCATTCTGGACTCAACGGTGAGGTCCGTTTAACGAACTGAAGTCCCGAACAATACAGACACATAAAGTGTAAATGACCATACTGCCCCTGATGCTTCCCAGGGTCAATTGAACATAACAGATAGTCCAACTTAATTATGTCGAACACTCTGGACCCAATGGTGAGGTCCATTTTATGAACTGACGTGCCGAAAAATATGACACGTGAAATTACCAAATTACCCCTGATACTGTACGAAGCCCAAATGAAGTCCGATTGGGATGAAATTGATAGCGATAGAAGCCCAGATACTGGTGAGACTGTAAACATGATTAAATAATGATTCGGAGTCGGAATCTTACAAAACATAAAATGACCAAAATGCCCCTGAGCACAGTAAGTGCAAGGTAGAGGTCAAATAAAGGTCAAACTGATCTGATAAATTATCATAGGGATAATTATGAACACTGAAGGGCTAAATAAGACTCCGGGACAGTAATGCGTAAAACGAGAAATGACCGATGTGTCCCGATGATCAAAAATAGATACCAAACGAAGTCCAAAGGACTTAAGAATTTACATATGAGATATATGGGACATTCTGAGGACCACGACAGGGTCCGGGGTAAGAATGACAAATTACCATTTTGCCCCTAAGGCTAAGTAAGCTCTTAATTGATAGCGATTCAAGTCTAAAAGACTTACAACTTCATACGATATATGGGATATTCTAAGAACCACGACTGGGTCCGGGGCAAGAATGACAAAATTACCATTTTGCCCCTATGGTTAAAATAAGAACCTAACTGATACCGATTGGAGTCTAAAAGACGTAGAACTTTATATTTAAGATATAAAGACTATTCGGAGGGCCTTGACAGGGCCCGGGGCAAGAGTGATAAAATGACCGTTTTGCCCCTAAGGCTGAAGAAGTAACTGACTGATAACGATTGAAGTCTAAATGACTTGGGTTATAATCCTGATGACTGCTGAGCCTAATTTAAGAATAAAATAGCCCCGGATGAAACCCGATGAGAGGGCGATAGGCTACTAGGCTATCTTAGGTAAACCGATAGATACCTAAGATGACAAATGAGACCTGAATGGATGAGTTCTGATTTGTATATGATTGATGATTATTGTTCAGGATATACATGGAGATGCCTGACGTATCTGGAGGTTATCGGATTGTTTGCGCAAGGAGATAACCGTAACAGTTTGTGAGTAACCTGGAACTTCTGACTTGGTGTATAAGTACACCGTCTAGTTACTGTATTTTAAATATTGTACTGCACTGTTTTATCTGATACACTGATTTCATGCCCTTACTCAAATGCATGATTTTTACTCTGTCTGATTCTTCTGTTCTGCACTGAAATAAACCTATCACTGTTTTTACTGAAAGAACAACTGATTCTTGGTACCACCTCAGTCTTGAGCACTATATGAGCATACTGCACTGTTTAATCTGTGCATACTGTACTGTTTATTCTGTTATATTGTTCTGCTCTGCTCATTACTGATCTGTTCTGTTATTCTGATGTTTTAACTGATCTGTTATGTTACTCTGATGTTTTAACTGACCTGTTCTGTTATTCTGATGTTTTAATTGATCTGTTCTGTTACTCTGATGTTTTAACTGACCTGTTCTGTTATTCTGATGTTTTAACTGATCTGTTTTGTTACTCTGATGTTTTAACTGACCTGTTCTGCTACTCTGATGTTTTAACTGATCTGTTCAGTCACTCTGATGTTTTGACTGTACTCCTATTTTTAAATACCGTTTCAAACGAACGTGTTTAACTAACTGTTATGTCTAATCTGTTCTGATCTGTTCTGTTGATTTGCCTGACCCGTTCTGTTTGATCTGTCTGACCTGTTTTGTTTGATCTATTTTGTCCTGACCTGTTCCGTTGATCTGTCTGATCTGTTCCTTCCTGATCCGTCCTGATTTGTTATATCTGATATGTTTCGTCCTGATCCTGTAATACCCCGACCCGGGGTACGGCACAAATATCGAGGTAAGTCGATACAATAATAAAACCCGAACTGTTTTAAGTTACGTTGCATAATTAAATGGATATGTGTATATGAATAAGTATGTATAATAATGCATTAGGTGATCTCATGAATACATATAAATATATATATGTGGTAAATAGAATAATATGTATATATATATATATATATAAGAAAATTGGTGAGGTGTCTTTGGTGCTCGGGTATGCTGCCACCGCAGCTACAGGTGGCAAGGGCCACCGACTGAGGGTCGGTTAAAGAATAGAGAAGGTAAATGAAGTGAGAAAAAAATAGAACCAGTTTTAGAGAGAGAAAGAGAAAACCGAAAATTGAGGTGTAGCAATTGCTTGAGAACAGGTAAACCCCTACGTCTTTGTTCTTTAAATTCATTTTGTATAATTATAGAATTGTTTACTGGAATTGTAAGATCTGAAACAAAGAAGGAAAAATAAAAGAAAAAAAAAGAAAGAAATTGAGTTCGGTTGAAATGGTGACTTTAAATAGGCGAACCCAAGTGGAAAACTGAACCATAGGATGGATAGGAAAAGTCTCTAGGGACCCAACGCACTTCGAATCAGCTTAAATGGTCAAGAAATGGCCATTCTGTGGCCAGTTATTCCCTCACCGGTGCAACGCCGGAAAACTGGAAATGGGTGCGTGAAACCGGTGGTGTTGGAGGTTAAAACCGGTCCTAAAAGGTTCCTTACAATGTTAGATTTCATTTGGAACGAAAACAGTAAATTTTGGACGTGAAATCGCTAAAATCCGTGAGGAAATTCGCTGTTCCGGCGACCGTGGCCGGAAAATCCCACCGGAGAAGACAACCGGAGTATCGGGGGCTTCTCGGGTCAAGATGAGCTCGGGTCTGGGTCGGGTCGGGTTGAGATCCGACCGACCGCAATACAGATCCAACACTGTGTCGTTTTGAATGTGAAATTAAAATTAATTGGGCTTGTTTGGTCACGGGTATAAGGGATTGGAATTGGGTTGGAGTTGTCCAAACCGTGGATAAAGTGAGAAAATTGGATATGTTAATCCGGTTCTCTAAATTTAACTGAACCGTTTGGTTCAGTGAAGAACCGAACCGGTTAGGGTTTCTAGTCAGTAAACCCAATGGTTCAGACCGCAACTCTGGCTAATTATATTATGACCCCAAAAGTTTTGAATAATTACACTAAGGCCCAATAGAAAAATGTACATTTTACAATATTACCCCTGACTCAAAAATGGGTCAAACGAGGTCCAAATAAGGTAAATGATTAGTCAATTTTTATTATCTCGGATGCTCTAAGTCCAATGGTGAGGTCCGTTTCACGAGACGGAGTCCCAAAAAGTTACAATTTGTAAAAAATGACCAAAATACCCCTGCTTCATAAGTAAGTCAAATGGACTCCGATTAAATTAAAGAACTAGTGAATTTTTATTATTCCGAACCCTATGGACTCAATGGTGAAGTCTAAATTGGCATTAGAGATACTTAAGATGACGAGACGTAAGATTGATGAATCAACATTTATTCTGAAACACGTTTATTGATATATAGGGAACTTGAAGGGGAAGGGCCCACTCACGAACTTCTAAGCTAAGATTTCATTAGAGGTAAGTAGATACCCTTTCTCTTCCATGTGGTGTTATCAAGCCAAGTTCATTATTTTACTGCCAAAATTGTACTCCTGAGTGTATCTGATGTTATTGTCTCCACAATGTGATATTGTTCTATCTGGTGGACATTGACTTATTGTTGTACCATTGTTATCATGTTGAACCGTACTTTCAAATGCCTATTGTTATGTTTCTATGGACTGATGATATTCCATTTTATATACTCTTATGGAATCATTTATGATCATGAAATGTTTAAGTATACTGGAGTTGTGCTCAGTCACAATATCCATCCGATGCTTTTAAATACATTGAAGACCTTCGGGTCGAGTCCGTGAACGGACATATGGCCATACACTGGAATGCACTGAAGGGGGTAAACCGGGCCCCCAAAGACCGAGGGCAAATCAAGCCCTGACACAGAACAAAAGCATCTCTTGTATGATTGCTCAACTAAAATTTGTTGAGTTACATTGTTTTTGTGATTATCTTGTATTGCGAGATATTTCTTTATTGATTTATTGTGATCAATTATAATGGCAGTACTTTCTTGTTATTGTATTATCGTCGAGAATTTCAGAACATTGTTATGCCATTCCTACTGATTACAGATTGTGATTTCACTATTCATTTGCCATCATGACAATTGTTCCCATTGGCTATCATAGCATCTTATTTTTTTATGATTGGCTATCATATTCTTATTCTTGGATTCATATTCTTTTATGATCCTCGATACCAGTGTCGGAGATCTGTATTTACTTGCTGGGCTCTTGTAGCTCATTCCACCCTACTTACCCCTTTTCAGGTAATGACACTGCAAGACCCCAATAGGAGTCTGGAAGCATAGGGGGATATTTTGAAGAATTGTATCAGACTATGTTTTAATTCTCCCATGTATTCACCACCCACGGGTGCTGGTTATGTTTAGTTTTGACTTGGTACTGTAAAACTATATGATGTAGGTTAAGACTTCCGCTGACTATTGTAGTGATAAACTTCCGTTGTTATTGTTTTAAGAATTTGGTACCTTGCATATTAGTTCTATGATACAGGAATGGAAAAAGTAGGGACGGCCTTAGGGTCGGCCCCGCGACACGAAATCTGCATAGGGTGGGTTTTGGGTCGTGACAGATCCGTCCTGATTTGTTATGTCTGATCTGTTCCGTCCTGATCCGTCCTGATTTGTTATATCTGATCTGTTTCGTCCTGATCCGTCCTGATTTGTTATGTCTGATCTGTTCCGTCCTGATCCGTCCTGATTTGTTATATCTGATCTGTTCCGTCCTGATCCGTCCTGATTTGTTATGTCTGATCTGTTCCGTCCTGATCCGTCCTGATTTGTTATGTCTGATCTGTTCTGTCCTGATCCGTCCTGATTTGTTATGTCTGATCTGTTCCGTCCTGATTTGTTATGTCTGATCTGTTCCGTCCTGATCCGTTCTGTTTCGTTATGTTTGATCTGTTCCGTCCTGATCCGTCCTGATTTGTTATGTTTGATATGTTCTGTCCTGATCCGTCCTGATTGATATTGTACCAGTTTGTTCCGTCCTGTTCAATTCCGATATGTCTTGTTCTGATAGATGTATTGTTCCGTTTTGTTCCGACATGTTCAGTTTCGATATGTCTTAATCTGATTGATGTATTGTTTCGTTTTGTTCCGTCATGTTCAGTTCCGATATGACTTGTCCTGATTGATATTGTTTCATTTTGTTCCGTCATGTTCAGTTCCGATATGACTCGTCCTGATTGATATTGATTTGTTTCGTTCCGTTGATGATATACTTGTATCTTGATTGATATACTGTTTCCACTCAGTTTTGTCTTGTTCCGTTTTGTTGATGATATACCTGTATCTCTGGTTGACATATTGTTTCCGCTCCGTTCTGTTATGTTCCGTTCTGTTTTATTCTGATTTGTCAAGTCTTATTCCGTTCTGTTCGGTTATGACTTGTTATGTTCTGTTCCGTTCCGTTCTATTATGTTTTATTGTGATCCGTTCTAACCTGTTCTATTTCGACCCGTTTTATTCTGACCCGTTCTATTCTGACCTGTTTGTCTCTGATTGATATATTGGCATCATTTACTATTCTGTTCTGATTTGTTGTGCTTTGTTTCGTCCTGTTCTGATTTGTTATGTCCTGCTCTGCTCGGTTCTGCTTCGTCCTGACCTGTTGTGTTCTGTTCTGTACGGTTATACTTGATATGGTCTGTTATGTTCTGTTTGTCCCGATCTGTTGTTTTATTTTGTTCAGTTCTGCTTTATTCTACTGAAACTGCATTTAAAGTAGATTCATAAAACTGCTATTTTAGAAACAACTGAACTACCCTTGTGGTTTGTAAACAACAATGGTTTGAAACCCATGACAGGGAACCTGTGTTACTCATTGGGCTTTTCGAAGCTCACCCCATTCCCTAACATTTTTCAGGAATGATATCTGTTGGATCTGATGGCACTGATCTGTAGAGACTGGATTACTGAGGATTGAATCTGTTTAATCAGGTGAGTGATGTAATACGACTGACTTGACTGATATGTACTAGATATAGACATGGCTCATAGATTTAAACGGTACTCTAAAGATTATAGTTCTGCTCTGTTGTTATATGTCGGATTATAGATATGCTCTGAGGTTAGAATTGTTAGCTGTTGGATTTTAGACTTGCTCTGTGTGATACATATCCTACGGTGGATACATGAGTTGCATTCCCTTGACAAAAAGTTTTTAAATTCCGCTGCATCTGACCCTACAGTCGGAGTGCAATTCACTAAAAAGTTCAGAAATTGCCTTCGGTTGGTCGCGTGGCGGCTGACTGGCATCACGTCCTCGACATCCGCGTAGGGTGGGGTTTGGGATGTGACAGTACTGAACTTGAGTTCCGTGCCGAGTGCCTCCTGTAGACTTTTCCAGAATCGTGACACAAATCGGGGATCTCGATCGGATACAATGGACAATGGTGTGCCATGTAAGCGTACAATCTCATGAATGTACAATGCGGCAAGCTTCTCTAAGCTATAAGTGGTCCTGACAGGTAAAAAGTGAGCAGACTTGGTCAATCTGTCCACTATGACCCAGACAGCATCAGAGCCTTTCGGTGACTTGGGAAAACCGGACACAAAATCCATAGTAATATGATCCCACTTCCATTCCGGAATAGGGAGTGGTTGCAGAAGTCCGCTAGGACGTTGATGCTCAACTTTCACCTGTTGGCATCGTGTGCAGTGAGCAATAAAATTTGCTACGTCCTTCTTTAATCCGGTCCACCAGTATAACTCCCTGAGGTCATGATACATCTTCGTAATCCCAGGGTGTACTGTGAATCTCGAGGCATGGGCTTCTTCTAGAATCTCCTTTCTTAACTCGGGTATCTTGGGCACACACAACCTACCTCGATACCGTAGAATCCCGTCCTGAATTCCAAAATCAGCTTTCCCCATTGCCTTTACTTCATCACAGATTCTAATCAACTCCTCATCTTGAGTCTGTCCCACTTTAATTCGCTCCACCAACGTAGATCCAACAGTCAAATTGGCCAGACAAGCCGTGCTACCTGGTGGAACTACCTCGATACCCATTTCATCCAGATCTCGAATTAACTCTTCCTGAGAGGTAATCATGTAGGCAAGGCTTCCAGATCGTCGACTCAAGGCGTCGGCCACCACATTTGCCTTACCCGGATGGTACTGAATAGCCACATCATAATCCTTAATTAGTTCGAGCCATCTTCGCTGCCTCATGTTTAATTCCTTCTGTGTGAAGAAATATTTTAAACTCTTGTGATCAGTAAAAATCTCACACACCTCCCCATATAGGTAGTGGCGCCAGATTTTTAGGGCAAACACCACTGCAGCTAATTCTAGATCATGGGTAGGATAGTTTTGCTCATGAGGTCGGAGCTGTCGGGAAGCATAGGCGATGACTCTATCATTCTGCATAAGGACACAACCCAGTCCTTTATAAGAGGCGTCACAGTAAATGACAAACTTCCCTTCTCTAGAGGGAATAGTCAATACTGGCGCTGTGGTCAGCTTCTCTTTTAGCAGCTGGAAACTCTTTTCTTGCTCATCTGCCCAAATGAATGGTGCAAGACTCTTGGTCAAATGTGTGAGCGGTTTGGCCAACTTTGCAAAATCTTTCACAAAACGTCTGTAGTACCCAGCCAGTCCAAGAAAACTTCTAACTTCTGTCATAGTGGTCGGCTGGGGCCAATCCAATATGGCTTCCACCTTCTGTGGATCAACAGCGATGCCTTCTTTGGAAATCACATGGCCCAAGAAGGTAATGCTGGACAACCAGAATTCACACTTGCTGAATTTTGCATACAGTCTGTGCTCTCTCAGGGTTTGTAGTGCTATCCCCAGATGTCTTTCATGCTCCTCCTCGTTGCGCGAGTATACTAGTATATCATCAATAAATACCATGATGAAGTTATCCAAATACGGTTTAAAAACCCGGTTCATTAAATCCATGAACGCGGCAGGGGCGTTAGTCACGCCAAAAGGCATGACCAGGAACTCATAGTGACCGTATTGGGTTCGGAAGGCCGTCTTTGGTACATCAGTATCCTTGACTTTGAGTTGATGGTACCCCGATCTCAAATCAATTTTAGAAAATACACTCGCCCCTTGTAACTGGTCAAACAATTCATCGATACGCGGAAGAGGGTACTTATTCTTTACTGTCACTTTATTTAGTTCACGGTAATCAATGCACAGTCTTAGGGAGTCGTCCTTCTTTTTCACAAACAACATGGGTGCTCCCCAAGGAGATACACTGGGTCGGATAAACCCTTTCTCCAACAATTCCTCCAATTGGGCTTTCAACTCCCTTAACTCTGATGGGGCCATTTGGTAGGGAGTTTTGGATATAGGTTGAGTTCCAGGGATAAGATCGATAGAAAACTCGATCTCTCGATCAACTGTTCCTTGCGGTAGTTCCTCTGGAAACACGTCGGGAAATTCACACACAACTGGCACTTCGGGTAGTGGGGGATTCTGGGCTTGGGTATCCAAGACACTACATAAATAACCACGTCACCCTTTCTTCAATAACTTCCCTGCCTGAATGGCAGAGATTAGGTAGGGCGGTGAGGTAATGCCTTTTCCCCTAAACATAAACTCGGGCTGCCCCGGGGGCTGAAACAATACACTTTTCTCAAAACAATCGATGGTGGCATGATTGTGTGACAACCAATCCATGCCCAATATCACATCAAATCCCTTTATTGCTAAGGGTATTAGATTGACTAACAACTCCTGGTCTCCAATCATTACTCTGCAGTTCCGAAGGATCGTGGACCCAATCATTGACATCCCAGAAGGAATTTGTACTGATAACAGTTCATCCATAGGTTCAGGTATCTTATGCAATTTATCAACAAAAGATGGGGACACAAAAGAATGCGTGGATCCAGGGTCAATCAACACATATGCAGAAATTTCAAAAATTGGGAGTATACCTGCTACTACAGCATTTGCAGCAGAGGTGTCTCCTGGTAGCAGTGCAAAGACTCTTCCCGGGCGGCCTTGTGGCTCCTTGCCTTTATCCTTTGTCTTGGCAAGAGGTGCTGGAATAGGCTTCTGTCCTGCGGTGCCGGTAGTCAAGGCAGGGGTTCTCGGGATTGGTGGATGTTGCGGGCAATCTTTGACTTGGTGCCCCTTATCTCCACATCGGTAGCATGCACCAGTCAGTCAGCGACATTCTCCAGGGTGTAAGTTCTGGCAGTGAGGGCATCTGGACACTTCCTCAGTTTTCTTCTGACCCTTGTTGCTCTTACTTGGGCCCTCAGTCCTTTGCTTCTTGCTCGGCTGCTCCTTCTTAAAGTTTTTGCCCTTTTTCTTTCTTTCCTGGTCCTTCAGTTGGTTGAACTCTTCCATGTCCTTTTCAATAACTAGGGCTTTGTTAAGAACATCGGAATAGGTGTGTAATTCAAAGGCCGAGACTTTAGTCCGTATCCCGATCCGAAGACCTGCGAGGAATTTCCTTGCCCTATTATGCTCTTCCCTCACCAAAAAGGAAGCAAATCTGGACAACGCAGAGAACTTGGCTGCATATTGAATTACGGTCATGTCCCCTTGTTTTAGGGTGGCAAACTCCTGAATTTTTCTCTCCCGGATTGTAGGGGGAAAGAACATGCCATAAAACTTTTCAATAAAATCGGCCCAGGTAATGGTGGGGTTCTGTACTTGCATCTCGAGCCACCACTTGTAAGCCTCTCCCTGTAACATGTAAGTGGCTAGCATCACTTTCTCGGCTTCCGAACAAATCAAGAGCTTAAAGGTCTTTTCCATTGACATGACCCACAGCTCAGCTTTCTCGGGGTCGGTAACAGCATCGAAAGTCGAGGGTTTGAGCTTATGGAAGCGATCTAACAAGTCATTACGAATGCCGGTTTCCAACGGTTGCGCTGGGGCAGGCGGGGGCAGAACTACCGGAGGCTCTACAGGGTTATTTGCTGGTCCTGCCTGGTGTTGCTGTAAAGTTCTTGATAGTCCCTTAATGGCTTGGCCGAATTGAGCTAATGCGGCCCGCATTTCCCGTAGGGCTACGCTCTCCGTTGGGGCCCGCGGTTCCCTATTGTTACTCCTAGTTCGAGGCGGCATCTGAAGCAAGATAAAAAGTATTCTAAGTATCCTCATTCAATATGTCATAGTAAGAATGTCATTCAGGTTGTTCATCGATTCAGAAATTCTATGACTTAAGTATTTGCTTTCTAAGGATTCAGTGTTAAAATAACCCTAAGGTTCTGGTCTATACTGACTTTCAAACCTGTAGCTCTGATACCACTCTTTTGTCACATCCCCCAGATCCACCTTGTGCGGATTTGGGGCACGTGGCAAAGGCCAGTTAGGCACCCATCGGGTTTTATCAGTTTTTTTTTTTTGAAAGCAAAACCCCGACGGTAATCCTAACCACAGGCCATTCCGATCTAAATCCCAAGCATAATGCATTCGACATATATAATTTAAGCAGTGGAATTTTCACAAGAGAATGCATACATATATACTTGGCAGAGCATTCAGGATATGTCATAGTCAGTCCTATCTTATCAAGATTACAAACAGTTTCACCACAAAAGGTCATAGTCTGTTCAGTTACACAAAAGTACAAAAATGGTATAGATTCACAAAAATGGGTTATCATTTCGTCTGGGGGTCTCCAACATTTTCCCCCTAAGTTCTAGACCTGCTAAACCTGTCCATCTGAGAGTTCCCCTGAAATTATTAAAATAATGGAATGAGCTTTAAAAAGCCCAGTGAGTAACACAGATATCCAGGCAAGAGTTTCGAATTCAATCTTTGCTTAAATCACATGGTTAATTAAATCAGTTGGAATTAATAGTTCAATAAATCCAAGTCAAATTCAATAGATCAAAACAGATAAACGGTTCAGAGTGCTAGCATATCAATCAGAAGTATAGTTAATCATTTGAGAAACTAGAAACCATGTCATCGGTGATAAAAGCATGCATTTAAAACAATTGCATTTAAAACATATGGTATTCGAAACAATTTAGCAGATCAAGGAGCAGTAACTTAAACAGTGTCAGAAGTTACTCACCTTCAATATTCGAGTTTGAAGCTATGAACGGAGCCTTCCTCTTTTTCTCTTTAAGCCTATAACAATTTATAAAGATTTATCAACTCATGACCTTAGACTGAGTAAGTCTACCCTATGATGGGTTTCATGGAACTAACTTATAGTGGCTAGTTCTTAGGTCTTACCTCTTAAGCATTTGGCTTAGGGTTTCAGTATCTTCCTGTTTTTTCATCTTGGCCTCGGCAATCATTTCTTTAGTACGTGCCTTATATATGAAGGGCTGGACGGAGACAATTTTAGTGGACTTAGCTATTCTAATATGGCGCTCAATAACTCTTTGCTGCCTCAGTAATTCTTGCATAAACTCTTGCTGTTTCTTATCGGCTAACCTCTGGGCCTTAGTCATGATGGTGAATTTCTTGCCCTGTCTGTCCATGGTAGTTTAAGTGATATTTTTACCTAGATCACAGCTTAACATGTTAGAACAGATGCCTTCACACATTTATCGGTTCTGATTTTCATATTATGGACCTAACCATTGAGTTCGGAAGGTCGAAGAAAGTCAATTTAGACTCTCTCGGCTTTTAAATCTGGGTTCGGGTATGTCAGGGGTATTTTGGTCATTTTTGCCGTCACATAATTTCTGTCTCGGGTTCGTCATCTAATCATGTATACAGTCTTACAAGTGTCAAGTCTACTACTGGTATCAGTTCCGTTGAAATCGGATTTCATTTGGCCTTGTACAGGGTCAGGGGTATTATGGTAATTTCATACATCATATTTTTTTCGGTACCTCATTTGCAGTCACGGACCTCACCATTGGACTCAGGAGGTCCGAGACAGTAGGAATACATATATAACTTATGATTTTTGGACAACGGACTAATTTGGAGTATTTAATTTAATTAAATGATTTTAATTAAATTAAATTAATTTCGGAATATATATATATATATATATTATTTTAGGCAGAAAATGAACGGTCGAATAGGGTGGCACAGCGGACGCGTGCCACCTCCCTCTCCAATAGACACCACGTTCGAGTCCCATAAGGCGCAAAATGCGTCTTTTATTTTTGGTTTATATTTAAATATATAATATATATATATATATTACGTCGGATATGGTTCACACGCAGGTGCGTGGCCGAGTGGAAAGAAGGGGCGCGTGGGTTCTGGAGGTCAGGGGTTCGAAACCCCGTAGCCCCGTTTTTCCTTCCTTCCCTTTCTTTTCTTTTAAACGTAACTATTTAACATATAAACGGCCCAAAACGACGTAGTTTAATTAATGCAGTGGCAGTCCGTGGGACAGACACGTGTCCGAGTCAACCCGCCAACTCGGTTTAAAAGACACGGAGTCGACTCAGCGTCGTCTCCTTCGTTGAACCTCACACAGTGATGCCCTAATTTCTGCAGATTTTTAATTTCTATTTCGTGACGTTTGGGACACGGTTCCTCTCTGTTTTTCATTCAGATATACTATAAATATGATTTCCATCATTTTGGCATTCATAAACCAACAATAAATCAACTCAAACGGTGAGAATAAACCATGCTAGCCGTACCTGCAACTCAACAATACATCCTTATTTCTCGATCATTTCATGTGTGGTTTGAAGCTACGTGACCTACAGACCATAAGGATCAAGACCCTATCTTCATTTTTCAGTTTAGTCTCGAGTTTTAACGGATTGGATTTTAAACCCGTGGGTTCATTTCCAAATTCGTGGGGCCATACAGTGTTCTGGGGTCGCGTAGGTAGATGTTTAAGATCCTCTTAGGGTCTATTTCAGGTCTTGACATGCAAAATTCCAAACGGTTATGGTCGATTCAGACCTGGTGTTTCAAGCTTCATCAATGGAGGTTGGTTTCGGGTTTCATGGTTTTTGACCTATCCGAGACCTCTAAACCATGCAATACACTCAGAATAATTCCTAGGATCAAGAATAAAACATGCATGCAGTCTAATTCTATCAAACAGTTCCAAAATCTACAAAACAAGAATTGAAGATAATTTAGAATTTTACCTTCAAGCAGTGGCAGTTCACACTCTTGGCTTGGTTCAGACCTTTCTAAATGTCCCTCAAGCTTCTCAGTTCATGCACCGTGATCCTCAAGTCCCCCCTTGCACTTCAAATGGCCAAATTTTCCTCAAACTCCCTTGCATGCAAAGCTTTCTCCCCCTCTCTCTCACTACACTCTCACACTCTCTCACAGTCCCTCACGTATGCACACACACTCACACAACTCTGTATTTTCAGAATTCTCTAAAGAGAGAATTTGATGCAAGTTATAGCTTATATATATATTATAGCTTCATATACATATAGGGCTATACACATATACATATATGTGAGTGTATCTCTGCCCTTAGTGGGGTTAGTGGCTGCTGACCTGATGGAGGTGATGGAGGGCTATGATGAAGGGAATGCATGCAAGGCCATTGGCCAATTTGGGTGGTGGCTTGGGCAAGATTATAGGTTATATACATATATTGCTGTATATATGCACAAAGTAACCAACAGCCTAGTTGGTAACTTTTTGGGACAGATTTTACCTACCTTGGTAGGTCAAGGGTTCAATTCCCCTTGGCCTCTCAAGTGACCATTTTCTCCCATTTTTCTGGTTAAGGCCCTGTTTGGTTGTCGCAGAATTCCAGTTTCACTGTTTTGGCCTTAACTCCCAATCCGTAACTCCTTTTTCAGTGCGGTTTCTTTCTGTCACTTCCTACTCAGAATATCTTTCATTGATCAAGGTCCAATGTCAGTTTTTATTTCCTCGAGTTTCTCATAATTAGCTAATTCGAGTTTTATCACTATTAAAAATAGATATTAAATTAGCTAAACCCGACATTTCATTCCCAAAACAGTTTTCAATACACAAAACATGCCAGTCAAGTAATTGGGGTGTTACAAAGTGGGTGATAGGAAACTATTTGGGCCAGAGATAGTAGAGCAGACCACCGATAAGATCCATTTGATCAGACAATGTTTACTAGCAACTCGGAGTTGACAGAAGAGTTACGCTGACACTAGGAGACGAGAGTTCGAGTTCACGACAAGTGACTACGTGTTCCTGAAGGTATCACCAATGAAAAAGTGGTCAGGTTTGGCAAGAGAGGGAAACTAGGGCCACGATACATTGGACCGTTCAAGATTGTTGGATGAGTCTGACCAGTAGTGTATCGACTAACATTTCCATCCAAGTTAGCACACGTACATGATGTGTTCCATGTTTTGATGTTAAGGAAATGTGTGCACAACCCAGATCAGATAATCAAGCACGAGCCGCTAGATGTTCAGGAGGACTTGAGTTATATTGAACAGCTAGTACAGATCTTAGATCGACGAGAGTAAGTTGTACAGAATTAGACCATTCCACTAGTGAAGGTATTATAGAGGAATTCTTGACTTGAGGAAGCCACTTGGGAACAAGAAGATGAAATACGTGCTCAGTATCCTCATTTATTTGCACATGATTTAGTCAAGTTTGGGGGACCAAACTTATTTAGGGGGGAGAATGTAATACCCTGACACGAGTTGTAATCGAGCGAGCCATGTAAACCCGAGCCGTTAGGACTTTCTGTTATAATATTGAATGAAATAGACGGTTTAGAATATCAATAGTTTGAAAGTACGAATAATACTGGGCGATACCCGAGCAAGCCATAAATGAATACCGAAATAAAAATAAAATTTAAAATAAATAAAATAAAATAAAATTGAATAAAAAGAAAAATAAAAGGAAAGTAAAATAAAATAAGAAATCAAAATCAAAATAAATATAAATAAAAATATAGATATGGAAATGAGTATATACGTGTATATATGTAGGTGTATAAATATATATCAGTAAATATATATATATATATATATATATATATGGAAGCATGATATATATATATATAGTTGACCATATGGCCGTAATCCCACAACAAAATAAGGGAATGAGGGGGAATTATGGGAATAGAAAAGGGAAGTCAATGAGAGGGAGAGGAAAGAGAGGGAGAGAATGAGAGAATGAGAGAATTAGGGGAGGAGCGGCTATAACCGGGCATGCAAATGCATGTGTGAGAAAAATTAAAAAGGAGAGAACCAGAAGGTGGGAAAAGAAGAAAAAGAAGGAGAAACTGAGGCTAAAAGAAAGGTTCTGAAGTTCAGAAAAAGGGAGTTAGCGTGTTTTAGAGGGAGATACTACAAGTAAGCTTGGAACTAGGTAATTTTGTCTTAATTTTTATAATGCATGAAAGTTAATTTAAAATATAGGGTCTTGTAGAGCATGAAAATGGGTTATTTAGCAAAAAGAATCAGAAAAAATAATTCAAGGATGAGCGAGAAAAGTGTATTTACAGGTGTTTACGATAATTGGGTTATTATGATTTCATTGCATGAAACTTAGTTTAAATGTTTAGGAATTATTCTTATAAGGTGCAAAAATCATTTAGGGGTTAGTTTGGGCTTAAAACAGTAGAAAACTACAACAAAAATGGGAAAAATGACCCTCGCCGGAAAACCGCCCATCGTTGGAAACGCCACTATTATGGCAGTTTTTGGCAGCCCAACACTCCATCAAATCCATGTTAAACCATGGATATTGTAATACCCCGACCCGAGTTAAGGACTATTTAACCATCGACGCCTTAAATAACAAGGTCGGTTTCAAACCCGATGCACGGACTTTTAAGTAATAGTCCTGAAAAGTCAGGACGACTGTACATCACTTTCGTTGCAATCACCAACATGTCGATTCTGTGATAATTATATTTTCATGTCGACTACCGATTGTTGATACGAGTATGAGAATTGGGCACGTATTACGAGGATACGAAGATTAGTACCAAGATGATACATTTAAGAAAATAATTAATTTTTAAAGTGATTAATTATTTTAAATATTATTATAACAACTAATATATATAATTAAATGCAAAAATATATATATACTATATAAATGATTATAACCTAAAATATATATATATAATTATACACGAATATATATATGAGTATGTGTATACATGTATGCATGTACGTTGAAATATGAAAGGTATGTATATCATATATGGGATAAGAGGGCATGCTATTGTCCAAAGTGTATAAAAGTGAGTGTGTGTCAAGAGAGGTGTGTGTATTATCCAAGGTGTATTAGGTTAGACCATGTATATATACATACAAGTCAAACAACCACACACACACACAATCAGCCCATGATAGCTCTGCCCAACAGTAACAATTCAGACCCTAACCTGCCACAAGTTAACCAAGCTGTTGGGGCAAATCAGATTTTTGCAAAAAAAAATCATCCATACACCCATATACAAATGTACCTACTGTAAACACACATGCCACACGAAAATCTAAAGACTGAGAGGGAAAGAGAGTTTCTGAGAAGAAGGAGAAAGGAGCAGAAGTGAAGAGGGTCAACAATCTCAAACCAAAAAGGTGAGAATACACAAAACTATCATTTTTCTCTCTCTAAGAATTTACCTACGTATGAACTGTTTTAGCTTTTGATTTTGTATGTATGGTGTTTATACTATATTTAGAGATGATCAAGCATTAAATGGGAGCTCAAAAACAGTTTAAAAACGTAAAACCAAGGAGGCAGCCATGGGAGGACCTTGCTTGAAGCAGGTCTGATCCGATGGAAATCAAACCATTTTTGGTGTATAGGGGCTTCAAGTAGAGACCATAAGGGTTCTAATAAACCCAACACGCGACCAAAAATCCAAAGAAAAGACTATGAAAGCATGAGTTGTAGGTTCGGGTCTTGAAGACCCATCTTAAAAATCGACCACCAAGCCTGTTTTTGAGAATGGGGGTTGAATCCCCATACCTTTAGGGTCACACAGAACCAAACCATTCTAAAAATGGTGAAGAAACGAGCATGAACTGAGAAGTTACAGCTCGGATTATCGCGACTTAAATCGAGCCATTGAGCTACAATCGAACCTCCAAATCAATGTAAAAGTGTTCTATAAAGTATTATGGATGTTTTAGAAAAGAAAGCAGAAGAAATGGAGTTGTAAAACATCACGAAATAGGAAAAAACAAAAACCTGCCTCTAGGGCAACAGTAGGGGTCGAACGGGGAAGACGACGCTGAGTCGACTCGTCGTCTTTCGAGTTAGACGGGTTGGCTCGGACACGTGGTGATATCTGGGGCTGCCACCGCATTAATGCGGCGGTGTCGTTTTGGGGCGCATATATAGAGCCGTTTTAAAATTGAAAAGGAAAAGAAAAAAGGAAGGAGGATTGCGGTCAGTGGGGTTCGAACCCCTGACCTACGCGCCCACACAGCCTCCCTTACCACTTGGCCACGCGCTTGCGTGTGTCTTATGTGGCACCAATATATATATAATATATCTAATAAAATCAAAAAATTAAAAAGGTGCAATTGCACCTTACAGGATTCGAACGTGGGATGTATGGGGAGGGAGGTGACACGCTGGCCGGCGTGCCACCCTATTCAACCTGTTACTCATATGCAACTTAAATATATATATATATACTATACTTTATAATTTAATTTAATTAAATGAAATTAATTAAATTAAATACTCCGAAATGGCCCGTTGTCCAAAAATTACAAGTTATATATGTATTCCTACTGTCTCAGGCCTTCTGAGTCCATTGGTGAGGTCTGTGACATGAAATGAGGTCCCAAAAAATTAAAGACCCCTAAAGAATGTCAAAATGACCAAAATGCCCCTGCCCCATAAATAAGTCAAACGAGGTCCAAATAAAATAAATAAATAGTGGATTCTAACTATTTCAAACATTCTGAATCTAATGGTGGGGTCCGTTTCACGAGACGGGACTCTGAAAAATTTAGACACGTTAAGGTATAAATTACCAAAATGCCCCTACTATGTCCTAAGCCAAATTAAAACCAAGGAAGGTCTAAATTGACTTTCTTTGACACCCCAGACTCAATAATGGAGTCCAAATTACGAAGCGAAGTACGGAAAAATATGACACGTAAAACGATAAATGACCATTCTACCCTTTTACATATAAAAGTCCGAATTAAATTCTAAGAATGCCTAAACTGACTTTCTTCGACGCTCTGGACTCAATAGTAGAGTCTATTTAACCAAAAAGAAAAGTCTAAATAAAAAGACATAAAATTTGATGAATAGCATCTGTTAGATGACTATGAACTGGAATATTGCCAAAGTACTAAACTAAGGCAATGAAATACGAAAACACACGACACGTAAATATGTGAAGTAAATAACTTTAAGTTAAAGTTAATGGAACTCCCAGAAGAGTATAAAATAAAATAAATTTAATTCCTAATACATTAAGATGTGTCATAGGTTAAATATGAGTGCGTAAGAAATTTATAAAATCGTGTTAGGATCTAATACGATCTAAGCATAAGCTAAGAAGCATCAGTAGGAGATGTTTGAAGTGAATGTGAAGTTAATGAGGTTATTTATGAATTGTTCTTAGGAACTACAAAGGAAGTGGGAAAGCGCATTATTAGCACTAACCCTAAAGGACCAAGGTGAGTAATCTTGCATTTGAAGTGGAGGTTTTAACTCCACGGATTTCAACGGATGTTTTTTTAGTTCAAATATTTACAGCATTGATATGTCAAATTCAGTATTCATGATTTCTGTTTTCTTAAATATTCTGCCATGACATGCTTCATGATTATTTACATATTATATCCGTAAATGTTTTCTTTTCAAAATAGTTAGCATGTCTGATTTTCCTTAAACATCCTGAATTTGATTACTGCAAGTATTGAAGCATCACTGCAAGAGTTATACGTCACATGTTTAAATACTCATAAAAGGCTTTTATATAAAAGTCATATGACAAATGTTTTTCTAGATAAATAATAAGCACATAGGTAGTGTTGTGAGTTGTACGGAACTCAATGGGCCTATCATGTGCATCAACACATAGTCAGGATTTTGGGTCATACGGAACTCAATTGACCTGTCATGTGAAATGTCTGGTAGCAGGATCTAATCCCCCAAGCAAATGAGATATCTCCACGTATACGTAAAACGGGAGTCTGGTTCGAAACGGATTCCACTAATGAAAGAGATAAGATGACAAATGAGATAAGAGGACAAACGATTTTGAAGATGGAAGCTGGTTTTTACCCCCATTTCCTATTATGCATGTTTATATGCTTTGAAATGCATATACCCTATTTAAGAAATGTTTGTTTAACTTGAATTATGTGATTTTAAGTTACATGCTCTGAAATGCATATGCTCTTTTATGGAAAGATAAGTTCTAGCTTGAATACCTTGAATGTTTCAAAGCTACATGTTTTAAGAATGCATATCTCCTATGTTCAAGTATACGAACAATTGGTAGTTGAATATTTTATAAACTCTCATATACGAAACCTCTACCAGTTGAAAACCCATGACAGATGTAGGAATTACTCATTGGGCTTCTCAAAGCTCACCCCACTCCCTAACATTTTTCAGGTACTGACGATGAGTGGGAGCCGTGCTCCATTTTGGGATGACGATTAATAGCTCCGTTATGATCATGGACTTTTGGAAGTATTAGAATATGTAATTGATTTTTGGAGGTAGTTAGAACCTATAGCTGGCTGAACTACGATGTAATAGACTTCGGATAGTATGTACTTAAGCCATAAGGCAACCGACTATGCAATATGTATAAAATTTTAGAAATTCAATTATGCTCTGAATGTATGATTATACATGTATACCAAAATGTGAAGAGTGGCAGTACCGGACGGATGTGCAAATTTTAAACTAAGAAAGAAAAAAAAAAGTTTTTCACGCTTCCGCAACCACGTGTGGCACGTCCATCCGATACCGTTGCAGATGCGAGCCTTGTCTTGAGGCCTTCGGGTCTCGGGGCAGCGGTCGCGATCTGGTAATCTGCAGAGGGTGGGTTTCGGGTCGTGACAGAATGGTATCAAAGCACTAGGTATTCGGTCTTTTGGGAAAAGACCGAGTCATAATCGAAGATAAGAATGATTAAGATTCGTTCTAGGTTGGCTAAGATCAACTTAGTGATAATGGGGGATTCGAAATAGAGTTTTGAGTTAGGTAAGTCATAGGCTACCTAAATATGTGAAGTACGTAAATTGAAGTAAAGGCGGGGTATGGGACCCGCAATACATGAAATGATTATGTGAAGAATACGATACGATAAGAAGGCGGGGTGTGGGACCCGCATCATATGAAATAGATATGTGAAGTACGTAATGAGATGTTAAGGCGAGGTATGGGACTCGCAGTATATGAAGTAGATATGTGAAGTACGTGACACGATATGAAGACGAGGTATAGGACTCGCAGTGTGTGAAATAGGTATGTGAAGTACGTGATGTAAAGGCGGGGTATGGGACCCGCAGTAACATGAAGTAAGTGTTCTGAAATACGTGATACGATAGGAAGGCGGGGTATGGGACCCGCAGTAAAGTAGAAAAATAGAGTCTGAAGAATAGAAGTAAAACATGAACTAAGAAGGCGAATAACAATAATTAGAAAAGGATGAAAGAGAAAGGGAGGATTTTGATAGTCACTGGTGTGCTGTCAGGACCTCTGTTACCGGTAAGGAACGGCCGCCTTATCATGTAACTAAGGTAGCTGAAAAACACACAGTGTCAATTTATCCAACCTGATCGAAGAAATCCTTAAACCATTGGAAGACATGAATCTGATAGATGACATGAAGAGTTAGAAATTGTACGTTAGTAAATTAGAAGCAAGTAGTGATACGAGTCAACATATATTATATCTGAAAGTGATGAATCAAAGTTCATCTCCTGAATCATTAAAGTAAATGAAGATAATCTTATATATTACGATATACGAAGATGATAGATATGACATAAGGAGACTAGAACTCTCGAAATAAAGAATATTCGAGTTTTGAGGACAAAACTCTTTTAAGGAGGGAAGGATGTAATACCCCGACCCGAGTTAAGGACTATTTAACCATCGACGCCTTAAATAACAAGGTCGGTTTCAAACCCGACGCACAGACTTTTAAGTAATAGTCCTGAAAAGTCAGGACGACTGTACATCACTTTCGTTGCAATCACCAACATGTCGATTCTGTGATAATTATATTTTCATGTCAACTACCGATTGTTGATACGAGTATGAGAATTGGGAACGTATTACGAGGATACGAAGATTAGTACCAAGATGATACATTTAAGAAAATAATTAATTTTTAAAGTGATTAATTATTTTAAATATTATTATAACAACTAATATATATAATTAAATGCAAAAATATATATATACTATATAAATGATTATAACCTTAAATATATATATATATAATTATACACGAATATATATATATATATATGAGTATGTGTATGCATGTATGCATGTATGTTGAAATATGAAAGGTATGTATATCATATATGGGATAAGAGGGCATGCTATTGTCCAAAGTGTATAAAAGTGAGTGTGTGTCAAGAGAGGTGTGTGTATTATCCAAGGTGTATTAGGTTAGACCATGTATATATACATACAAGTCAAACAACCACACACACACACAATCAGCCCATGATAGCTCTGCCCAACAGTAACAATTCAGACCCTAACCTGCCACAAGTTAACCAAGCTGTTGGGGCAAATCAGATTTTTGCAAAAAAAAATCATCCATACACCCATATACAAATGTACCTACTGTAAACACACATGCCACACGAAAATCTAAAGACTGAGAGGGAAAGAGAGTTTCTGAGAAGAAGGAGAAAGGAGCAGAAGTGAAGAGGGTCAACAATCTCAAACCAAAAAGGTGAGAATACACAAAACTATCATTTTTCTCTCTCTAAGAATTTACCTACGTATGAACTGTTTTAGCTTTTGATTTTGTATGTATGGTGTTTATACTATATTTAGAGATGATCAAGCATTAAATGGGAGCTCAAAAACAGTTTAAAAACGTAAAACCAAGGAGGCAGCCATGGGAGGACCTTGCTTGAAGCAGGTCTGATCCGATGGAAATCAAACCATTTTTGGTGTACAGGGGCTTCAAGTAGAGACCATAAGGGTTCTAATAAACCCAACACGCGACCAAAAATCCAAAGAAAAGACTATGAAAACATGAGTTGCAGGTTCGGGTCTTCAAGACCCATCTTAAAAATCGACCACCAAGCCTGTTTTTGAGAATGGGGGTTGAATCCCCATACCTTTAGGGTCACACAGAACCAAACCATTCTAAAAATGGTGAAGAAACGAGCATGAACTGAAAAGTTACAGCTCGGATTATCGCGACTTAAATCGAGCCATTGAGCTACAATCGAACCTCCAAATCAATGTAAAAGTGTTCTATAAAGTATTATGGATGTTTTAGAAAAGAAAGCAGAAGAAATGGAGTTGTAAAACATCACGAAATAGGAAAAAACGAAAACCTGCCTCTAGGGCAACAGTAGGGGTCGAACGGGGAAGACGACGCTGAGTCGACTCGTCGTCTTTCGAGTTAGACGGGTTGGCTCGGACACGTGGTGATATCTGGGGCTGCCACCGCATTAATGCGGCGGCGTCGTTTTGGGGCGCATATATAGAGCCGTTTTAAAATTGAAAAGAAAAAGAAAAAAGGAAGGAGGATTGCGGTCAGTGGGGTTCGAACCCCTGACCTACGCGCCCACACAGCCTCCCTTACCACTCGGCCACGCGCTTGCCTGTGTCTTATGTGGCACCAATATATATATAATATATCTAATAAAATCAAAAAATTAAAAAGGTGCAATTGCACCTTACAGGATTCGAACGTGGGATGTATGGGGAGGGAGGTGACACGCTGGCCGGCGTGCCACCCTATTCAACCTGTTACTCATATGCAACTTAAATATATATATATATATGCTATACTTTATAATTTAATTTAATTAAATGAAATTAATTAAATTAAATACTCCGAAATGGCCCGTTGTCCAAAAATTACAAGTTATATATGTATTCCTACTGTCTCAGGCCTTCTGAGTCCATTGGTGAGGTCTGTGACATGAAATGAGGTCCCAAAAAATTAAAGACCCCTAAAGAATGTCAAAATGACCAAAATGCCCCTGCCCCATAAATAAGTCAAACGAGGTCCAAATAAAATAAATAAATAGTGGATTCTAACTATTTCAAACATTCTGAATCTAATGGTGGGGTCCGTTTCACGAGACGGGACTCTGAAAAATTTAGACACGTTAAGGTATAAATTACCAAAATGCCCCTACTATGTCCTAAGCCAAATTAAAACCAAGGAAGGTCTAAATTGACTTTCTTTGACACCCCAGACTCAATAATGGAGTCCAAATTACGAAGCGAAGTACGGAAAAATATGACACGTAAAACGATAAATGACCATTCTACCCTTTTACATATAAAAGTCCGAATTAAATTCTAAGAATGCCTAAACTGACTTTCTTCGACGCTCTGGACTCAATAGTAGAGTCTATTTAACCAAAAAGAAAAGTCTAAATAAAAAGACATAAAATTTGATGAATAGCATCTGTTAGATGACTATGAACTGGAATATTGCCAAAGTACTAAACTAAGGCAATGAAATACGAAAACACACGACACGTAAATATGTGAAGTAAATAACTTTAAGTTAAAGTTAATGGAACTCCCAGAAGAGTATAAAATAAAATAAATTTAATTCCTAATACATTAAGATGTGTCATAGGTTAAATATGAGTGCGTAAGAAATTTATAAAATCGTGTTAGGATCTAATACGATCTAAGCATAAGCTAAGAAGCATCAGTAGGAGATGTTTGAAGTGAATGTGAAGTTAATGAGGTTATTTATGAATTGTTCTTAGGAACTACAAAGGAAGTGGGAAAGCGCATTATTAGCACTAACCCTAAAGGACCAAGGTGAGTAATCTTGCATTTGAAGTGGAGGTTTTAACTCCACGAATTTCAACGGATGTTTTTTTAGTTCAAATATTTACAGCATTGATATGTCAAATTCAGTATTCATGATTTCTGTTTTCTTAAATATTCTGCCATGACATGCTTCATGATTATTTACATATTATATCCGTAAATGTTTTCTTTTCAAAATAGTTAGCATGTCTGATTTTCCTTAAACATCCTGAATTTGATTACTGCAAGTATTGAAGCATCACTGCAAGAGTTATACGTCACATGTTTAAATACTCATAAAAGGCTTTTATATAAAAGTCATATGACAAATGTTTTTCTAGATAAATAATAAGCACATAGGTAGTGTTGTGAGTTGTACGGAACTCAATGGGCCTATCATGTGCATCAACACATAGTCAGGATTTTGGGTCATACGGAACTCAATTGACCTGTCATGTGAAATGTCTGGTAGCAGGATCTAATCCCCCAAGCAAATGAGATATCTCCACGTATACGTAAAACGGGAGTCTGGTTCGAAACGGATTCCACTAATGAAAGAGATAAGATGACAAATGAGATAAGAGGACAAACGATTTTGAAGATGGAAGCTGGTTTTTACCCCCATTTCCTATTATGCATGTTTATATGCTTTGAAATGCATATACCCTATTTAAGAAATGTTTGTTTAACTTGAATTATGTGATTTTAAGTTACATGCTCTGAAATGCATATGCTCTTTTATGGAAAGATAAGTTCTAGCTTGAATACCTTGAATGTTTCAAAGCTACATGTTTTAAGAATGCATATCTCCTATGTTCAAGTATACGAACAATTGGTAGTTGAATATTTTATAAACTCTCATATACGAAACCTCTACCAGTTGAAAACCCATGACAGATGTAGGAATTACTCATTGGGCTTCTCAAAGCTCACCCCACTCCCTAACATTTTTCAGGTACTGACGATGAGTGGGAGCCGTGCTCCATTTTGGGATGACGATTAATAGCTCCGTTATGATCATGGACTTTTGGAAGTATTAGAATATGTAATTGATTTTTGGAGGTAGTTAGAACCTATAGCTGGCTGAACTACGATGTAATAGACTTCGGATAGTATGTACTTAAGCCATAAGGCAACCGACTATGCAATATGTATAAAATTTTAGAAATTCAATTATGCTCTGAATGTATGATTATACATGTATACCAAAATGTGAAGAGTGGCAGTACCGGACGGATGTGCAAATTTTAAACTAAGAAAGAAAAGAAAAAGTTTTTCACGCTTCCGCAACCACGTGTGGCACGTCCATCCGATACCGTTGCAGATGCGAGCCTTGTCTTGAGGCCTTCGGGTCTCGGGGCAGCGGTCGCGATCTGGTAATCTGCAGAGGGTGGGTTTCGGGTCGTGACAGAATGGTATCAAAGCACTAGGTATTCGGTCTTTTGGGAAAAGACCGAGTCATAATCGAAGATAAGAATGATTAAGATTCGTTCTAGGTTGGCTAAGATCAACTTAGTGATAATGGGGGATTCGAAATAGAGTTTTGAGTTAGGTAAGTCATAGGCTACCTAAATATGTGAAGTACGTAAATTGAAGTAAAGGTGGGGTATGGGACCCGCAATACATGAAATGATTATGTGAAGAATACGATACGATAAGAAGGCGGGGTGTGGGACCCGCATCATATGAAATAGATATGTGAAGTACGTAATGAGATGTTAAGGCGAGGTATGGGACTCGCAGTATATGAAGTAGATATGTGAAGTACGTGACACGATATGAAGACGAGGTATAGGACTCGCAGTGTGTGAAATAGGTATGTGAAGTACGTGATGTAAAGGCGGGGTATGGGACCCGCAGTAACATGAAGTAAGTGTTCTGAAATACGTGATACGATAGGAAGGCGGGGTATGGGACCCGCAGTAAAGTAGAAAAATAGAGTCTGAAGAATAGAAGTAAAACATGAACTAAGAAGGCGAATAACAATAATTAGAAAAGGATGAAAGAGAAAGGGAGGATTTTGATAGTCACTGGTGTGCTGTCAGGACCTCTGTTACCGGTAAGGAACGGCCGCCTTATCATGTAACTAAGGTAGCTGAAAAACACACAGTGTCAATTTATCCAACCTGATCGAAGAAATCCTTAAACCATTGGAAGACATGAATCTGATAGATGACATGAAGAGTTAGAAATTGTACGTTAGTAAATTAGAAGCAAGTAGTGATACGAGTCAACATATATTATATCTGAAAGTGATGAATCAAAGTTCATCTCCTGAATCATTAAAGTAAATGAAGATAATCTTATATATTACGATATACGAAGATGATAGATATGACATAAGGAGACTAGAACTCTCGAAATAAAGAATATTCGAGTTTTGAGGACAAAACTCTTTTAAGGAGGGAAGGATGTAATACCCCGACCCGAGTTAAGGACTATTTAACCATCGACGCCTTAAATAACAAGGTCGGTTTCAAACCCGACGCACAGACTTTTAAGTAATAGTCCTGAAAAGTCAGGACGACTGTACATCACTTTCGTTGCAATCACCAACATGTCGATTCTGTGATAATTATATTTTCATGTCAACTACCGATTGTTGATACGAGTATGAGAATTGGGAACGTATTACGAGGATACGAAGATTAGTACCAAGATGATACATTTAAGAAAATAATTAATTTTTAAAGTGATTAATTATTTTAAATATTATTATAACAACTAATATATATAATTAAATGCAAAAATATATATATACTATATAAATGATTATAACCTTAAATATATATATATATAATTATACACGAATATATATATATATATATGAGTATGTGTATGCATGTATGCATGTATGTTGAAATATGAAAGGTATGTATATCATATATGGGATAAGAGGGCATGCTATTGTCCAAAGTGTATAAAAGTGAGTGTGTGTCAAGAGAGGTGTGTGTATTATCCAAGGTGTATTAGGTTAGACCATGTATATATACATACAAGTCAAACAACCACACACACACACAATCAGCCCATGATAGCTCTGCCCAACAGTAACAATTCAGACCCTAACCTGCCACAAGTTAACCAAGCTGTTGGGGCAAATCAGATTTTTGCAAAAAAAATCATCCATACACCCATATACAAATGTACCTACTGTAAACACACATGCCACACGAAAATCTAAAGACTGAGAGGGAAAGAGAGTTTCTGAGAAGAAGGAGAAAGGAGCAGAAGTGAAGAGGGTCAACAATCTCAAACCAAAAAGGTGAGAATACACAAAACTATCATTTTTCTCTCTCTAAGAATTTACCTACGTATGAACTGTTTTAGCTTTTGATTTTGTATGTATGGTGTTTATACTATATTTAGAGATGATCAAGCATTAAATGGGAGCTCAAAAACAGTTTAAAAACGTAAAACCAAGGAGGCAGCCATGGGAGGACCTTGCTTGAAGCAGGTCTGATCCGATGGAAATCAAACCATTTTTGGTGTATAGGGGCTTCAAGTAGAGACCATAAGGGTTCTAATAAACCCAACACGCGACCAAAAATCCAAAGAAAAGACTATGAAAGCATGAGTTGCAGGTTCGGGTCTTGAAGACCCATCTTAAAAATCGACCACCAAGCCTGTTTTTGAGAATGGGGGTTGAATCCCCATACCTTTAGGGTCACACAGAACCAAACCATTCTAAAAATGGTGAAGAAACGAGCATGAACTGAGAAGTTACAGCTCGGATTATCGCGACTTAAATCGAGCCATTGAGCTACAATCGAACCTCCAAATCAATGTAAAAGTGTTCTATAAAGTATTATGGATGTTTTAGAAAAGAAAGCAGAAGAAATGGAGTTGTAAAACATCACGAAATAGGAAAAAACGAAAACCTGCCTCTAGGGCAACAGTAGGGGTCGAACGGGGAAGACGACGCTGAGTCGACTCGTCGTCTTTCGAGTTAGACGGGTTGGCTCGGACACGTGGTGATATCTGGGGCTGCCACCGCATTAATGCGGCGGCGTCGTTTTGGGGCGCATATATAGAGCCGTTTTAAAATTGAAAAGAAAAAGAAAAAAGGAAGGAGGATTGCGGTCACTGGGGTTCGAACCCCTGACCTACGCGCCCACACAGCCTCCCTTACCACTCGGCCACGCGCTTGCGTGTGTCTTATGTGGCACCAATATATATATATAATATATCTAATAAAATCAGAAAATTAAAAAGGTGCAATTGCACCTTACAGGATTCGAACGTGGGATGTATGGGGAGGGAGGTGACACGCTGGCCGGCGTGCCACCCTATTCAACCTGTTACTCATATGCAACTTAAATATATATATATATATACTATACTTTATAATTTAATTTAATTAAATGAAATTAATTAAATTAAATACTCCGAAATGGCCCGTTGTCCAAAAATTACAAGTTATATATGTATTCCTACTGTCTCAGGCCTTCTGAGTCCATTGGTGAGGTCTGTGACATGAAATGAGGTCCCAAAAAATTAAAGACCCCTAAAGAATGTCAAAATGACCAAAATGCCCCTGCCCCATAAATAAGTCAAACGAGGTCCAAATAAAATAAATAAATAGTGGATTCTAACTATTTCAAACATTCTGAATCTAATGGTGGGGTCCGTTTCACGAGACGGGACTCTGAAAAATTTAGACACGTTAAGGTATAAATTACCAAAATGCCCCTACTATGTCCTAAGCCAAATTAAAACCAAGGAAGGTCTAAATTGACTTTCTTTGACACCCCAGACTCAATAATGGAGTCCAAATTACGAAGCGAAGTACGGAAAAATATGACACGTAAAACGATAAATGACCATTCTACCCTTTTACATATAAAAGTCCGAATTAAATTCTAAGAATGCCTAAACTGACTTTCTTCGACGCTCTGGACTCAATAGTAGAGTCTATTTAACCAAAAAGAAAAGTCTAAATAAAAAGACATAAAATTTGATGAATAGCATCTGTTAGATGACTATGAACTGGAATATTGCCAAAGTACTAAACTAAGGCAATGAAATACGAAAACACACGACACGTAAATATGTGAAGTAAATAACTTTAAGTTAAAGTTAATGGAACTCCCAGAAGAGTATAAAATAAAATAAATTTAATTCCTAATACATTAAGATGTGTCATAGGTTAAATATGAGTGCGTAAGAAATTTATAAAATCGTGTTAGGATCTAATACGATCTAAGCATAAGCTAAGAAGCATCAGTAGGAGATGTTTGAAGTGAATGTGAAGTTAATGAGGTTATTTATGAATTGTTCTTAGGAACTACAAAGGAAGTGGGAAAGCGCATTATTAGCACTAACCCTAAAGGACCAAGGTGAGTAATCTTGCATTTGAAGTGGAGGTTTTAACTCCACGGATTTCAACGGATGTTTTTTTAGTTCAAATATTTACAGCATTGATATGTCAAATTCAGTATTCATGATTTCTGTTTTCTTAAATATTCTGCCATGACATGCTTCATGATTATTTACATATTATATCCGTAAATGTTTTCTTTTCAAAATAGTTAGCATGTCTGATTTTCCTTAAACATCCTGAATTTGATTACTGCAAGTATTGAAGCATCACTGCAAGAGTTATACGTCACATGTTTAAATACTCATAAAAGGCTTTTATATAAAAGTCATATGACAAATGTTTTTCTAGATAAATAATAAGCACATAGGTAGTGTTGTGAGTTGTACGGAACTCAATGGGCCTATCATGTGCATCAACACATAGTCAGGATTTTGGGTCATACGGAACTCAATTGACCTGTCATGTGAAATGTCTGGTAGCAGGATCTAATCCCCCAGGCAAATGAGATATCTCCACGTATACGTAAAACGGGAGTCTGGTTCGAAACGGATTCCACTAATGAAAGAGATAAGATGACAAATGAGATACGATGACAAACGATTTTGAAGATGGAAGCTGGTTTTTACCCCCATTTCCTATTATGCATGTTTATATGCTTTGAAATGCATATACCCTATTTAAGAAATGTTTGTTTAACTTGAATTATGTGATTTTAAGTTACATGCTCTGAAATGCATATGCTCTTTTACGGAAAGATAAGTTCTAGCTTGAATACCTTGAATGTTTCAAAGCTACATGTTTTAAGAATGCATATCTCCTATGTTCAAGTATACGAACAATTGGTAGTTGAATATTTTATAAACTCTCATATACGAAACCTCTACCAGTTGAAAACCCATGACAGATGTAGGAATTACTCATTGGGCTTCTCGAAGCTCACCCCACTCCCTAACATCTTTCAGGTACTGACGATGAGTGGGAGCCGTGCTCCATTTTGGGATGACGATTAATAGCTCCGTTATGATCATGGACTTTTGGAAGTATTAGAATATGTAATTGATTTTTGGAGGTAGTTAGAACCTATAGCTGGCTGAACTACGATGTAATAGACTTCGGATAGTATGTACTTAAGCCATAAGGCAACCGACTATGCAATATGTATAAAATTTTAGAAATTCAATTATGCTCTGAATGTATGATTATACATGTATACCGAAATGTGAAGAGTGGTAGTACCGGACGGATGTGCAAATTTTAAAATAAGAAAGAAAAGAAAAAGTTTTTCACGCTTCCGCAACCACGTGTGGCACGTCCATCCGATACCGCTGCAGATGCGAGCCTTGTCTCGAGGCCTTCGGGTCTCGGGGCGGCGGTCGCGATCCGGTAATCCGCAGAGGGTGGGTTTCGGGTCGTGACAGATATGAGATCCCCTTTCGAAGTAGATTAAAACCCCATTGAGAAAATCCAAAAACATTATCGTTGGCAACTCACCGTCGCTGAAAGAGACGATCGGAACGTTTCTGAAGGAAGCTTGGGGACGATGACTGTGCAGGTCAGGTAGGAATTGGGTTCGGGTCGGGACCCACCCAACCGCACCCATGGACTTAGTGAGATGACACCGTTTGAGGGAATGGGTTCTAAAGGTTTTAAAAATGTAATTGGGACTGTTTGGCTATTTGGTTAATTAATTGGGTTAATAGTCTGATTGGGGATAAGGACATCCCACTCCTGTTTTATGCTTAATCCACTCTTTGGGTTTAATAGTAAAGAAAAAAATGCGTAGGACCGCTGCCCCTGCGACTTCAACCCAAGACTTTAGGGTCAATGCTTGGAACACAGACCACTGTGCCACTAAGGCACATGGGATCTTTTTGCCCCCACATAATATATATTATAGATGTACTTAATTAATTTAATTTAATTAATTTTTACATTAATTTTTGATATGTAAATTAGTCAAATAAATAGTGTAAATTTACTATTTTGGACCTTCTAGATCCAATGGTGAGGTCCTTTTCATGAGATGGAATCCCAAAAAATAAAATACCCATAGAAACGTCAAAATGACCAAAATACTCCTAAGTCAAATGTGAGTCAAATGGACTCCGATTGAGTTAAGTAAATAGTAAATTTTTATTATTTCAAACCTTCTGGACTCAACAGTAAAGTCCAATTTGTGAAAACAGAACACAAAAAATAGAGACGTAAAATGACCATTTTGCCCTTTCGGTAAAGTAGTTCAATTTGAAAACCGTGAAAGCCAAGATTGATTTTCTTTGACATCCTAGACTCAAGAGTAGAGTCTAAATTATTTAAAGAGATACTTAGAGTAACGAAGTGTATAAATTAATAAATGACATTAGAACTGAGACATGTTTATTGATGTATAGGCAAGTCAAAGGGAACAGAGAAAGTTACGAAATACTAAAGTAGATCATACGAATTAAAGGTAAGTAAACTCCTATCTCTTATACGTGGTTTTCCAAGCCACATTCTTTCTATTACTACCAAATTTTGTACTCATGTACATACCCACTGCTATTGTCCCACCATCGCTATTGTCTTATCTGGTGGATGCTTATTGACTATTGTCTCATGTTTATTTTGTTGTACTGTGCCTTGAAAGGCCTTTTGTTGCATGACTACTGCATGATATTCCATACTTTATGCAATTCTTATGGAATTACTATAAAATCTTGATTTATGATAAATGTTAGATTTTGTGCTCAGTCACAATATCCATCCGATGCTATCTGATTGACAGGACCTATGGGTCGATTAATGGGACCTACGGGTTGAGTCCGTGAATGGACATATAGCAATGATGGCATTTTTACATAGTGAGTTTTAAGGGCATTTTATATGCATTCATGTTAAGGGGGTATGTCGGGCCCCCAAAAGACCGAAGGTCTGCCAAACCCTGAACAGAGTAAATGCATCATTCATGTTTGACTGTCATGCTGACGTTTATTGGATTCATAGGATGTTTTCATTTCCCTATGAATAGTTTTATGTTGATAGTTTCCTTATTTATTGGACTTGACTGTGACCGGATTTATTGTGGCAGTAAATTTATTTTGTTGACTGTGATTGTTGAGCTTCTTCCATATTCATGCTATACCATTACTCATATTTGTTTATTTTGCCTTACTTTTCATTGGCCATTATAGCATTTTTACCGTTAATTGTAACTGTCTCCATGATTAGCTATCATGTTCACCCTATGAGTATATATGTTTCTATGTTAACCTTAACCCATTTTGGAGATAGGCTTTTACTTACTAAGCTTTGTTAACTCACCCCAACTTACTATTTTTTTCAGGTGAGAATGCTACAGAATCGCAGTAGAAGTTCATGAGCGTAGGGAGGCAGTTAGGGAACACGATAGAATAATGTAGTCTCTCCTATGTACTCACCACCCAAAAGTGATTTTAAGTTTAATTATGTCAGTTACATTTTTCAGTCATTGAACAATATTTTGAATTAAGACTTCCATTAATGTTATGTTTACATTATTCATTGTTATCATTGTTACAAGAATGAAAAAAGTAAGGATGGCTATTGGGTCAGCCCGCGACACAAGATCCGCATAGGGTGGGTTTCAGGTCATGACACACACACATACACTAAAAGACACACTAAAACACACACACCCTTATGCTGCACACACGTTGCATATATATATATATGTACTTATACTGCTATATATATATTTATATATATAAGACACACACACACACTCTGCTATGTATATATACATATATATGCAACACATACTGTACGCACTTCTTTCACGTGCATATACATAGTTTCACATACACATATGTATACACACATATATACATAAAATACACACACCCGTACACTTATACACACACACACATATATACATACCCATATGTGAATATACATATACATATATATATATATATGTACACGCACATCGATACATACTCATGGCTTTGCTCGGGTATCATCTGAGCATTTAGGGACCTTTCGAATTCCAAAACTAGTCAATTTATTAAACATCGAAAAACAAACCCTAACAGCTTGGGTCTATAGTGGTTGCTCGCTTATATTTTGGGTCGGGGTATTACACTACGGGTCGGTGATTGGGAATGATACTGAACACTTAGTCCATGGAAGACATAATATTTGATAAGAGCTCTTAGTACTATTCAGAAACCCAGATGAGGGGTAAACCTGAATGAGTGCTATTTGTGGGTAGCCGGACCTTCTTTGTTGATAGCATGTAATATCCCAAAAATCTGACATGACCCAAACTGTACCCGATTTAATAAAAATAAATTACGTGATGCTAATAACTTGAAATAGCTTAAAAATACCGTGAGCCATTATTGGATTAATTATTAGAAAATGTAGAATTAATCCAGACCCCTAAGAATTATATAGGCTCGGGAAATAGACGACTCGTTCAACCGAGTGCCGGGATAAATAAATGAGACTGATACGAATCATTAATTATGAGACTAAAATAAATAATTATGATATCGAGCCCCGGCTTTAAGCCAAATTTACCGGCGTCTCATAATGTAAAATTTTATGTAATAAAATATGAAATACGGTAATATTTATCAAAAAAGACATTTATACATGTGAATACCGTATATATGTATATGATACACTACGTACACTACCTAATAAGAATGTATATATATAATATATATAGAAATTATATTTTATACAATTATCTATAAGAAATAGTAAAGAAATGGGTAGTAGCTTCTAGATGAAAGCTGTTGGATATATATATATATATATATATATATATAACCAGGAACATGAAGAAGCTTGAAGCTTCTAGAGCCAGAAGAGAGAAAAAGGAGCCGAAGTCACTAGAAAGAGATAGAGAGACGGAAGTGCAGAGGGAAATTTGGAAGCTTCTAGCGCAGGGGTGGATGTATATATATGTCCGTGTGTCGCGCTTCAGGGAGGATTTGTAGAGGTGTATATATATATATATATATATTTGTTTGTGTTTGTGTAGCGGTGCGATAGGGGAGGATTCTGCCGTGAGGATTGGTTTAAGCGGCGTGTTGGTGTTGGGTTGTGGTTTGGATTGAAGGAAAATGGAGGAAAAGAGAGAAAGTCGGTGCAGGGGATTTTGTTGGTTCTTCTCTGCACCGAAGCTGATTCACGAAGTAGGGACGCCATTGATCAAATCACGAAAAACGGAGCTACAACCGATGGTATATATATAAACACGTGTGTTTGTGTATAGTGGTGCAACAGAGATATGTATATATATGTGTGTAAATGTAGCGGTACAGATTCAGGCGGTGGATTCTGATGTAGCTCGGAATTGGATGTGTGGATGTCACGGTTTGTGACTCGGAGTTGGATATGTAGATGTTGCAGTTCTGTGGGGTTCCCCTGTTCCCGTTGCTTCAGTTGAGAACAGTGGAAATGGAGGAGCTACGGCAGAGTCAGTTGGATTTGATTGGGTTGGATTTGCTGATTCAATTGTATCCGTGTTTGGAGGTGTGGAGTGAAGCAGGGCATTACAAAGGGTTGGCGAAACTAAAGTTCCTGACCTCCAATTGTGAGAGGCAAAAATTGTGGAACCTGAAACTACTGAGGGCCAAAGTGGCACACCTGTGCAACTGGACTCATCCGATGCTACAGCGACAGAGGATGACCAAGCCGAATGCTCATGTATAGGTTCGGGTTGTTGTTCCGTGTGTCAAATCTCCGATAGTCAGGAGAATCAGATTAGGCAATTGAACCCTGGCCAGGTGTTTAGTTTCTTGAGGTTTTGAAGGATGGTAAGGCTCTTGATCAAATCAATCTGGGTAAAAGGACGCAGATTTTTAGGGGGATATATGTAGATATATGTGTGTATTTGTGTAGCGTTGGAGCAGGGGAGACGGACGTGCAAAGTGGAATTTTGGAGGAATTCCTGTGCGATTGATTTTGATTTAAGAGGTATTTGATGATGACAATGCTTCCTGCAGTGAAGGATGACTATGAGAAGCTACCAAGATGTTTATTGATAGGTCATAGTTGCTAGTAGAATTTTTGAGGAGATTGCCCAGGCAGATCTTGAGGTGTTGTTCAGCGGTTTATTTATGGAATCCAAATGAGGTCTGGCCATTCTTGTTGGGATATTGTGCATATGATTCAACATATGCAGAGAGGGAAAATCCAATAATAGATGAAACTGACTGTTCGGGTTTGAAGCAGGCTAATAAAAGCAGTAGAGCTGTTGTCCAGCGATACAGATTGGGGAGCCTGTAACTATCGGATGTTGTGATTTCTGTGATGAATTAGAGGAAGTGAGGGAAGTAATGCAATATTAGTTGTAGCTTCAGCCGTGTGGTGGTGTAATTGTTGGAGGCTATGGGTTTTAACTTTGCTTATAGAAATTGGAGTTACTGATTGGGAGGACTCTGCACAGTAATCTAATGAGAGGAAGGGAAAGTTCTTCAATATCTGATGGATGGGATGATAAAGGGACAAAATCTGTCAGGATCATCATCTGCTTGGGGGAAAAAGGCTGAAGAAGCTGATGAAACTAGATTTAAAATGGTTGGCTGACTCGATCAACCTGTCGGTGTGTTTTCTTCAACTACTAAACTGTGGACTGAAGATCAATCTCAAACTCTAGATGCACAACAATTTGGTTCACGTCTGACTGCAATTCTCCAAAGGTTGGATATGTTCACATCTGAGGAGCATGATTTTCTAGATGTTGAATCAATTATGATGGCCATCAGAAGGATAGTGCCAGGATATGCATAGACGTGGCTAATGACACATCTGGAGGATACCTGTGGATGGAGACACGTGTATATTCAGGTGAGTAACTCGGACTCCTGACTTGGTGTATATTTTTTGTATACTGTACTGCTTTATATACTGAACTGTTTTATACGCTGTACTTTTTTATATATTGTACTGTTTTATTGCATATGCTTTCATGCATACTCCTTGTACTGCATTGCGCATGGCATGAGTCCATTCTGTCTTGTCTTTCGATGTATTCTTGTCCTGATTTCGTTTGGGTCTGTTCTGTTCTGTTATACGCCATTTGGAGTCTGTTCTGGTTCTAATTTGATATGTTGAGTCTACTCTGGGCCCACCACAGGATTGAGCGGTTTTATGCCAGAGCACGACCCAGAGGGTAGAGGCCCCACAAGTCGTCCGCTTATGGGCAGGTGGGAAGGCTCTTCTGTATGATTGGCATTCTATTCTGTTTCTGTCCCGCTCAGTTCTGTTCTGTTCCACTCTGATACTGACCCTAGAGGGTAGAGGCCCCACGAGTCATCTGCTTATGGGCAGCTGGGGAAGGTTCAGGCATTTGATGCTATGCCTTTGATTGATTGGTATTCTGTTCTGTTCAGTTCTGCTCTGATCTGTTCTGTCCGTTCCGTTCTGTTCTGTTTGATCTGATCTGTTTGCTCTACTTGAGCTGCATATGAGCATGCATTTTATATAATGTCATGTATATATGAATTGGTTTTGAAACTCATGGCAGGAACCTATGTTACTCACTGAGCTTGTGTAATACCCCGACCCGAATTAGGGACTATTAAGCTGTTGTGTTAAAATTAGAAATCGACGCCTTTAGTAACGAGGTCGGTGTCAACCCCGACGCACGAACTTTTAAGTAAATGTCCTGAAAAGTCAGGACGACTGTACATCACTTTCATTGCAATCACCAACATGTCGATTTTGATGATAATTATATTTCACGTCAACTACCGATTGTTGATACGAGTATGAGAATTGGGCACGTATTACGAGGATACGAAGATTAGTACCAAGATGATACATTTAAGAAAATAATTAATTTTTAAAGTAATTAATTATTTTAAATATTATTATAACAACTAATATATATAATTAAATGCAAAAATATATACTATATAAATGATTATAACCTTAAATATATATATATATATAATTATACATGAATATATATATATATGAGTATGTGTATGCATGTATGTTGAAATATGAAATGTATGTATATTATATATGGGATAAGAGGGCATGCTATTGTCTAAAGTGTATAAAAGTGAGTGTGTGTCAAGAGAGGTGTGTGTATTATCCAAGGTGTATTAGGTTAGACCATGTATATATACATATATATATATATATGTAAGTCAAACACCACACACACACACAACCGGCCACTCATGGCCTGCCCAACAGTACCAATTCAGACCACTCATGAAGAAGCCTGAAATTGGTTAACCCAAAGAGAAGGGCAATCAGAATTTGCCATGATTCACTCTCCTTATACAATATGCATGGTGCTTGTACACACAAAAACACAACCATCCGAGAGTGAGGGAGAGATTGAAGGAGTTTCTAGGACATTCAGAAGTGGGAAGCAAGGAGCAAAGGAGAGAGAAACAGTTGGAACAAGGTAAACCCACAAAACACTTGAATTTCTCTCTCTAGAATTTACCTGCGTATGAATCTGTTTTAGCCCTTGATTTAGTATATATGATGATTAGGATGAATATACATGAATTAGGCATGAAAATCTCGACCTAAAACCCCTTAGAAACATAAGCCGTACACAAAACGGCCATGGATGACCTTGCTTAAAGCAGGTCTGAACCGAGGCACACCAAACCTGATTTGGTTTATCAAAACCTAAATTAGACACTATAAACAACCTAAAGACCCTAGTACGCGACCACGAAGCTCAAGAACTGACTTCCAAAAACCTACTTGCAGGTTACGGGTTTACAACCCAAACCTCCAAACTTTCCTTTAAATCGACAACTATGAATAGGAAATGAATCCTCATGAAGAGGGGATCAAAATAAGCCCAACCACGCTAAAAATGGTGAAGAAATGAGCATGAACGAGCCACTTACAGTCAGGATTATCGCCCCTTTAACCGAGCAAATGAGTTCGATTCGAACTCTCAAACGAATGCCAAGTTGTTTAGTGATGTTGTAGGAAGGGTTTCCCATCAAAACAGTGGGGATCGGTTGAGGGAAAATTCTCGAAATAGAAAAAAATGGAAAACTGTAACTAGGGTTACAGTGGGGTCGAATGAGGAAGACGACGGTGAGCCAACTCGTGTCTTCTAACTCGGTGTGTCGACTCAACCACGTGTCACGCTAAGGGGCAACCACCACATTATTAAAACTATGTCGTTTCAGTTAAAGATTTTTAAAACCTGGATACGAGCCGTTTGGTTACACGGTTAAGGCCCAATTGATTTAAACCAATACGTGTTTTAAATAGCCCACACGCGGTTAACACCCTTGTCCACTGTTTGGCGAGAAATTAATAAGAAAAATATACGGAACCGAAGTCCCTGGGGTTCGAACCCCTGACCCCCACGCGCCCACGCACGCCTCTTCCACTCGGCCACGCGTATGCGTGTGTCCATTTACGAACACGATATATATATATATATATATATATATATATATTACAGTTAATTAAATCCGAAAATTAAAAGGTGCAACTGCACCTGGTGAGATTCGAACGTGCGTGGTATGGGGAGGGAGATGGCACACTGGCCAGCGTGCCATCCTATTCAACCTGTTCTATTATGTACAAAATAATATATATATATATATAGATTATGCTTAATCAAGATTAATTTAATTAAATGAAATTAATTAAATTAAATACTCCGAAAAGGGCCGTTGTCCAAAAATTTCAAGTTCTATATGTAACCTTACTATCTTGGACCCTCTGAGTCCATTGGTGAGGTCCGTGACATGAGATGAGGCCCCGAAAAATTTAAGACCCCTAAAAATGTCAAAATGACCAAATTGCCCTTCCCCCTAAACAAGTCAAACGAAGTCCAAATAAAATAATTAAATAGTGGATTCTAACTATTTCAAACATTCTGAAGCCAATGGTAGGGTCCGTTTCACGAGGCGGGACTCTAAAAAATTTAGACACGTTAAGGTATAAATTACCAAAATACCCCTAGTACACCGAAAACCAAATTAAAACCAAGGAAGGTCTAAATTGACTTTCTTTGGCATCCCGGACTCAATAATGGAGTCCAAATTACGAAACGAAGTACGAAAAAATATGACACGTAAAACGATAAATGACCATTCTACCCTTTTACATACAAAAGCCCGAATTAAATTCTACGAAAGCCTAAACCGACTTTCTTGAACACTCCGGACTCAATGGTAGAGTCTATTTGACCAAAAGAAATGTCTAAAATAAAAAGACATAAAATTTGATGAATAGCATCTGTTAGATGACTATGAACTGAAATACTGCCAAAGTACTAAACTAAGGCAAAGAAATACAAAAACACATGACACGTAATTATGTGAAGTAAATAACTTTAAGTTAAAGTTAATGGAACTCCCAGAAGAGTATAAAATAAAATAAACTTAATTCCTAATACATTAAGATGTGTCATAAGTTAAGAATGAATGCGTAAGAAATTTATGAAATCGTGTTAGGATCTAATACGATCTAAGCATAAGCTAAGAAGCATCAGTAGGAGATGTTTGAAGTGAATGTGAAGTTAATGAGGTTATTTATGAATTGTTCTTAGGAACTACAAAGGAAGTGGGAAAGCGCATTATTAGCACTAACCCTAAAGGACCAAGGTGAGTAATCTTGCATTTGAAGTGGAGGTTTTAACTCCACGGATTTCAACGGATGTTTTTAAGTTCAAATATTTACAGCATTGATATGTCAAATTCAGTATTCATGATTTCTGTTTTCTTAAATATTCTGCCATGACATGCTTCATGATTATTTACATATTATATCCGTAAATGTTTTCTTTTCAAAATAGTTAGCATGTCTGATTTTCCTCAAACATCCTGAATTTGATTACTGCAAGTATTGAAGCATCACTACAAGAGTTATACGTCACATGTTTAAATACTCATAAAAGGCTTTTATATAAAAGTCATATGACAAACGTTTTGCAAGATAAGTAATAAGCACATAGGTAGTGTAGTGAGTTGTACGGAACTCAATGGGCCTATCATGTGCATCAACACATAGTTAGGATTTTGGGTTGTACGGAACTCAACTGACCTGTCATGTGTAATGTCTGGTAGCAGGATCTAATCCCACAGGCAATGAGATACCTCGAGGAACCCCTATCTGTTCTGTCAGGAAATGAGTCTTACCTACCTTTTAGGGACCAGGAAGACGATCTTGATCGGTTCAGTTAGGTTATCTCCACGTATACGTAAAATAGGAGTCTGGTTCGAAACAAATTCCACCTAATTAGAGGGAAAATATGACAAACGATTTTGGAAATGGAAGCAGGTTTTATCCCTCATTTTCACTATGCATGTTTACATGATTTTAAGTTATATGTTCTGAAATACACATACTCTTTTATGGAAATATATGTTCTAGCTTGAATACCTTGAATTTTTCAAAGCTACATATTTTAAGAATGCATGTTCTCTATGTTCAAGTATACGACCAATTGGTAGTTGAGTATTTTATAAACTTTCATGTACGAAACCTCTACCAATTGAAAACCCATGACAGATGTAGGAATTACTCATTGGGCTTTTCGAAGCTCACCCCACTCCCTAACATTTTTCAGGTGATGATCAAGGTTGGACACTTGCTCAATTTGGGGAGCAGTGAATGGCAACTCCAATAGGTCCTTGGAGATATTTTGGTAGTAGTAGGACCCATTATCAGTCAAACTTTTGTAATGGAAATTTTGGACAATGATGTACTTAAACCCGAGGGGCACATGGATATGTACTATGTAGACCCTTTAGTTAATATTATTATGCTCTGATTATTATGTTTATGTGTACCACTATGAAGAACGGCAGTATCAGACGGATATGCGGCAGATGTTTTATTTTAAAAGAAAAGAAAAAAGTTTTTCACGCTTCCGCAACCACAAGTCGCATCGCTGTCTGATATTGTTGCTTATGTATGAGCCTTGTCCCGGGGCCTTCGGGTCACGAGGCGGCGGTCGCGATCTGGTAATCCGCGTAGGGTGGGTTTCGGGTCGTGACAGCTTGTTTAAGCTCATTCTATTTATCTAACATTTTTCAGGATATAACTCCATTGGACTAGAAGGTATAAGAAGATGATACTAGTAGGCTGTGAGACATTTCAAGTACAGATCTGATGGCAATAATATGTGGAGACTTGGGTTCTAATAGGTTAATTCTGGCTATTCAAGTGAGTGTGATGATATAGTTGACTTTATTCATATGTAATAGATGTGTAGGGACATGGCTCATGGTAATGGTACTCTAGAGGAATTTGATATGCTCTGTGTTATATATATGTTATAGATGTGCTCTGTGGTTAGAGTTATTAGCTGTTTGATTATAGACTTGCTCTGTGGTACATACTTATGTGGTATATAGTTGAGTTGCATTCTCGAAATAACAAGGTTTTAAATTCCGCTGTTCTGACTCTACATTTGGAGTGCAATTCATTATACGTTTCAGAAGATTGCCTTTGGTTGGTCGCATTGTTGGTAGGGAGACCTACAAGGCGGCTAATTGGCATCACATCTTCGGCATCCGCGTAGGGTGGGGTGCGGGATGTGACATAACATCTATTAGACTCATTTGTTAGTATCATAAATCTTGTTTTTTATCATAATTTGATGATGCACTCTTTGATTGTGGATACGCTTTTCAAGCTTATCATTGGATTCGATTTGATATCTTGTGATTTTTGGCAGCTGATTATTGTATGTGCTAAATCCCTATTGTTGACTTGCTAAATTGCTTACATCGCCTTTTCAAGCTGCTTTGGGATATGCCTTTTAGACTCACGGGTCATTTCTGGTGATTTATTTTCCTTTATGACTGGCTATTGTTCTACATCCTTTCGTTTGCCATTTGGTTGCATCCTATTACCTAAACTCAAATATTGAAGGTGAGTAACTTCTGACACTGTTTAGTTACTGCTCCTTGATCTGCTAAATTGTTTCGAATACCATATGTTTTAAATGCAATTGTTTTAAATGCATGCTTTTATCACCGATGACATGGTTTTTAGTTTCTCAAATGATTAACTATACTTCTGATTGATATGCTAGCACTCTGAACCGTTTATCTGTTTTGGTCTATTGAACTTGACTTGGATTTATTGAACTATTAATTCCAAACTGATTTAATTACCATGTGATTTAAGCAAAGATTGAATTCGAAACTCTTGCCTAGATATCTGTGTTACTCACTGGGCTTTTTAAAGCTCATTCCATTATTTTAATAATTTCAGGGAAACTCTCAGATGGACAGGTTTAGCAGGTCCAGAACTTAGGGGGAAAATGTTGGAGACCCCCAGATAAAATGATAACCCATTTTTGTGAATCTATACCATTTTTGTACTTTTTGTGTAACTGAACAGATGATGACATTTTGTGGTGAAACTGTTTTGTAAGCTTGATTAAGATAGGACTGACTATGATGTATCCTGAATGCTCTACCAAGTATATATGTATGCATTCTCTTGTGAAAATTCCGCTGCTTAAATTATATATGTTGAATGCATTATGCTTGGGATTTAGATCGGAATGGCCTGTGGTTAGGATTACCGTCGGGGTTTTGTTTTCAAAAAAAAAAAATTGATAAAACCCGATGGGTGCCTAACTGGCCTTTGTCACGTGCCCCAAATTCGCACAGGGTGGGTCTGGGGGATGTGACAAAAGAGTGGTATCAGAGCTACAGGTTTGAAAGTCAGTATAGACCAGAACCTTAGGGTTATTTAAACACTGAATCCTTAGAAAGCAAATACTTAAGTCATAGAATTTCTAAATCGATGAACAACCTGAATGACATTCTTACTATGACACATTGAATGAGGATACTTAGAATACTTTTTATCTTGCTTCAGATGCCGTCTTGAACTAGGAGTAGCAATAGGGAACCGCAGGCCCCAACGGAGAGCGTAGCCCTACGGGAAATGCGGGCCACATTAGCTCAATTCGGCCAAGCCATTGAGGGACTATCAAGAACTTTACAGCAACACCGGGCAGGACCAGCAAATAACCCTGTAGAGCCTCCGGTAGTTCCGCCTCCGCCTGCCCCAGCGCAACCGTTGGAAACCGGCATTCGTAATGACTTGTTAGATCGCTTCCATAAGCTCAAACCCCCGACTTTCGATGCTGTTACCAACCCTGAGAAAGCTGAGCTGTGGGTCATGTCAATGGAAAAGACCTTTAAGCTCTTGATTTGTTCGGAAGCCGAGAAAGTGATGCTAGCCACTTACATGTTACAGGGAGAAGCATACAAGTGGTGGCTCGAGATGCAAGTACAGAACCCCACCATTACCTGGGCCGATTTTATTGAAAAGTTTTATGGCATGTTCTTTCCCCCTACAATCCGGGAGAGAAAAATTCAGGAGTTCGCCACCCTAAAACAAGGGGACATGACCGTAATTCAATATGCAACCAAGTTCTCTGCGTTGTCCAGATTTGCTTCCTTTTTGGTGAGGGAAGAGCATAATAGGGCAAGGAAATTCCTCGCAGGTCTTCGGATCGGGATACGGACTAAAGTCTCGGCCTTTGAATTACACACCTATTCCGATGTTCTTAACAAAGCCCTAGTTATTGAAAAGGACATGGAAGAGTTCAACCAACTGAAGGACCAGGAAAGAAAGAAAAAGGGCAAAAACTTTAAGAAGGAGCAGCCGAGCAAGAAGCAAAGGACTGAGGGCCCAAGTAAGAGCAACAAGGGTCAGAAGAAAACTGAGGAAGTGTCCAGATGCCCTCACTGCCAGAACTTACACCCTGGAGAATGTCGCCGACTGATTGGTGCATGCTACCGATGTGGAGATAAGGGGCACCAAGTCAAAGATTGCCCGCAACATCCACCAATCCCGAGAACCCCTGCCTTGACTACCAGCACCGCAGGACAGAAGCCTATTCCAGCACCTCTTGCCAAGACAAAGGATAAAGGCAAGGAGCCACAGGGCAGCCCGGGAAGAGTCTTTGCACTGCTACCAGGAGACACCTCTGCTGCAAATGCTGTAGTAGCAGGTATACTCCCGATTTTCGAAATCTCTGCATATGTGTTGATTGACCCTGGATCCACGCACTCTTTTGTGTCTCCATCTTTTGTTGATAAACTGCATAAGATACCTGAACCTATGGATGAACTGTTATCGGTACAAATTCCTTCCGGGATGTCAATGATTGGGTCCATGATACTTCGGAACTACAGAGTAATGATTGGAGACCAGGAGTTGTTAGTCAATCTAATACCCTTAGCGATAAAAGGATTTGATGTGATATTGGGCATGGATTGGTTATCACACAATCATGCCACCATCGATTGTTTTGAGAAAAGTGTATTGTTTCAACCCCCGGGACAGCCCGAGTTTATGTTTAGGGGAAAGGGCATTACCCCACCGCCCTACCTAATCTCTGCCATTCAGGCAGGGAAGTTATTGAAGAAAGGGTGTCGTGGTTATTTATGTAGTGTCTTGGATACCAAAGCCCAGAATCCCCCACTACCCGAAGTGCCAGTTGTGTGTGAATTTCCCGACGTGTTTCCAGAGGAACTACCGCAAGGAGCGGTTGATCGAGAGATCGAGTTTTCTATCGATCTTATCCCTGGAACTCAACCTATATCCAAAACTCCCTACCGAATGGCCCCATCAGAGTTAAGGGAGTTAAAAGCCCAATTGGAGGAATTGTTGGAGAAGGGGTTTATCCGACCCAGTGTATCTCCTTGGGGAGCACCCGTGTTGTTCGTGAAAAAGAAGGACGGCTCCCTAAGACTATGCATTGATTACCGTGAACTAAATAAAGTGACGGTAAAGAATAAGTACCCTCTCCCGCGTATCGATGAATTGTTTGACCAGTTACAAGGGGCGAGTGTATTTTCTAAAATTGATTTGAGATCGGGGTACCATCAACTCAAAGTCAAGGATACTGATGTACCAAAGACGGCCTTCCGAACCCGATACGGTCACTATGAGTTCCTGGTCATGCCTTTTGGCGTGACTAACGCCCCTGCCGCGTTCATGGATTTAATGAACCGGGTTTTTAAACCGTATTTGGATAACTTCATCATTGTATTTATTGATGATATACTAGTATACTCGCGCAACGAGGAGGAGCATGAAAGACATCTGGGGATAGCACTACAAACCCTGAGAGAGCACAGACTGTATGCAAAATTCAGCAAGTGTGAATTCTGGTTGTCCAGCATTACCTTCTTGGGCCATGTGATTTCCAAAGAAGGCATCGCTGTTGATCCACAGAAGGTGGAAGCCATATTGGATTGGCCCCAGCCGACCACTGTGACAGAAGTCAGAAGTTTTCTTGGACTGGCTGGGTACTACAGGCGTTTTGTGAAAGATTTTGCAAAGTTGGCCAAACCGCTCACACATTTGACCAAGAGTAATGTACCATTCATTTGGGCAGATGAGCAAGAAAAGAGTTTCTAGCTGCTAAAAGAGAAACTGACCACAGCGCCCGTATTGACTATTCCCTCCAGAGAAGGGAAGTTTGTCATTTACTGTGACGCCTCTTATAAAGGACTGGGTTGTGTCCTTATGCAGAATGATAGAGTCATCGCCTATGCTTCCCGACAGCTCCGACCTCATGAGCAAAACTATCCTACCCATGATCTAGAATTAGCTGCAGTGGTGTTTGCCCTAAAAATCTGGCGCCACTACCTATATGGGGAGGTGTGTGAGATTTTTACTGATCACAAGAGTTTAAAATATTTCTTCACACAGAAGGAATTAAACATGAGGCAGCGAAGATGGCTCGAACTAATTAAGGATTATGATGTGGCTATTCAGTACCATCCGGGTAAGGCAAATGTGGTGGCCGACGCCTTGAGTCGACGATCTGGAAGCCTTGCCTACATGATTACCTCTCAGGAGGAGTTAATTCGAGATCTGGATGAAATGGGTATCGAAGTAGTTCCACCAGGTAGCACGGCTTGCCTGGCCAATTTGACTGTTGGATCTACATTGGTGGAGCGAATTAAAGCGGGACAGACTCAAGATGAGGAGTTGATTAGAATCTGTGATGAAGTAAAGGCAACGGGGAAAGCTGATTTTGGAATTCAGGACGGGATTCTACGGTATCGAGGTAGGTTGTGTGTGCCCAAGATACCCGAGTTAAGAAAGGAGATTCTGGAAGAAGCCCATGCCTCGAGATTCACGGTACACCCTGGGATTACGAAGATGTATCATGACCTCAGGGAGTTATACTGGTGGACCGGATTAAAGAAGGACGTAGCAAATTTTATTGCTCACTGCACACGATGCCAACAGGTGAAAGTTGAGCATCAACGTCCTAGCGGACTTCTGCAACCACTCCCTATTCCAGAATGGAAGTGGGATCATATTACTATGGATTTTGTGTCCGGTTTTCCCAAGTCACCGAAAGGCTCTGATGCTGTCTGGGTCATAGTGGACAGATTGACCAAGTCTGCTCATTTTCTACCTGTTAGGACCACTTATAGCTTAGAGAAGCTTGCCGCATTGTACATTCAGGAAATTGTACGCTTACATGGCACACCATTGTCCATTGTATCCGATCGAGATCCCCGATTTGTGTCACGATTCTGGAAAAGTCTACAGGAGGCACTCGGCACGGAACTCAAGTTCAGTGCAGCATATCACCCGCAAACTGACGGGCAATCTGAAAGAGTGATACAGATGTTGGAGGATATGCTGCGACTGTGTATACTGGACTTCAAAGCAAACTGGGCAGAGCATCTTCCACTTGTCGAGTTTGCCTATAATAACAGTTACCAAGCCAGCATTAAAATGGCACCATATGAGGCACTATACGGGAGGAGGTGCCGATCTCCACTTTGCTGGATTGAAGCCGGTGAACAGAAACTGCTTGGGCCAGATTTAGTCCAAGCCACCACGGAACAAATTCAAAGGATCCGGAACAGACTGCAAATGGCCCAGAGCCGGTACAAAAGCTATGCTGACAATCGGAGGAAGGATCTTGAATTCCAAGTAGGTGATCTTGTGTTTCTTAAAGTGTCGCCACTAAAGGGAGTACTCCGGTTCGGCAAGAAAGGTAAGTTAAGTCCTCGTTACATTGGTCCTTTTGAGATTTTAAAGAGAATTGGCCCGGTTGCATATAGTCTGGCATTACCGCCTGAGTTGGACAAGGTACACCGTGTATTTCACGTATCCATGTTACGAAAGTGTATACAAGAACCGGGGCAAGTCGTCGAGTATGAGCCACTCAAGTTGAGAGACGACTTAACGTATGAAGAACGGCCAGTCCAGATCCTTGACCGGAAAGAAAAGACTTTGCGTAATAAGGCAATTCCGTTAGTCAAAGTCTTGTGGAGAAATCACTCTAGTGAAGAAGCAACCTGGGAACTTGAAGCTGAAATGCATGAAAAATATCCCGAGTTGTTTACTTGATGTTGTAGACTGAGTTTTGGGGACAAAACTCTTCTGAAGGGGGGGAGGATGTAACACCCCAATTGCTTGACTGGCATGTTTTGTGTATTGAAAACTGTTTTGGAAATGAAATGTCGGGTTTAGCTAATTTAATGTCTATTTTTAATAGTGATAAAACTCGAATTAGTTAATTATGGGAAACTCGAAAAAAATAAAAACTGACATTGGACCTTGGTTAATGAAAGATATTCTGAGTAGGAAGTGACAGAAAGAAACCGCACTGAAAAAGGAGTTACGGATTGGGAGTTAAGGCCAAAACAGTGAAACTGGAATTCTGCGACAACCAAACAGGGCCTTAACCAGAAAAATAGGAGAAAATGGTCACTTGGGAGGCCAAGGGGAATTGAACCCTTGACCTACCAAGGTAGGTAAAATCTGTCCCAAAAAGTTACCAACTAGGCTGTTGGTTACTTTGTGCATTTATACAGCAATATATGTATATAACCTATAATCTTGCCCAAGCCACCACCCAAATTGGCCAATGGCCTTGCATGCATTCCCTTCATCATGACCCTCCATCACCTCCATCAGGTCAACAGCCACTAACCCCACTAAGGGCAGAGATACACTCACATATGTGTATATGTATAACCATATATGTGCACAAGTCTTGAGATATATATATATATACATATATTTAATCTCACATGAAAAGAGGCCCTTTTAGAAATCTGATACAACTAGTTGGTGGGTGTGTGCAAACGTGATAGAGAGAGAGTGAAGGTGAAGTGTGGAGAGGGAGAGAGAGAAGGGAGATTGTGCATGCAAGTGAGAGAGGGAATTGGCAATTGAAGTAAAGGCTTGAGGTTGCATGCATGACCTGAGGAACTTGAGGACACTGTGAGAGGTCTGGGTCGAGCCATAACCGAGAGGGATAGCACTGTGAAGGTAAAAATTCTAAATTATCTTCAATTCTTGTTTTGTAGATTTTTGGAACTGTTTGATAGAAATGGGCTGCATGCATGGTTATTTTTGACCCTAAGAACTAGTTTGGAGCATACTGTGTGTGTTGGAGGTCTCGGATAGGTCAAGAACCATGAAACCCGAGACTAACCTCCATTGATGAAGCTTGGAAACACCAAGTCTGATTCGACCATAACCATTTGAGATTTTGCATGTCGAGACCTGAAATAGACCCTAATAGTATCTCATATATATACCTACGCGACTCCAGAACTCACTGTAGCCCCACGAATTTGAAAATGAAGCTACGGGTTTGAAACCCAAATCTTCTAAAACCGAGACCAAACTGAAAAATAAAAATAAGGTCTTGATCCTTATGATTTTTAGATCACATAGCTCCAAAACCACATGAAATGGTGAAGAATCGAGGGAGTAGTATCGAGTTGCAGGTCACGGCTATCCTTTTGAAAACAGAACCTGTTAGGTTAATTCGAAGCTCAAAATCGATGCCAAAGTATTGGTGTGACCATCAGGAGTCGATACCACCCAGAAACAGAGACCAAAACAGCCTAAAAACTCACGAAATAGAAAGAGAAAATCTACAGATTTTAGGGCAACACTGTGAAGGGTTTTGATGAAGGAGACGACGCTGAGTCGACTCCGTGTCTTTTAAACCGAGTTGGCGGGTTGACTCGGACATGTGTCAAACAATGGGACTGCCACCGAATAAATAGAACGGTGTCGTTTTGGCCGTTTATATGTTAAACTGATATGTTTAAAAAGAAAAGAAAGGGAAGGAAGAAACAGGGGCTACGGGGTTTCGAACCCCCGACCGCACGCGCCCAACACCACGCCCTTACCACTCGGCCACGCTCTTGCGTGTGTCACCTATGGGGCATAATATATATATATATATATTATATATTTAATTATATCAGAAAAATAAAAGACGCATTTTGCGCCTTATGGGACTCGAACGTGGTGTCTATTGGAGAGGGAGGTGGCACGCGTCCGCTGTGCCACCCTATTCGATCGTTCATTTTTCTGCCAAAAATAATATATATATTATATATATTCCGAAATTAATTTAATTAAAATCATTTAATTAAATTAAATACTCCAAATTAGTCCGTTGTCCAAAAATCATAAGTTATATATGTATTCCTACTGTCTCGGACCTCCTGAGTCCAATGGTGAGGTCCGTGACTGCAAATGAGGTACCAAAAAAATATGATGTATGAAATTACCATAATACCCCTGACCCTGTACAAGGCCCAAATGAAATCCGATTTCAACGGAACTGATACCAGTAGTAGACCTGACACTTGTAAGACTGTATACATGATTAGATGACGAACCCGAGACAGAAATTATGTGACGGCAAAAATGACCAAAATACCCCTGATATACCTGAACCCAGATTTAAAAGCCGAGAGAGTCTAAATTGACTTTCTTCGACCTTCCGAACTCAATGGTTAGGTCCATAATATGAAAATCAGAACCGATAAATGATTGAAGATACTGAAACCCTAAGCCAAATGCTTAAGAGGTAAGACCTATGAACTAGCCACTATAAGTTAGTTCCATGAAACCCATCATAGGGTAGACTTACTCAGCCTAAGGTCATGAGTTGATAAATCTTTATAAATTGTTTTAGGCTTAAGGAGAAAAAGAGGAAGACTCCGTTCATAGCTTCAAACTCAAATATTGAAGGTGAGTAACTTCTTACACTGTTTAGTTACTGCTCCTTGATCTGCTAAATTGTTTCGAATACCATATGTTTTAAATGCAATTGTTTTAAATGCATGCTTTTATCACCGATGACATGGTTTTTAGTTTCTCAAATGATTAACTATACTTCTTGATGCTGCACTTTTTGACTCGCAACACGTGAGGGCTCCATGACCTGTAGAACACTCAGAAAGATGATCAGAGGACCACCGGATTGGCTCCGACGGTAGCCGCTCCGATGCTTAAGTAAGTAAGGGAATTGAAATACTGTATTGAAAGTCAAAGAATGAGCATGAAAATAAAAGCGTACCTCTAGGGTTTAATATATAGGCCGAAGCTTTCCTAAGTTGGTTAGGATTCGACGCCATGAATATAGGGATATGTTCATCGGAGATTGCAGTTACCATGTGGGCATTGAGTCGTAGATGGAGATAATCATAAATGGTAGTTTCCGTATTGGAGACTGCTTCCTTATTCTCTGCTCGGAATCCGCTAAGGGGAGACGAGATCTGAAGCTCTGGTCTGGACCCTGTGGTTAGTTCTGGATATATTTGTTTGGTCACTTCCGACTTTATGTGATGATCTGGGTGTCATTGGCTGAGCGAGAATCATGCTAGCTGAACATAAATCGGACTGTGGTCATACGTGTCAAGTGTTGATTGGCCTGTCCTTTTATGGTATACCAGTTACTCCCCCCCCAAGTCCTAGTTTGATGTAAGTAACTAGGGCTAAGAGAGTTATGTATCTCGCTTGTTCGCCTTCCAAGATAATTGTTGGGGCGCCATTTATTGCGTAGTCGACGATTAAGTCTTTTCAAGGTCACAATTACACTGGGCGGACAGTTGGTTTTCTAGAGAGCATCATTGTTCTGAACCGTCATGGCGTTTGGGCTTGGTGGGTCCCTTCTGATACCGTGTTTATAAATACGGGATGAGATTTTTGAAATGACCTTTCCCTCGACATTTTTACTGTGCTAGAAGATTTCATTCGCCATTGTTGGTTCGTGCGACCTTGAAGAATACAGATCCCCTAAGTGAAAACAGGTTCGACTGATTTTTCCCCCTCTCTTGCTTCTTTCTTCTTGAGTCTGAGAATAATGTCTGTTCCTTCAGAATCTCAAACTGTGAATGAGGGAGTAGGAGACCATTCTGAGATGGCTGGTCCGCCTGTTGTAGGAGATGTAGGTAACCCTGTTCTTGAAATTATTGAGGAGAGGTCTGTTGAACCTCCCCCTAGTCCAGGGGTTAGAATAGTTGATGCTTTCGAAGAGCCCCGAGACAGGGCCGGGGAGACCTCTGCTAGGTCTTCTCATAGAGAAGAGGGTGAGAGTGCCGTCACTCAAAGCCTCTTGGATGAATGGAGGGTGAAATTCGAATTTCCCCCAAATGTGACTTGCAGAGTTTCGGGACCCATGGACCGTCCCCAAGATGTTAAAGCCGGGGAGATTTGTGTTTTCCTTGCCTGGTTTGAAATGGGCTTAAGGCTTACATTGCCGGATTTAGTCAGGCAATTCTTCTGTTGGTTCAAGCTCTGCCCCGCCGACCTGAATCTCAATAGCTGGCGGCATCTTCTAGGATTTATGGTGCTGGGACACCTGAACAAAGTGGACGTGTCTCTGGACTTGATCCGTAGCAATATGGATCTGAAGTTCAAGCAGGCAGAGGGCCTCTACTATATGTCCTTCGAGAAGGGGTTCTGACCCCTGTCTTCCGTTCCTACTTCCAACAAGACGTGGAAGAAGTGGTACTTCTTCGTTGGAGGAGGATGGGAGCATAGGGACTTCTAGGCCGGAGAGACCTCGTCGTTTCCTTGTGTTACGGGCCATAGGGGTGAGACTTATTCCCTTGGGTTTGCTTTAGCTTTGCTTATATCCTCAGAACTGACAATCTTGGTATTTTTCATTTCCTTTGTGCAGTCAAGAGTGCTCGGAAGAGGCCCGAGTTTACTAAGGCTCTGCGGGATCAGTACCGGGCTTTGCTTTCAACTTCTAACCGGGCTCATACTGTTATCGTCACTTCGGACCACGTGATGGCCACCCGTAGTGCAGAGTTTAAGAAGAGGCTAGCCTCGAGGTGGGAAGTGCCGAGCCCCAAGTGGTGGGGGAGGCTTCCTCCCAAGCTGAGCCTGATGTTCCTCTAGAAGTGAAGAGGAGGAGATTAATTTCTGGTTCCCCTAAGCCCTCCCCTGCCAAGGCTGAGGAAGCCGAGCCTACCATTCCCGTATCGACCGTTCCTCCTGCTCCTTCCAGTCCGATCAAGAGGTCTAGGAAGGGGAAAGCACCTGCCGCACCTTCCGAGCCATTTGTTGAGCCGGATTATCAAATTGCCAAGAAGGCATTTGATCAGATATGGGCTCAGGGCCCACACCGGTACAGAGGGGATGATCCTCCAAATTGATGACTGAGATGATGACTCTCCAGATGAAGGTAACTTCTGAAGCCTTTCCCTGACTTTCTTGTTTGCTCATTTGTTTTACTCTAATTTATCTGTCTTGCTTCATACAGAGCATGCATAGTTTAGCTGCTCTGATGGTGACCCCCATGGGCCTTGAGGAGGCCGAGAAGCTGAGGACGGAGGTGAATGAGATGAGACTGGAGCTCGGAACAGCCCGTTCCAAAATTTAGTCTGCTGAAGAGGGTCTGAAGGAAGCTACCACCAGCCTTAAGGTAGCAGAGTCTGAGAGGGATATATTTGCTCAGACGGTTGAAAGGCTTGAGGCGGAGTTGGTTGGTCTCCGTAGTTCCATTGATCAGAAGGTTCAGGAGGCAGTTGGTCAAGCCAAAGCTGAGGCTGAGATGGAATTAAAAGATGAAGTTGATCAGATGGGTGATGACCTGATCCTGCTCGGCTTTGAGAATTTCTGAACTAGATTCCAACTTCAGTTCCCGGACTTTGATGTGTCATCAATCGTTCCTCCTGAACCTACCTCATCTCGTCCTGATCCAGATAAGACTGCTGGGGCTCGTGCCCTTAATTTGGAAGAGGACGCAGGCCCCTCTGGGAAATCCTGAGGCTTTATAGGCTTTTGATTCTTTTTTGATGTAGTGAATATATTTTCCCTTTTGATCAATAAGATTGACTTTTCTTCAGATTCTGCTTGTATTTTTCCCTCTTGTGAATTTTGTTGCAAGTGTGGCTGCTCTGAACCCTTTGCATGTTAGATCACACAGTTGCTTTCTAATCTTCAATACTTGTCATTGAATAGTGAATATAGATCTGCCTTATTAAAATAAGACGAGAAAGTAGATATAGCCAGATAGATAGAGCCTGACAGAGTGGGAGTGGATCTCTGTAGAGCTCTGAGATAGACTGCTCTGATTTAAGAGTCTGTGAGGTTAACCGAGCAGCTTGTGCTCGTTATTATGATGCTCGGTATGCTGAGTACTCGGGATTGGGATATATGCGATCTGTTTGGTCTTTGTTATATGTCTTGACCCGTCATGAAATAGTTAAGACCGGTAGGTCTGAATCTTTGAATGGGGGGGTCTATTTACTTTAGACTTTGTTCCCCTCTTTATCGATTTGGGAGCTTAAGTACTGGACTGCGGTCTCTGTCTTGAGAATTCTGTACTCTGTCTCTTGGTATATTGAAGAGGCTTAGTTAATGCACCACTTAGTCATTCGACCGTCGTTTGGGTTTTCGAGGCCACTCTCTTTTTCACCGTTGCGACGGTTCAGTTGGGTGGCTTTTAGACTCCAAGGGTCTATATATATGGAAACGGGGCATACGGTTGCGCTCAACCCTTTTGCTCCCCGATTTGTTTGTGAGAGAAACCTCATATGCTGCCGGAGTTTCTCCCATTCGTCCGGAGATGATGGAAGATTCCTTGCCTGAGTTAGGAATAATGAGCCTGTGGCCGAGAGTTAACCTTCCTCTTTTTTCAGTCTCCAAGGAAGGATTGAAGGAGGCACAAGTCTCCTTGTTTCCTCTGGCATCCGGTCGAGATTTCTCCGATTGGTGGTGGCCCCTCCCTGATTCAACCGAGGCCTGGAGTGTTGGTGATGAAGACGAAGGTGAGTTGCCTCCCCTTCCTCACGCTCTGTCAGAGACCCTTGCTCCAAGTGGCTGGGGTGAAACAGACGGTGTGAAGAAGAAGATTGAAGGTGGGTTACCTTCTCCCCCATGTGACTTGGCAGAGACCCTTGCTCTACTCTTCTGAGGAGTCATGCCGATTACAAAGGTGGAGAATGAAAAAGTCTCTTGGGGCCCACGGCCCCCATTGTCCATTGGTCATGGGACCAGTGATAGTGATGATGAAATGGCCTGGGCACTACTTGATGCAGACTGGGGTTCAGGGTTTCTTCCTTTCAAATGGAGCCGATGAAGGCGGTTTTGGAAGTTTTGGATCCTGTGCCCCTTTATCATCCCAGGAGAAGAGCCATTATGTTGCCAAGCATAGCTTCTGTAATAGCTTCTGTAGTAGCTTCTGTAATAGTGTCTTTGTACTGATGTAAATCTTCTGAGTTATCAATAAAGTTGAATTTCTTCTTCCCAGATCTGATATTTTCTGTGAATGTGCTCTTTTGAAGCTTAAGCGCCTTCTCATGCATTTCTGTTTGTTCTGAAAATAAATCAAAAAGCTTAGAAAAATGCCAGAGTCGACGTACTTTACCTTTGGTTGAAACCATAGTACTGGTTTGTTTGGCAGATAAGCCAAATAATATAAGTATCAGATCCGAGGTGTTCCGATCTAGGAAACTTTAGTTGATAGATGCTCGGAACTTCTGCCTTTGGATAGACTGGATCACAGAATCTGCTAATTGAAGACGGACCAGGCTCGGAAGGCCTGTGCATTAAAGTAGTCTAGGCTCGGTAGGCCTGCATATTTTATGAGCCAAGTATTTAAGATCTGTATAGCATGGACCAGACTCTGAAGGTCTGTGCACTATAGATGGACCAAGTCATGAGACTTGTGCATTAATAGATGGACCAGGCTCTGAAGGCCTGTGCATTAATAGATGGACCAAGTCATAAGACTTGTGCATTAATAGATGGACCAGGCTCTGAAGGCCTATGCATTATAGATGGACCAAGTCATGAGACTTGTGCATTAATAGATGGACCAAGTCATAAGACTTGTGCATTAATAGATGGACCAGGCTCTGAAGGCCTGTGCATTAATAGATGGACCGAGTGAACACTCGTACATTATGGACCAGGCTCTGGAGGCCTGTGCATTAATAGATGGACCAAGTCATGAGACTTGTGCATTAATAGATGGACCAGGCTCTGAAGGCCTGTGCATTAATAGATGGACCGAGTGAACACTCGTACATTATGGACCAGGCTCTGGAGGCCTGTGCATTAATAGATGGACCAAGTCATAAGACTTGTGCATTAATAGATGGACCAAGTCATAAGACTTGTGCATTAATAGATGGACCAGGCTCTGAAGGCCTGTGCATTAATAGATGGACCGAGTGAACACTCGTACATTATGGACCAGGCTCTGGAGGCCTGTGCATTAATAGATGGACCAAGTCATGAGACTTGTGCATTAATAGATGGACCAGGCTCTGAAGGCCTGTGCATTAATAGATGGACCGAGTGAACACTCGTACATTATGGACCAGGCTCTGGAGGCCTGTGCATTAATAGATGGACCAAGTCATAAGACTTGTGCATTAATAGATGGACCAAGTCATAAGACTTGTGCATTAATAGATGGACCAGGCTCTGAAGGCCTGTGCATTAATAGATGGACCGAGTGAACACTCGTACATTATGGACCAGGCTCTGGAGGCCTGTGCATTAATAGATGAACAGTTTTAAGGAAGTAAAAGAAAAAAAATCTTCATTGATAATACTTCCGCAAGTGTTCTACGTTCCATGGCCTAGGAACAGGTTTCCCAGTCGTGTCTTCAAGCCAGTAAGTGGTAGGTCGAACGACCTTTGTCACTTTGTAGGGGCCTTCCCAATTTGGTGACAACTTTCCCATGGTGGGATCCTTGGTGTTCTGAAAGACTCTTCTTAAGACGAAGTCTCCAACTTGAAAGCTGACTGTCTTGAGCCCTATCCTGGATTTATTGACCATTCTTTGTTGGTAGGCTTCCATCCTGATGCTAGCCTGATCCCTTCTTTCTTCGAGCAAATCCAAGTTCTCCATCAGCTGCTGATCATTGGATTCTTGCTCAAAGGCCTCAGTCCTCAGAGTTGGCATACCGATTTCAACCGGAATTACTGCTTCTGTCCCATAGGCTAATGAGAAGGGTGTTTCAGAGGTGTGAGTTCTTCTGGTTGTACGGTAGGCCCAAAGGACTCCTGGGAGCTCTTCTGCCCACTTCCCTTTGGCTTGTTCCAACCTTTTCTTTAACCCATCAAGGATTGTTCGGTTGGTGACCTCTGCCTGCCCATTTGCTTGTGGATGGCCTGGAGAGGCAAAGTGCTGCCTGATGTTGAGATTTTCGCAGAATGCCTTGAAGCCTTTACCAGTAAATTGTGTCCCATTATCCGAGATAATTACACGTGGTATGCCAAACCTGCAGACAATGTTCTTCCAGGTGAAGCTTTCGACCTCCTTTTCTGTAATATGCGTTAAAGGCTCGGCTTCGGCCCATTTAGAGAAGTAGTCGATAGCCACTAAGAGGTACTTCCTGTTTGGAGGTGCTCGTGGTAACGGGCCCACAATGTCCATTCCCCATTGAGCAAAGGGCCAAGGACTAGGAATCGGGATGAGCTCGTGCTGAGGCTGGTGTTGGTACGAGGCGAATCTCTGACATTTGTCACACTTCCGAACATATTCTTTAGCCTGTTTCAGCATGCCGGGCCAGTAGTAGCCCTGTGATAGAGCTCGGTGGGCTATAGTTCTGCCCCCATTGTGATTCCTCCTGTAAAGTTTGTCGTTCAGGATCAGGTACCGAGCCGCTCTGATTCGGATTCTCCTGGCTTTGTTTTTATCCTCTGGGAGGAGCCCGGATCTTAGATACTGAAGGATTGGGGTCATCCAGCTCTGGGTCTGTTCATCAATTTGAGCAACTGATGCTTCCTCAATGCTGGATCCTGGCTGAAAAGAGATTTTAATAGTGGAATCTGTTTCAGACTTGAGGCGGGAGGCCATGTTAGCCAGAGCATCTGCTCTGCAGTTCTGACTTCTCTCAATCTTCTGGATAGTGAAAGTTTGGAAAGAATGCTTTAAATGGTTTACCAGTTCGGAGTACCGAAGCATCCTGTCATCCTTAATGGCAAACTCTCCCAAAACTTGGCTTACTACCAGTTGGGAGTCAGAGAAGACATCGAGGTTCTGAGCCTCGCATTCCAGGGCAAGCTTCATCCCTAAGATTAGGGCCTCGTATTCAGCTTCATTATTAGAAGCTCTAAATCCCAGGCTGACTGCTTTTTCCGATGTAAGTCCATCAGGGGACTGTAGTACCAGTCCTACCCCTGATCCTTGATCGGTTGACGAACCATCAATATACAGCAGCCAGGTTCCTGTAGTTTCGGTGATTTGTGCTTCGTTCTGCAGTGCCGGGGTGAACTCGGCTACAAAGTCAGCTAAGGCCTGCCCTTTAATGGAGTTTCGGGGTACATATGCTATGTCAAACTCCCCTAGCTCCACAGACCACTTGACCAATCTTCCCGATACCTCGGGTTTCCTCAGTATTGACTTTAAAGGATAGGCAGTTGGAATCTCAATTGGATGGGCCTGGAAGTAAGGTCGAAGCTTCCGGGCTGATATGACCAAGGCATAGGCCAGCTTCTCTACTTCTGGGTATCTTTTCTCCGTGTCAAGTAGTGCCCTACTGACGTAGAATATAGGCCTCTGTACTCCTTTGTCCTGTCTGATTAGTGCAGAACTGACCGCGTTCTCAGAGACTGCTAGGTACAGGAGCAGCTTTTCTCCTTGTACAGGTTTTGACAGGAGCTCTGGAGAGGCCAGGTACTCCTTTAGTTCTTGGAAGGAATGCTCGCATTCTTCTGTCCATTGCAAAGCCTTGCTGCCCTTTAGAGCTTTAAAGAAAGGTAGGCAACGATCGGTGGACTTGGATATAAATCTGCTCAATGCGGCGACTCTGCCGTTCAGTGCCTGAATCTCCTTTCTGGTCTTTGGTGACTTCAGTCCAATCAGGGCTTGGATCTGAGTGGGATCTGCTTCGATACCTCTTTGAGAGACGATGTACCCTAAGAATTTTCCCTTCGTAACTCCGAAGGTACATTTCGAGGGGTTGAGCTTCATCTTGTGCTGTCTGAGGATATCGAAGGTCTGGGCTAAGTGTTGGAGGTGGCTGCCTTTCTGGAGGCTCTTTACGAGCATGTCGTCGATGTATACCTCCATGGTGCTGCCAAGCAGTGGGCTGAACATCTTGTTCACCAACCGTTGGTAAGTGGCTCCAGCGTTCTTCAAACCGAAAGGCATCACTCTGTAGCAATAGAGTCCTCTTTCTGTTATGAAGGCAGTCTTTTCCTGATCTGGAGGGTACATCTGGATCTGGTTGTATCCAGAGTAGGCGTCCATGAAACTCATAAGCTCATGCCCTACAGTGGCGTCAACCAGTTGATCTATTCTCGGCAGTGGAAAGCTGTCCTTGGGGCATGCTTTGTTGAGGTCTGTATAGTCAACACAGACTCTCCACTTGCCGTTCTTCTTCTTGACGAGCACAGTGTTGGCTAGCCACTCGGGATAGAAAACTTCCCGTATCATCCTGGCGTCTAGCAGCCTCTGGACTTCTTCGTCTATAACCCGATGCCGTTCGGGAGCGGTCGGTCTTCTCTTCTGTCTGACTGGGGGGTGATCTGGATCTACCATCAGTTTGTGAGTTATCAGATTAGGATCTATCCCCTCCATGTCCCTGGTTTCCCAAGCAAAGATAGAGAGGTTGTTCTTCAGAAACCTGACTATCTTTTCCTGCTCGGCGGGCGTAAGGTCTGGGCCGATGGACAAATAACGCCCCTCTGCTTCTGAACTGACCAGTATCTTGATGGGCTCGCCAACAGGCTTGGCTCGGCTATCACGTCCCCTTGGGCTCAGGGGCTCTTCAACGCCGGATGGGCAATCTTCCACCTCGGGAGTGTGAGTGAAAACCGGATCTGCACAGTCCCGAGTGTACTGTAATTGCTATTTTGGAGCTGTCTCCTTGAGGGCAATAGCGTGACATTCTCGTGAGGTTGGCTGACATCCTCGGACCGAGTGCACGCTCTGATTGTGGACGTATTTCAGACACTGATGAAGGGTCGAAGTGACCGCCCCTATCTGGTGTAACCAGGGTCTCCCGATGATGACGTTGTATGGAGACTTCATGTTCAACACCATATACTCAGAGATGGTGGTCTTCTGCCCTTCACCTTCCCTAATAGTGGTAGGAAGGTCAACTCTCCCCAGGGGGGTGCTGAGGCTGCCATCAAAAGCTGCCATTACGGCAGTGGTGGGCTTGACGCTGTCCTGGTCTATGCCCATCCGCTTAAGCGGTTCATAAAATAGAATGTTGACTGAGCTGCCAGTGTCGACTAGGACTCTTCTAGTTTCGAAATTGGCGATTCTGAGGGTGATAACAAGGGCATCACTGTGAGGGCAGTGTACCCCTGCTAGATCTTGCTCGGTGAACTGGATCTCTGGCCCTGGCTTGAGCCTCTTTTCGACGTTGGAGACCTGCAAAATGTTTGGGGCGGTTCTGGCCTCCCGAGCATATCTTTTTCTTGCCCTGTTGGACATTCCTGTAACAGGGGAGTCAGCATGGAGGACGTAGATAACATGGTTGTTCTGCCTCTGAGGCTCGTTTCGTCCTTCCCGCTGCTCTTGCCTCTGTTCGGGCCTCTGATCTGGCCGCTGCTGAGGCTTGTCTTCTTGGGGGTTCTACCTTCCGTCTTGTTTGACGAACTCCCGAAGACGTCCCTTCTTTATGAGTTATTCTATCTCATATCGGAGGGTCCTGCAAGTGTTAGTAGTATGCCCATGATCTTTATGGAAATTGCAATACTTACTTTGGTCCCGCAGGCTGGGATCTCCTTTGATCGGCTCTGGCCACCTCAGGTTCTCCCGATCTCGGATCTGCCGGAGTACCTGGTTCGGAGTAGTGTTCAAAGGCGTGAAGTTGGTGAACTCCCTTGGTGCGGAGTTGTACACAGCTCTAGGAGCTGTTTTCTTCTCTGGGCTCCTGACCCTCTTTTTGTTGGAGTCTCTTCTGTGATCCTCCTTCTTATGGTCCTCCCGCTTCGGATTATCCCTCTGGGTCTGATCCTTGCCCTTCTAGGCTGAGCGGTTGGCTTCTTCCAGGTTGATGTATTTTTTGGCCCGATCCATCAATGCTGCCATATCGGCCGGGGGGCTCTTTGTCAAGGAATCTCTGAAGCCACCTTGGGCAAGCCCGGCAGTAAGGGCCGCAACAAGGAACTTCGGGCTGCAATCCGTGATCTCAGTGAGCTCGGTGTTGAAGCGGGCAATGTAGGCCCGGAGGGATTCATCCCTGGTCTGCCTAACATTCAGCAGGAATTCTGGCCCCCTTCTGAGCCTCCTGCTGGTCATAAACCTATCCAAGAACTGTCTACCGAGCTCGTAAAAGCTGGCAACAGAGTTCGGAGGGAGGTTGTGGAACCACTTCAGAGTTGTTCCCTTCAAGCTAGTGATGAACGTTCGACACATGAAAGCATCTGAGGCTCCGTGAAGGGCCATCGTATGCTGATAATGAGATAGGTGATCCCCTGGATCTCCAGATCCGTCGTATAGAGTGAATTTGGGCACCACGAACTTTCTAGGCCTCTCTTCGGACATGATGGCGTGGGTGAACGGAGTGGCTAGTCTTCCGAGCAGCCTGGCTAGTTCGTCTTGCTCTGGAGGGTTCTGAGGTCCTCTTAAGCCGTTTGTCCGGTCCATAGACTCGGCAATCTCCTCTACCCTTCGCGGGTCTCTGAGTCTGACATCTTGTGAACCCTGTCTGATAGCCTCGGCTTCAGGGTAGTAGGGTGGAGTGCGCCCTTCGGATGGAGGAGGAATCCGAACCGGCGGGACTGGCGCTGCATGATAAGGTTCCTGTGGTGCCGGGGGTGCGCCCGAAACCCTAGGAGTTGGGGCTCGAGTAATGCTCCGGTAATGCACGTCGGGGACAAAAGCGGATGTTCCCCAGCCAGGGACTGTTGATGGCTGCGGATCTCGGCCAGCGTGAGCAACGCCTGAGGGGTGCCCAGGCTGGTTAGCGGGGGCCTGCCCACGAAGTTCTTCATTCCCCGTGGCAACCGGGGGTTGCGTTCCTGCAACGAAGTTGACCGGCGGGCTAGAAGAAGCCGCCGCTTGGTTCTGCGTGAGCGTTGCCAGCGTTCTAGTAATGGCTAGCAACTGCTCCTGTACCAATTCATTGTGTCGATTTATTGCTTCGATCTCTTGTCGCATAGGGTTGGCCGCTGGTCCCCTTGTGCGTGGAGCAGGCGGCTGACGCTGAGCGTTTTGCGAATTCTGAGTATTCTATCGGGGTCGGAGATTTGGTGCCATGGTTTTCCGGTGGGGAAAAAGATGAGTTTACGAGTAAAGCACGTAGAGATTAGTCGTTCCCACAGACGACGCCAAACTGATGCTGCACTTTTTGACTCGCAACACGTAAGGGCTCCATGACCTGTAGAACACTCAGAAAGATGATCAGAGGACCACCGGATTGGCTCTGGTGGTAGCCGCTCCGATGCTTAAGTAAGTAAGGGAATTGAAAGACTGTATTGAAAGTCAAAGAATGAGAATGAAAATAAAAGCGTACCTCTAGGGTTTAATATATAGGCCGAAGCTTTCCTAAGTTGGTTAGGATTCGACGCCATGAATATAGGGATATGTTCATCGGAGATTGCAGTTACCTTGTGGGCATTGAGTCGTAGATGGAGATAATCATAAATGGTAGTTTCCGTATTGGAGACTGCTTCCTTATTCTCTGCTCGGAATCCGCTAAGGGGAGACGAGATCTGAAGCTCTGGTCTGGACCCTGTGGTCAGTTCTGGATATATTTGTTTGGTCACTTCCGACTTTATGTGATGATCTGGGTGTCATTGGCTGAGCGAGAATCATGCTAGCTGAACATAAATCGGACTGTGGTCATACGTGTCAAGTGTTGATTGGCCTGTCCTTTTATGGTATACCACTTCTGATTGATATGCTAGCACTCTGAACCGTTTATCTGTTTTGGTCTATTGAACTTGACTTGGATTTATTGAACTATTAATTCCAAACTGATTTAATTACCATGTGATTTAAGCAAAGATTGAATTCGAAACTCTTGCCTCGATATCTGTGTTACTCACTGGGCTTTTTAAAGCTCATTCCATTATTTTAATAATTTCAGGGAAACTCTCAGATGGACAGGTTTAGCAGGTCCAGAACTTAGGGGGAAAATGTTGGAGACCCCCAGATAAAATGATAACCCATTTTTGTGAATCTATACCATTTTTGTACTTTTTGTGTAATTGAACAGATTATGACATTTTGTGGTGAAACTGTTTTGTAAGCTTGATTAAGATAGGACTGACTATGATGTATCCTGAATGCTCTGCCAAGTATATATGTATGCATTCTCTTGTGAAAATTCCGCTGCTTAAATTATATATGTTGAATGCATTATGCTTGGGATTTAGATCGGAATGGCCTGTGGTTAGGATTACCGTCGGGGTTTTGTTTTCAAAAAAAAAAACTGATAAAACCCGATGGGTGCCTAACTGGCCTTTGTCACGTGCCCCAAATCCGCACAGGGTGGGTCTGGGGGATGTGACAGTGTAGGTTTATTATCTTGGGCCTTCTGGACCCAATGGTAGGGCCCATTTTGTGAGACGAGACTTTGAAAAATAAAGGCACGTAAAAGTGTAAAAATGACCATGTTGCCCCTAGTGCCCCTAAAGCCAAATAGATATCCGAGAGGGTCTAAATTGACTTTTTTCGACGTTCTGGACCCAATGGTGAGGTCTATATTATGAAATAAAGTACAAAAAAATATGACACGTAAACATATGAAGCTATAGAATCAAACCTAAAATTAATGAAGCTACCAGAAAAGTATACTTAAAAAGTATAACGCCTAAAATGGAAATTAGGATTTAACACGATCTAAGAATAAGTTAAGAGCATCAATAGGAGATATTTGAAATGAATGTGAAGTTAATAGACTCTTTATGAATTGTTCTTAGGAACTACAGAGAAAGAGGGAAATTGCATTAGTAGCACTGACCCTAAAGACAGAGGGGACTAATCCTGTATTTGAAGCGGAGATTTAACTCCATGAATTTGAAGAAGTTTTAAGTTCAAAATATCTGAAGCATTTGAATGTCAAAATTAATTAAATATTAAATTGTTAAAATATACAATTAATTAATTAAATTGTTAAAATTAATTAAATATTAACGTAATTCTTGATGTCCAAATTGGACAAGTAATTAGTGTTTTCTTTACGTAAGGAATATTCTAAAGCCAATGGAAGGGTCCGTTTTGTGAGACGGGACCCCAAAAAATAAAAGACACGTAAAAGTGTAAAATGATCAATTTGCCCCTAGTGCCGTTAAAGCCAAATGGAAGTCCGAGATGGTCTAAATTAACTTTCTTCGACATTTCGGACTCAATGGTGAGGTCCATATTATGAAATAAAGTATGAAAAAATATGATACGTAAATATGTGAAGTTGTTAAAGCAACCCTAAAATTTAATGAAGCTACTAGAAGAGTATACTTTAAGAATACAACGCCTAGGATAGATATTAGGATTTAAATATGATCTAAGCATAAGTTAAGAGCATCAATAGGAGATATTTGAAGTGAATGTGAAGTTAATAGACTCTTTATGAATTGTTCTTAGGAACTACAGAAGAAAGGGAAAGCGCACTAAAAGCACTGACCCTAAAGACAGAGATGAGTAATCCTGTATTTGAAGTGGAGATTTAACTCCATGGATTTGAAGAAGTTTTAAGTTCAAAATATATGAAGCATTTGAATGTCAACTTCAGTATTCACTTGATTTCTATTTTAAAATATTTATGTTCTTATAAACCCTACTGTGACATGCTCAGTGTATGGTTTCTACTACAGTTTTCCTTAAAAAAATGTTTTAGCATGTCTAAGTTTAAAATACCAAATCTCTTTAAAATATTCTGAATTTTCATATTCCAAGTATTTGATGATTCTATCATGAAGTCATGAACATTATGTTTTGAATGCTCATAAAAGCATCTATTTGAAGAAGTCATATTTCAAATGCTCTTAAATGCATATATTTGAAAAAGTCATATTTTAAATGCTCATGAAACACATCCATTTGAAGAAGTCATGTGATAAATACTTTTAAATGAAACTACAGAGAGGCCATGTTTTAATGCTTTTAAATAGCATCTATTTGTAAGTGTTTTATACCTCTTGTTGCCACTAGTAATACAAGATAAGTGTGCATAAGCACTATTTATGACGTTGGGTTCCTTTGGAACTCAATCATGACATTAAGAAATGCCAAGTAGTAGGATTTATCCCCTAGGCATGAGATTTCTCCATTGAAGTAAGACTGGTGTCACGACCCCAAATCCGGCCTATCATGATCGAGGGAATCGCGACCGTCACCCTTCAACCCATGGGCCGTCGGGTCAGGCTTCACATGAGTAACGACGCCGAACGACTGTGCGATAAGGCCAGAACTGGCAAATTACGGAAGCGTGAAAAACTTTTTCTTTTCGCATGCCCGCCCAGTACCGTTACTTCTTCTTCTTCTTCTTCGGAACGGTAGACAAATGATATAAAATCAGAGCATACTAAAAATTTTAAAGTTATACATATTACATATTTGTTGCCTTTCGGGCTTAAGTACATATTTGTGCAAAATTTACTACATCAAAATTTGACCAACTACGGATCCTAGTACTTCCAAAATTCCTGATCAAAATGGAGCTGCCAATCACCAATCCTCAAATTGGGCAAGGCTTCCACCCATCATCATCACCTGAAAAATGTTGGGGAATAGGGTGAGCTTGAAAAAAGCCCAGTGAGTAATTTCAGTACTTTGTCATGGGTTTCAACTGGTAGTGGGTTAGTTATAAGAGAAGGTTCATATAAACATACACTACCAATTGTACATATACTTCAGATACATAAAATAGAATTCTTTAAAAAGATAGCATGAAGTATACAAGGCATTCAAGTTCGGCACGTATTTCAATGATCGTAGAATACAAGAATTCTTCAAATCATATAGCATGATGCATTTTTAAAGCATTCAATAAAGCATTTAATATGCAATAGAATTTATAAACATGTGTAGAATGGCCATTTGAAAGCCAAGGGAATGATTTGAAATCCTTTCCATGAAATAGGAGGATGCGAACTTCTTCTTCTTTAAAACATGGGGTTATGTAAAACCCAATTCAAATAAATGAAGGTTTAAAAACCTGTTACCATTTCTGAAAACATTGTCATTTTTTTTCACTTTCATTAGGTGAAAATCTATTTCGAACCAGATTCCAATTTTACTTCTCGTGGAGATATCTCATACATGGGGGATCAGATCCTGCTACCGGGCATTCTTCATGTCAATTGAGTTTCGAAGGAATCCCAATATCATTACTTGGTGCTTATGCACAATTATCTTGCAAAAACATGACTTCTTCATGAAATGCTTTTTATGAGCATTTAAAAAAAAATGGCTTCTTCAATAATTGTTTTTCATGTACAATTAAAAATGTGGCTTCAATAAGAGAAAGAGTTTTCATGTGTATTCAAAACACGGACAATTTAACAAGGTTTTTAAATATTTGGAGGACAATACTTGAAACATTTAACATAAGAGCTTCAGGAATTTAAATCACGATGCATAAGAATTTATTAAAGCATATACAGAATAAAAACATTTAATTTAAGAAGCATTTAATAAAACTGACAATTACATGGACATGCAGAAAATAAACGTATCATTTGTCAGAAATATCAAGAAGTAAATTTGTCACATCCCGAACCCCACCCTACGTAGATGTCGAGGATATGATGCCAGTTAGCCGCCTTGCCGGTTTGCCGACCGACAATGCGACCAACCAAAGGCGAGTTTCTGAACTTACTGATGAATTGCATTCCAAATGTAGGGTCAGAGCAGCAGAATTTAAAACTTTTTTATCTTGGGAATGCAACTCAGTTATATACCACAAAGGTACGTACCACATAGCAAGTATAAAACCAAACAACTAATAACTCTAGCCACAGAGCACGTCTATAATCAGACATATAACACAGAGCACATCTAATCTCTCTAGAGTACCATTACCATGAGCCATGTCTCAATATCTAGTGCATATCAATCACATCAATCAAATCATGTCACTCACTTGAATAACTAGATTCAATCCATAAGAGTCCAAGTTTCCACAAATAGTGCTAAACAGATCCTTGCTCGGGATGTCGACCCTTATCATCCCATTGTGCCTTCTAATCCATCGGAGATAAATCTTGAAAAATGTTAGGATAATGGGGGTGAGCTTAAATAAGCCCAGTGAGTAACAGAGGTTCCCTATCATGGGTTTCAAAACTAGTTCTTGCTTATAAAGCACATGGATAGTTCAGTCATTTCAGAAATAACAGTTTTATAAATCCACTTGAAATGCAGTTTAAGTAGAATAAATAGAGAACCGAACTAAATAAAACAAATAGAACAGAACAAAATAGAACAGAATCATAACATAACAAATTAGAACGGAACGGAACAGAACAGAACACAACAAAACATAACAGAATAGAACTAAACAGAACATAACAAATCAGAACAGAATAGTACATGATGCCAATATATCAATCAGAGACATAGGCATATCATCAACGAAATGGAACAGAACAGAATTGTGTACATCAATCAGAGACATAGGCGTATCATCAATGGAATGAAACAGAACAAAATTGAGTATATCAATCAGAGACATAGGCATATCATCAACGGAATGGAACAGAACAGAATTGAGTACATCAATCAGAGACATATGCGTATCATCAATGGAATGGAACAGAACAGAATTGAGTATATCAATCAGAGACATAGGCATATCATCAACAGAATGGAACATAACAAAATTGAGTATATCAATCAGAGACATAGGCATATCATCAATGGAATGGAACATAACAGAGTTGAGCGGAATGAAATAGAACAGAATAGGATGCCAATTAGGCACATAATCATGAAATGTATGCTCAAATGCATCTCAAGTAGAACAATGCAGCTCAAACGGATCAGATCAGAACATAATAGATCAGACAGATCAAAACAGAGTAGAGCCAAAACATAACGGATCAGAATAGAACTGAGTACCGATCAAACCGTGACATATCATCAAATGTTCCTGAACCTTCCCCAGCTGCCCATAAGCGGACCACTCGTAGGGCCTCTACCCTCTGGGGTCAGATCAGAGCGGAACAGTATGTCAATCAGAAGTATAGGCAAATAAATCAAAAAATAAAACAGATCAGTATTGAGCGGAACAGAACAGAATAGAACATAACAGGATGCCAATTAGGCACCTAATTAAGTATATTCGAGCTTCCTCAACTGCCCATCGCGGACTACTCGTGGGGCCTCTACCCTTTGGGTACCACTCTAGCCTACTTATGCCATACTGCTCAAAACTAGAGTGGGCCCAAGAGTAAGACACAACATAACAAAACAGAATCAGAACAGATCATATAACATAACAAAACAGACCCGAACAGAACAAAAAAATAGGAGAGAACAAAATCATGCCATGTGTAATACAGTACAAAGGGTATGCATTTAAGTATATGCATTTAAACAGTACAGTATATAAAATGGTACATTGTATCAAGATACAAAATCTAGACAGTGTAACTTATACACCAAGTCAGAAGTTCCAAGTTACTCACAAATTGTTCGCTTATCTCCATTCATGAAAAATTTGATAATTTCCAGATATGTCAGACACCTCCTTGCATATCCTGAATAATCATCATCAATCACAGACAGGTCAGAATTTAACCATTCATGTCTTATTCATCATCTTAGGCATTTATCGGATTACCTAAAATAGCCTAGTATCCTATTACCCCTTTCATTGGGTTTCATCTAAGGCTATTTTATTCTTTAATTAGACTTAGTAGCTATCAGGATTATGATCTAAGTCATTTAGACTTCAATCGTTATCAGTTAAGTACTTATTTAACCTTAGGGGCAAAATGGTAATTTTTCCATTCTTTTCCCGGACCCTATCGTGGTCTTCAGAATAGTCCACATATCTTAAACATAAAGTTCTAAGTCTTTTGGACTCAAATTGTTATCAATTAAGTAGTTATTTAACTTTAGGGGCAAAATGGTAATTTTACCATTCTTGTCCCGGACTCTGTCGTGGTCCTCAAAATATCCCATATTTCTTATATATAATTTTCTAAGTCTTTTAGACTTTATTTGGTATCTGCTTTTGATCATCAGGACACATCGGTCATTTCTCATTTTATACATCGACTATTCTGAAGTCTTAGTTAGCCCTTCAATTTCATAATTATGCTTATGACAATTTATCAGATTAGATTGGCCTTTATTCGACCTCCACTTTGCACTTACCATGCTCAGGGGTATTTTGGTCATTTTACATTTCGTGAGATTCTGACCCTAATTCATCATTTAATCATGTGTATAGTTTCACGAGTATCCGAACTTCTATCAGTATCAATTTCGTCCCATTTGGTCTTCGTATAGCATCAGGGGCATTTTGGTAATTTTACATTTCGTGAAATTCTGACCTTGATTCGTCATTTAATCATGTATATAGTTTCATGGGTATCTGGGCTTCTATCAGTATCAATTTCGTCCCATTCGGACTTCATTTGGACTCCGTATTGCATCAAGGGCATTTTGGTAATTTCACATATTATATGACTAAACTTTTCGGGACCTCAGTTCATAAAATGGACCTCACCATTAAGTCTACAGTGTCCGACATAGTTAAATTGGACTATCTTTTGTGTTTATTTGGCCTTGGGGATCATTAGGGGCAATACAGTCATTTATAATTTATATGTCTATATTTTTCGAAACTTAGTTTCACAAATCGGACTCCACCGTTGAGTCCAGAATACCCAACATAATCAAAATGGACTATCTTTTATTTTTATTTGGCCCTAGGTATCATCAGGGGCAGTAAAGTCATTTATTATTTACATGTCTTTATTTTTCAGGACTTAATTTCTCAAGTTGGACTTCACCGTTAAGTCCAGAATGCCTGAAATAGTAAAAATGCACTATTTACTTATTTAATTTGGGCTTCGTTTGACCTATTTAATGTTCAGGGGTAAAATAGTCATTTTACCCAATTAATAAAATAATTAAAATAATCATTTTATTATTTAATCATTTTCCAAGGGCTTAATGCATAAAGTTTTCAGAAGCTGGGCCAAAATAGCATTATTTAGGACTATTGGGGTCAAAGTATAATTTACTAAACTTTCAATTTTCTTTATTTTAATAAACTCATTGAACCATTGGGTTTACCTTAGTAAACCCTAGACCGAATTGACTAACCCCTGAACCAACCAATTCAGGCTAGTCTAGAGAACCGGTACAGCATATCCCAGTTATTCACCTTATTCCGGTTTTAGGCTAACCTTTATCCAATTCCTGATTTTATATTCCTGCAGCCAAACAGGGAAAATCAACTTAAATTGGAACACCTAAACGACGTCGTTCTAGTACCATTTTTGTGTTTGGTTGGGTTCCGATCCAGCCCGACCCAGATCCAGTTCAACATAACCCGTCTTCCCCACCCGACTTTCCGGCCACTGTTCATGCGCCGTCTCTGGCGCCGGTGCCGGAATCTGTAGGGAATTTGTCTTATTTTCTCACGTTTTTCATGTCAGTTTTTCGTGATTTTTACACCAATTTAATTCTAAGACATCGAGGAATCATTTGGCAGCATTTTGGGCCTCAAATAGCCTCTATTCACACACCCAAATCAAGTTTTTGACCGGATTATTCCTAGCTCTATCATGGTCATTTCTTGACCATTTTACTTGATTCAAAGTGATTTAGAATTCTGAAATGATGCTCCATCTATTCCCATTCTCAAAAGTGCATTTAATCTGACATTTTTCAACTTGCCATGGCAAGGTCTCTTTCATGGCCCAAACATGGCAGTTGGGTTTTTACCTACTGTTTTGAGCCTAACCTCATGAAATATTAATCTCTTGAGCATGCATGTCCTTAAAACCCAAAAACAGTACCAAAGAATGAAAGATAATGAGAGAAATATTTTTACCTTCTTCTTCAACCCTCCCTCTCTCTTTGATTCTAAGCTCGACTCAGATTCTCCCAAGCCCCCTCTTCTTCTTCTTCTTGATCCGTAGTTCCTCCATACACACGCACATGCACACACAAGCATACACACACTTGTACACAAAGTCTCTCACATGGACTCTTTCTCTCTCTCTATCTGAGCACTTCTGAATTCTGAATTCCCCATCTCACATACGCAAGCTCAAATACATATATACATCATATATTATATTTTTCATATATTTGATTTGATTTTCATGAAATTTAATTGGTGGGTGTGGTGGTCCAATGGGGGGCTGCCACTTCATTTTGATAATCAGAATTTATGCATTATATGATACATATATACATATCTTATGCATAACAAAGCACAAAAGTGCTTGTCGGCCAGGTGGAAATATTTTTAGGACTTTAAAACCTTGCCTTACTTGGTCAAGGGTTCAAATCCCCTTGGCCTTACTTTTGCCCCCTCTTTTTTCCACATTTTGGGCTTATGCCTTGTTTAGCTAGCACAAATTTTTGTTTTAGCTTTTTCCTTCACAATTTCTTTTCTATTGCTCTTTTTACGAAATGGTTTCTTCTTAGGGTTTTTTATTTCAGTTAGCTTCGATGCCAAGGGCCCCGTGTCGGTTATTACTTCTTTGTGATTTCCATAGTTAGCTAATTCGAATTCTTGTAGGGTTAAAATGACATCATTTCACCTAATTAATTGACAATTAGGCTCGGGTATTACACCCTGCTCTCTGGACTGTTTAATTATTTTATCAGTCTATCGTGACCGTCGGGAGATTCCTGATTTACTTTCTTGATTATTCTTTATGTCGGTTCTAATTAATAATTAGCAAACTAATTATTAATTAGTCAAGGTCGGGGTGTTACAAAATTTGCATGCCATGTTAGAATTTATAAATAATTACGATAGAACGTTGGAATATAAAGCATATAAATACGAAAGTTTAGAATTTGAAATACAGCAGATATAAAAACACTTCAGAATATTTGAACTTAAACTTCTTCAAAATCCATAGAAATTAAAACCTCCACTTCAAAGTACAAGATTACTCACCTTATACTCTTGGGTTGGTGCTACTGCTCTACCTTTCCTTTGCCCTTTTTCAATCTCCGTTGCATTTCACTTAATGTTTCGGTGTTTTCTCGCTCCTCTTCTTCTTCCTTCAATTTTGCTTCAGCAAGTTTCCTTGCCGCTACTTCCTTCATAAATCATCCCACTGGGACGATAGGGGCTTTATATAAAAGGCCTAACCGAGACAATCTCACACGTCTTGGCAATCCTTTTTTTTTCTTTTTACTACTTTGCTTTCCCATAAAAGCTCCTCCATGAAGGCTTTTTGCTTATCCATGATAATTACTACCTAAAACACAATTAACGTGTTAGGAATTCATTTTAATTCATCACTCTTCTAGTAGCTTCATAAGATCATAGGGTTTAATTCTATGTCATATTTTTTCGTACTTAATTTCATAATATGGACCTCATCATTGGGTCTGGAACGTCGAAGAAAGTCGATTTAGACCTTCTCGAGTTCCCATTTGGCTTTAGGGGCACTTGGGGTAATTTGATCATTTTACATTTTTACGTGTCTTTATTTTTTGGGGTCCCTCATCATGAAACGAACCTCACCGTTGGTCTCAGAAGGTCCAAGATAATAAGAATACACTAATAACTCGTCTTATTTGGACTTCGGCATATTAGGGGCAATTTGGTAATTTATACTTTAACGCGTCTTAATTTTTTGGAGTCCCGTCTTGTGAAACGGACCCCACCATTGGGTCCAGAACGTCCAAAATAGTCAAAATACACTATTTATTTTATTTTATTTGGACTTTGTTTGACCCATTTTTGACTTAGAGACATTTTCATAATTTTTCCTATTTAAAATATTAAAATAATATTTTAATTATTTTACTGTTTGAGCCCTAGTGAAATTATTCAAAATTTTTGGGGTCAGATTACAAATTCTCAAAATTTCGGTCTGAACCAGTGGGTTCTGGGCTTAAAAACCCTAAACCGGTCCAATACTCACTCAACCAACCACTTCAATTCAGTTCAGAAAACCGGTACAGCATATCCCAGTTATTTGCCTTATTCACGGTTTGGGTTATCCCCATTCCTAATTCCCATTTCATATAGCTGTAACCAAACAGGCCAACTTTAGTTTTTAATTTAAAACCCAACAACGCCGTTTCATTAATGTGGTGGCTATCCCGCAATTCAACACTTGTCTGAGTCGACATGTTCGGTCTGAACGAGTTGGGCGAGTCAACTCGTCGTCTTCCTCATCACCTAGGGCTACTATTGCCCTAGTTTCTGGTTTTCAAGTTTTCCAATTTCGTGGCTTTTTGGGATGCTTCTTCTTTCTGTTTTGAAGGGTATCGGTCACTGAAGGTCTAGGAAACTTTTTGGCATTGGTTTCAAGTCTCAAATCAGGCCCTAGAAGCTACAGTGAAGAGGATAGTCACAACTTGCAACTGGCTTGTAAATGGCCATTTCATCACTGTTTTAAGCGTGGTTTGGCTTGTTTTGACCATCGTGGCAAGAGGATTCGATCCCCATTCTAAAACAGAGAATAGGGGTTTATCTTAGAGGTTGGGTTCTAAACCCGTGACTTGCAAGTCGATTTACCCTACCGGCAAAAACGAAAAATTTATCCTGATTTTTTAGATCTTTACATCCTTCCCCCCTTAAAGAAATTTTGTCCCGAAGTTTAGAAATGTACCTCTTCGACAAAATTTAGAAAAAAAAAATCAATACAAAATGCGTTGTAACATGGAGACGTGCAGCCTTACACCTATGGATCCTTCACCTCTCCCCTCCCCAGGTGATGTGGAATGCATTACCCCCTCCCATTACCCTTTCCCCCCCAAAAAAAACCTTGTCCACTTGGGCGGGCGTGCAGACATCTCCACACTCCCTGCTAGGGTCTGGTTCTGATACCATTTGTAACGGCCCACTCCACATGGCACAACGTATAATGAAATCTTCAAACATAATGGCCTATCAATGCCAATTTTTTCAAATCCATCCCAGCATCATGACCCACCGGAATAATGCAACATAATTAAAATATAAAATTCTCAATGCCCACAAGGATACCTTAAAATCTCTCAACATATGTGATGGCTATTTAACTAACCACAAATTAAGTTATTCGATCATCTAAATAATCCATCACAATGCCATCAATCCATCACTTGCACCTCAATGTAATTTAATAATCCAATATTCTCCAAGTACTATAACTATCCACAAGACATCAACAACATAATCTTAAAGTAAAGTCACTAACATCTACCTTAGTCTATATATATACCCGAGACTAAACATCAAGCATATATTTATAAAGATTCGCCTATTGATTTCAATCATATACATATCAATTAGATATCCGAACGTAAACAATATAGTCTATATATTCCAAACATGACACCTAAGGCAATATATCAAGGTTCAAAAACTCAAAACATTAGAAAAGGTTAAAAAAAAAAAATCCCAATTTCATCTAAGGTTATTCTAATTAATCACTGTAATACCCCGACCCAAAATATCGGGTCATAGGGCACGTATTTCGAGGTTATGAAAAAAATAGGTGTAAAGATGTCTACACTTAAGGAAAACAATTAATTAATTTAAGATAATTAATTAATTAAGTCTATGAAATTGATTATTAATTAAAATAAATAGAAAATACACACATAAAAGTATATTATGTGATCAAGCATGTGTAAGTATTTATATATGTATAATTATATGCATGTAATACTTGGATATAGGAAAAATAAAATAAAATAAATATAATATATAGATATATATATATGGGACGGCTGTGTGTATAATATACATTTATATATATATATATATATATATATATACACATGGAGACATGGAGGTAAGGTGGGAGTTACCTATATATGTATATTATAATCAAGTAGGTGGGGAAGTATGGTAGGAAGTAAGGGGGGTAAGGCCTGATTTGAAAAGGAGTATGGGAGAGAAATGAAAGGTGAATCAGAGGTACTTATGAAGGGGCAAATCAGAATTGAGTGAGAGAATTATACATATACACTTAAATACATTTTATATACACACCTCATTTGCAACACACGAAAAGGAGAGAAAGAGAGAGAGGAAGAGTTCTGAGGTACTCAATGGTGGAAAGCAAAGGGAAAAGAAGAGAGAAACTGAAGGAGAAAGGTAAGAATACATGAAACTATCATTTTTCTCTCTCTAGATTTTCTCTTTGTATAAACTGTTTTAAGTTTTCATTTTGTATATGTGATATGTAGAACATTTTTAGATTTGTTCACGCATGAAGTTTAAGCTTAAAAACGGTTAAAAACAAGGAACCCATGAACAACCGCCATTGAAGACCTTGCTTACAGCAGGTCTGATTTCATCATCACCAAACTGTGTTTGGTGTATAGAGACTTCATGTGGACCTTATAAGCATTCCAAAAACACTTACCCGTGATCAAGAATCCTAAAGGAAACCCTCCAAAAATCAAATTTCAGTTTCGAGTTTTCAAAACAAATCTCAAAAACATGAGATTAAACCTACCTTTATGAATGGAATATGAAACCCCTTTAACTAAGGAATAAAACAAGCCTAACCTCATTGAAAATGATCAAGAAATGAGCATGAACTGTGGGTATTACAAGTCTGGTTATCGCGACCTAAACCGAGCCTCTGAGCTATATTCGAAGCTCTAAATCGATGTAAAAATATGCCATAAAGTATTAGGAAGTGTTTGGAAAAGAAAACAGAGGAAATAGACTCTCAAAACATCATGAAACTGAACTGTAAAAAAATTAGGGTTTCGGATGAACAGTGTCAACCCTCGTGGGGAAGACGACACTATTCGGGTCGGACTTCGGATCGGTTACGGGTCTGGGTTATAACCGGACCCAACAGGTTACGGGTTTTAGCAAAACGGCAACGTTTTGTTTTAAAATTTTAAACACTAGGGCTAACGTCATCATGACGTCAGCATCACGTATAAAACCGGCTAAACCGTTTGGCTTACGACCGGACCGGACCGGTTCACTTGGGTTTAAACCGAACCCACTGGTTTTCTAATTTTTTTAAAATTAAATAAACGAAACCTTTTGTTATTTACGGATTGACCCCAGAATTTCTAAGAAATTCTACTATAGCCCAACTGAGGGAAATTTTATGCAATTAAACCCCTGGAAAAATAATTAAATAATTAATTTAATTATTTAATAAATAAAGTTAAATTACCATTTTGCCCCTGGGTCATAAATAGAGCAAATGAAATCCAAATTGAACATATTAATAGTGAATTTTAAATATTTTGGATATTCTGAGACCAATGGCGAGGTCTGTTTTATGAGATGAGACCCCAAAAAATAAAGACACGTAAAGGGGTGAAATGACCAAAATACCCCTTGTCCAAAATTAACAAGTTATTAATGTATTCTTACTATCTCGGACCTTCTGAGTCCAATGGTGAGGTCCACGACACGAGATGAGGCCCCAAAAATTTAAAACACATAAGGGGAAAAATGACCAAATTACCCCTAGTACCCCTAAAGCCAAATTAAAACCGGGGAAGGTCTAAATTGACTTTCTTCGACATGCCGGACTCAATGGTGAGGTCCAAATTACGAAATGAAGTAAGAAAAAATATGACACGTAAATAGATAAAATGACCATTTTGCCCTTTTACATACAAAAGTCCAAATTAACTTTTAGGAAAGCCTAAACTGACTTTCTTCGACGCTCTGGACTCAATGTTAGAGTCTATTTGACCAAAAGAAATGTCTAAAATAAAAAGACATAAAATTTGTTGAATAGCATCTGTCAGATGACTATAAATTAAAGTAATGACAAAGTGCTAATCTAAGGCATATACGAGGAAATGAAATACGAAAGACACGACACGTAAACATGTGAAGTAAAGTACGAGAAGACGCGACGCATTAACATGTAAAGTAAATAACTTTAATTTAAAGTTAATGGAGCTACCATAAGAGTATAAATTAAAATGAATTAAATTCCTAACACATTAAATTGTGTCATAGGATAAGAGTACGAGTTAAGGTAAATACATATGAATTTATGAAATCGTTTTAGGATCTAATACGAACTAAGCATAAGTTAAGCAACATCCATAGGTGTTATTATGGTGAATGTGAAGTTAATAAGGTTATTATGAATTGTTCTTAGGAACTACGAAGGAAGTGGGAAAGCGCATTATTAGCACTAACCCTAAAGGACCAAGGTGAATAACCCTGCATTCGAAGTGGAGATTTAATTCCACGAATTTCAAAGAAGTTTTGAGTTCAAGTCATGAAAAGTATTTGAATATCGAATTCAGTTTTCATACGCCTTCTATTTTAAATTACTCTGTTCAGATAATAGACTTACTTACAGTTCCTTTAAATATGCCTTGGCATGTTTGAGTTTTTTTTAAATTGCAAAATCTTTGAGATATATTCTGAATTCGTATATTCTGAGAATTGAAAGTTCTATTATACAGTTATATACCTTGTGTTTGAATACTCTTAAATAATATGCATGAGAAGAAGTCATGAGTTAAAAGTAATTTCTTGAAATACAAGATAACTGTGCATAAGCACGAGACAGGGTATTGGGGTTCGCAAGGGACTCCATTATCCTGTGGAGCTGACAAGCTTTTGGGTTCTATAGAATTCAATGGATTGTCAAATGCCTGGTAGCAGGATCTAATCCCACAGGCAAAGAGATATCTCGACAGAAGTAAAACGGGAGTCTGGTTCAAAATAGATTCAAAGAGTTAAAGTGAGAAAAAGAGATAATTGAAAATGAAAGCTGATTTTAAATCCTCATTTTCATATTTACATGTTTGAGTTTATATGTACTCCATTTAAAGAAGAACACATTTTTAGCTTGAGCATTTTGTATGTTTTAGAGCTATGAGTTTTATGGAATATATATATTATGTATTCAGAGTTACAAGTTTTATATGAAAAAGCATATGTTAGTTGAATATTTTAAATGTTTCAAAGCTATGAGTTTTATGAATGCATATATCCTGTGTTCAAAAGATACGAACAATTGACAGTGATTGATTTATAAACCTTTATGAGCTAAAACCACTGTTGATTGAAACCCTATGACGAATGTTGGAATTGCTCACAAGCTTAGATTAGCTTACCCGGACTTTGTTCGGACCCCCCTTTCAGGTGACTGATGATGGTTGAGATGGAAGATGGTGCCTTGACTAGCTTTTGGAGACCAGCACTTAAATAGTTTCTGTTAGAAGACTCTACAAGCTTTAATAGTGTTTTGTACTAAAACAATATAATGTAATGTGTATAACCCTATGGGGTAACTGATGTAGATGGTTATGTAATATAAGTCTACAATATTTTAGTTATGCTTTGATTGTATAACCATGTGTATGCATATGAGTAGAGCAGCAGTATCGGGCAGAGTGCTTAAATTTTAAATGAGAAAAGAAAAAGTTTTCACGCTTCCGCAAAACACAAGTTGCACCGCCGTCCGATACCGTTGCTCACAGGACCGTTCCACCCAATGGCCCCCAGGCCTAAGGGGGGCGGGTCGCGATCCGGGGATCCGCACAGGGTGGATTTCGGGTCGTGACAATCACCATTCTAATCAATATATCAAATAAGGTATCAAAAAAAATGAGATTCTTAGTGAAACTCTTTACCAATTTTAACACATGTATCACAACACACTTACATACTACATGGTTAAGCATACCCTTATACATGCATTAATATCAATCCAATCTGTATAGATATCATAGTCGTAATACTGTAACCTAAGAATATTGGGTACTAACCTAGCATAGATATATGGAATCAACAAGCAACATTCAACAGCTAACACATAGCCTATCCCATAAACACTGTCACGACCCGAAACCCACCATGTGCGAATCTCGCATCGCAACCGCCACCCTCAGGCCCGAGGACCCTTGGGCGAAGGCTCACATAAGCAGCGGTATCGAATAGATGTGCGACACATGATTGCGGAAGCGTGAAAACTTTTTCTTTTCTTTTTTTTTTCTTTTTTTTTAAAATTACGCACATCCGTCCGATACTGCCGCTCTATACATAGCATACATGGTTGCACATTCAGAGTATAACTAAAATATTACAGACTTATATTACATAACCATCTACATCAGTTACCCCGTAGGGTTATACACATTACATCATATTGTTTTAGTACAAAATACTATTAAAGCTGATAGAGTCTTCTAACAGAAACTATCTAAGTGTTGGAGAAAATAACTACTTAAACCAATCTTTCAAAAATGGCAGACTTCATCATCATCGTCCTTAAAGTCAATACTGCCACAAGTCACCTGAAAGGGGGATCCGAACAAAGTCCGGATAAGCTAATCTAAGCTTGTGAGTAATTCCAGCATTCGTCATGGGATTTTCAATTAGCAGTGGTTTTTAGTACATAAGAGTTTGTAAAACATTCACTGCCAATTGCTTGTACATTTGAGAATACAAAGTATATGCATTCTTAAAGCAGATAGCTTTGAAACATTTAAAGTATTCAAGCTATACTTATACTTATGGACTTCAAAACATATAACATAACATGTATTTCTTAAATAGAGTATATAAAACTCAAAACATATGCATTTCATAAAACAGATAGCTTTGAAACATTTAAAGTATTCAAGCTAAACTCGTACTTCGTCAAATGGAGTATATAACTCGAAACATATGCATTTCATAAAACAAATAGCTTTGAAACATTTAAAGTATTCAAGCTAAACTCATACTTCATCAGATAAAGTATATAAACTTTAAAACACATAAATATGTATTGTGAAAATGAGGGTAAAACCTGCTTTCATTTTCAAAATTACTTTGTCATCTTTTCTCTTTAATTAGGTGGAATCTGTTTCGAACCAGACTCCCATTTTACTGCCAATACTGTCGATCTCATTTGCTTGGGGGATTAGATCCTGCTACCAGGCATTTACTATTGAATCCCGAAGGATTTCAACCATCATAGGGGGTGGTACTTAGTATCGTTTATCTTGTAAAACTTTAACCCAACTGAACCGATCAAGAGCAGCTGCATGGTCCCTAATAGGTAGGACTTATACTCACTCCCTAACAGAACAGATAGGGTTTCTTCAAATAGGTACTTCTCATGAACATTTAAAACATCATGTACATAATTTCATAACAATTCCTTTAACACATTTGATATAACAAATTCAGAACACTTTACATAATTTGGCATTTAAAACTTTAGACATGCTGAAATATGTTTTAAGAAAACTGTGATAGAAACCATTCACTAAGCATGTCATAATAGAGTTTATAAAGATGGAAAAATTTAAAACTGAATCATGTAAATACTGAATTTGGAATTCAAACACTTCATATCTTTGAACTTAAAACCTTTTCAAATCCATGGAGTTAAATCTCCACTTCAAATACAGGGTTACTCACCTTGGTCCTTTAGGGTTAGTGCTAATAATGCGCTTTCCCACTTTCCTTGTAGTTCCTAAGAACAAATTCATAAATATCTCATCAACTTCACATTCATTGTAAATCATCTCAATGTTCCTTAACTTATGCTTAAATCGTATTAGATCCTAAAACGATTTCATAAATTCATATGTACTTAACTTAACTCGTAACTCGTACCCTTAACCTATGACACAATTTAATGTGTTAGAAATTTAATTTATTTCAATTTATACTCTTCTGGTAGCTCCATTAACTTTAAATTAAAGTTATTTATTTCATATGTTTACATGTCGTGTCTTTTCGTATTTCCTTTCCTTGTATACGCCTTAGATTAGTACTTTGGCTTTACTTTAATTTATAGTCATCCGACAGATGCTATTCAAAAAATTTTATGTCTCTTTATTTTTTACATCTCTTTTGGTCAAATAGACTCTACCATTGAGTCTGGAGCGTCGAAGAAAGTCGGTTTAGGCTTTCCTAGAATTTAATTCGGACTTTTGTATACAAAAGGACAAAATGGTCATTTATCGTTTTACGTGTCACATTTTTTCGTACTTCGTTTCATTATTTGGACTTCACCATTGGACTCAGAAGGTCCGAGATAGTAGGAATACACTAATAACTTATTAATTTTGGACAAAGGGGTATTTTGGTCATTTACCCCTTTGCGTGTCTTTATTTTTCGGGCCCCGTCTCGTAAAACGGACCCTACCATTGACTTCAGAATGTTCAAAATAGTTAAAATTCACTATTCATATGTTTAATTTGGACTTTATTTGCTCCATTTATGATTCAGGGGTAAAATAGTAATTTTACCTTAATTATAAAATAATTAAATAATTATTTAATATTTTTCCAGGGGTGTAATTGAACAAAATTCTCAAAAGTTGGGCCACAGTACAATTTTCTAGAAATTCTGGGTCAATCCGCAAATAGTGAAAGTATGGATTTATTTAGTTTTTTTTTTTAATTAAATTTGAAAACCAATGGGTTCGGTCCAAATCCAAGTGAACTGGTCCAGTTCACTTGTAAACCAACCGGTTTAGCCGGTTTGCCATGTGATGCTGACGTCATAATGATGCCAACCCTAATGGTTAAAATTTAAAATGTTTAACCTCTAAACGTCGCCGTTTAAATAAACCCATAATCGGATTTGACCCGGACCCGTAACCGACCCGTTGTCCGACCTGACCCGAACAGTGTTGTCACATCCCCCTTACCCACCCTGTGCGGATTAAGGGCATGCAACCGGCCAGTTAGGCACCCATCGGTTTTTTTTTTTTTTTTTTTTTGTATATCAAAATGCCGACGGTAATCCTAACCACATGCCATTCATCAGTAACATCCAAGTACAATGCATTCAATTAATATAAGTTGCAGCGGAACTAAGGGAATGCATAACACCTTGGCAGAGCCATCAATACATCCATGGTTAACTATTACATCATTGTCCTACAAAAGATACGAGTCTTAGGTTTCAGTACATCATATTCAAAAATGGAGTTAGGTACAAAAATGGTTAATTCATGGATTCTTCAAAATAGTGCTTCGGGTCTCCAACCCGCTAATCCCGGTCGCTGGGTCCCTCACCTGAAAAATGTTAGGGAAGGGGTGAGCTTTAAAAAGCCCAGTGAGTAACACGGGTCCCCTGTCATGGGTTTCAAACCATTGTTGTTTATAAAACAGGTGGTCAGATCAGACATTTCAGAGGATATAGTTAAATCCGTATATTTGAACAATAATTAAAATAAGAATACAGTCAAAACATCATAGCAACAGAGCAGTTCAATAATGAGCGGAGCAGAACAGTATAACAGGATAACAGTACAGTATGCACAATTTAAATAATGCAATATGCTCATACAGTGTTCAAGACTGAATTTGGTACCATGAGTCAGTTATTCTTTTAGTAAAAACAAGGATAATTTCATTTCAATACGGAACAGTGAAATCGGACAGGGTAAAATATAGTCATGCATTGAGTAAAAGCATGGAAGACAGTATATCAGTAGGAACAGTACAGTACAGTATAAAAAATACAATAACTAGACGGTGTACTTATACACCAATTCAGGAGTCTAGGTTACTCACTTTGTGCGGTAACGGGACTTAACTGAGAAGCCTTTCTCTTCTTCTTTTCCTTCTTTATCCTAGAAAATTTAGGAACATTTCGTAAATCTCACATGAATCTTAACTTGGTTTATTTAAAATTCAACCTGAGTTAGACTATCTCGCTGTCTATGTGTTTTTATGATAATTGAAATTCACCTTTGCACCCACTCTTTCAGGGTTTCCGTGTCTTCTTGTTTCTTTAGTTTAGCCTCCGCGACCATTGCCTTGGTACGCATCTTGTATATAAACGGTCGAACGGAGACTACCTCGGTTGTTTTGGCTATCCTTATGTTCCGTTCGATAATCTTTTGTTGCCATAAGAGTTGTTGCATGAACTCCTGTTGCTTCTTGTCAGCTAGTCTTTCGGCTTTAGACATAATGGTAAATTTCTTGTTTTTCCCTTCCATGACTGGCTTGAGTTTTTATCCTATAGCATGATCCCAAGAAGTCAGGATGTGTACTACCTCTAGGCAGTCCGGTCATGAAATTATTTAAGCTTTCATTGGTTAGTTCTTAGTTCATTCGGATGTTATCTAACTTGATACAGGGTTAGGGGTATTTTGGTCATTTCACAGTTATGAAGTTTCGACTCCGATTCGTCATCCAATCACGTGTATAGTCCCCTACGTGTCAGGGTTTCTATTGTTTTCAGTTTCGTCTCAATCGGACTTTGTTTGGGTTCTAAACAGTGTCAGGGGCAATTTGGTAATTTCATGTGTTGTATTTTTCGGCACTTTATCTGCTAATACGGACCTCATCGTTGAGTCCGGAATGTCTGACATAGTCAAAATAGACTATCTTTTAGTTGTATTTGGGTTCGGGTATCATCAAGGGCAGTATGGTCATTTACTCCTACGTGTTTGTATTTTTCGGGACTTAATTTCCCAAATCGGACTCCACCATTGAGTCCGGAATGTTTGAAATAGTAAAAATACACTATTCATTTGACTTATTTGGACTTCGTTTGACCTATTTATGACCTAGGGGTAATTTGGTCATTTTTATTTAATTAATAAATTAATTAAATAATTTATTTTATTATTTATTAAATTATCAGGGGTATAAATGAATTAAAATTTCAGAATCTGGGCCAGAGTCAAATTTCCCAAAACTGTTGGGGCCTTTATGTAATTTTTCAAAAGATTTAAACTGAACCAAAGGGTTCAGTCCTTATACAATTGAACCGGACCGGTCCAATCCGGTTCTGACCGGTTCAGGGTAATGTGCTGACGTCATGCTGACGTCAGCCCTAAAATTTAAAAGTTAAAATCAGTTATGCTAAAACGACACAGTTTGGTTTTAAACGGGTTATCCGTTTCTCGGTCGGGTCGGGACCCGACCCGAAAACCCGATCCATGCCCGACCCGTACTGTTCATCGTCTCCCCCAACGTTTCACCCTACTGTAGCCCTAAAATTCTGGGTTTTATTTCTTCTATTTCGTGGGGTTTTGTGCATCCATTTTCACTGCTTTCCACCTTAATCGACTTCTGGTAGTCATATTAACAATCTAACATCAATTTGGAGCTTCAAATCGAGCTCAATGGCTCTGTTCAAGGCGATAATCCGAAACCTGCAACTGACTCGTGATGGCCCATTTTTGGTCCAAATCACTTGGGGTTTCTTGCGTTGTGACCTACGTGTGATGGGGTTTCGATCCCCATTTTCATAACTTAGTTTGGTTGCGGTTTCGGTGGGGTTGGGTTTGGAACCCGTGACCTGCAACTCACGGTTTGGGGGTCAAGGTTGAGGTTTTGGGGTCGCGACCTAGGGTTTTTATGATCCTAAGGAGGTCTATTTCATGTTTTGATCATTAAAAGCTCGGTTGGTTGAGGTCGGATCAGACCTGCAACCTCAAGGTTCAACAATGGCGGTTTGCTTACGGGTTGGTGGTTTAGGCAGTTTTATGGGTTCAAATCATTCGTAAACAACCCAGTTTTGATTATTAATCTACTACGCATGCATTAACAGTCTTAAATCTATAAAACAGTAGCTAAATAGAGCAGGAAAAATTTTTAAAAAGTTTTTGAATACTGGCCTTTGAATAGTGGTCTCTTCACTGTTGAGCTCGAGCAGGAGCTTCAAGGGTTGGACTTGGGTCCCCTCTCAGTCGTGCAGCCCCTCAGTTCCAGCCTCTAGCTTCTTCTAAGCTCCTTCAATGGATTCCCAAAACTCAAGCTTTCTCTCTCTAACTTCCTTTCTCTAACCCACTTTCTCTCTCTAACTTCCTCTCTACAGTTCTGATCTTTCCTCCATGCATATATGGAGATTGTATATCAATGATCAGATTTCTTTTCTTAATGTTTCATCTCCCCCAAGTGCATGATGGGTTTGCATGCAATTTGGTTGGGAGGAGATGTAATCATGGTGGGATAGGCATGATGGCTATAGCATAGGGTGATGCATGCTGATGTGTTGCATGCTTGGCTATTGGTCACTTTGGGGAGAAGCCAAATCTGATTACTAATTAAATATATATCTTTACATATATATGCACAAAGGTGCTCTTAGCTTAGTTGGTAAATTTTTGGTAACCCAAATTTTGCCTAGGTTGGTCAAGGGATCAAATCCTCTTGGCCACATTTTTGGTCTTTTTCCCATATTTCGGGCTTAGGCCCTGTTTGGCTGCGCATTAATGCAGTTTCACTGTTTTCTTCCTAACTTTCATTCTGTAGCTTATTTTTCGACGCGGTTTCTTTCAGTCAACTCCTAGTTAGGTTAGCTTCAGTGTCTGAGGGTTCAATGACAGTAATCAGTTTCTCAGAATTTTTTAACATTTGCTAACATGGGTTTTGTCCGTGTTAAACAGTTGATTCTAAACAGCTAAATGCCAGATCAGATTTCAAGAAGAGTTTTTCATTACATAATTTAATAATTAAGTCTGGGGTGTTACAAGTGTCGTCTTCCCCATTGAAGCCGACACTGTTCACTTGGAACCCTAATTATTTTCAGTTCTATTTCTTCAATTTCGTGGACTTTTGTTCACTGTTTTCTTCCTATTTTCATCTTAAATCGTTCCTAGAACAGAAACAACTAGTTTGGCATTCATTTGGACGTTCAAAACTAGCTCATTTGTTAGATTTTGGGTTTGATAATTCAAACCAATAATCTGTTCGTTCTTGCTCATTTCTGAGCCAAATTCAATGAGGTTTTGTCTGTTGTGATCCCCTTTCCATGGGGTTTTACATTTTGGCCTTTAAAACAAGTTTTGGGGTGCAGTTCAGGTGTTGGGTTTAAAATCCGAAACCTGCAACTCACCATGGGAGGTCCATTTCTTATGATTTTTGATCGCGGGTATAGGTTTTTAAGTTGCTCGTAGTGTCTAGTTTAGGTTTTGATAAACCAAAACCAGTTTGGTGAACATTGGACCAAACCTGCTTCAAGCAAGGTCATCAATGGCCATAGCTTCTGGGTTCCACGTTTTTAAGTGTTTTAAAGCTAAAATTCCATTCTTAAACTGATCTAAACATGTTCTTCATGTCATATATATAAATTGAAGGCTTAAAAACAGTTTATGCATAGAAAATTTCTAGAGAGAGAATAAGAATGTTTTCATGGGTTTACCTTTTTGAGTTGGTTTCCCCTTCCTTCTTCCTCTGATTCTTCTTGTATTCTGCTTAGTTTCTTTTCTTTTGGTTTCTTTCGTAAGGAAACAACATGCCTTGCATGTTTTGGATTTTAAAGAGAAAGTGACCGACCTCTTTCTCTCTCTAATTTCTCTCTCTCTCTACACCTCATAACCCTACTCCATAGCCCTCTTTCAGTCCCTAATTTTGGCTACCATCCCATCTCATAAATTTCTCTTTTCCTCTTGTTGCTTTACATTTATTGTTTGCTTGATAGTTGGTATATTATATATATATAATACACATACACTTACACATGTTGGGAGACACCCACTGCCGATACCCATACTCTTCACACTACACACTGTTCACACTTCTTATATATATATATATATATATATATATTTACCTATATACATGCATACATACATGCTTGGTCACATATACATACATGATACACACCCAACATGTAATGTAAACATGTGATTAAAATATTTATTATAATTAAAATAATTATTTCATATAATTAATTATTAATTAAATTAATTAATTACGCTCTCGAGTCTTAAGAATTTACACAATTTTTTTCCTTAATCTTGTAATGCGTGCCAGATGACCCGGTATCCCGGGTCGAGATATTACAAACACTTAAGCATGGGATCCATCATAAGAATATACTTATATATAAATAAGCATACAACTTATCATATAGGTAACTAGGCACACAACTGATCCTATGGATATCCAGGCTTATAGCCTATCTTATAAATAACTAAACATATAGCCTATCTCATAAATCACTAGGCCTACTACATGGATATAAGCATCTAGCCACAGTTGATCAATAATCAAGCATACCACATACCTCCCAACAAATCTAGAAAATAAGCACATTGTACAATTATACATACTAAAATAACAAGTACACACATAATCAAGCAATCCAAACCAGTCCAATTAACTTAAGGTCTAACATCTCCCAACTCATGACAGAGTCAATCCTAGAAGGATCCACGGACACCCCACTACTTGATTCAACATGGCCTAGAAAATGTACCTCCTGAAGCCAAAACTCACACTTCGAGAGCTTAGCAAACAAATGATGCTCCCTCAACTTAGCTGGAGCTATACGGTAAGGTGGAATGGAAATAGGCACAGTGCCTGGGATAAGCTCTATCTTGAACTCTATCTCTCGTCTCGGCGGTAGATTAGTCAAGTCATCCGGAAAGACATCTAGAAACTCATCCACTACTAGTAGTAATATACTCTCTGTAGTCCCACTCCCATTTGCTATCAAACTAGCCAACAAATAGCTATGGCCCCCCAAACTCCTTGAGTCATACAAGGGTGGAACTAAGAAATTTCCATGATCCCCCGTGAAATAAAACTACCTCCCTCAAGAGTACACACTGTCACTCTCCCCCTGTAACAGTCTATACTCACCTAAAAAGCAAACAACCAATTCATCCCTAATATAATATCAAAACCAGACATGTCAACTAGAATGAAGTAAGAAAAAAGGATACGATCTACAATCTCTATCAAGCAATCTCTACAGATCCTAGTCAGTGTCATACTATCCCCAACCGGTGTGTCAACATGCAATGGTGGATCTAGCCTATCTATTTCTAACCCTAAGCAACAAATATAATATGTTATGACACACTTGCCTAATCAACACTTATATAATTCATGTCTACCATCCCTACCCATTGTTTACAATAAACAAATAACACCAAGTTCTAACATAGCCTTTCACAAGGAAAAAATCATTTAAACAATACAATATACACATACTCAAGTTATGCTAGTGTCCAACTAGCCTACCAATACTCAACCCTAAGTGAATGCTATCCTAAAATAATACATCTCTCCACACGAGAGTTTAACACAAGAGTGTCCCTAAAATTGTATGTACAAATACTCTGAGCATCCACTATCCAGTCCATACATAAGGATCTCCACAAGTCTCAATTCTTATCTTAACATTCTAAGGTCTCATGTGTCTTTTAATTTACGATTTACTACCTTATTGGCATTTGTTCATTTAAAATTTTATAATTCTTTCATCATTTCTCACTTTTATAGCTAGGTAATAACCTTCATGGATCACATTAGACATAAGTATTAAAAGAATATTAAGCATGTTCTTGTCAACAATTTACACTTCACAAGCAACAAGTATAACACATCATAACATACACATAGCAAGTTCTTACACATTACACAATGCTTACCAAAATTTCAAATCATGTGTCGTGGTCCTATTGTGTCTAACAACACCCCACGATCCCTAAGTATTCGAACCTAAGCTCTGATACCACGTTGTCACACCCCGAATTTCCACAAACCCGAAGAGTGAGTGAAATGAAATAAGAAAAGTAAATAAAAGGCCATTAAGGTGGATTTAGTTGATTATGCATTCATTCCCCATGTTTCTCCAAAATTAGAAATGAAGACTTATTATTTGACTTAACCAAAATGGTCTTCTAATGTCATTCAAGTATTTCCCCCAAACAATATTCAAGATTAGTCCAAGTCATATTCAAAAATAGCCTCCAAAATAGCCCCAAAACGTCTCTAAAAATGTCTTGGAATAATGACCCAAATAGGCCCAAAATGCCCTAAGACATGGGCCAAGAATAGGTTAAAATTCCTACCTAAAGTGGTCCAAATAAATGGCCAAACATGGCCTTAAAATATGGCTAAAATGTGTCTCAAAAAGGTGCCCAACATGGCTTAGTAGAATGGCCAAAAGTGGCCCAAAATGGACTCCAAAAGATGGCATCAAACATGGGACCAAATGGCCTAAAAATGGCCTTGAAAGGTAGGTCATGGCATGCCATGACATGCCTTAGGCAGCAGCTGCGCGACAGGGCAGCACGCGTAGGCAGGGCGGTGGCACGCAGGATGCACGCAGGTGGGTAGGGCGCGCGTACGCAAGACATGGCACGGGGGCGCGTAGGAGCGCGGCAGCCTAGGCGTACAGGCAGGGGCTTTCCTGGGCTGGGGCTATTTTCCTGTAGCAACAGTGTATTTACTGCAGCTGAATTTCCCTGTTTGCTGCACTGATTTTCTCTATTTTGTAAAATTTTTTCCCAAGTTTTGCAAGCTACTTTTTCCATTTCTTTAGCCTATTTTCTCAAGGTTTTTAACCCTCACTTTTTGGCACTTTTCCCACCTATTTATAGGGTGTTTTACACACCTAACAAATCTTTTAATTTCATAAAATTTCATCATAGTCCCCTTTGTTTTCTAAGTCTTTTCCCATCTAATATTCATAATACTTTATATCAATAAGAAGTTATATATTCCATCCTCACTCGATGGCCACAATTTCGTAGAAATTAAACATACATCATTTAAATATACAATCCACTATATGTACTCATGTACTTGAAATTTAAATGTTACAAACTTCATGTTCATTACAAATATAAGGTCTTGCCTATTGTTTTTGTAACAACCCACATGCACCCAATAAGATATTGTCCGCTTTAGGCCTTCGGCCTACACGGTTTTGTTTTCCCTGGGCTTGCCCCAGGAAAAGGCCTGTTACTAAGGAGAGGTGTAGCCCTACTTATGAATACCTTTACTTCTTCCCCCCTAGGCGATGTGGGATACCTCTCCCCTCTTTTGGATCGCTGTCCGCAGCGAGGTTTTGGTTCCTCACACTTCTGGCTAGGCCTTGGCTCTGATACCATCTATAACTACCCACATCCACCCAACAACATATTGTCCACTTTGGGCCTTCGGCCCACACGACTTTGTTCTCCCTGGGCTTGCCCCAAGAAAAGGCCTGTTACTAAGGAGAGGTGTAGCCCTACTTATTGATACCTTTACTTCAAGGTATCCCACATCGCCTGGGGGGGAAGAAGTAAAGGTATTCATAAGTAGGGCTACACCTCACCCTAGTAACAGGCCTCTTCCTAGGGCAAGCTCAGGGAGAACAAAGCCGTGTGGGCCAAAGGCCCAAAGCGGACAATATGTTATTGGGTGGATGTGGGTCGTTACAGTTTTCATAATATACAAAAGTTCTACAAGTTTATTTCATATTACTTAGGGCTTATGCCCTTATACAACTCAAAAATCTTGCCCAAAGGCTAAATATCCTTCGTGGTCCATTTCACCTCCGCTCTTCAAGACTTCATCAAGTCTCAAGTACCAAGAGCCCCATCTATAATATGATATCCCACGAGGGGTCAGCTCAACTACTGGTATGACATAATGCTAATGCAAGGAACAAAGTTAAGGCGTGGCATGTGCAAGTGTACATTTATATTCTACATGCCTTCCAATTCATTAACACAATGCAAAGGCAATATGCGTGACACACCCATGCAAACTCTATGACACACCTATGTCTCGTTTCACGGATCGCTCCCGTTGGGTCAATCAAGCACCAACACCCATTCACGGATCGCTCCCGTTGGATACTGGGCACCAATGTAATGGCCAATTTTGGGTTTTTCACCATAGGATCTACACCCTCATAATTCATAGCACCAAGTGCTCAACCTACACTATGTTTTCAAAGGATCACCATATGCCAATATGCCTTGATTTTTTTATGCAATTTCAATAAGGCATTTTTTAAATACATGGCATACACCTTAAATCATGCATCATCCATAGAGTGAATTATAACTTTCAAACCACACAACATCTTTCGCATGAACAAATGCTTTATACAATCAATTAAAACACATGCTCATGTTACATGTTTGCTATATTACCAATTCTCAAAGAACACATAATTGCACAAAGCATCAATGCATTAAACAACCATATCTTCCAAACCACAAGGTCTATTCACATGAACATAAGCCATAATGTAATGAATCAAACATATATTCAAGTTACACGTTCATCATTTTGACAAATTCTCAAAGATTACAAAATACATAAAGTACCAACACATTGAATAAATCATAACTTCCCAACTACAAGATTTTGTCTACATGAACATAAGCTAGAATATAATGAAACATACATATAGTCATGGTTCATGTTTATCACTTTACCAAATTCCTAAAGAATACAGAGAAAACACAAGTACATAAACAACCAACTCTAGGTTTTCAAAGCAACTACATACTAAGTGGCTTTCTAAGAGAAAATAAATATATAAATCATTCAATCAACTTATAAAACACTCCTAAACTTAACCCTATTCCTTAATTAGCAAAATATCATACCTAAAAGGATTTTTCTCAACCCTAGGGAGTTGTGTTCACTGTGTAGCCAAACCAATAGGTGAGAATATAGTCCTTGATATGGGGAACAACTTTCTAGAAGGAAGTCTTGTGAGAATCCCAGCCTAGAGATGTGTTTTGGTGGCTTGAAACTTGGAAAACCCTAAGTTTTTCTTCACTTTTCTCCCATGCACGAGCTGCTGCCGTATTCTCAAACCAAATAATGAAGTCTTATCTCTAAGGGGCTATATTTATAGTAAAGGGGCAAAGGGGCAAAATGACCCTTTTGCCCTTAATGAGTTCGAGACCCCGTTACACTACAACCCATCCTGAAATGCCTCAATTCGACATTTTGCTTTAACCAAAGTTCTTAAAATTATTTTAAATGATATTTTTCCAAAAAAATTATTTTCGCTGGTGGCCGAGTCCACCTGGGCCACCTGGGATGCCCTTTATGGTCCATTTTTAAAACTATCTCTAATTAGGCTCAAATTTTTATAGGAGTTTTAACATTCTAAGCATATTTCTCTTCTATGGCAAACTCAAAATATGCTTCTAAACATGACTTATGCCTAAATGATGCATGTATAACGCCCTACCAGCAAATAGTGCATAAATAATGTCCTACAGGCAAAAACAAAAAATTTTCCCTAATTTTTTAGATCTACACTTTCAAACTACAAGACTTTGTCTACATGAACATAAGCTAAAAAATAATGAATTATGCATATATTCAAGTTACATGTTCATCACTTCACCAAAATTCTAAAGAATACATAAGTACACAAGGTACCAACCCTAGGTTTTCAAAGTAACTAAATGCTAGGTGGTTTTCTAACAAGTAAGCATATAAGTCATACAATCAGCACATAAAAACACTACTAAACTTAACCTTATTCTTTACTTAGCAAAATATCATACCTAAAAGGGTTTTTCTCAACCCTAGGGAGTTATGCTCATTGTGCAACCGAACCAATTGATAAGAATGTAGCCCTTGATGTGGGGAACAACTTCCTAGAAGGGTATCTTGTGAAATTCCAAGGCTAGAGATGAGTTTTGGAAGGTGGAAAGTTGAAAAACCTAGATTTTTCTCACCTTTTCTCTCCAAGCACGGCTTTCTTTATATTCTCATACCAATTCTGAGAATTTTTAGATCCCAAGGGTCATATTTATAGTAAAGGGGTCAAGGGGTGAAAAAACCATTTTGCCCTTAATGAGCCGCGGGACCCCGCTACACTACAACCCGTCTCGAAACGCCTCAATTCGATATTCTGCTTTATCCAAAGTTCTTAAAATTATTTTAAATGATATTTTTCTAAAAAAATTATTTTCACCTGTTGGCGGGTGCGGCAGGGTCCACCCGAGATGCCCTTTTGGTCTAATTGTTCAAACTATCTCCGATTAGGTTCAAATTCTCACAGGAGGTGTATTTTAACATTCTAACCATATTTTCCATCTATGTCACACTCAAATTATGCTTCTAAACATGACTTATGTCTAAATGATGCATGTATAGTACCTTACCAGCAAATAGTGCATGAATAGTGCCCTACCGGCAAAAACAAAAAATTTATCCTGATTTTTCAAATCTTTACATCCTTCCCCGCTTAAAGAAATTTCATCCCAAAATTTAGAAATGTACCTCTATGAACAAACAACTCTGGATACCTAGCGCGAACCTCAGCCTCGCGCTCCTAAATGGCCTCCTCGACCCCGTGATGGCTCCAAAGAACCTTGACCAAAGGGATGGTCTTGCCCCGCAAAACCTGGTCCCTTGAGTCCAATATCTTTACAGGCCTCTCATCATTAGAAACATCACCCTCCACTTGAAGATTGACTCAATTGAGCACATGTAAAGGGTCAGGCTCATACTTCCTCAACATTGATACATGGAAGACATCATGAACCCCAGATAACTGTGGCGGTAATGCCAACCAATAGGCCACTTCACCAATCATCTCAAGGATCTCAAATGGCCTTATAAACCATGGTGCGATAGTTTCCCGCTACGCCCAAATCTCCCCAATCCCCGTCGTGGGGCTACCTTGAGGAATACATGTCCTCCAACATCAAATGATAGAGGTCATCGCCTTTTGGCAGCTCTGCGCCGTCAACAGAAGCTGTCGAATCATCTGTATCTTCTCCATGGTCTCACGGACTATGTCAAGCCCCAAAGCAGTCGTCTCCCCTACCTCGATCCAACATATCGATGAACGACACGGCCTGTCATACAATGCCTCAAAAGGTGCCATCTCGATACTAGACTGATAGTTGTTGTTGTGGCCAAACTCTACTAAAGCAAGATGATCCCCCCAACTACCCCTGAAATCCATAACACACGCCCTAAGCATATCCTCAAGTATCTGGATAGTACACTCTGACTGACCGTCAGTCTAAGGATGGAAAGCAGTACTAAACAATAGCTGAGTCCCCAAAGCTGTCTGAAGACTCTGCCAAAACCGTGCAGTGAAATATGGATCTCGGTCTGTAACAATGGAAACAGGAATCCCATGTAGTCATACTATCTCTTAGATATACAACCTATTGAGAACATCCACTGAATCAGTCGCTCTAATTGGTACGAAATATGCAGACTTCATCAACCTGTCTACAATAACCCAAACTACATCGTGACCTCTAGGTGACCTCGGAAGACCCATCACAAAATCCATAATAATAAACTCCCACTTCCACTTAACTACTGGAAATGGCTATAGTAAACCCCCAGGTCTCTGGTGTTCAGCCTTAACCTGCTGGCATGTGAGACAACTCGATACAAACTGTACAACATCTCCCTTCATCCCCATTCACCAATACTGGCGGCGTAAATCATGGTCTTCCATATACTCCATCCATCTCCTCTGTCGAAGGTTCAAGTCCTTCTGCTTGAAAATGTATCTGAGGCTTTTGTGATCTGAGAACACCTCGAACCTCTCCCCGTATAAGTAGTGTCACCAACTTTTAAGTGCAAAGATGACAGCAGCTAACTCCAAATCATCTGTAGGACAGTTATGCTCATGATTCTTCAACCGACGAGAGCCATAAGCTACCACCCTACCCTCCTGCATCAATACATAACCTAGTCCCTCTCGCGACACATTGCAATAGACTGTATAGCCAATACCTCCCTCAGGTATGATTAGAACAAGTGCTGAAGTCAGTCTCCTCTTTAGCTCCTAAAATGACTGCTCACAGTCATCACTCCATTTAAATCTAATGCCCTTGCGTGTCAGACGAGTCATCGGCGCGACAAGACGAGAAAATCCCTCTACAAATTGACTGTAGTATCCGGCCAATCCTAAGAAACTCCGAATCATAATAAGGTCAATCCTAAAAGGATCAATGATACCCCATGAAATAAAAACTATTGCCCTTAGGAATACACACTGTCATTCTCCCCCTATAGCAGTCTAGACTCGCCTAGAAAGTAAATAATCAATCTATCCCTAATTACATGTTAAACAAAAATTTGAAATCATACTTCCCACAAACTTGACCTAACCATTCCATTCACAATTCATTCTTTATGTCAAACAACACAATCATTTCTTTATTTATTTATTTATTTATTTATTATTATTATTATTATTATTATTATTATTATATTTTGTTTTTCCAATCTACCAATAATTCAACAATCTAATTCATCAATTTTTTTTTTTTTATTTTTGTTTTTGGTTTTTTGTTTTATTTTTTTTTTCAATCTACTAATAATTCAACAATCTAATTCATTAAAAGATGATTAAAGTCTTTTACTTTGTATCCAAGGTATATTTTATATACACTCTCACACATACAAAGTAACGCCAAGCGTTTATTTTTTTTTATTTTTTTTTCTTATTCATCTCAGCTATTTCATCTTTGTATAATTCCTTTCCATTTATACCACATATTGTTAAAAGTTTTTCCATCTTCATTTTTTTAAGCTTTCAAGCTTTCAATTTCATGCATTATCCAATGATATGCTTCAAAATGCAATATAACCATACAAGCACACATGTACCCAACTCATAAGTGTTATGAAAACAACATATAGTGCAATATAACCATATGCACTATATGTGTCTTACACATCAAATATTTTAACATATTCTATCAACACAATAGCCAGGCAATACACATGTCATCTAATTAACACATTTCTAGCAATTCATGCTCTTAAGCACCATATTCTCATCACATGTATCAAGAAAAGAAAACATGCAATAGACGCATTTCATGCACTACAAGTAAACTCACATGATTTATCCTTACGAGGTACCTAGGCGATAACCAAACCATATAATCAATTCATCTCTAGGTATTCATACCTAATAAACATATATTTACATATATATATATATATAAACATGATATGTTTCCACTTTCGTCAACAATATTGATATAAGACATACTTTATTTATATCCACATACCTTATATATACATTAAGTAAAAATCTTATACTTAACACATACAATAAACCAACCAAGCCATGACAAACTTATTATACCATAAATATTAATTTTTTTTTTCATGCATATACTAAATATGCCTTACGGTTCCATCATCTATTTGGTACATACTCATGCAAGTTTGCATTAGTTAATTTCTTTTCCTTCCTGCCTTCAATCGTCTTATAGGTATCTTTTACCTTTTTCCTGTATATAACTAGATGATAACCCTTCATGGATCACAACTCCTTTTGTTACTGGCTGATAAGGCGCCATCCATCAACTGTAACGCAAGACTTGAGACCAATCTAATCTGTATAAATATCATAGTCGTAGCACTGTAACCTATGAATATTCGGTTAACCTAGCATACATATATAGAATCAACAAACAACAGTCAATAGCTAACACATAGCCTACCACATAAACACTTAAGTATAGAATCCATCATAAGAATATAAATGTACATAAATGAGCTTACAACTTACCACATAGGTAACTAGGCACACAACCAATCCTATGAATATCTAGGCTTATAGCTTATCTTATAGATAACTAAGCATATAGTCTATCTCATAAATCATTTGGTCTACTACATAGATATAAACATCTAACCCCAATTGATTAATAATCAAGCACATCACATACCCTCAGCAAATTAGGAAAACAATCACATTTTACAATTGCACATACTAAAGCAACAAGCACACACATAAACATGTACTCCAAACTAGCCCAATTAACCTTAGGTCTAACCTCTCCCACTGTCCCTAGGTATTCAAAACCTAAAGCTCTGATACCACGTTGTAACGCCCCGAATTTCCAAAAACTTGAGGAGTGAGTGAAAATGAACTGAAGAAATTAATTAAAGGCAATTAAAGGGGTTTAGTTGATTACATGTTTATTTTCTCATGTTTCCCAAAATTAAGAATGAAAATTTGCTACTAGACTTACCCAAGATGGGTTTCAAATGCCAATCAAATATCTCGCCCAACAAATAGTCAAAATTAGTCTAAGTCATGTTCAAGCATGGTCTCCAAGGTAGCCCAAAATGTCTTTAAATATGACTTGAAACAATGGCCCAAATAGGCCCCAAATGCCCTAGGACGTAAGCCAAGAATAGGTCAAAAAGTCTACCAAAATTTGTCTAAGGAGGTGACCAAACATGACCCAAAAGGGTGGCCAAACATGGCCTAAGGCAAGTGGCCAAGCTGGTGGCAAAGGGTGCAGGGAGCTGGGCGACCACAGGGCCCAGGCACGCGCGCAGGCGTGGGCTGGCTGGCTGCTGAGCTACTATTCCTGTAGCTACAGTGTAATTTTTACAACCTATTCCTTCATTTTTTGAATTTTTTTTCAAAGTGCTGCAAGCTAATTTTTTTAATTTTTAACCTACTTCCTCAGGTTTTTAACCCCCACTTTTTGGCACTCTTCCCACCTATATATGGGGTATTTTACACATCCAATGATTCTTTTTAATTCACAAAATTTTGGCATGGTCTCCTTTGTCCATTAACCTATTTTCCTCATCTTATTCCTCCTCATCATCCTCCTCAATACCAACATAACACCTAATGAACAATTATTTATATAATTATGTAATTCTAACATTCACAAGCATATTTTAAAAACAAGTAACTACATGGAGCTCCATGCTCCTCATTTACATTCAATACTCAATTTGTCATTTGGGTTTAAGCCCTTACATCACAAAATGGCCCAAGGCCTATAGTTCATCGTTATTCAAATTAAACACAAGCTATTTGGGCTTATGCCCATACATACAAAATGTAGCCCTTAGGCTAACTAAACTTCAAAATCCATTTTCCCCTCCGTGCTCCAATGACTTTATCAAGTCTCATGTGCCGGGAGTCTCATTTGTAATATGTAATCCCGTATAAGGTAAGCACAACGGCCTAGTATGACATAATGCTAATATAAGGAACAAAATTAAGGCGTGGCATGTGCAAAGTGTACATTTATAATCTATATGCCTTCCAATTCATCAATGCAATGCAATGGCAATATGCATGACATACGCATACAATTCTATGCCAACCCATGTCTCGTTTCATGGTCCACTCCTATTGGATTAGCGAGTACCAGTCCTTGGCCAGATTTCGGGTTTTTCACCACACGATTTACACCCTCATAATCCATAGCACCGAAGTGCTCAACACACGCCATGTTTCCAAAGATTCACGTATGCCAAGATGCCTTGATTTTTCTATGCAATTTCAATAAGGCATTTATCAAACCCATGGAGTGTGCCTTAATTAATGCATCATACATAAAACAAGGTATAACTTTTAAACCACAAAACTTTTTCTACATGAACATAGCATATAATCTAATCAATTATACATATAATCATGTTACATATTCACAACCTTACCAAATTCTCAAAGATTACACAAGTACACAAAGTACCAATACATTGAGCATACTATAACTTTCAAACTATAAGACTTTGTCTACATGTATGCTAGAAAGCAATAAACTATACATATATTCAAGTTACATGTTCATCACTTCACCAAAATCCCAAATAATACATAAGTACACAAGGTACCAACCCTAGGTTTTTAAAGTAACTATATGCTAGGTGGTTTTCTAACAACAAGTAAGCATATAAGTCATATAATCAACACATAAAAACACTACTGAACTGAACCGTATTTTTTACTTAGCAAAATATCATATCTAAAAGGGTTTTTCTCAACCTTAGGGAGTTGTACTTGCTATACAGCTGAACCAATAGGTAAGAATGTAGCCCTTGATATGGGGAACAATTTATTAGAAGGGTGTCTTGTGAAATTCCAAGGCTAGAGATGAGTTTTAGAAGGTGGAAAGTTGAAAAACCTAGGTTTTTCTCACCTTTTCTCTCCAAGCATGACTTGTTGTATATTCTCATACCAATTCTAATAGTTTTTAGATCCCAAGGGTCATATTTATAGTAAAGGGGTCAAAGGGTGGAAAGACCATTTTGCTCTTAATGAGCCGTGGGACCCTATTACACTACAACCCGTCCCGAAACGCCTCAATTCGATATTCTCCTTTAACCAAATTTCTTAAAATTATTTTAAATGATATTTTTTCAAAAAATTTATTTTCTCCTATTGGCGGGTGCGGCCGGGTCCACCCGGGCCACCTAGGATGCCTTTTAGTCCAATTTTTCAAACTATCTCTGATTAGGCTCAAATTATCATAAGAGGTGTATTTTAACATTCTAAGCATATTTACCTTCTATGGAATACTCCAATTATGCTTCTAAATATGACTATGTCTAAATGATGCATGAATAGTGCCCTACCAACAAAAATGAAAAGTTTATCCTGATTTTTCAGATCTTTACACCACACCTTAACTTTATTCTTTATTTAGCATCATATCATACAAGTCATCGCGCTTATCATACATGGGACTACATTTTTCAGATGAGACTCCCAGCATATGAGACTTGATAAAGTCTTGAAGTATGGAGAGTGAAATGAACTTTGATGTATATTTGGCCTAAGGTATATATTTTATATATAAGGGCATAAGTCCCATGAAGTTTATTTCATGTTTAAAACTTAGACCTTGTGTAAGTTATGAACTTAATTTTATAATGGATTGTATGTAATTGTGTATTGAATATAAATGAGGAGCATGGAGCTCCATGTAGTTGCTTGTTTTTAAAATATGCTTATGAATATTAGAAATATAAAGTTATATAAATAAATGTTCTATTAGGTGTTGTTAGTATTGAGGAAGATGATGAGGAGGAATGGGATAAGGGAAAATGGTCAATAAATAAAAGAAACTATGGTGGAATTTTTCAAAAATGGTAATTAGGTTAAGTGGAGCGGGAGAGCATGCCTAGATTTTCTAAGTAAGGGATTAAATGACTTAAGAAAAAAGAAGAAAGGTAAAGAAATGAAAAATAGGGGTGATTAGCCCGAAAATCACTTAATGTCACGACCCAGAACCCACCCTGTGCGGATCTGGCATCGCGATACCGATCCAACCCAATTGTCGAACCAGATTTTTCCTTTTTACTTTAACTTAACATTTATATGTGTGTTATTTAACGTGCAATCAGAAATTTAAATAAACAACTGAAGACTTGATAAAATTTTTATTCATTTATAATACTAAAGTTCATATAGTTTTACAGACCCAAAATTTTCAAATATAACTACCCCCGTGACGTGGGGTGATAGGAGAACATAAGACAAGTACTACACTTTACTACCAAAAATCCCTACAGTACATATATCTGCAGCAACCCTACACGTGTTCGGGATCTTGATCCCTACTTTCAAACTGTGGCGTCCTACCTGAAATAGTCAAATAAGTAGTATTTGTATGAGCTATGAAAACTCAGTAAGAAATTCCTTTGCTCTATCAGGGGCACGTCAACATAAAGAGGCTCACATGGTATCCAATCAAGAAGACATGATATCACCAACAGTAAGTTATATCACATAGTAATAACAACAATGTATAGAATACTTTCCATGGTCTGATATATATATATATATATATAAGTAGAACTTAGCATACCCTTTTGCAAACAGATCTCACTACTTGACTTGCTCATGTATACTCAGTCTACAGTAGGACTCGGCATACCCTTTTGCAAACAGGCCCGACCACCTGACTTACTCATGCATACCCAGCCTACAGTAAGACTCGGCGAACCCTTTTGCAATTAGATCCCTTTATCTGCCTTGCTCCTGCACACCCAGCCTACTCATAATAATAGTGGACTGTAGTATTTAATCAATGATGTATGAAATGTTCATGGCTCTCATCAGAGTATAACATATGACTGTATATCATTCAAGCATCATAAACCAGACTGTATATACATGCTCAAAATACAACAATATTCACAAACTAGAACAAACATCAATGTAATCCAATTGCATCTGAAAGCATAAACACAATATGGCAATAACAAGAACACATGCATAATACAGCTAGGCCTTTGCCACGTATAGAGATCAGATTCTACTTACCTTTTACTATCTATAAAGTAGAAGGATCTAGACCGCCTTCTCCTTGCCCTTCGGTGTTCCTAAGATTCATAAAATACGTCTCAGTTTATCGCAAACATGAATTATATTATTCATCAAATTTTATGCCTCTATGCTATAAGTTTCTCTTTTACTAAAATAGACTCTACTATTGAATCTGGAGCATCAGAAAAAATCAATTTAGGCTTTGCAGAATTCAATTCGGACATCTGTGCTAAAAAGGGCAAAATGGTCATTTTGCACTTTTACGTGTCTTTTATTTTTCAGGACCCTGCCTCATGAAACGAACCCTTCCATTGGTCTCAGAATGTCCGAGATAATCAAAATACACTAATTACTTGTTTAATTTGGGCTTCGCATTATTTCTCTATTTATTAAATTAATTTAATATTACATTTATATAATATATATATATATATATATATATATATATTTTGGCACAGAAGAAGCACGGGCTTGCCTGTCAAAAATGGTTTGGGCTTGGGCATCCTTCCATGAGGTTAGGGGTTCAATTCCCAAGGGTTGCGCCCCTTTATTATTATTTTTTTTCTTAACTATTAAATATCTATATTATATATATATATATATATTGGCGCCAAGGTTACCACGGGCTTGCCTGTCCCAGTGGGTTGGGTTGAACCCTTTCTTCTCTCAATCCCTCATTCGAACCATGGGGACAGTAATCCCCCTAATTTTTTTTTAAAACTCCTGAAGCCAAACAACGAACAAAAACCTAACTTAAGGATAGGTTATTCCAGTCCCCAATTTAATCCCAATTCGATTGCTTACCCTTGGAACCAAACGATCCTAATTCCCTTTTAATTTAAAATAACCTTGTTTAAAATCATGCAGCATTGATCAAAATAAAACCCAAACGGCACCGTCTCGTCTGGCACTATTCATTGTCTCTCTCGGTTTTTCGATGAAGGCCCGGTAGGGTTCCGTCGCCATCTCCGGCGACGGCAACCTTTTCTTGTGGTTTTTTCAATGTTTTGTGAATGCTATTCTCCTAATTTTTCTATGGGGACTCTATGTCTAGGTTTTAGTTCATTAGATCATCACGAAATGGGTAAAAATAGTCGCTCCGGCCAACTGAAATTTTCTAATTTCGAAGCTTTTCTTTCACTGTTTTACCTTCTTTCTTTTTTCATTTTTCTTCCTAAACTATAGAGGATCAGTTCCTCATAGTTTGTTTCAAGTTTTAAGCACATAAATATGAAAAGTTGAATTATTTTTCAAACCTGCAACTGTTGATTCCTAACTCAGTTCTTGACCATTTTCACTGATTCTTTTTGTAAAATGATCCTCATTTCATGCTTAATATGATTCTACTTTTAAAACTAATTATCATGCCTCAAAAACTAAAAACAAAATTCAACACTACATACCTATTTCTGATTTTTCCAAAGTTGCAGTCCCTCTTTTCTTCTGTTTCCTTCTTGATTCAAGTTTCTAAATCTTCTCCCAATGTTCATAGTCTCTTTAATCAATCTTTTCTTTCTATTTTCCTATTTAACGCACACCTACATATGTATAGCCCACACAAACCTCCTCAAATCTCTCTCGACCCCTTATTTCTGCAGACTTTGTTGACTTCCTCCCTTGATCTTTTCTGATTTTTTCTTCTTTCTCTTTTCCTTGCATAATATCTCATATATATATATATATATATATATGTATATACACCATATATATAATACACACCAACCGACACACACACACTTGCACACACACCCTGCATGTATGCTTGCATGCTGCTTTCCCTTTTTCCTTTCTTTCTTTTCTTTCTTTTTACTTGCATTATATTTAAATACATGTATAGATATATATATATATATATATATAATATACCATATTATACACATACACATATATAACTACCTAATTTATACACATTTTATACATATGTATATACTCATATATATACGTATATGCAAGTTTTTAATCACGTATACATACACTAATATTCCATGGCCTATACATATGTATGTACATATGTATGCATAGGAATACATGCATGCACGTATTACGAGGCATAGTTTTGGGTTGCTCGGGTGTTGCCCCGACATTGACCGTATAACTGATATTATTCACACTCCAAAATCGTACAGTACATATGATATTATGATATAGAGCTTTACGTGCTAACCCAGGTTAGGTTATTACACTTAAGGTAAAAAAAAATGGAAAAATGGGTAAAATGGTCATTTTACATGTTATAGGGTCCCACACCTAGTTTGGTAATGAAATAAATTGAAATGGATATAAAAATGTCAAAACCAAGATTTTTGGATAAAGGTTAAAATTTTGGTACTGTAGCATTTTAGCTACTGGAATACTGTAGCAATGAACAGTAGACCAGCCAGACCAGCAGACCAGTCAGCCCGCACGCCCTCGCGCGCCTGCCCCGGTGCGCCTGCGCCTACCTGCCCACATGCTTGCACGCTTTGCACTTCCCCCCCTCCCCCGCGCGCTGCTCTACAACCTTATGCCTGCGCATGCCATTAACAAGCCATAACTTGCCTTCTAAGGCCATTTCAAGGCTATATACCCCTATGTTAGACACCACTTTTTGGAGCCCATTTTAGGCCACTTTTGACCATTATACCAAGCCTGTTGGGCACCTTATTGGGATATATTTTAGTCATTATTCAAGGCCATGTTTGGCCACTTCCTTAGGCCACTTTAGGTAGAATTTTTCACCTATCTTTGGTCTATGCCTTATGCATTTTTAGCCTACTTTAGCCATCAATTTGAGCCACCATAGGCATACATTTTTGGCTAGTTTTTACCCATGTCATGGCCCATTTTTTATCAACCTTCTAAGTTTTTTTTAGACAATATTTGGGGCCATTTTGGGCCATTGTTTCAAGGCACATTAGATAAGATTTTGGGGCCATCTTGAAAGTCATGCTTGGACATGACTTAAACTATTTTTGACCATTGGTTGGGGGAGGTATTTGACTGCTATTTGAAACCCATCTTGGGTGAGTCTAGTTAGCAAATTTTCATTCTTAATTTGGGAAACATGGAAAAATTAATGTGTAATCAACTAAATCCATTTAATTGTCTTTTATTAATTCTTTTTAGTTCATTTTCATTCACTCCCCAAGTTTTGAAAATTCGGGGCATGACATTTGATGTATTTAAATGTATTTTAATTATTCTAATAGTCCATCATAATTATCATAATAATTCTGATTAAGCGCGCTCCCATCGTGCGTTATACTAATTTTGCTCAAGTGCATTTCGTGCACTAATTTTTTATATTCACTTGTGTGTTAATCATCGAGCAACACTAGTCATAATTTCTTATCAAATCATGACCCTCGAACTTAAATTGCATTCTCACATTAGTCGTCTCTAATTTAGAATTAATCATTTTCAACATTTATACCTTTAGTTCCGTATTTTCGGGTTGCTAGTCATATCTAGCATTGTCCATGGTTATTAAGAAAATTAACTTATGATAATTTTCATTATCGTTAATTGCTTTGCTTAATTGGGTCAGGGTGTTACATAGCCGATGACAACAATTAAAATATTATTTTTCGACGAGAGAGTAAAAGAGGATCCCACTCTCCTCTTTAGTGTACGACTTGCATAGAGGAAAACGATGAAAAGACTTAGAGGAGTAAGAGAAGAAAGATTGCATCAATATCTTCAAGAAGGCTTCTTCAACAATCAAGATTATCAAGAATAATGTGATTCTAACCCCTATTTTCAAAATTGTATGATTTATGTAAAGAAAAAGATCCAAATAGATTTAATTTTTGAAATAACTTTTGCTGTGGTTACGAATCCAACATCTACGTCATTAATCAGTTTGCAAATCTCTTAATCTCTCAACCTCTTTTAATTTACTAATTTCTTTCATTGAATGCTTTCGCTAGAATATTGAAATTGAGTTTCCATAAAATTCATAATTGTTCTTTAATTTGATTAATTGAAAACTTGATTGAATAAATTGAATAAAATCATAAATTGATCACTGATGCTGCAGTTTTTGGCTGTAGCCGATTTTGACCTTCTACAACCTGAAGAACGCTCAAGAAGATGATCAGAGGACCACCGGATTGGCTCTAACAGTAGCCGCTCCGATGCTTAAGTCAATAAACTGAATTGAAAAGACTGTAATGTAAGCCAAAGAATGAGCATAAGAAATAAGGCGTACCTCTAGGGTTTAATATATAGATGGTGGCTTTCCTAAGTTGATTAGGATTTGGAGCCATGAAAGTAGGGATTCGATCATCAGATACAGTAGTTCCCCTGTTGGTCATTGTATCAAAATAGAGATAACTATGTGTGGCAGTTTCCTTGTAGAAGACTGTTTCCTAATTCTCTGCTCGGCAGATATTAAGGCGGTGATAGGCTCTGCATAGCGGAGAGTGCTCTAGAGGTCTGTGCTCGGGCCTATAGGCTCCGTAAGAATGTAGCTCTACTCTAGAGGCATGTGCTCGGCCCTTTAAGTTTTGTAGGTCTTGTTCTGAATGCTTGGCATGCTTTGGATGACCGAGCCTCTAATTGACCTGTTGACACACGTGTCACTTGAGGATTGGTCTGTCGTTTTGTGGTATATCAGCTACTCCCCCCCCAAGCCTTAGTTACAGCTTCAGTGCGTAACTTAGGCTATAGGCTCAAGAAGATTAAGCGTTCCATCTTTTTATTTTTACAACATGACGGTTTATTACATCATTTCTTATGCACCCTTCATTTGGGGCTTTCGAGGCCACTCTTTTCCCAAACTATCGCGACAGTTTGGACTGACACTCTTTGTCTTCAAGGATCAATATATAGGGGAGAGAAGGGGAGCTTACACGCCCATTCTTCTTATTGTCTGTTTTCATGATTCTTTCCTATTAAGGGAATTTGAGTTATTATCGAAGCTTTTGTCATCCGGGAGTGATTGACGATCCCCAACCTGAGTTGGGTGTGATCAAACTGTGGCTAAGGGTAGCCCACCCTTTTACCTTGGCTCTTATGGAAAGATTAAAGGAGACGAAGATCTCTTCGTCTATCTTATCGTCCGATAAGGATTTCCCCTCATAGAGGAAGGCCCTCCTTGATTCAACTAGGGCTTGGAGCGTTGATGATGAAGATGACAGGGAGATGCCTCCTCCCCTTCTTCCTTAGGCAGAGACCCTTGCACAAGCCAGCCAAAATGCCATACTGAATTTGAGAAGAGTGAAGGCGGAGAATGAAGGTGTCGTGAGCCCCGGAGTCATCCTTCTGTATTGGTACCAGGGCAGGTGGTGATGCAGATTGGGGTTTAGGGTTCCTTCCTTTCGAATGGGAACCGGTGGCGACGGTAATAGTGCCTTGGGACCCTGGACCCTTGACTTTAAAGAAGCTAGAGGAAGAAGGCCATGATGGCATGAAAACCGGAATATGCCTTGTCCAAAATTGTTATAGCTTTAGACTCGTAGTTTGTATCTCTTTTGATTCATTCGTTTTGATGTAACTTTTTCATGGATTATCAATAAAACTGAGTTCCTCTCCTTTCAATAAACTGTGTTCTTTTCGAGTTTAGCACATTCTTCCAAGCACTGCTGCCAACTGCTTTCTGTCAATGGTTTCATTTGCATAGATAGATTTTCACAATATCTGTGCCTCCTCCAAATTGAAATACCCGGCGACCTCTGCGAGCTAAGTTCTCTTGGGGATATATCAAGTTACGGCTGCATGGTAGTGCGTGAGTTTGTCCTTGATGAAATTCGAGTTGTTCATACTCTATTTAGATCAGCTCTGTAGAGTAGTCTTTTCGAGTGTAATAACCTGCGATAATTTGAGTAAATAATTAAGCTTGCCGAGCCCAGAGACTTGTGTAAATAATTAGATTGAGAATATCTGGCAATCAGTTGAGTAAATCAGATTTTTTGTTTTGAACCAAACCCGATGGTCTGTACATTTGGTGGACTAGACCGAAGGTCTATACATTTGGTGGACCAAACCGATGGTCTATACATTTGGTGGACCAGATCGAAGATCTGTACATTTGATGGACCAGACCATGATGTCTGTACATTTGATGAACCAGACTATGAGGTCTGTACATTTGATGGACCAGACTAGAAGTCTGTACATTTGATGGACTAGACCATGAGGTCTGTACATTTGATAGACCAGACTAGAAGTCTGTCACATCCCGAACCCCACCCTATGCGGATGTCGAGGACGTGATGCCAGTCAGCCGCCACGCGACCAACCGAAGGCAATTTTTGAACTTTCCAGTGAATTGCACTCCGATTGTAGGGTCAGATGCAGCGAAATTTAAAAACTTTTTGTCAAGGGAATGCAACTCATGTATCCACTGTAGGATATGTATCACACAGAGCAAGTCTAAAATCCAACAGCTAACAATTCTAACCTCAGAGCATATCTATAATCCGACATATAACAACAGAGTAAAACTATAACCTTTAGAGTACCGTTTAAATCCATGAGCCATGTCTATATCTAGTACATAACAGTCAAGTCAGTCGTATTACATCACTCACCTGATTAAACAGATTCAATCCTCAATAATCCAGTCTCCACAGATCAGTGCCATCAGATCCAATAGATATCATTCCTGAAAAATGTTAGGGAATGGGGTAAGCTTCGAAAAGCCCAATGAGTAACACAGGTTCCCTGTCAAGGGTTTCAAACCATTGTTGTTTACAAAGCACAAGGGTAGTTCAGTTGTTTCTGAAATAGCAGTTTTATAAATCTACTTTAAATGCAGTTTCAGTAGAATAAAGCAGGACTGAACAAAATAAAACAACAGATCAGAACAGACAGAACATAACAATCAGAACCGAACAAAACATAACAGAACAGAGCGAAAACAATATGTCAACCAGAGATACAGGTATATCATCAGCGAAACGGAACAAGACAGAACTGAGCGGAAACAGTATGTCAGTCAGAGATACAGGTACATCATCAAAGAACATGATAGATCAGTATTGAGCAGAACAGGACGGGACAGAACAGAGCGGAACAGATCGAAACAGAGCAAACAGGTCTGAATGGAACAGATCAAACATAACAAATCAGGACGGATCAGGACTGAACAGATCAGACAGATCAAACAGAATAGGTCAGGGCAGAACGGGTCAAACATAACAGAAAGTTAACTATGTTCATTTGAAACAGTACTAAAACATGAGTACAGTTAAAACATCAAGGTAACAGAACAGATCAGTTAAAACATCAGAGTAATAGAACAGATCAGTTAAAACATCAGAGTAACAGAACAGATCAGTTAAAACATCAGAGTAACAGAACAGGTCAGTTGAAACATCAGAGTAACAGAACAGATCAGTTAAAACATCAGAGTAACAGAACAGGTCAGTTGAAACATCAGAGTAACAGAACAGGTCAGTAATGAGCAGAGCAGAACAGTATAACAGGATAAACAGTACAATATGCACAGATTAAACAGTACGGTATGCTCGTATAGCGCTCAAGACTGAAATGGTACCAAGAGTCAGTTGTTCTTTCAGAACCAGTTAAAAACAGCAATTTCAGTACAGAACAGAGAAGCCAGACAGAGTAAAGATCATGCATTTGGGTAAGAGCATGAAATCAGTGTATCAGATAAAACAGTACAGTACAGTATTTTAAAATACAGTAACTAGACAGTGTACTTATACACCAATTCAGGAGTCAAGGTTACTCACAAGACGCAACAGTACAGAACAAAACCAGGACAGACCATACAACAGAACAGGACAGACCCGAACTGAATAGGAGAGCAGGACAGTACAAAATCATGTCACGTGTAATACATTATAAAAGAGTATGCATTTAAAAACATGCATCTAAACAGTATGGCAGATAAAATAGTACAGTGAATCAAAATACAGTAACTAAACGGTGTACTTATACACCAAGCCAGAAGTTCCAAGTTACTCACAAACTGTTACGGTTATCTCCTTGCACAAACAATCCGAAAACCTCCAAGTACGTCAGGCATCACCATGTATATCCTGAACAATCATCATCAATCACAGACAGTGTCACGACCCGAAATCCACCCTATGCGGATCTCATGTCGCGGGGCCGACCCGAAGGCCGTCCCTACTTTTTCCATTCCTGTATCATAGTACTAATATGCAATGTACTAAAAATTTAAAACAATGAATAGCGGAAGCCTTTATCAATTACATTAATCCAACGGAAGTCTTTTATATAAATTAAACAGCGAAAGTCTATTAAATACATGACATAGTTCTACATAATTCAAAATGAGAACTAAAACGTAACCAGCACCCGGGGGTGGTGAATACATGGGAGAACTAACATAGACTGAACAGTACTTCAAAATGTCCCCCTACGCTCTCGGACTCCTACTGGGGTCTCGCAGCGTCATCACCTGAAATGGGGGGTAAGTGGGGTGGAATGAGCTATGAAGCTCAGCAAGTAAACCAGATCTCCGACACTGGTATTGATGATTATAAGAACATGAATCCATGAATAAAAATATGATAGCCAATCATAAGAAAGGAGATGCTGTGATAGCCAATGAGAACAGTTGCCATGATGGCCAATAAATAGTGGGGCACAATATACAATCAGAAGTAATGAATAAGCAGTGATAAGATTTCTCAACAATAACCTGTCACAATAAAAGTACTGCCACAATAAAACGATTTCAATCAAACCAATGAACAACGTAAGATAATCCATAAGAAACAGTAATCCATAAGGTACAGTAGCCATTCAACAATATATCCATAACAATAATCCAATGGAGATGCTTATAATCTGTAGTAGGGAATGGCAACCCCTCTGCGTAATTCGAGGCCCAGCATACCTCTCAGTTAAACTCACATCTTTTGCCACACGTCCGTTCACGGACTAGTTCGTCACAGAAGCATCGGATGGATATTGTGACTGAGCACAATTCCAGCATTTATAAACATAGCATGATCATTTGTGATTCCATAAGGAGTATGAAAATGGAATATCATATATACAGTAAAGCGTAACAGTAAGCCTTTCGAGGCACGGTTCAATATGATAACAATGGCACAATAGTCAATCAATGTCCACAAGATAGAACAATATCTCATTGTGGATAGCAATAACATGAAGTACTTTCAAGAGTACAAGTTTGGCAGTAAAGAGAATAAACTTGGATTTAGAAACACCATATGGAAGAGAAAGTGATCCACTTACCTCTATCGCGATTCTACCTCAGAAATCCGTGAGTCTACCCTTGCCTTTTGAGTTCCCTATATATCAGTGAATACGTTTCAGAATAAATGCTATTCATCAAATTTTATGCCTTTCTATCATAAGTATCTCAAATACTATTTTAGACTTTACCATTGAGCCCGGAATGCCGGAGAAAGTCGGTTTAGGCTTTCGCGGAATTCCATTTGGACCTTTGTACTAAAAAGGGCAAAATAGTCATTTTGCATTTTTGCGGTATTTTATCCTTTGGGGTTCCGTCTCGTAAAACGGACCCTACCATTGGACTCAGAACGTCCGAGATAATAAGTTTTGACTATTCATTCGTATCGTTTGGACTTCGTTTGACCCAATTTTGAAATAGGGGCATTATTGTAAAAATTAATATTTAATTAATTTTTGTATTTGGGCAACAGTGAAATTTTTCAAAACATTTGGGGCCGGTTCACAATTTCCAAAAGCTACGGTCTGAACCAGTTGGTTCAGACCTAAAAACCCTAAACCGGTCAGTCCTTCTCCTGAACCAAACGGTTCAGTTTCATTCAAGAACCGGATTTCAATAATCCAGTCCCTATCCTTATCCGTGGTTTGGATAACCCCCAAACCCCATTTCTATTTATTGTCCCTGCAACCAAACAACCCAAAACCCATTTAAATTAAAAAGCCAAACGACACAGTTTCGGTCCCGTCTCATATCCGGTCGGGTCCCGACCCGGATCCAACCCGATTCCGTCTAGACTTAACCCGGTAGCTTCCCCGATTTTCCGATCATCTCCCTCAAGGCTCCGGTGAGCCTGTATTAGGGTTCCGTCACCTTCTCCGGTGACGGCAACCAATTTCCGATGGTTTTTCCCCCCCATTTGAATGCCATTCTCTTCCCCTTTCCTCAAGGATTCTAATTCCACTCTCCATTTCCATTGAATCCCTTCCCATCTTCACGAAATAGAGCCTAAATGTCTCTGGCCGACTTTCCGGCCAAGTGACATTTTTCATTTCGTGACTGTTAAGGCACGGTTTTGGTCCTAGAATTCTTCTAGCATGTTTCTGCACCTCATTAGATCATTTTTAGAAGCTTTAAAACAAGTTTGAAACATAAAATTCATGGAACCCGAGATTATTCATCAACCTGCAACTTTGTTTTTCTCTCTCGGTTCTACACCATTTAACATGATTCTTTTTGCATTTAAAAGCTAATATCATGCTTATTAAGACCCTAACTCTAAATCAAACATTCATGCTTAGAATCTTAAAAACAGAAACAATATCACTTACTTGTTTTTGCTTGTTTTGCTCACTGTTGTTATGCCCTTGAACCCCTTTTTGCTTCTGTTCTGAATCCTTGATAATACTCTTTTCACTCTAAGCCTCTTAGTTCCTTCAGTTTGTTTCTATTCTTCTCAACCCACAAGACCCGTATATATATATACATGAACACCACCGCCCCTTTCTCTCTCTACCCTATCTCTCTCTCTCTTGCAGTCATCCTTGACTGCAGAGAACTGCCCCCTCACTTATAGCCATCCACGTACCCTCCAATATACATATATACACATATATTACATATATACACCCACCACCTCACCAAGTCGGTTGGTGGGTTTCCCAAACACACACACACACAGTGATGCACACACACACTGATATTTGTTTGGAAGCTTCCCTTCCTTTTTCTCTTTATCTTAATTTATATACATAATACATTTACATTATACATATATATATATATGAAATACATAGTTTTATACATGTCATTATAATCATATACATACGTATAACGATGTTTTTAGTCACGTACACACACACTAATATTTCGTGAACTATGCCTGTGTACGTACGTATGCATGCATGGGTTGCATGTATGCACGCTTTTCGAGGTAAGGTTCTGAGTTGCTCGGGTACTATCCGACACTGGCCTTACTAAGCAAAACATTTATCTTTTGAAATTAGGTTCAGTTCCATAATTATTGTGACTTAAGGTTTAAGGCAGCTCAGGTTATGCTATTCGATCGACTTGCCTCGGTAAACGCGTCATATCCCGGGTCGAGATATCACAGACAGATCAGAATTTATCCATTCAGGTCTTATTCGTCATCTTAGGTGTCTATCGGATTACCTCAGATAACCTAGTAGCCTATCGCCCTCTCATCGGGTTTTATCCGGGGCTATTTTATTTTTAAATTAGGCTTAGCAGTTATCCGAATTATAACCTAGTCATTTAGACTTCAATCATTATCAGTCAGTTACTTATTCAACTTCAGGGGCAAAATGGTAATTTTGCCATTCTTGTCCCGGACCCTATCGTGGTCCTCAGGATGTCCCATATATCTGGTATATAATTTTCTAAGTCCTTTGGACTTCGTTTGGTATCTGCTTTTGATCATTGGGACACATCGGTCATTTCTCATTTTACGCGTTGACTGTTTCGGAGTCTTATTTAGCCCTTCAGTGTTCATAATTATCCCTTTGATAATTTATGGGATCAGTTTGACCTTTATTTGACCTCTACTTTGCACTTACTGTGCTCAGGGGTATTTTGGTCATTTTACATTTTGTAAGATTCTGACTCCGAATCGTAATTTTATCATCTATATAGTATCACAGGTATCTGGGCTTCTATCGGTATCAATTTCGTTTAAATCAGACCTCATTTAGATTTCGTATAGCATCAAGGGCAGTTTGGTAATTTTACATTTCCTGATGTTCTGACTCTGAATCATATTGTAATCGTATATATGAGCCCATAAGTAATTGGGCTTCAATTAATATTATTTTTGCCCAATTCGGACTTTAAGTGGGCTTCGTACAATATCAGGGGTATTTTGGTAACTTCATGCGTCATAGTTTCGGCACCTCAGTTCATAAAATGGACCTTACCATTGGGTCCAGAATGTCCGACATAGTCAACTTGGACTATCTTCTATGTTTAATTGGCCCTGGGTATCACTAGGGGCAGTTCAGTCATTTTATAATTTATATGTCTGCATTTTTCGGAGTTTCAGTTCATTAAACTGACCTCACCGTTGAGTTCAGAATGTCTGACATAGTCAAAATAGACTGTCTTTTATTTTTATTTAGGCCTGGGTACCCTCAGGGGCAGTACAGTCATTTGTCACTTGCAGGTCTGTATTTTTTGGTACATAATTTCCCAATTTGGACTGTTCCATTGAGTCCAGAATATTTGAAATAGTGAAAATACACTATTTATTTAATTTATTTGGACTCCATTTGACATATATAATGTCCAGGGGTAAAATTGTAATTTTTCCCATTTAATAAAATAATTAAATAATTATTTTATTATTTAATTAATTTCTTCAGGGGCTTAGTTGAACAATTTTTCCAAAATTTGGGCCACAGTACAATATCCAAAACTGTTGGGGTCAAAAACTAATTTACAAAAGTTTTGGTTCAGTTATTCAATTTCAAACAGTGGACCATTGGGTTTTTAATTCAAAACCCTAGACCGGATTGGGCATGTGGTGAACCAACCGGTTCACTAGACCTCACAGAACCGGAATGGCATAATCCAATTAACCCCAATTTGGCCCTTATCCTCGATTTGGACAGTCCTCAATCCAGTTTCAATTTATTAACCATGTTACCAAACAGGCAGGATTCAGGTTTCAATTTAAAACCTTTAACACCAAAACGGCGCAGTTTCAATAAAACAGTGGCACGCTCATGCGTTGCCACGTGTATGAGTCGGTTAGGCATGACTCGGCCGAGTCGACTCCATCTTCCCCATTTCCTCCAACAGTGTCGCCCTAGTTTCTACAGATTTTCTTCTTCAATTTCGTAGGTTTTCAAGGGCTGTTTTCGATATGTTTTGATTCTAAAACATTTCTGGGAGTCATTCCAACCTTTTGGCATGAATTTAGAGCTTCAAATCCGTATATGGAGCTCTGTTCAGCCGATTATTGTGAGGAGATTCAGTTCAGTCGTGTGGCCTCGTTTCTCAACCAAATCTCGTGAGATTTGGTTCCTTCTGATCCCTAGGTCATGGCGGTTCAGTGCATATGTTTCAAACAAGTTTTAAAGCCTTTTTAATAAAAATGGGTCATGGACCCGTGACCTGAAAGTTCAGGTTTGAAGGCCTTTCCTAGGGTTTTAGGGTCGCGGATAACAGTTTTTGGGATCCTAGAAAGGTCTGGATCAGGTCCCAAGGGTCAAAAATCAGTTTCATGGCAGTCGTTTCAGACCTGCAGTTTTGAGGTCATTAATGGCGGTTTTCTACAGTTTTTGGGTTTTTCAGTCTAACCGCCCTTCCCAGTTAATTCATAACAACCCTAGACCTCACAGTAGTTCATATAGGCAGTTTATATGGCCTCAAGGTATTAAAAACAGTAGTAGAAATCTAAACGGCAACTAAACAGTTTTGGGGTTACCTCTGAAATAGTGATCTTCCTTCCCATCTTTGTTGGTTCAGTTCCTTGGCACCTCAGAGCCTCACAGTCCCAGTCGTGTGCCTCCCTCAGTTCCTTTCTTCCTCCTCTTGATTCTCTTGTGCACCATCATGTATGTACACACTTATCTCTCTATCTCTCTCTAGCTTTCTCTCTCTATATATCAGTACACAGGATATCTACAGGTCTGATTTCCCTCCAATGCATATATGGAGACATGTATATGAAATCAGATTTCTCTTGGCCAATACATCTCCCAACCTCATGATTAATTTGCATGTATTTTGGTTGGAGGAGAGGTCATCATGTGGTGTATAGGCATGATAGTCTAAGGGTGTAGGGTGATGCATGGCTGATGTGTTGCATGCTTGGCTATTGGTCACTTGGGAGGTGGTCTAATCAGATTTGTGTTTATATACATTTCTTTGTATGTTTGTACACAAAGGTGCCATTAGCCTAGTTGGTTATTTTTTGGTAAACCAAATTCTACCCAATTTGGTCAAGGGATCAAATCCTCTTGGCCACATTTTTTTGGTTATTTTCCATACTTCGGGCTTAGGCCCTGTTTGGCTGCGCATTAATGCAGTTTCACTGTTTCCTACCTAACTTTCATTCTGTAGCTTATTTTTTGACGCGGTTTCTTCCGGTCAACTCCTAGTTAGGTTAGCTTCAGTGTCCAAGGGTTCAGTGTCAGTAATCAGTTTCTCAGAATTTTGAAATCAGCTAACATGGGTTTTGCCAGTGTTAAAAAGTTAAATGTTAGATCAGATTTCAAAAAGAGTTTTCATTACATAATTTAATAATTAAGTCTGGGGTGTTACAAAGTCTGTACATTTGATGGACCAGACCGTGAGATCTGTACATTTGATGGACCAGACTAGAAGTCTGTACATTTGATGGACCAGACCGTGAGATCTGTACATTTGATGGACTAGACTAGAAGTCTGTACATTTGATGGACCAAACCATGAGGTCTGTACATTTGATGGACCAGACTAGAAGTCTGTACATTTGATGGACCAGACCGTGAGATCTGTACATTTGATGGACCAGACTAGAGGTATGTACATTTGATGGACCATACTAGAAGTCTGTATATTTGATGGCAGTACTTCAAAGGGTCTTTCGAAGGAAAAAATTTCTTTATTGATAATACTTCCGCAAATGTTCTATGTTCCAAGGTCTGGGAACAGGTTTCCCATTAATATCTTCCAACTAGTAAGTGGTAGGCCTAATAATTTTTGTCACTCTGTAGAGGCCTTCCCAATTGGGCGATAATTTTCCCATTACAAGATCCTTGGTGTTTGGAAAAACCCTTCTTAAAATGAGGTCTCCAACTTGAAAGCTGACAGCCTTGAGCCCCAATTTAGAGTTGTTAGCCATCCTTTGCTGGTACGCCTCCATCTTGATTCTGGCTTGATCCCTCTTTTACTCAAGTAAGTCTAAATTTTCTGCCAGCTGCTGGTGATTGGATTCTTGGTCGAAAGCTTCAGTCCTCAAGGTTAGCATGCCGATCTCTACTGGAATAACCGCCACGGTTCCGTAAGCAAGTGAAAAGAGAGTTTCAGAGGTTAGAGTTCTTCTAGTTGTTCTATAAGCCCAGAGCACACCAGGGAGTTCTTCGACCCATCTTCCCTTGGCTTCTTCTAACCTCTTCTTAAGGGCATCAAGGATTATCCGATTGGTGACTTCTGCTTGCCCATTAGCTTAGGGATGACCAGGAGAGGAGAAATGCTGACTGATACCCAAATCTTGGCAGAACTTCTTAAGGGCTTTGCCAGTAAATTTTGTACCATTATCTGAAATGATTACACGCGGTATGCCGAACCTACAGACGATGCTTTTCTAGACGAAGCTCTTGACTTCCTTCTCAGTAATGCATGTTAGAGGCTCTGCTTCTGCCCATTTGGAGAAATAGTCGATGGCCACCAGAAGATACTTCCTGTTCGGTGTGGCCTAAGGTAATAGGCCTACGATATCCATTCCCTATTGAACAAAGGGTCATGGGCTGGCAATAGGAATGAGCTCGTGGTAGGGATGGTACTGGTAGAGAGAGAACCTTTGGCATTTTTCACACTTTCGGACGTGCTCCTTAACCTGCTTCAACATGCCAGGCTAGTAGTAGCCCTGTGTTAGAGCTTGGTGGGCTATGGTTCTGCCCCCGTTATGATTTTCGCAGATTCCCTCATGTATTTTTGCCAGGACATACTGAGATTCATATAGAGCAAGACACCTCAGCAGAGGTTGAGAGTATGACCTTCTGTAAAGCCTGCCATTCAGGATCCGATACCGAGCCACCTTAATTCAAATTCGTCTGGCTTTGTTTTTGTCCTCGGGGAGGAGTCCTCCTTCTAAGTATTGGAAAATGAGGGTCATCTAGTTTTGAGGCTGTTCGGTAATTTGGGCGACTTGGACCTCATCAATGCTTGGTTTTGGCTGATGGGAGATTTTTATCATAGAATCATCTCCTAAGTCTAGGCGAGATGCCATGTTTGCCAAAGCGTCAGCTCTGCAGTTCTAGCCTCTTTCTATTTTCTGGATGGAGAATGTTTGGAAAGATTGTTTCAATGAGTTGACGAATTCTGAATATCGAAGCATCCGGTCGTCTTTAACGGCAAATTCTCCCAGGACTTGGCTTACCACCAGTTAGGAATCAGAGAAAACTTCGAGGTTCTGAGCCTCGCATTCTAGAGCCAGCTTCATTCCCAGGATAAGGGCTTCGTATTCTGCTTCATTGTTAGAGGCTCTAAACCCTAGGCTAACTGCCTTCTCTGCTACGAGTCCATCAGGTGATTGTAATACCAGGCCCACACCAGAACCGTGGTCGGTAGAAGATCCATCAGTATAGAGCTGCCATGTTTCTGAGTTTTCAAGGAGCTGAGCCTTATTCTGTAGTGTTAGGGTGAATTCAGCGACCAAATCGGCCAAGGCTTGATCTTTGACAAAAATTCATGAGACGTAAGATATGTCGAATTCCCCCAGTTCTACCGACCATTTGACCAATCGCCCTGGTACCTCCAGTTTCCTTAGTACGGATTTCAGGGGATAAGCAGTGGGGATCTCGATAGGATGGGCTTGAAAGTAAGGTCTGAGCTTTCGTGCTGAGATTATTAGTGCAAGAGCCAGCTTTTCAATTTCAGGTTACCTCTTTTCTATGTCTAATAATGCTCTGCTGACATAAAATATAGGCTTCTGAACTCCCTTGTGCTGCCTAACCAATACTGAACTAACAGCATTTTCAGAGACTACAAGGTAGATAAGCAATTTTTCTCCGTGTACTAGTTTTGATAGGAGTTCAGGCGAGGCTAGATATTCCTTCAGCTCTTGGAAGGCCTTCTCGTACTCCTTAGTCCACTGTAGAGCCCTGTTGCCCTTTAAGGCTTTGAAGAATGGTAGACAGCGGTCAGTGGACTTGGAAATAAATCTGCTGAAGGCTACAATTCTGTCATTTAGAGCCTGAATGTCCTTCTTAGTTTTTGGTGTCTCCAGCTCAGTCAAAGCTCTGATCTGAGTGGGGTCTGCTTCAATGCCCCTTTGTGAAATAATATACCCCAAAAACTTTCCCTTCGTCACTCCGAACGTACACTTTGAGGGATTCAGTTTCATCTTATGCTGTTTCAAGATGTCAAACGTCTAAGCTAAGTGCTGGAGGTGGCTCCCCTTTTGTAAGCTTTTGACTAGCATGTCGTCAATATAGACTTTCATGGTGCTTCCGAGCAGAGGGCTGAACATCTTATTGACAAGACGTTGATATATGGCCCCAGCATTCTTTAGACCGAACGGCATTACTCTGTAGCAATAAAGACCTCGCTCGGTTATGAATGTTGTTTTCTCCTGATCTGGAGGGTACATCTGGATTTGGTTATATCCTGAATAGGCATCCATAAAGCTCATGAGTTCATGCCCTGTAGTAGCATCGACTAGCTGATCTATCCTCGGTAGAGGGAAGTTATCCTTGGGACAGGCTTTGTTGAGGTCTGTGTAGTCGACACAAACTCTCCACTTGCCATTTTTCTTCTTGACCAGAACGGTATTGGCCAACCAGTAAGGGTAGAATACATCTCGTATCATCTTGGCCTCAAGCAGCCTTTAGACCTCCTCATTGATGACCCGGTGTCGTTCTGGAACTAGTGGTCTCCTTTTCTGTCTCACTAGTGGGTGGTCTGGATCCACCATCAGTTTATGGGTGATGAGACCTGGGTCTATTCCCTCCATATCCTTTGTTTCCCAAGCAAACACGGAGAGGTTGTTTTTCAGGGACTTGATTATTTCATCATACTCGGTAGATGTTAGGTCTGTACTGATTTGCAAATATCGTCCTAACGATTCCGTGCTGACTAATACTTTGATGGGTTCCCCTATGGGCTTGGCCTTGCTGTCCCTTCCTCTAGGGCTTAATGGCTCGTCGATTCCGGAAGGGCAATCTTCTACCTCGTGAAGGTGGGAATGGATTAGGTCCACGCACTCACGAGCATGCTGTAATTGCTATTTGGGAGCCTTCTCTTTGAGAGCGAGAGCATGACACTCCTTGGAGGTCGGTTGGCACCCTCTAACAGAATAGACGGCCTGATTGTGGACGTACTTTAGGCACTGGTGGAGGGTTGAAGTGACTGCTCCCATCTAGTGCAGCCATGGTCTTCCAATTATGACATTGTAAGGGGAATTGGTGTTCAGGACCATGTACTCTATCATAGTGGTCTTTTGTCCGTCTCCTTCTCCTAGTGTAGTGGGGAGGTCAATCCTTCCTAGAGGGGTGTTGAGATTCCCATCAAATCCTACCATGATCATGACTGTGGGTTTAACGTCACTGGGATTAAGCTTCATCAGTTTGAGGGGCTCGTAGAATAAAACTTTTGCAGAGCTCCCAATGTCCACTAAAACTCTTCAGATCTCGAAGTTGGCAATTTTGAGAGAGATGACGAGGGCATCACTGTGAGGACAGTGTACCCCAGCACGATCTTGCTCCGTGAACTGGATTTCAAGCACTGGTTTCATCGTCTTCTCGATATGGGAGATTGGTAGGATGGTGGGAGCAGTTCTGGCCTCCCGAACATACCATTTTCGTGCTCTGTTAGAGGTCCCTATTGTCGAGATGTCAGCATGAAGGACAAAGATAACCTCATTATTCTGTCGCTAAGGTTCGTTCCGTCCTTGTTCCTGTCTCTGTTCAGGCTTTTGGTTAGGTCTCCCCTGTTGGGGCCTTTCATTGCCAGGGTTCTGCCCTCCGTCTTGTCTGATGTATTCCTGCAAACGACCCCTCCTTAAGAGATGCTCAATTTCATGTCTGAGGGCCTGGCATGTATTAGTCGTATGCCCACGGTCTTTGTGGAAGTCACAGTATTTGGTCTAATCTCGGAGGTTTGGATCCCCTCTCAGAGGTTTCGGCCACCTTAGATTCTCCCGAGATCGGACCTGCCGAAGTATCTGATTCGGAGAGGTGTTCAATGAAGTGAAGCTGGCGAATCCCCTAGGGGCAGCATTGAGCGGGGCTCTGGGCATCCCTCTCTTTTCGGGGCTTCTGTCCCTTTTCCTGGCCGTATTCGACTCCTTCTGTAATACCCCGACCCAAATTGTAACCGAGCAAACCATATCGATAGGCTTTATGTTATGATGTCACATGAAATGGACGAATTTGGATTTGAAATTGTTTCGAATGTACGGAGGATGCCTGGGTTATGCCCGAACAAGCCAGGAACGAATATCGAAAAAAAAAAGAAAAAAAAAAGAAATAAAAATAAGATTTAAAAGGAGGTAAAATAAAATAAAGAAAAATAAAATTAAAAAAAAAAGAAAAAATAAAATAAGAAAAAAAAAAAAAAAAAGGGAGAAACTGGATATGGGACGATATGTAATACCCCGACCCAAAAATATCGGGTCATAGGGTACGCATTTCGAAGTTATGAAGAATAAGAGTAAAGATGTCTACACTTAAGGAAAATAATTAATTAATTTAAAATAATCAATTAATTAAGTTTATGAAATTAATTATTAATTAAAATAAATAGAAAATACACACATAAAAGTGTATTATGTGACCAAGCATGTGTAAGTATTTATATATGTATAATTATATATATATATATATATATATATATATATATACATGAAATACTTGGATATAGGAAAAAATAAAATAAAATAAATATAATATATATATATATATCTATATGGGACGGCTGTGTGTATAATATATATATATATATATGTGTATATATACATGGAGACATGGGAGGTAAGGTGGGAGTTACCTATATATGTATATTATAATCAAGTAGGTGGGGAAGTATGGTAGGAAGTAAGGGGGGGGTAAGGCCTGATTTGAAAAGGAGTATGTGTAATACCCCGACCCAAAAATACCGGGTCATATGGCACGCATTTTGAAGTTATGAAAAATAAGTGTAAACATGTCTACACTTAAGAAAAGCAATTAATTAATTTAAAATAATTAATTAATTAAGTTTATGAAATTGATTATTAATTAAAATAAATAGAAAATACACATATAAAAGTGTATTGTGTGATCAAGCATGTGTAAGTATTTATATATGTAATACTTGGATATAGAAAAAATAAAATAAAATAAATATAATATATATATATATATACATATGGGACGGCTGTGTGTGTGATATATATTATATATGTATATATATATATATATATATACATAATGACATGGAGGTAAGGTGGTAAAAGTACATATATGCATATTTTATACATGAGCAGGTCATTAGGTATGGTGAAATGAAAGGAAGCATGGGCAAAAATCAGAAAGTATGGGAGGTATGGTTGTGATTGAGATGGAGTATAGGAGTGAGAGAAATATACATATATGATATATACACCCATGACACACGGATAGAGAGAGAGAGAGAGAGAGAAAGAGAGAGAGAGAGAGAGAGAGAGTTTTGGAAAGAGGAAGAAGAAAGCTGAAGAGGAGAAAAAGGGAAGGAAACCGGGAGGAAAGGGGAGAGAAAGTCACTGTTAGAGGTAAATCCACAAAACACCTTGGTTTCTCTCTCTAAAAATTTTCATATGAATGAACTGTTTTAGCTTCTGATTTTTGTATGTATGAGGTTTAAGGTAAATAAACATGTATAAGCATGAAAATTTCGACCTAAAACACCTAAGAAACACAAGCCGTACACCAAATGGCCTTTGGAGGACCTTGCTTATAGCAGGTCTGAACCAATGGCAACCAAACTCTATTTGGTATCATGAGACCTCAAGAAGACCCTAAGGGTATTCCAAAACACTTATACGCGATCACAGAACTCAAGAAAAGCCCTCCAAAAATCGACTTGCAGGTTACGAGTTTACAACCCAAACCTTTAAACTCGTGATTAAATCCACTCTTATGAATGAGAACAAAACCCCCATGAATAGGGGATCAAAACAAGCTAAACCCCATGAAAAATGATCGAGAAATGAGTGTGAACAGTTGAGTTGCAGTTCTGGTTATTGAAACTTGGACGAAGCAACTGAGCCTAATTCGAGCCTCTAAATCAATGCAAAACAATGCCTTACGACCTTAGGAGTTTATTAGAAAAAAAAAACAGAGAAAATGGAGTTGTAAAACATCATGAAACTAAACTGTAAAAAAATTAGGGTTTCGGATGAACAGTGTCGACCCTCGTGGGGAAGATGACACTGTTCGGGTGGGGCTACGGGTCGGTTACGGGTCCGGGTCAAATCCAGTTATGGGTTATTTAAACGGTGACGTTTAGGGGGGTTAAACATTTTAAATTTTAACCATTAGGGCTGACATCATCATGACATCAGCTGTCACGACCCGCAACCCACCCTCTACGGATTAGTGGACCGCAACCATCCGACCCGACCCTTTGGCCGAATCGGACCTAATCATCATGTTCATTCACATCAATGTACTAATAGATAACCACATGAATCATCATATGCAAACATAGCAGAAAACATTAACTGAATTGTTCTAAATACAAATCGTTCTGCAATTAAAAAAAACACACAGCCTGTAACATCTCTAATAGATCATCTCGTCCCCAGGATGTGAATACACGGGAGTTCTACAAGACTGTACTACTATTACCAATACTTGTCAAAATGTCCATCCTATAGCCACAAGCCTCCTAATGTCCAACCTCTGCGTCAATCCCTGAAATGTGGTAAGGGGGGGTGAGCTAAACAAAGCCCAATAAGTAAGTCCCCTACTCTGTCATGTGTACAAGATTTGGAAAGAACTGAATAATAATAAAGATATGATAGCCAGTCAATATCGTAACAATAATCAAAACTCGTCAGTGAATATCACAATAAAGGAACATCAAGTCTGACTGATGACATCACAAGCTATAGACCAAAGTGTCACATACAAGATCATAGAAAGTACTCGAACAAAGCTGGAACATGATTTCACTATGAATCTCAATAGATAGATGGTGATGTCAAAACTGGTGGATGCTATAAACTATGGGGCCCGGCTACCCCCTGTGTGCATAGCACTGAGCTCAATCATGTAAATCTAGTCCCCATACTCGGGACAGGTCCCCATACTCGGGACAGGACCCCATACTCGGGTCAATAATATAAGGCTGGTCCCCATGCTCGGGACATACTACGCATCATAACTAAGCTATTCCACGGAAAAGTAAAATCACACAAGTGGAATCATAAAGGATCTGATATGATAAATAGAGTACAAATGCGTATAGCAAGAACTGTGACATGGCTGAGTGTACAACATGCAGAGGTCAGATATTACTTACATATCTGTGTCTTAGTACTCTGGGACTTTCTCCTTTCCCATTGACTGGCCTATACATCAATAAACACGTCTCAGTTTTACTTTCATTTATCAATTGTACACATAGCTACTCTAAATATCTCTTTTACTCATTTACGTTTCTACGGTTTCCAGTTTGGACTTAATTTGCCCAAGGGCAAAATGGTCATTTACGTGTCTCTACTTTTTGTGTTCTATTTTCATAATTTGGACTTCACCGTTAAGTCCAGTAGGTTTGAATTGATAAAAATTCACTATTTACTTAACTAAATCGGAGTCCGTTTGACTTACCTTTGACGTAGGGGCATTTTGGTCATTTTGACGTTTCTACGGGTACTTTATTTTTCGAGACTCTGTCTCATGAAACGGACCTTACCATTAAATCCAAAAGGTCCAAAACAGTAGGTTTTCATTATTCATTCGACTAATTTAAGCGTCGAAATTTAATTCGAATTTATTTAATTTCCTAAATTATTTAATTTATTGACTTGGGTCTAATATATATTTATTTTAAGTAAAATAAATCATATGTGCATTAGTGGCACAGTGGTTCACGAATTTTCATCATTTCCCGATTGGTCATAGGTTCAATTCTCTGTCCAACCCATTTTTTCAAATTTTTTTTTTTTCTGTTTTCCAATTCCTGTATACCAATATAAGCCATCCATTGGATAGCTTCTCCTTTCTAACCAAACACTATCTAAACTCGAATTTAAAAATTTACCCATGAAGTACAAGTGTTGGGCAGTCATCTGAATAGGTGGGTCGGGTCAGACCCGACCCGGTTTGGCCAAAATAAAATTGCAAAACAGCAGCCGCGCAGCAGCCTATGCCTGCGTACAGGTTGTCTTCTTCGTCAACGGCGACTCGCCGGTGACGGGTTTCTTGCGTTTTTCAACGGGGTTAACACCTACGAGTTATGGGCACTCAAATCTCTCGTCGGATTTCAAATCGGAGTGCCGGAGCTGTCACATCCCGAACCCCACCCTACGCGGATGTCGAGGACGTGATGCCAGTCAGCCGCCACGCGACCAACCGAAGGTAATTTCTGAACTTTTCAGTGAATTGCACTCCGACTGTAGGGTCAGATGCAACGGAATTTAAAAACTTTTTGTCAAGGGAATGCAACTCATGTATCCACCGTAGGATATGTATCACACAGAGCAAGTCTAAAATCCAACAGCTAACAATTCTAACCTCAGAGCATATCTATAATCCGACATATAACAACAGAGCAGAACTATAATCTTTAGAGTACCGTTTAAATCCATGAGCCAGGTCTATATCTAGTACATACCAGTCGAGTCAGTCGTATTACATCACTCACCTGATTAAACAGATTCAATCCTCAATAATCCAGTCTCCACTGATCAGTGCCATCAGATCCAACAGATATCATTCCTGAAAAATGTTAGGGAATGGGGTGAGCTTCGAAAAGCCCAATGAGTAACACAGGTTCCTTGTCAAGGGTTTCAAAACCATTTCTTGTTTACAAAACACAAGGGTAGTTCAGTTGTTTATGAAATAGCAGTTTTATAAATCTACTTTAAATGCAGTTTCAGTAGAATAAAACAGGACTGAACTAAACGGAACAACAAATCAGAACAGACGGAACAGTGCATGATGCCAATATCAATGAGAGTATAGGCAATTAATTCAAATATCAGAACAGATCAGTACTGGGCGGAACATAACAGGGCATAACAATAATATATCAGTTAGGCGCGTAATCAAGCCTACTTATGCCAGACCGCTCATAATCAGAATGGTACCCAGAGTCAGACACATCATAGCGGAACAAAATCAGATAGACCATAAAATGGAACAAGACAGACCGAACAAAATAATAGTAGGACGGGACAAAATCATGCCGCGTACAATACATTATAAAAGTTTGCATTTAAAAACATGCATTCAGACAGTTTATCCTTTAAAACCGTACAGTGCATCAAAATACAGTATCTATGCAGTAACTTATATACCAAGTCAAGAATTCAGACAGATCATAACGGAACTGGACCACATATCAATCAAGACAGACAGATTATTGACGGACGGTACATAACGGGATCAGACGGAACAAAACACCAGATCAAGTCACAGGCATAATCAAGGACAGAGGCATAACAGGACGGATCATAATGGGACAAAACAGAGCAATACATCAATCAGAACAAGAAATATCGGAACTGAACATGGCGGATCAAAACGGTACAATATCAATCAGGTCAAGTCATATCGGAACTGAACATGACGGAACAAAACGAAACAATATCAATCAAGACAAGTCATATCGGAACTGAACATGACGGAACAAAATGAAACGATATCAATCAGGACAAGTCATATCGGAACTGAACATGACGGAACAAAACGAAACGATATCAATCAGGACAAGTCATATCGGAACTGAACATGACGGAACAAAATGAAACAATATCAATCAGGACAAGTCATGTCGGAACTGAACATGACGGAACAAAATGAAACAATGTCAATCAGGACCAGTCATATCGGAACTGAACATGACGGAACAAAACGAAACAATATCAATCAGGACAAGTCATATCGGAACTGAATATGACGGAACAAAATGAAACGATATCAATCAGGACAAGTCATATCGGAACTGAACATGACGGAACAAAACGAAACAATATCAATCAGGACAAGTCATATCGGAGCTGAATATGACGGAAACAAACGAAACAATACATCAATCAGATCAAGACATATCGAAACTGAACATGTCGGAACAAAACGGAACAATACATCTATCAGAACAAGACATATCGGAACTGAACAGGACGGAACAAACGAAACAATACATCAATCAGATCAAGACATATCGAAACGGAACATGTCGGAACAAAACGGAACAATACATCTATCAGAACAAGACATATCGGAACTGAACATGTCGGAACAAAACGGAACCATACATCTATCAGAACAAGACATATCGGAATTGAACAGGACGGAACAAACTGGTACAATATCAATCAGGACAAGGCATATGCTACTTTAAATATATGTTTTTCTTTTAAACAGTATAACGTTCAAAACAGTACAGTGCTTCAAAGTACAGTATCTAGACAGAACTTATACACCAATTCAGGAGTCAGGTTTACTCACAAGACGCAACAGTACAGAATAAAACCATGACAGACCATACAACAGAATAAGACAGACCCGAACTGAACAGGAGAACAGGACAGTACAAAATCAGGTTACGTGTAATGCAGTATAAAAAGTATGCATTCAGACAGTACAGTATACAAAACAGTACAGTAAATCAAAATACAGTAACTAGACGGTGTACTTATACACCAAGTCAGAAGTTCCAGGTTACTCACAAACTGTTACGGTTATCTCCTTGCGCAAACAATCCGATAACCTCCAGATACGTCAGGCATCTCCATGTATATCCTGAACAATAATCATCAATCATATACAGATCAGAACTCATCCATTCAGGTCTCATTTGTCATCTTAGGTATCTATCGGTTTACCTAAGATAGCCTAGTAGCCTATCGCCCTCTCATCGGGTTTTATCCGGGGCCATTTTATTCTTAAATTAGGCTTAGCAGACATCAGGATTATAACCTAAGTCATTTAGACTTCAATCGTTATCAGTCAGTTACTTCTTCAGCCTTAGGGGCAAAATGGTCATTTTATCATTCTTGTCCCGGACCCTGTCGTGGTCTTCGGAATAGTCTCTATATCTTAAGTACAAAGTTCTACGTCCTTTGGACTTCAATCGGTATCAGTTAGGTTCTCATTTTAACCATAGGGGCAAAATGGTAATTTTGCCATTCTTATCCCGGACCCTGTTATGGTCCTCAGAATATCCCATATATCGTATATATGAAGTTTTAAGTCTTTTAGACTCTAATCGATATCAGTTGGGTACTTATTTAGTCTTAGGGGCAAAATGGTAATTTTCCATTCTTACCCCAGACCCTGTCGTGGTCCTCAGAATGTCCCATATATCTCATATGTAAATTCTTAAGTCCTTTGGACTTCGTTTGGTATCTGCTTTTGATCATCGGGACACATCGGTCATTTGTCGTTTTACGCGTTAACTGTTCCGGAGTCTTACTTAGCCCTTCAGTGTTCATAATTATCCCTATGATAATTTATCAGATCAGTTTGACCTTTATTTGACCTCTACTTGCACTTACTGTGCTCAGGGGTATTTTGGTCATTTTACGTTTTGTAAGATTCTGACTCCGAATCATTATTTAATCATGTTTACAGTCTCACCAGTATCTGGGCTCTATCGCTATCAATTTCGTCCCAATCGGACTTCATTTGGGCTTCGTACAGTATCAGGGGTAATTTGGTAATTTCACGTGTCATATTTTTCGGCACGTCAGTTCATAAAATGGACCTCACCATTGGGTCCAGAGTGTCCGACATAATTAAGTTGGACTATCTGTTATGTTTAATTGACCCTAGGAATTATTAGGGGCAGTACGGTCATTTACACTTTATGTGTCTGTATTTTTCGGGACTTCGGTTCGTTAAACGGACCTCACCGTTGAGTTCAGAACGCCCGACATAGTCAAAATAGACTGTCTTTTATTTTTATTTGGGTTCGGGTACTATCAGGGGCAGTACAGTAATTTACACCTACGTGTCTGTATTTTTCGGTACATAATTTCCCAATTTAGACTGTACCATTGAGTCCAGAATACTTGAAATAGTGAAAATACACTATTTATTTGCTTTATTTGGACTCCGTTTGACATGATTAATGTCCAGGGGTAAAATCGTAATTTTACCTAATTAATAAACTAATTAAATAATTATTTTATTATTTAATTAATTTGGCAAGGGCTTAAATGTATAATTTTCCCAAAATCTGGGCCACTGTGCAATATTCAGAACTTTTGGGGCAGATCCGTAATTTTCAGAAAGTTTCAGGGTCAAAATATAATATCATTAAATTAGGGTTCAAACCCTTTGGTTTTTGGGTTCAAAAATTGAACCAGTCCAAAACCTCCAAAACCAACCGGTTCAGTTAGGCCAGAGAACCGGAATTACATGTCCCCTCTATCCCCAATTTGGCCCCTATCCACGGTTAGGTTATCTCCCCAAATCAATTTCAATTTGTTAAGCCCGTAACCAAACAAGCCTGATTTCAATTTAATCACCACAATACGCTGCCGTTTGGGGTTATTCAGATTTGCGGGTGGGTCGGATTTGACCCGAACCCGATCCAGGTCCATGACCCGTGCCCGTCACTGTTCATCGTCTTCCCCACGAGCGATGAACAGCAACCGTAAAGCTGTAGGTTTTTTAAACTCAATTTCGTGAGTTTTTGGGCATGGATCTTCACTGTTTTCCATTCCAAAACTCTTTTGAATGCCAAGCCAATAATTTGACATTCACTTGGTGGCTCAAAACCGCGCATGGTGCTCGGTTCATCACCATTATCACGCGACCTGCAACTCCACCGTATGCCCTTATTTCTCAACCGTTTTCAACACGGTTTGTTTCTTTGTGACCCTTAGGACAGGAGCTTCAACTCTCTATTCTAAAATTTCAGTTTAAAAGCCCGTTACAGAATTTGGGTTCCATGGCCGTGACTCACAGGTTCGGTTTTGAGGGTCCAAATCAGTGTTCTAGGGTCGCGGGTTGGTGTATTTGGGACCATATCAGTGTCTAGATCAGGTTCAGAGTGTCAGAAATCAGTTTGATTGCAGCTGTTTCAGACCTGCTATTCGAGGTCCATCCATGGTGGTTGTTTACGGGTTTTGGGTGTTTCTACCCTATTCGACCCTCCCAATTAATTTGAACAGTTCTAAGGTCTCACAGTAGCTTATTTACACAGTCTATATGATTTAAAAACCATCAGAGAAATACCAATAACCCAAATAGAAAAATTTAGCAATTTAGCAGTTTTGAGGTATTTACCTCTCAAGCAGTGGCCTTCCTCATGGCTTGGTTCAGGCACCCACAGGTGTAGTCCAGTTCCCTTGGCCTTTCAAAATGCAGTCATCTCCCATCTTGTGCACTTCCAGACCTTAGCTCCCTTCTTTTGCTCCCTCAAATGGCCAAACCAACATGCACTCACTCTAAGGTTCTCTCTCTAAAGATATCAGTTTACAGGATTTCTTTTACAGGTCTGTTCTTTTCCCTCCAATGCCTATATGGAGATATGAAAATAAAATCAGATTTTCCTTGTTCAATACACCTCCCAACCTCATGATTAGTTTGCATGTATTTTTGTTGGAGGAGAGGTCATCATGGCTGAAGTAGGGTGATGATGAGCTAGGGAGCATAGGGGTGATGCAAGAGTGTGGTGTTGCATGGATGGCCATTGGCCAGTTTTGGTGGCAGATTAGGATAATTTAGTGTTATATACATTTCTGTTGTATATATGGACACAAAGATAATAGTAGCCCAGTTGGTAATTTTTTGGATGAGGTTTCTTTTTACTCAAAGGTCAAGGGTTCAATTCCCTTGGCCTCCCATTTGGCCATTTTTTCCATATTTTCGGTTAAGGCCACGTTTGGTTGCACAGTAATTCAATTTTCAATGTTTGCTACATAACTTTCATTCCGTAGCTCCTTTTTCGATGCGGTTTCTTCCGAGAGCTTCATAATTCAGTTCGCTTCAATGTCAGAGGCTCCATGTCATTTATTAATCATTCGGGATTTTCGGGGTTAACTAATTCGGGTTCCGTTAGTGCTAAAACGGCATTATTTTACCGATTTAACCAGCAATTTGGATTCGGGTAAGGTACCCTTCCCTCCAGACATTTTCTTTATTTAATCGGTCTATGGCGACCGTCGGGATTATGATTAATTCCCTAAATCATTCTGTAAGTCGGTATTAATTAATAATTATTAATTAAGTATTAATTTCGCGGGATCGGGGTGTTACAGGAGCACTCCCAAAATGGCCGGAACAGTGGCACACCTGGGGCTGTGCGGTTTTTCCGGCAGCCCCTTTCCCTTCCGTTTTTTCCCATTTTCTCCTACAGTTTCAATCCCAATTTGATTCTAAAATTTACCTACACCCAAGAGAATCAATTACCCATGATCTATCCCAATTGATCGCAACAAAATCAACCCATCCGATCGGTTTTTCACCTCTGTTTTCTACCGTTTCCCACGTTCGGTTCTGTTCGTTTTTTTCTCTTTTTGTTTTTTCTTGATTCAATTCCAACACCAACTATATCCATGCATATCAAATAAATTCCCATGCTTCACAATATATATATCAAACAATAATTCGTGCTTTGAACAGAATCAAACACAGAAATTTAAACGCACTCACCCAATCGCGCGTACAGAGCGATCACTGATTTCTCTTCCGAATCCACTGCTCAATCTGATTTGTCTTGGCTCGTTTCCTCCTCCGCTTCTCTCTCAACTCACGCACGGTGCCCGACCTGCCTCTCCCTTCTTCCTCCTCTCTTTTTTTCTTCTTTTTCTTCTCCCTGTTCTAGAGTCTAGCCGCTTGCTCTGTTTTTGGTTTTCCTCTGTTTTTTTTTCTTCTTTCTTCTCTTCTTTCTCTGCTTCTACGGCTGTATATACAACCAAGAGACAGCTGAACCGCCCCTTCTTTATTTCTCCTTCCCTCTTTCTCTTCCTCTCCCATCCGTTTCAAGCCCCCTCATTTCTCCTCCTTTTATTTTTCTTCCGTTTTGTTTTTCTGCTTATGCCGTTTCCCTGTTTCTCTTTTCTCTTTGTTTTTGTTTTCCGTTACACCACAAACACATATATATAACTCCTTATATATTTATACCTATATATAAATATACATAGATATAATATATGCATGTATTTCATTTTTTTTCATTTTTATTTATTTCTTTCCAATTCTTATTTTTATCTTTATTTTGATTTTATTTTGTTTTAATTTCCTTTCCCATTACTTTTTAATTTCCTTTCCCATTACTTTTTTTTTTCTTTGTATTTATTTACTTTATTATTATTTTTTATTCACCTATTCAAGCGATTTAAAAATCCAAATTGTTACTTCATTATAACACGTAAAACTCATCGGCTTGGTTACATCTGGGTCAGGATATTACATCAGCATTACGTGGCAAACCGACTAAACCGGTTGGTTCAATGGGAGACCGGACCGGTTCATTTAAATCCCAACTGAACCAACTGGTTCAGACCGAAACTTATGGAAATTAGATTTTGACCCCAACTGTTTTACTGATTTATACTGTGGCCCAATTTTTGGAAAATTTATGCAATTAAGCCCCTGGAAAAATAATTAAATAATTAAATAATTATTTAATAAATAAAACAAAATTACTATTTTGCCCCTAGGTCATAAATGAGGCAAATGAAGTCCAAATTAAACATATGAATAGTGTATCCTTACTATTTCGGATATTTTGAAGCCAATGGTAGGGTCCATTTTACGAGATGGGGCCCGAAAAATAAAGACACGTAAAGGGGTAAAGGACCAAAATACCCCTTGTCCAAAATTAACAAGTTATTAGTGTATTCTTACTATCTCGGACCTTCTGAGTCCAATGGTGAGGTCCACGACACGAGATGAGGTCCCGAACATAAAGACACGTAAGGGGGTAAAAAGACCAAAATACCCCTCGTACCTCAAAAGCCAAATTAAAACCAGGGAATGTCTAAATTAACTTTCTTTGACATCCCGGACTCAAAAATGGAGTCCAAATTATGAAATGAAGTACGAAAAAATGTGACACGTAAAACGATAAATGACCATTTTGTCCTTTTGCATGCGAAAGTCCAAATTAACTTTTAGGAAAGCCTAAACTGACTTTCTTCGACGCTCCGAACTCAATGGTAGAATCTATTCGACCAAAAAGAAATGTCTAAATAAAAAGACATA